>JAAWXA010000038.1:4946251-5634993 GCA_038090715.1 Florisuga fusca
ATCCCCAGCAGCTTCCCAATCCCTCGGGGGATGGGGAAGCTGCTGGGCCGCGTCTCCCGCCGCGAAGAGCCCGCCGTAGAGCAGCACGTTGCAGAGCCAGGGGAAGCGGCGCACCCCGCCACGCAGCAGCTCCCCGGCCATCGCCCGTCGCCTCTTCCGCCCGCCTCCTTCTCCTTCTCCTCCTCCTCCCGGGCCCGCCCGCCGCCGCCCTCTCCATCTCTGCGGTCTTCGATTCCCCCCCGGGCTACGCCGCCTGGGGTGCCGCCTCCGTCGGGTCTGCCCCTACGAGGGAAGGCCGGCATCCTGCGGAGTCTCCGTACTCGGCCTCGCCGCGGATGGGCCCGTCCCTGGGAGCCCGCGGGTGATGGCCAGGCGCTGGGGCTCTAGTTCGTGGGGTGGTTTTTCAAGTAACCGCGTTCACTGGGGAGAAGTAGGTCACTGTGTCGCCTGGGCTATCGTCCAAAGTGCACCGTGAAGGCACTGTGCAGTACTGCTGGAACAATAAAGAGACGTGAAAACTAGGCACTGTTGCTTATTATCTTTTTAATTAGCTCCTTGGCGCTTGTTTATATGAGTAGGTTATGACTTCTTGACAGTTTTGCTGTTGTTTTGCAGTCTGGTTTCTGTTACCTCACCGAGCAAGGCTGATGCATACCTGTTGAGCAGCAGCAGCCCCTGCTGTTCCTCTGCTTTGCCCTCTGCTAGTGAGACAATTTGAGGAGAAATAAGTGATGTATGTTTGTTCTAGAGACTGGTGTACACAAAACCATTGTCACAAAGTGGATCTGAAGTGGAGCTGACAGCTAGGGAGGCTTCTGTCCTGCAAGGCAGCACTTGGCTACAGCGACAAGAGCATCCTGGACTTCTTGTTCCTGTCTGTGGGCTCGGACTTGATTTAGGGAACCATCTCCAGGCATGAGGTGGTAGTTCATCCACTGTGTCCTCACAGGAAATGGGATGAATGCGTTTGAAACTATAATGAAATCTTCCAGGAATCATTATAAATAGGCATGGTTGGTTTGTAGATTGAAATACATTTAAATAACAAAGGAGTGAGCTGCCCAGTCCTTGGGAGACAGCTGTTAAGTAGTATAAATGGCACTAAAAGGTAGAGGAATGTGTCACAAAGTCACTGCAGCTTTAAAGATAAAGCGAGCTCTGGAAAACAGGTTTTGGCTGTGTAAGGACTGCCCTGATGATGACGCCGGGGTGCCAGCCGGGAAGTCTGTGAAGGCTGGAACCATGCAGAATCCTCCCGGGGTACCGGGATGCCACGACCTGTTACCCGGGATCTCCAACCCGGAACAGCTCTCGCCTCCCAGCTCCGTTCCCCGGCGGGAGTCACCGCCCTATCTGCGCTCACCGCGCATGCGCCAATACCTGTCACCTCCCGGTGGCTCCTCGGGACTGTTCCACCAGCTGGAGCAGGGGGGGTGTCAGGAGGCGGCAGCGGGCGCTGTGCGGAGGGCAGGGAGCGGGCTGCGCTCTCACCGGCCCGCGCTCTCAGGGCGCGGGGTCGCGCCGCGCCTTCGGCAGTGCCGGTGCCCCGGGTCCTCCCCGCCGCACTGCCGCGGTCAGCCCCGGCCGGCTCCNGCTTCACCGGCGCTCCCGGCCCACCTGGCCCGAGGGGGCTGTGCCACACGGGCCTGTGCTAACCCGGCCTCCGGAAGCCTTCAGCCGCCAGTGGAGCTTCCCGGCGCTTGGCCTTGGTCGCCCTGTGCGAGGGCTGGTTTTTTTCTCTGTCCTGGGTCTATTAAAACTGAAAAAGTACCAGGACATTGATTTAGGAACGGGCTTTCCTAAAAAGAAGATGGAGCTTTTTTGTTGGGAATTTTAGCCTTCAGGAGGACAGTAGAGAAAAGAATGTATTTTTTTAGTTTCATGGTAGGAATTTTTGTTTCCCTGTGTTTGCTCTCTGCTGTACAAAGCAAATATTGATTCTTTACTACCATAGGGGACTGACAAAACGTGTATTTCCTTTATCGCTGTGAGTCAGTCAGAATCTGATAGAATAATCTGGGAACTGCCACGCTTCTGGGGGCTTCCGTGGCACCTGCTGTGTTTCAAAGATCTGCCTCAGAAGTGAGGATGGAGTGGCTGCTGATACATAGCTTATCACCATTGTTGTATGTTTCTGAGGACAGTATACATGTGGAATATTTCATACTTTGTGTGCTTAAGAGATGTTCCCTTTCATATCATTTACTGTACACAGCATGTTAATTTCTAGGTAATCTATGGAATTTGCCAGAGAATGTTAAAAAGGATGTGCTCTAGTGAACAGTAAAGAAAGAGTGACCTTCTGATGTGGTTCATTAATTGGTGACAAAATTATCTGATGTATTACAATCCACATGAAGTATACAGTGTTAAAGAGTAGCCTTTTAAAGGTTAAGTTCTTTACTAGTTATAAAACTGCCAAAAGTTACAATGACCAGTGCTTGTTCTGGAATTATTTGAATATGCTGTTGTGGAATATGATCTTTATCAACTGGTCTCAAGTAGAATAATGATACAGTCTGAACTTTATCTAATCTTGAGTATGATGTATAAGTCTTCTCCCTAAATAATTTTGAAATTCATCCAAACTGGGATATATTTATCATCAGAGAATGTGCATCCATTTATATTGTGCTTCTTTAAGCATTCTTGTAGTACATCTGAGACTGTCTTTTATTGGAACCATAGATTCTGTTCTTCCTACATGTTTATATATGTGTATATTGGAATGTCAGTGATAAATACTTTCATATTTTTAATAATGAAGAAGGCATTTTGGTAGAATCTCCTAATAAGCTCTAATAGGCGGTGACATTAATTTACTACATTAATTAGCTTCTTGCACACTGAAAAATTATATTTTTTAAGAAGATGAAAAACTTCTCGAGAATTGAAAACTTAACATGGCAGGATGGCAAGGAAGACTTGTAGAGTCTGACACACAGGTGTGCACACAAACAATCTGATAGTTGGATTTTGCAAATTATCTTTGTTTTGTCAGACAAATGTTTCAGGTTTCTTTCTTTTGATATGTGAATGTTGTGTGTTATAAGTGGTATCTTTATCATTATTTTTACTTGAAATCCAGAAATGTTTTCCTGTGTGAACTTAAGTTCTTCTGGAAGCCTGTGTCAAATTTTAAGATAACAGATCTATGATTTATTTTGATAGAATTGACCAATCCTTTGAAGGATTTTAACATTTAAATTTTCAAGTTAAGTGTCTGTCAGTGGTATGATAGGCAAATTCTTTTCTTGTAATTTTTTTTTGTTGTATCTACAACAGTATTTTCCCTAAACATGAAAAAACTGTTTTGGTTTCTTGCTCAGCTTGTGACTTCTGTTAGTGTGTTAATGACCACAACATCCTGGTAACTTGGTCAAAAACTCATGCCAGCAGTCCTGCTGGCATATCCTGCTGCGTGTCAGGGAAGTGATAAAAGAGCAAATACCTATAAGAAGAAGCCTTGTGGTGCTGCAGTGCCATTTTCATTCAAGCCTAACAGTCATGAAATGGCTGCTTTTTTATTTGTTATCTAAAACTTTTTTTGTAGCCTAGAGAATAAGTGCCGTATTCTTTTGGCTGAAGAATACTGGTATTGTTTGAGATTGATTCATTGTTGGGAACAGTTTTTGGATTTGATACTAAAACTTCCTTCTAGGCACATGTAATACAGTGGGAAAATGAGGCAAATGTCTCATGAAATACTTACTGAGCTATGCCTGTGAGGTTCTTTGCACACACAGTAGTTTATGTAGTGTGTTTAAAAATTGTCCCTTTTGTGCATTAGGAGTACAGCCTATGGGAATGCAAAATCAAGATTGTAAAACATTGGTATATGAAGCAACGTTCTCCTTTTTTGAATTTGTAATTAATTTTCAGTCTTATCACAACTGGATAATCTCCCCTTATCCTTCCCCAGTTGCCTGACCCCAAGGTGAGACATACTGCCCATAAAACAAAACCAGTTTATAGTTCAAAGTGCTTAAAAAAATAGTAACAGATTAGTTACAAAATACGGAAGTAACCACAAATCAAGCCGACTGCAAGTTAACCTTAATGAATTGGTTTAAGGCAACAAGTCATAAAAGTCAAAGGAAGATACTGAATGTCAGAGTCTTTGAAGGACTTAAGAATGCAGGAGGTGTCAGGTTGCTTCCTTCACCTTAAAGGAAGAACCCTAGGCTGGTGCCTCCTTGCAAGGACATTGCTTGTCTTGGAACTCATCGGGACAAAGGATCCACCGAACTGTTCAGAATTAGATCCTGCGATACCAGGGAAAGGACTGGATGCAGAAACGAGTATAATATCTAGTGCAGCTGTCTTAACTCCCTCAAAAAGTACGGTGTCCTGTGATTCAGGAGGTATTCAAGAACTTGTCTGCCAGTTTCTTTCTCAAAAAGGTTCAAGAAAATGAAAATAGTACTCTATTTATTACTGATTTGATTTATATGCACTTGATCTCATTTACAGACTAAACGAAAGCAAGGTGCTACTTTATTATGACATGTTATTGAAGTATCTTCATAAACTTTTCTTAACTGAGTGGTTTGTTGTTGTAACTTTGCCACGCCTGTTTTTCTCCCTGCTTAAAATAAGTAGTCTCCTGCTTCCTACCTGCATGCCCTTGCTAATGTGAGCAGAGGAGGAAGTGTATAAAGATTCAGTATCTAGCTGTTAAAGGGTTTTTTTTCTTCCCGTAACTTAAAAGAGAAAGTAAGTTGCTGCATGTCCACTTAACAGTTGGAAAAAAAAAACAACAACCAGAAGGTATTACTTTTCCAATTAAGCACACCTCAGAATTCTAAGAGTTGCTTGATTTCATAGCATTTTGTTTTATGGAGCTTAGCATAACTTCTTATGACTCTTTGATCTGTCTTTTATGTATTTATTCTGCCATCTTACTGGTGGAAGTGTTCCATGCATGTGTAATTACTATTAAGTGAGTCACAAGGCAAGCATATGCAGGTTTTAACATCTGATGTCATTCCAGCACATTCATTTTGTGTTGGTAACAAACAAAAACAGTTCAGAGCCCTTTTTGTAATGCCTCTACATCTTGTGTCCTCATCTACAACAGATCTGTTTGAATATTTGTATGTGATGCTGAGGAAGGTTCAAGCAAATAACTACCTTCCAGCCACCAAACATGTTTTATGGCAACAGGAATTAAGTTTGTGAAATACAATCAGTAAATTATGTGTAGTCAATTACTCACTTAAAGTCTCCCAGGAGCAAAACTGATTTCTTTCTTAAGTAAGATTTCCTTTCAGAGTTTCTTTGATGTGGTGCAACCCTAGAAACCACTGAAAACATATGGAAATATTGCCAATTATCATATTTTATTATTTTTCTTCTAGCTATATATATACATTATATTCTGAGTATCAAGTGCTTGCCATGTGTGGTTTTGTTTTGTTTTTTTTTTTTACTCTGTGATGAGGTCTTGAAGTTTTCATATTTGTACTCTTCTGTCATGCAGTGTTTAAGTAAGTTGTGGACCTCATAGCTAATACATGTTGTAGAAGCAAGAAATGTAAAAAGCCATTTATTGCCAAATGCCAAGGGTTCTTGTGGGAAAATATTTTGTTTTCCCCTAAACATTTGTTACTGGCGATTTCTAAAGCAACAGAATAGAGAGAGCTATCAATCCTGGTTTGATCCAGTGTGACCATTCCTGGCTTCTGATTCTTTCAGCTCCTACCACTTGCTAAAATATGAGTTAGGTCTCTAAATATTTTGATAAAAATAGTGTTGGACCATATGGTAACTCTCAACTTAATTTTTTCTTTTCTTGATGAGTCCTCCCAGTGAAAATAGTTTAATATCCTCATGTAAATTAACCCCACTACCTTCTGTGATGAAATTTGCTTTTGTGTCTACAAGTGTGTGAGCAGACAGATTCACTTGTGTCACATGCAGTGCTGGAAAGCATGTGCAGGCCTTTAGGAATACTGGCTCTCAAATACTCCATCAGGACACTTACAGTATTCCTGCAGCATGAGTATGTGATAAACTTACTTATTACATATTCATTTCCTTTGTTGTTGTTTTTTTTAAACAACCACCACCTTTCCCTCCCCAGCCTTAGCAGCAGTCTACAGGGTTAAGTAATGGAGGCTTTGCTCAATGCGCCAATTTTCTGAAAAAGGGTTGATGTTGAATTTATGGAATCTGTGCTTACAGTACATTTGGGAAGCAGAGAAAGGGAAAAGAAGCTCTGAAACCGGTCACGTGAGCATCTTAAACCTTTTTGCTCTCTACTGTGATTGGTCTTGTCAGTGGAATTACCTTCTAAACAGGCTGTTTTTATTTTTCAAATACAGTTTAATATCCACCACTATACATATATCAGATTATACCTTCTCTGGAAGGTTAGAGGTGGCATCTGATCCTTAAATGGATAATGTTCCTGTCCAGATGTCCTGTCAGTGTCACAAGCTCCTCCAGGTGTTTTGGGTTAAAATTCACAAGAGACTTCTTCAAAGCAAAAGCAGTTTTTTGGAAAATACTATTTGCTTGTCTTTGACTGTTTCACTGGTTCAGGGGAAATAAGTTCAATGTTTTTTTAAAGCTCTTCCATCATGACAGGCTCTTTAACCTGGTTTAACCAGTCTGTTACCTAGTTTCAGTAGTGAAACCTGTTTTGTGTAGCTAGAGGGTTGCAATTGCTGGAAGATGACCATTTTCTGCATGTCAGTCTTCTGCATGTGAGTCTTGCCTGCTGTGGGTCAGTTTTACTCTCTTGTTTAGTTAAAGGGCTTCTCTCTAGTAAGTTAGGATTAAAAGCCAGTTTAGAAGTACCAGAAACAGGAGAAAATTGATTTACAAGAGTATTTGGATTAGGTGTTGTCTCATCTGGTTTTAAAACTACTGTTGCTGAAGTTTGTCAGTGCAACCTGAATGGGGAAATGGCAGGGAAAGATGCCATTTTACTTCTGCCTTTGCTAGACCAATCTTAAATTATACCTTCTTGTATTTCTTAGGTAAGAAATGTTGGCCTTATTAGCCTCTCCTGGGAATTATTACTTGAACATGTTTGAATACCTCCTAGCTGAACAGGCAATCTGAAAAATAAACCCCCCCTGTCAGTCAATGCAGGTTTCTCCCTGAATTTCCATCAAAGTGCTCAATGACCAAAAGCCCACCTGGGTCAAATTTTTTCAGTGTTCGGCTTCCCAAACAAATTATTTTCTAGAAGGTAACTTATGAATGTATTTGGGGTATTGATCTGTTTTACATACTCTGTAGAAAGATTAGAGTATCCCTTAGAAGGTATTTTGTGCTTTTGCTTTAATTTCAGATAAGACTGCATGTGAATTTTTATATATAAGGGAATAGTTGAAGTTTTATTGCTGGTGTAAAATGGTTATGAAAAAGATACATTCAGTTGTGCTGAGTTCAGGATGTACACCATACTATTACTTTTAAATGGGTGCACACTGATTAATTAAAAGAATCTGCCTAATGCACGGATTTGCATTGGGGATGTTGCAGGGATAGTGGTAAAAGAAATGTTTCTTGGTCTTTTAAGAGAAGTTGTTCTCTTTTTCCCTGAAAGATGGTTGACCCTACTCTAGCAGAAATGGGGAAGAATTTGAATGAGGCAATGAAGATGCTAGAAGACAATCAAAGGTATGTACAAAGTACAGCTACAAAAATAATACCTGATTTTAGAGGATTATTATCATTGTTGTTGAGCATCAAAGAACTAATTTTCCTAGTAGCTTAAGGTCTTACTGTCATTCTGCATCTTACACCTATACAAATCACCATTATTTCTCAAATTATGAGATTCTGAAAGTAAGTGTGTATATACATCTTAATATGTGTTCTGTAATACTCAGAGCAAGTCCAGTAAGTATTTTTTTTCAGAGAGATTAGGTGTTTTTTTCCCTATTGCTGTGCAAGTAACTTTTAATTCCTGAATATGTAAGTCTCTTGTGTAATGGCATTTTCTGGTAAAGAACAGAAAGCCAAAACTTGGGAACTCTTTAGTTCACTCTGAGCTAAACACTTGTATTTTGTCTCATCTGATTTATTTATGAAATCGTTGTCAGTGAAATAGGTTGCAAACTTGCCAGTATGTGTTTCTGCAAGCCAAAGTCAGCTACATGTTTGTTATAAAACTCAGACTAAATACTTAACTTATTGTGTCTTTAACTTAGAAAAGTGGAGGAGGAAAATGAAAAGAAATATGCACGGAAGGACATTCCTGGACCACTCCAAGGCAGGTAGGCAACAGCAGTTTTTAGATAATTACCTTTAATTATTAAAACCTGTAAAATATGTTCAGCATGTTTGTTTTCTAGTAAAATTCTGTGTTACTACAAAGATGAACATTTACTAGGCCAGGCATTATTTCAGGTGTTTCCATACTCACACTGGGGGAAAAAACCAGGGATTACTTTTCTTGTGACTGAAGTTTTGAACAGTTGGTATCTAATGAAGATGCTGACAGCTGTGGTTGAAACATCAAGTACATCTAGATAAACTTGTGTTATAGAATAAAGACTCATTAAAACACCCAGATAAAAAACACACAAACAAGCAATAAACAAAACCAACAAAAAACCCCAAACACAACAAAACCTGAAACTGCTAAAATGCAAAACATTTTTAAAAAAAAGAAAATGAAACAAAACCTCCAAACTCCACCCCCCTCCTAGCCAAAATAAAACCCCTCCACATTTTCATCCCACTGGTCTTAAAAAAAAATAAAGTTGCGTGGAGTTCTTGTGCATAAGATTTTAAAAACCCAACATTTGACTTGATTGTGGCCTCTCTGGGAGAGGATCCTAAAGGAATCCAAGCTGGCATATCAGAAAGTGTTGCAAAATCTTCTGTGTAGATAAGCTAGACTTGGTTTTGAGTGGAGACACCTGAATTAGCTCTCCTCAGAATAAAAAGCAGTTTCAACTGTCAGAGTGTTAAGTTCTTATAATTCTGTAGATTTTAGTTGGAATTATACAAATTTAAGTGTTGCGGGTCTTTTCCAGTTTTATTGCACTAGAATGCATGATGTCAGAAGTACAATGGAGCTTTTGTTAGCCAGAAATCAGTATTTGTAGGTAATTGTTTAAGAAATGTGCTGAGTTTGAGCTGAAGCTGCATCGTGCAGAGAGAAATTTGGATCCTTAGCTATTGCTGTGTAGGAATAAGCAATTAAAACATCATCAAGTTCAGCTTTTCAGTCCAGATTTTCTGATTTCAACAGCTTTGTTTTCCTGTGAGTCTGAGTTCACAGTTACTGAAGTGTCCTACTATAATTAACTAGAGTTCTGAGTTAATTGCTTCAGCAACTTTGTATTCACTATCTGCTTTTTCCTGAGCGAGGAGCTGGGGTTTTCTGCTACACTCAGCATTCTGTAACAATGCGATGTCTTAACATGCAGTGTCCCAAGTGGCTGTTTTCTTAGAAGTTGGTACTGAACCTTTGGGTTTTTTCTGTGTTTTTTCTTTTCTCCTCCTCCGTATGCCAGTGGCCAGGATATGGTGAGCATCCTTCAGCTAGTTCAGAACCTAATGCATGGAGAGGAGGAAGAGGAAACTTCACAGGCATACAGGTAAATCCAATATGTTTTAATATATGTATAAATATGTTTTGTTGTGGTTTTTTTTTTTTTTAATTCTGACTCTTATAGAACTTAAGCATTTAAGTGTTTTAAAGTGTAATGATATTGTGCCACGTTTTGTAACATACTGTGCAGTGCTTTTTTAAAATTATAAAGCTTGGATTACTCAACTGAATTATAGAAGACAGTTGTTTCTGATGTGACAGCTCATTTTGTATTCAGCTTTCTGAAAGTCTTTTAAAACTTTGAATGCCAATAATTATTCTACCATCTCTTCCTGCAGATTTTAAGGAAAAAAAAAAGGAAATAAAATTTACTTCTATTTTTCTTTAAAATGGAAATTATACCAACTAATCTGCAGAAGATTATTGGACAGTATGATTAGCATTTGAAATGCTATGGAGATGAAACAACAAACAAAACCCCCAACAAACAAACAAACTCCCCCAGGAAATTAATGAAAGCTATGCCTCTAAAGATGTTTCCTGAGTATTCTCTGCATGAGGAGAGAAAGGTGTATATAGATAATGCAGTTTAAAGCCCCAAAGTAGATGAGGTGCTTAGTTCCAACTCATGGCAGCTGTCTGGCCAGAAAAGAAGCTGAGGTGTTAGTGTAAGCAGCTAGGCCAAGTGCTTTTGTCTACACAGGCATTTTAGTACATTAATACACAATGGCAGGAAGGTGACTGTGGTGTCCTGTACTTCTCTCTGCTAAATATTTAAAATTGCATGTCAACAAATTCTGTTATTCTTCCATAAAAACGTTTGACCCTGAAATTACTGTAACGTTCATGCCTTGTACTGAGTTGGCAGTTACTGTGTTCTGGCTTGCAGACTTCAAAATGTTGGTGAGCAGGGTCACATGGCTCTACTGGGACACAGTTTGGCTGCTTATATATCAGTGTTGGACAGGGAAAGACTGAGAAAACTTACAACAAGGATCCTGTCTGATACTACTCTCTGGCTCTGCAGGCTTTTCAGGTGAGTTATTGTAAATAACTTTTGTATGATTAGGTAGTGATAATTATTTTAAAATCTGTGTGACTGGGCTGAGGAGCCTGTGCCACAGCTTAGAAAATATTCTTTGAAAGGTCTGAAACACTTAACATTTTTCTTAAAGAAAACCATCAAGCAAACATGGTTGCCATAAAAATCCTTTTATAAGGGCTATAAGGTGGAGCTACAGGCCGAAGTACAGTTGTAAACACATTCATTGGTCAATCGTTGAACTAAATTCTTATTTCTTATTTAGAGCTGAGGGATTGCCCTCAGTGTGGAACGTTCATACCTTATATCTTCTACTGGTTACTTTGTTCCTTTTTCTTGACTCTAAAGGCTAATGTGCTCACCTCAATCTGACACTTAGAGGAGGTAAAAAAGGTGGGGGGGACCAGACACCTGCACCCCTGTGAGCCCCAAGGAAAAATGCCTTTTAAATGCATTTGAAGGCAAAATATCAATAAAATCATTAAAATATGTATTGGGGAAAATGTTACTAGTTTATGTAACTCATGTATTTAAAACATCTGGAAAATGATCTTGCAGTGTGCTGAATAGATTGTACTAAACTGTGGTCTTGTTTTCAAACTTGTGAAAATACAAATGATTTCAGTAATTTTGAGTGTTACAAAATAGCTTGATTTGTGATTTCATAATAAAGATAGCAAGTTTCTGCCCATTTACTTTATTTCACGTGTTTCATTCCAATTTTGTTAACTAGAAGAATGTCAGGTTGCATTTGCTTTAAAATTAACAGTCCAGAATTAAATATGTTAAACCCAGACAAAGGTTTTTGTGTGTACCCTCTTCTTAGTAAGCAAGGTTTTGATGTCTGTAAAGGAAGTCCTTAGGAACTTTATTTTGTCTTTGAGTCTGAATGAAAATATATACTGGGCTTCTTCCATTGTTAATCTCGACCTCTCATCAAAGTTTCCTTCTACTCTACACTATGTTATCCTGGGAAAAGAGAAGGGGTTTTAATCTGTCTTCTTTGTCCTCTTGTGACCTCCTTTGCTGGTGTTATTTAGTCACTGAACTGGCTGTCAGTTTTGTTGGTCATACTTGCTTGGCTTTTATTGCAGGTATGAAAATGGGTCAGCTTATTACCATGAAGATGATCGTGAAGGTCTCCTAAAAATCTGCCGACTTGTTATCCACACACGCTATGAAGATTACACAGTAGAAGGATTTAATGTGCTCCATACTAAGCAGCCTGTGATATACATCAGTTCTGCAGCTAGAACAGGCTTGGGCCAAGCTCTATGCAATCAGGTAAAGTGAATCAGTTGGGGCTTTAGTACAAGTACAACCTACCTGGCTTCATATTGCCTACTTGAAATTTGGATCTTAAAAATATCTTTAGCCTTTTCCTGCAAGGGACTAATACTTGCACTATAGGCTGGTACACTGCTGGCAGCAGTCTTGTAAATTAGTTGGTGCCAGCAGAAGTTTTCCTTTAGATCTGTGTGTCTGCCTGGAAGTTCCACTGACACAAGGCAAGGTTCCCCCAGATTTTTCCCAATGCAGCTGTTGACTGAATACACACATCCCCAGGCAAGCTGAGCAGGCTGTCTCTGCAGCTCTCTTGTTCCTTCTACACACTTACCTGATCAGTGTTCCCCAGGAGCAGACTCCCTTCATCTCTTCTTTGCCTTTTTGTGGACATAGTAGATTTTTATAGCTTATAAATATTTCTAAGAATTAGGATGTTGTGTCTGCCTGTTGAAACACAGTATGAAAAGGGGCATTTTGAAGGATGAGGACTAAGCTTTGGCCTCAGAAAATTTGATTTTCGGAAAAGCATCACTGTAGGAATTTTGAAAACTTATTCTTCCTCATGGTAGAAACAACAGTAATATGACTGAAGAGCAACACAGCAAGGAGTGGGAGAGAAGGGAGACTGAGGTGAAACCATATTTTGCTGCTAGCCAAATGCCTGAAAGCTAGTAACAGACAAATGTTATACAGTGTGTTGGAAATTCCAATTAATAGAGCAATGCCAACATAACTATAAACATGGGCAAAGGAAGCAAAGTCTGTATTTTAAACTAAATTCATTTGCCTGGAAGAGATACTTTCAGGTTGCATTTATAGTCTTGTGTTTTGCAGCAAGGGTACAAGTATATTTCTATGAACTTGAGATGAATATGTCTCAGTTGTTGAAATTCTGTAATTTTTATTGCAGCTAGGGTTGCCTCTTTCTTGCGTGTGCCGAGTGCCTTGTAACACTATGTTTGGATCTCAGCATCAAATGGTAAGTTTGTTTTCCCTAAGAGCTCTTTTTTTTTCTGCTTCTTTTTTTTTCTCTCTGCTTTTTTTTCTCTCTGCTTTTTTTTCTCTCTGCTTTTTTTTTCCCCTCTGCTTTTTTTTTTTTTCTACAGAAGTACAAACTGAAATCTTCTAACAAGCTGGTACCTTCATCTTGTCATTTGCAAGATATTTTTAATAGCATATAGTATGGTGACTTTTAGTCCAAGATTTCTAGAATGCATGCAGCTGGAGGTGTGTTTCCAGACTATGTGATGTATTTGTGTTTTATTTTTCACAAATGCTTTATCTGAGCTTTGTGTTATTTTACTTCTGAGAAGAAGAAACTGCAAGCCATTAGGATATTAAGAATGTCTTTCAGAACTTCAGAGTTCTGTCCATTTTCACTCCTAATGTATTTTTCCAGTTCAGCAGAAACAATTTTGTATTGTTTGGTAAACATTTATAAATATGTATCTTTTTCTTATTGTTAACAGGATGTTGCTCTGTTGGACAGAGTGATTAAAGATGACATTGAGTCTGGAAAACTGCCTTTGTTGCTTGTGGCCAATGCTGGTAAGTGCTGTGGACAAACAAAACCAACAAAAGCATGCTATTTTATGAATAAATAATATCTATTACGAATAATTAATATATAGGATCCAAAATTAAAATATGTTTTCTTAAATAGCTTAGTTGATTGCATGTCAAGAAATATCAGGAAATATCTTAATGACCACCCAATCTGCCTACAGGGGGGTTTATTTAACTTTTTTAAAGTTGGATTGTACTGCTACAGTTCTGTTTATGTCAGTTGATGTATTAGTCAGACTAGAATTTAGTGCAAATCTCTTGGTGAAAATCTGTTCCACATTAACTATTCTGGATTTTTTTTTATGGATGTACCATCAACTTTAAAGTTAAAAATTGCATTTTTCATCTAGCTAATTAAACAGAAGTGCTCATGAACAAAATTTGTTTTAAGTACAAATGAAGGAGGTGACTGTTACTTGCTTTGGGCATGGAAAAATAGATGTTAATCTTGGCTTAGTTTCTTTTAGGTGAGGTCATACTTTGAACATATTAAAAATGTCTGCATTTCTTATCTGAGGCTGATGAGTCTCTTAATGCCCAGGATCTCTAATTTTCTATGTATTTTTAACATATATTGACAAGCTAAACAAGTAATGTAATTTTCTGTTTAGAATTCCAATTGCTCATAAGTCAAAATGAACCAGATATAAATATTGTTTAGTAGGCTCTTTTAAACATCCTCTTACCTGCTCTTATGTGACATTTTTGACGATATTACTCACAAAAGAGGCACTTTTCTGTGGAGTCCCAGTTTGCATGTTTGTCATTGCCTTTTTCCCATCTCAACAAAGGGACACCAGGTGCTGGGCACACGGATAAACTTGGCCGACTGAAGGAACTTTGTGAGCAGTATAATATGTGGCTCCATGTAGAAGGGTATGACATTTGAAATTTATTTCTGTATAACTATTTTAATTAAAAAGTATAAATACAAGAGAGCACATAAATTTTACAGCTAGCCAGCTAGTAGAGGGCCATAGGACCATCTTTGTTTTTGTCATGTTAAGCATTTTATATGGTTATAATTTTGTCACTGTATGAGATACAGATTGTTTTACATATACAAGAATAATTAATTGGAGTGGTTATTCCAGCATAGGTCAGTGGTTACTTATATGGTAATATTATCTGCTCTTACTTTTAATAGCCTGGAATATGAATTAAAGAGACCTTACAGGACAAGTCAGGGAAGACATTATACAGTGACTATTAAGAATAAGAAAGGACAATGAAATGAGTGTGGAAGAGGTGACACATTAATGAAGGTTGTCAAGAACACTGCTGCCAAGTGCAGTGTGCAGCATAACTGGAAGGAGGATTATACCAAGAGGAGAAGAAATTCCAAGAACTTAGACAATGTTAATAAAGAATCCCGTTGTCTAAGATTTCTCCTGATAGTTCATTGTACAGTGTTGTATTTGCATGCTTTTTTTTTAATACCAAATTGATGCTGAATTCTGGGTAGGACTCTGGGGGATGATTTCCCCAAGGGTTGGACTGAAACATTTTTAGATCAAAAGGCATTTTTACTTTTGGGTTTTCAATCTTGGAATACCAAGTAGCAACATCTATTGCTTATTAATGGAAAATATATGAACAAAAATTACCTTAATTTACACATCAACGTGAACTGTTGAAACTCCAGATGAAAATGCTGTCTCTTAATACATATTTAATATGTGCTAAAACCAGTTTATTTTTCTAGTGTGAATTTGGCAACTTTGGCTTTGGGTTATGTCTCCTCTTCTGTACTGGTATGTTTTACTATATCTTGAAACATAATGTGCTTTAGATTTTAAGGTTATAATCTAATAAAAATACATGTGGCTTATATTCTGCTTGTTGTCACAATCTTCAGGCTGCTACAAAATGTGACAGCATGACTCTTACTCTGGGTTCCTGGCTGGGTCTCCCAGCTGTGCCTGCAGTGACACTTTACAGACACGAGGATCCATCTTTGGTACGTTTAACTTCTCAGTCATTATTCTCAAGTTCTCAAGACTTTAATTTTGATCCTTGTGTAGTGCCTTCTTGTTCTGAAGCGTCTAAAATTATCATTGGCAAAAGCTCCCCTATTTAAGCTGTGACACATTGCAGAAGTTGAGAAGAAGGAACTACTTGAAGAGAGGTTAATAGTGGTTGGTTTGTTTGTTTTTTGTTTTCCTCTTCAGTCCTTAGCAGCTGGGCTGACATCGAGTCAGGCTGTGGAGAAGCTCCGTGCGCTGCCGCTCTGGCTCTCCTTGCAGTACCTGGGCCACGATGGGATTGTGGAGAGGATAAAGCATGCCTCACAACTAGTAAGCAACAGCTTGTTGGCACATTGGTTATGGATATTTTGCTGCTGAGTATGGGCTGGAGACTGTTCTTAAGAATCTTCACCATCTGATTTAGCAGTTTGAGTCTTCAAGCAGAAAAAAGTTCTGGTAGCGATAGCACAAGTGACATCTACATGGGTATAACAGAACAGTTATACTTAGGAAGGTTTTTATAATAGCTGCTATCTTTTGGATTCTTTTGGTATTTTTTATTACTCTGATGCAGTACAGTCAACTACAAATACTGTTGTTGACTGTGTAGTGGGTGTTTTACTAAAAATAGAAAAAAATTTTCATTAAATTTTATATTTACAAACAAGAATTGGGTGAATCTCTGGGGTTTGTCCAGAAAAAATAAGTAGTGGCTAATGTTTTTCAGAATAATTTTCACCTTCTAAAACTGTATTTGTCTGTTCCTTTTGTTTCCCTTCTGCTGTGGTCTTTTAGAGTCAAAGGTTGCTGGAAAACTTGAAAAACCTGGATTTCATTAAAACTTCGGTAGGGTGTAAAATTAATATCTTGGTTTTATACCTTAATATTTGCTTGTTAAATGATAACTTTGATTTTTAAGAGATTATTTTAAAATCTTACTTGAGTCATAGCCATTGATCAGAAGATGCTTGGTATCTTTCTAAGTTCTGATGTTCAAGTGACATCTGGATTGTGCTTGTTCCATCGCTGTATACTCATGCCTTCAGTGGAGCTGACAGAAAAGCACCCAGAAATTGTTTCCAGAGGTTGATTTAATTCCATTTAAAACATGGATTTGTTCAGTAATACATTCATTAAACCAGTTTCCATAAGCCTTTCTAATACATTCTGGCTGCATCTTACCCTGCTGTTGAGATGATGCTGTGAACCCCATTAAACTGCACAAAAAATGTATCCCAGCTGAGGTTTTTACCCCAGAAATAGTTTTAAAATTACATCTAATGTGTGCATTCCAAGTGCAATTTCTGAGACCTCCTGTTTAATGGTGTTCAGTGGTTTTACTCCCTAATCCCCACTCCCCCATTTTTAATTGACACTTAATGACTGGAAAATATATTCCACTTAGTTTTCATGGATCATTCTGAGTCACAATAACCAGTTTTGTAAAAATTGTTTTTCCAAGAGTGTTAGTTCCCTTCGGAGTTCAAGTTACAGCAGCATTTCCCCATTATACTGAAATAAATCTTGCATTTTTCAAATTGTGAAATGTAGCCTCAGATTGCCTCCAGAAGTTGCCATTTATCCTGTCCTCAAAGCAGGATCAGTTCTAATCTTGCCAATAATTCTGGGGTGATTTCAATGAGATTTTTTTTTAATGTTAATGTCTGAAAATACTTAAAGCTAAATAAACTAGTGCAGAATAATTGCTAATGAACCTACTTAGGGTCCTTGCTTTATAGTACCTAAATTTTAATTATAGTTACTTGAAATTTATATAATTCTGCATTAGCTGACTAATGATTTACTTTCTTGTGTTTACAGATGTTTGCTTACACTCCTAGAGTTAACTTCTAATACTGAGATAGTATGAACATGGTTATTGCTGTCAAAACAAAATTATCTGCTTTGCCTAGCAGTTTAATGCATTACTTAGTGTTATATTTTCTCATAGTTTTGAAAGATTTATTTAATTATTATTTTTTAAGGTTGAAGATGAACTGAGTTCACCAGTGGTGGTTTTCAAGTTCTTCCGGGAATATTCAAATAGAGGTATGTGATTTATTTAAAAACAAACCCCTCTCTCTATATTTTTTCATTACTTATTTGTAAAACTAATTTGATGAGGTAAATGTGAGGTAGTGCACTTCTCTTGGTAACATGCTTTTGAAAAGTCAGTGAATGCTGGTCAGAATCTAGTAGTAGAATTCATACATGTAATAGCTTCTTTTTTTAGATAGACTGCAGTGTTATTAATTTTCATAACAAGTAATTTTCTGCCTTCTAGAGCAAGGAGAGATTTGCATGTGATTTTGATCCTGAGGTCAAAAAATAGAAGCTCTCATAAGCTTCAAGCTGAGGGTAACAGATGAGTTCAGGTCTTTCAAGGCTTTCTGTTCCTTTTAAGCTTTTAGTGACTACTTGCAGGAACCATGTTCCTGTGTTTTACTGATGACACATGTTGCAATAGTTTTTAAAATAGCAGAACACAATAGGAACAGTTGGGTAAATACTGTTATGGGGATAAAGTAGCCACACCACAGGTGGCTCTGAGCAGAACATCCTTAGCTGCACATCTTCTCCAAGAAAGAGGATATTTGTCCTCTTGGTTACAACAGAGGATATTGTGCTGATTGTGTGCACACTCTGAGGTTGGGAAATATCCAGCTGGGATGAGGCAGAAGATGGCTAGAAAATGGAGGAGAGTTGGTTTGGGTTTTAATCTGGTTCCTGGTTGCAATTACAAAGTCAGCCTGTCCATCTGGGTCTGTTGATATGATGGATTGCTTGTATGTTGATGCACCTATCTGAACAGCTTCACTAGGGGGAATTCACCCACCTGATTTGTAAGCATATGAAATGCTTGGTCATTTTTGCATGTTTACGTATGTAACAGACCTTTAAATCCTTACTATAATTAAAATGGAAAATAATGGTTAAAACTTGATTTAAAAGGTCGCTGAGTGCACCAAATATTGCAGGCTGCTGTGATGGGATTTTGTTTTGTGAAAATACTTGTTTTCTTTCCATTGGGGCATTCGAATCACAAAACTGAGAAAAGTATTTTATTAGTTGTTTTTAAAATGAATATATTCATCACTTTCATTTCTAGTGTTTGTCATGTTCAACATAGCTTAAAAAAAATAATCTTTGTTAGTCTGCTTGAGGTCCAGTACATCATGCAGATATATTACATTATTTAGGAAATATATTTGTCTTTTGTCTAAACTTTAGGTTGCCTTTTGTTTAATTAAGTAAATAAAAATCCACTTCTGTGATTCTTGTATCTTTGGATTCAGATCAAACCTCACATGCTGCACAGGCCTCAACTATTCAGCATCCCATAATAAGCAACGAAAGACACATTTATGACACTTTCAATCAGTGGGTAAGAATGGATGCCTTTTCTCTTAAGGAAAAATGTGTCACTGGAGTGCTTCCAGAGGTTTATCAACCTTTGGTAGACTGATAACCTTTTCAAAATCTAGTGGGCACTGGATTAAAAAGGTGACTTTTGCACTAAAGCAAAATTGCAAAATTGCTTTTACATTTCTGATTATTTTACATGTAATCATGACTGAAATTATTACTGCATATTCAGCTTTTGGTAGTGGATTTTTGTCCTTGGTCTTGTGGGAATATGTGAAAAGTTTTGAACTCTGTAATCAGCTGGATGCTTCATTGACAATGTCTGTGTTCAAGAATCTGCAGTCTTTCTTCTCCAGATACCTGGTAGCTAGATAGTCATGAGCCTGAGGAAGCAACTGCAGGGGGTCATGCTCTGTGCTGTCCTGTAACTGTGCCTTATCCCTCCAGCTGGGAGAGCAGCTGGCACAGCTGGTTCCTGCCAGTGGAGTTGATGTGGTAGAACTGGAAGATGAAGGCACGTGTGTCCGTTTTAGCCCACTGATGACTTCTGCAGGTAACAAATACTTAATTCACTCACTTGTTACAAACTGGGATGTGCTGTAGAACTGTGGAACAGATCCCCTAGCAGAAACTCTTCAGTATATTTTCCTGTGGTGAGGGTAGCTTTTATAAACCAAACTATATTGGCTTTATCATTCTGTTGTCCCTTGGCAACAGGTGTGTTAGAGGTAGCTCAGCTGTTGTATGTGACATTGCTTCTGTATGTCTGCAGAGAATGATTGATCATTCATTAGAAGAAGCAAGGGGAGAAGCAATTTGTTTCTGGCAGCTATAAAAGAAGTAGGGAGGATTGTCACCTTTCCATCTCTCAGCTGTTTCAGATAAAGATGATGCTAGACCTTTCTATACATGTGTTTCAACATTTAAATGGTGCCTGTGGTCAAAATATAGTTACTTAACTGGAATAGGTACTTATAAACCTCTAGGTTTTTCTATAATTACTGATATAGGAAGTGAAAAAACCTTAAATCTGTGTTTTAGAAAATTTCTTAAATTTTGTGTTTAAGCCTGCACCATATACATACTTCAGTTAGACTCAGCAGATTCACAGAGCAATTTGCCAGGAGCTCAGGGTGATGCATGGGATCTCCTTTTAGCTTGTGTGAAGTGAACAGCTTAGGCTATCAAAACACCTAACACTGGCATGAGAGGATCCTCATGTCCACAGATTGGATAAAGTTATTGGGAGATTTTTTTTTTTTTTTTTTTTTTTTTTTTAACCAATACAGAAGCTAATTCATTGTCTGTTTTGCTATGGGAAGAGGCATTTTTTCTGATGCTAGCTACTGATGTTAAGGGTATTGTCCATACTAGTTGTAACATCAGAAAATCATTTTTAATTAGCTTATTTTTATGAAATTTTTAGCTTGCTCCATTTGGATATATCGGTGGATAGATAACTGAAGAAAAAACACTGTTATATGGGTCAATATATTTCAATAATATCTGTAAATTGTATTTATGATTAACTTAGAGTTGCTTCCTTAGAGATTACTAACTTAATTCAGACATTTATGTGTGTGTCTGTTCACGTTTATTACACACTTAACACATCAGGTCTTTAGTTTTAGGAACTGAAATACAAGATGTTGATCAGTTAGTAGACTGCTTAAAAATGAAGATACCAGTATTGACAAGTACATTGCAATTGAGAGAGGAATTTGAGCAAGAAGTGAGAAGAACAGTAGGCCTGTTGTATATTGAAGATCTCAGCTGGCCAGGCTTAGGTGTTGTAAGGTAAATCTTTCTGTATTTTCTTCACTATATATTTGGATAGACTGTGCATTAAGGGAAAGAAATATGTGATCTCTCTAGTGGTGATTTGTATGTATTGTTTGCTGATTAGGACACGAAGTTGAGGCTTTTGAGCACTTTTCAAAAAAAGATTATTTAATATTAGTTGCTTTGAGATCTCTTAAGAAAAACTGAAGAGCCTTTCCAGCAAAATTAGGACAACAGTTCTAATACTGTTGTGGATCCAGTGTGTGGATCTGATAGATGGACATGTAATATGCAAGTGCATCCTACTCATTGTTGTCTATAATGGGGTTCACTTGTATAATGAATAAAACCCTTCAGGTGTCTGTTTGGATCCTCTGATACTGTCTGCTAGGAAGCATTCTGTATGGTCAAAACAGCTGAAATATAATCAATATATTACCTAGAAATGTGTTGTGTTCAGTTAAGCTTGCAGCAGCCACCTTGT
Organism: Florisuga fusca; assembly: GCA_038090715.1. Classification (NCBI taxonomy): domain Eukaryota; kingdom Metazoa; phylum Chordata; class Aves; order Apodiformes; family Trochilidae; genus Florisuga; species Florisuga fusca. The sequence goes on from JAAWXA010000038.1 coordinate 4,967,266, forward strand.
CCTAGTCCAAAATCTCTGATGACAAATGCCAATAAACTTGTTAATCTAAGCTGTAATATTTTGAGGGGTTTTTGTTCATAAAGTAGAGATTTGCTAAATGTCAATCTTTTTGTATATATTGTAAAATGAAATTATTATCTTCTGGCTTGTTTGAAGGTACAACTATCACAGTGATGGGAAGAATGATGACAAACAAGAAAAAGAACTAGAAAAAATCAATACAGAACTTCTGAAAAAACTAAATGAACTGGAGTCAGATCTCACTTTTTCTTTGGGTAACTACTATTTAAAAACTTCTGTTGAAGCCCATAGTAACTTCACTGGCTGTGTTCCAACAGTTCAATAGGTCATTTGTACATAGGTCAGTACAATGCAAACTTACACTGCTGCATGTGTGTTCATTGTTGAAACAGCATCTGCAACTTCATTTCCTCCTCACCTCTCCTTTGTTTGGCAAATATTCAGCAGCCAGACCAGAAAGTGTTTCCACAGCAGAAAGAATAAAAGCTGCAGTGTTCCTCTGTCATCTGAGCCTTCTCAGTGCCATACCTAGTGAAACACAGATCTCGTTCAAACCCCACTGACCAGTTCACTGCTTTCTGTATGTAGATTAAAAGCTTCAGATGAGTTTGATATTTGGCAGCACTTTCATGTTTACATAGTGCCACGTTATAGCTGAAATAATATTAATTTGTTTACTTGGAACTCTGTCCTTTTTCTCATCAGCTTTCAAAAAATGAAGTGCCCTAGAATTGTGGAACCAAGTAATCTGTAAATGGCAGAAAATAATGAGTTTGAAGCATATTCAGCAACTGATATTTACTATACTAACCCTTGACTGTATAAAATATCCATTTGTTTTTCTTGTTCAGATGTTTTTAAAAACATCTTCCTCCTTTTAAAAACCCACAGGGCTGAGCTTTTTCAGTCTGCATAATTTATACCTATGTAGGTACTGCCCTTAGTTACTGAAGAGTATGTATTAGGATTTCCAGGTTAACAAGAATGATTATTGCACCTGTTGTGAAAATCCATTTTTATACATCACAAAGACTTGATTCTCCCTCTGCTCAACAGGTCCAGAATTTGGAGGGCAGAAGAACTGTGTTTACATTGGCATGGTAACTGAGGATGTGGATGTGTCTGAGTTGGTTGAAACTATTGCAGCAACAGGCAGAGAAATTGAAGAAAATTCAAGAGTAGGTATTAAAAAATCTTGGAGCATTTCAGAACCTTTTTTTCCCTTCCATATTGGCTTCAGGACATTTGTATAAGTAAAAATTGTACTTGCCCACAACAAACCATGTTAATTACAGTAGAATAATCTGTGTCCTCATAAGTACTGTGACAGAATTATGATATTCTAAGGATGCCCTGATTTCTGTTCATGATCCTGTGTTGTTCAACGAAAAAAAAAAACTTTAGTATGGAAATAGGCTCATTCTATCACTAAAATATAAGCTGTCAAAAAACCCCAAACCCAAACCCAGAAACAGGTGTAAGGTGGAGGCTGACTTTGAGCTGGTGTTTCTTATCACTGATACAGGTGGTGGGATTCAGATTGTTTATATGCAGCTTTAAGACAGGACTGTGCTCTAAAAAGTGTGAAAAATTTTAAATTGGTGGCTTAAACCCAGAAATTCCAAATTACCTACTGCAGTAATAAAGTTGATGATGAAACTCCTTTTTGTAAAAGATTTACCTGATCAGAGTTCTCCAGATGTTCTCTAAAGTACAATTTCCAAATGATCTGCATCACAAATGAATGTCCTTCCATTCCTATAGTGTTGGACATTTTATTTCCTCTCCTGAAAAATAGAACTTCAGAAAACCTTTGCCTGTTTCTGCCCATAGGAGTATGTTGATTTTGGCAGTGTTTTTCTAGCCATGTTTTCTGGTGATTTTTCTGCTCACTCTTGACTTCCTGTGCTGTTTTGAGGGTGAGATGAAAGACAGCCTGCCTGCAAAGTAATTCAGGTTTTTTAATAACTGTTGTAGTTCAGAGACTAGGAACTGAATGTTGGAATCAGCTCTGATCCTGAAGTTTCTAGGGAGGAACAAAGAGTAGTAGGGGCCTCAGGTGCAGTCCTTGAAACCAGCTACAGTAAATCTGTAGTACTGGAAAGACCTGAATACCATGTGATCCAAAACAGATAAGCAGAACCAGTCTGAGAAGAATCACACTCTCATGCTTTAGATAAAAGGATGTTTTGTGCAAAAGGGAAGCTTTTAGGAAAAAACCTACTCCAGTATCAGCAAGATAGAAAGAAGTAGACTAAAAGGCACAACTAAAACTTAGATCAAACATCCTGCCTGGACCAGAAAACAGAGTGGTCCTTCCTTGTACTCTGAATGCAGTCCTGTTGAACTCCCTTCTGTAGTCAGTCACTGGGGTATTCATATTTAACTTGGTGGTAAATTCCTGACTTGCCCCTCCCCTGCAGAAAAGGAGCAGCTTCCTTTTCTGTAATCCAATTCTTCGGTATTTTGGAGGAAGTGCCTGTCATCTGGGCCTTGCACAATATTAAACTCCATATTAAGTTAGGGAAATTGGCATTTGTCTTGCATATGACAAAACTGTGACTTTTTTATCTCTGGGCTTTGCTCATTTATTACCTCTACAACTCTCCCAGGCAGCTGCTTGTCCTTTGCAGTGTGAAACATTGTTGATGCAGGCAGAGGATACCACAGGGCTCAGACTGGTAGTTGTATATAAATTTAAAAACGAAAGCTGAACCAGTAGCTAGACTGGCACATACTGGTTAGACTTACTGTGAGGCTGGTGTAAGTTCTGGGCTCTTACAGAAATCCAAGTCTACTCAAACCTAAAAATTCTTCCCAGATTCAGCATCTGACAAATGCTTTTGTGCTACTAAGCAGGTCTTTGAAGAATCTGGGTCACAGGCTTATCTCTAAGTAATGGAAAAAGATGTACCATTTCTGTTTAAAATGACATTCTGTCCTCTGGGTCTGTCTTAAAAATCCTGCAGTCAGCCTTCACTCTTTAATTTACAATCATAAGGAAACAGTGATTGTCAAATATGGTCTTAAATTAGAAAAGTATCTGACTACCATGTTTATATCTTCAAAACCTGAACTAAAAAGACTGTTTCAAGTCCAAATAATATATATAATAATATGTGGGTTTTTATTAGCTGTTGGAAAACATGACAGAAGTTGTTAGAAAAGGAATACAGGAAGCACAACTTCAGCTTCAGAAAGCAAATGAAGAACGACTTCTGGAAGAGGTAAGGCTATAAACACGAGTTACCTATCTAGGTAACTTGAACTGATATGCTACAACATGGGTAGTTTACTCACCAGCCAGTGCCTGATTGTACTTTGCAGGGACTGCTCCGACAAATACCTGTAGTAGGCTCCGTGCTGAACTGGTTTTCTCCATTCCAAGCCTCACCAAAGGGAAGAACATTTAATTTAACAGCAGGTAGGACTCAGTGCATCTGCAGCCATGTCATGTTGTTGTTAGAACCATTTCCAACTTTATACTAAAATTGCAACCCTTTCTTGTGCTAATTTGATCATGAGTGACAAAATCCACCCACAGGGTGTAAAAGAACATACTCTTCACTATTTCTGTAACACCCAGTAAGACAATCTTCTAACCTTTCTTGCAGTTTACATTTTGTTCTTGCATGTGGAGTCACATTAAAAAAGCTATATTAGTCACTAGTATCTATTAATAGAGGGCTAATTTCTGTGATTTTTGGTTACATATGCTGCAAAAGTTTGACATCTATGCTGTGTTTGTAAGGATACATAAGCCAGCAGAGGACCACAGCTCTTAGAACATTGCTTGCCCATGTATATGTACGTGTCCTCTCCAATGTGCTTGCAGACTGGTGTCTGAGCTGCTGGAACTTGATGTCTGTGTCTGAAACCCTGGTTTGAGCTATCACCTGGCTCTTGCCACACTGATAAAGTGCTGGTTTGCATGCTATGAATGCAGTGTCTGACAAACTAGCTGAGGACTTGCGTGAACATGGCTGTGTGGCAGACTGGAAGGAATGGACTGTAACAATGTAAAAGATTGTACTTCTCTCATTTTAATTCATGTGACAAGAACTGGCTACAACAGGAAGCCTGATGTACTAACATAAGCCATTCTGAAGTTACAGTCTGAGAATTTTCTCTGTAAAAATTGTAGCAGCCTTAAGAATATTCCCAAGCTTGGCAAGGTGTTGGGCCTGGCACAGCTGGGTTGTCTGTCTCTGTTAAGTGAGAAAGGCTTTGTGCTGTATTTGGGACCTTGGGCATACTTACCTCTTAGCTAGAAACCTCTTACAAGTGCTGCTGTATGTTGAGTGCCCAGTGGAAAAGGAGAGAAGTACTACAGGGTGTAGCAGCATTGTGAAGTGAGCATGAGGGGAAACTTCCTATTCATATTTCTAAGTCTCAGCACTTATATCCCCAGGTACTCAGAAATTATTATCAAGTAGCAGCTTCAACTCAGACTTCCAGAAATGTGCAGTAAAAATAGGATTATCACGTGTCTTATAAATACAGATTAAAAGAAAACTTGCCTAGCTTGTGCTTTATTCAGCTTTTTTTCTTTTAATATGCAGGTTCTCTAGAATCCACAGAATCCACCTATGTGTCAAAAGCCCAAGGAACAGGCACTACTCCACCACCAACTCCTACTGCCAGTCTAGCAAAGCAAAGACTTCCTGGTAAGCTTCTACATCTCAGTTTTTATTTCTACAATTTGCTAAAACACAAGTTGCTTGACACAGGAATACCCACAACTTACCATCTTCAGCAATGTCTGGAACTACAGCTCATCTTCTGTTGCCTTAAAACCCTTAATTTAAACGTGGCAGGAATGCCAGCCCCATCTGTCTTTCTCCCCAGTAATTCTTACTGGGACTACAGAAGTTGTTACCCATTAACTAGAAACTCCTTATGAAGTTGGAATATTATGAGGTTATTGACTTTTAAAAAGTGGAAAGTAAACAAAAGTTTTAAGTGAAATAAATGCATAATGTAGCTGAGTAACTGCATTTTTGTTGCTACCTAACATTTTGTGGACAAGGTCTAACTGTGAAGGTTAAGGTCTCAGGTGAAGATCTAGTAAATCAATGGCATGCTCTGTGAGGTTGTATTAGTAGTTAAAGTTGATTTGACTGGTAGGAAAACCATGGTCTTAACTCACCTTTTGGGTTGGTTACCTTCCAACCTGTTATTCTCAGTGCAAGTTTTTACCCTAGAATCACCTCGCTGTGCCTGTGGATGGTTTGTTTGTCAGCTGAATTTTAAGTCTCTGCTTACACAGCATAAACTAAGTTGATGCCCTGCATATGTAGCTGTAACTGCTTAGGGTTCAAGGTAGAAACCAAATAAAATCTTTTTTTTTTTTTTTTTTTGCGGTTGTAAAGCTCAGTTAGTTTCTTTGAAATGTAACTTGTGCATACCACATCTTGAATTTGCTGCCTTTAACACATTATTAAACACTTGACAGGTCAGAAAATTTTTAAAAGGTCTTTAAGAAGTTCTGATGCATTCAGTGAGACCAGTTCAGTCAGCCACTGTGATGACCTGGAGAAGATGGACCAGAGGCCCCCAGCTCTATCCCCTGGCCAAGAGCAAAGACCTTTGGAGACAGAAAAAACAGAGGAGCAGAAGGAGGTGGCACAGGCAACAAAGACAGACACTGAGGATATTCAAAGTGACAAATCACCAAATGACTGCACGAAGGCAGAGCAACAAGAAAGTCAAAGATAAAATCCAGACTGTGGATTTCAGACTTTGCAGAGGAACCCCATGCCCAGGGAGGCAGGGCATTAATGATGCATTTAAAATGTGAACAGTGCCACACACTAGTACAGTAATAACTACTGTAACTTATTAACTGGGATTTTGCACAAATATACATTCCCCCCAAGGGACAGGTTTGTCTTACCCCTTACCCTTGTTACAGTTGCTTCAATCCTCTACATGTTGGGTGTCACCAAAGTACAAGTGAAATGTAGTAACTGCTCATCAGCGTTTGTAAAAACATTTGGCAGTTATCCTTCCTGTAGGAATCTAAGCATATTTCCTGATGAACCAATCAGCCATACACAAGTCTAAGAATACAGCTGCACCCAATAATTGTAAAATTATCTCATTTTATGTTAATACACTTAAAAAAAAATTCAGCTGCCAACTGTTCACCTTTTTAATATTTTAGCCTCTCCTGCAAGCCATGTACTGCAGTTACACTATCTGGGCTTTGCTTCTTTTTTTTCACCTTTAACATAGAACATAAACAGCTGTGGTGGGGTAAGCACTGTGTACATAGTAGTCACTGGGTAGTGTTTTGCCATCAGCCATTGTTTTTCTGGTGTTGTATGACCTGATCCATTCAGCTGAGACCCCTGGTACGGTGGGGACTGAGTTAACAAGTTTTATGCCTTTTAGAATGAAGCAGTGCCTCTGCATGCCTGAACGGCTTCTTGCTTCTGCCACTGGTAAGAATCACCAACACACTGTTATTTTCCTTTGCACGCTGTTTATAAACCAAATACTATCAAACACATGTAGTGGAGTCCCCTTCTGTTGTGTATTTTTACCGATAGTTGTAGAACAGCTTGAAAAAGCAATACATTTGTGATGGTTGCAACACTTTTTTTTTGAACAACAGTAACTTACCTATGGTAGGAATTGTACAAAGAAATTACATTGGTTATTTACACTACAGCACAACTTCCTAGTGTCTGGGACTACTTAATGCACATGCAAAGCTTTGGATCAATCAAAAGTTAAGGTGTAGGTGTCTGTCCCCTCCAGTTTTCTTAATCACTTTGCTGCAGATTTTCAGAGCTTCTTGTGGAAAGGAAAACTTTTGGAAAAGCTTGCTTTCCCCCAGGTAGCTGATGTTGGGGAAAACCATTCCAGCCCTATAGGATACAAATACTGTAATTTGCTTTGGTTTTTTGCTTAGGTTGTTTTTTCTCCCACTAAAAGATAGAAATTAACACCATTAATGGCTCTGGTGGCAGAGCAGGACTTACTTTGATAATCTGAAAAATTTGTGGGTTTTTAATTGTACTATCACCTGATTTGACTTTCAGCTTCTAGATTTTGGGGGGCTGGGATGCCATGAACAAGGTTAATTTTGCTGTTGGGGTAATTTATGTAAATCAGAGTGCAATTTTTCTAAAGTGCAAAACCAGTTAAGTTGACTAGTCTTCCTTATTGGTTTCTTTGGTGCAATGAAGTATGTTAATAAGAGTAATTTGTTGGTGATAAAATTATCACCAGAAAGATTAATTTTTAATGTTTTTATATTTGGAAGTGTTAAACCAGTAGTTTTGTTGGAATGAGCTTCATTCTTAGGATACTATCTGAATGTTTCATTAAAGATTCTTCAAATTATTATTCTCGAATTAAGTAATTGTTGAAGGATGCTTCCCTATTTTCAGTAAGCTTGAATCATGTGCACTTTCTTTCACTTTCTGTGGAAAATCACTTTCCAAAATACACACCAGGGTACTGACTTCCTCAGTCTCTCAGCACTGTTCCTGCTCTTTACCTGTGCCAATTGAATTACTGAAGTAGAGCAAAAGAAAATAAGAGCCAAAATCTTACTTTGAAGTAGCATTGATTCCTATGTCAGAAATGCAGAAAAAGCAAGTTACTTCTGTCAAAATATTTTATTTTGAAAAGTACAGGTACTTGTAACCAGCAGTATGGTTTTTGCAACAGATTGTTCTCCTTGCATGACTACACTTCCCTAAAGCAGTTGAGGTGTTCAGTTCCAGGTTAGATCTTGTCAGAACAAACCTGTTCCCACAACCCTTCTTCATTTTTTTTGTAGATGCGAGGTTTCCTGTCAGGGAACAGTGAGTGAGATGGAAATGGATGTTCTTTTAAAAATGTTAATGTAGATCTAATGTGGGAAACAAAGTGGGGTGGTTCAGCCAGGGGCGATGTGGAAAGATTCTGAAAAAGAAGATGGTAGCAACAGCTGCTTGACATTCAGAGTACAAAGTTCTCAATTATTCTCCCTATTAATAAAATTATTTCCCATCCTCCCCAGCAGTATACTAGGAAATGTTTTGACAGACCATAAAAAACCCCAACAAAATCAATTTCAGTTACCTGTAGAATTTGTTTATCATCTTGTTCCAACCAGAAATCCACATGTGGGAAAGGTCTCCAGAAATAGGGTCCAATATGTAGTTGCTCCCTCTTTGGATCGTAGATGTTAGTCAGCTGCAACAACACAGGGAGCCTTAAGAGTGAAACAGTGCTCCACAGATGAAAGAGTGCAAATTCACTGAGTACCTTGAGCTGCAGCTCAAGTCTTACACATGCTGCCTCCCAGCTCAGCCCCACTGCCTTCCTACTGCATAAAGATAACCAGTTATTCTGACAAACAGGACTAACAACTAAGGACTAAGTTAAACTAACAACACCCCCAGAACTGAAAGATACTGCTGGGATTATGCCCAAGACCTGAATCTCTTTACATAAGTCACCCAGCTGAAAGCTGCCAGGATTGTCATAACAGCACATGTAAGAGATGCACATCCAAGACAAGGGTCACCCTGGCAGCTGAGAGCTCAGCAGTACTTTGATCTCCACGGATATCCTTGCCCTTCACTCCTCCATCTCTCTCAGTTATTTTGTTACACTGATAGAACACTTATAAAGTATTTTTTTTCCTCAGCCTTTTCACATTTCGTTGCCACTATCTGGTCTCCCAGCAAAACCACCCTTTCTTGCCCTGTTTTTCTTACTCACTGTTGCTCCTGTTAAAACGTGGGCTGAACGCAAATCCTCATCTGGCCCTTTTTCTGGGAAGGTTGCAGGGAAGATCTCTGCTGTTTTAACATTTACAGCTGGTAGGAAAGAATATAAATAGAGAAATAATTCTTACAAACACTTGTTTAAAATCACAGTGTCCTCATCATGACTTTGTTAACCCAACACATGCTATTACAGTATTTCTCAGTACCACAGACCCCTTAACCTGTAAGAGCTGATTTCTACTTATTTTGATGCTGAGAAATTTCAGGAGAACATTTCAGACACACAAACTAAATAAAAAAACACAGAATGAGATAATAAAGGAAGGCTGAATTCCAACTCCAATGCCTAGTACAGTAGCCTGATACGGGCCAAAATTTTAAGTACAGTTAAACAAAACAGAATCTGCTTGTATTTGTACACAGCCACTTACACGTCTGCATCTACCTAACTGGACAGGCTTGACCTAGTCATTAAAAGCAGCCCATTTACTAATGGAATCTTAAAATAAATCCAGTTACAAAAAACCCACACTGAATTCTAATTCAACTCACCTATTCCATAAATGATTGGAAAGTGAATATCCTTTTCTTCTCTGTCATTTAGTTCTGTAAGGAAAATAAAGTCAAACTCGTAGGGCTTTGGATTCTTTTTCTTAGCAGCATTCACTTAGTTATGTGTTATCAAAGAAGTACAGATCTGATGTTGCATGAAGACAAAAATATACCAAGGAAGCCTAAAAGAGCCATGGAAAGGGAGGTACAGGCCAGAAACAATCCATCTGGGGCCTGTGTGCTGTCTCTTAATAGTATGGCCAGCTCCACCTTCTGCACAGGCAGTTTGCAGGGAAAGAAACACACAATGCTGAACTGCTGTGATGCCAAGTCTCAAAAGATGTAAGCCACCAACAGCACTGAAACGTATAGATGGTGGAAATAAACTTGAATGTAGTATGAGAAAAAGGAAATTATGTCTTTATATGACATCACATTCTATAACTAAGTTTTGGAATTCATTCAAAATTGCAGGGAGGCAGGTCAAAGGTCTCTAAGTGCCTTTCTCAATTGCCTCTTCAGATCCACAGGTATAATCTTTCCACAGGACAAAGGTGGCAAAATAACCTGGTAACCATCATGGGTGGTTCTACTATCACTAACTGCACGTAAGGAGCACTTGGTAAGGAGAGAATCCTCACTGAATTTTCTATTTGACATCACCACATGCACTGCCAGCACAGAACTAAAAATTACAGATTGTTACAGAGGACTTAGACTGTTCTTTCTTACAGGACAGATAAAAAAGCTGTGTGTGAAAAGACCCCTGCACTTGGATTCCAGTGGCAAAAGATACTTCAAAAACCAAGGAAACATTTTCTTACCTGTTACACAGAAAGTCACTAAGTGAACATCATCTGGTTGGAGATCGAATGCTCCTACAGCAACGATAGCAGCAATGTATAAGACTGACAGGTGGCAAAGCAGGTGCTGTACATAGACAAGGGGGCATTGCCAGTGCTGTGCACTGCAGAATAGCTGGGCAGAGACCTAACGCACTGTTCCTAGGTAAGGCAACAGAGTAAACACCATTTTGCAGATTTGCTTCAAACTAACTTTTATAAAACTAAAGCCACAGCTACTAAACACGATGGTAAATTCACAGAGTGTAGCCATTTGTATAAAAGCAAAACCAGGCTAAAAAAGTGTTGTGCCACTTACTCCTTGTAGCGACACTGCTTTAGTTCTGGCATCACATAAGCTCTGCTTTAGTTCACAGTATTTTTAACAGCTTATAATTAAATGTATTTTCCTAAAATGTTACATATTTAGTGACCAACCTTGGTCTTTCATTAGCTGTTTTACCATCCCAAACACCAGAAAAAAACCCCCATGTTCTTTTTCAAAGCTCTAATCAGAATACAGCATTATTGTTTCAAATGGTTAACTTGTGATCCATGAAAAACAGAAAGTTGAGGAAAAAAGTTAACTAAAACACTTCATTCAAGTCATATGACACATAACACAGCTAACAGGACTCACTGGTTGTGACAGCCATGAGGCTGCATCCCAGGACCTTTGCCAGTTGTCTTCCTCTCATTTATTCCCCTGGGCCACCTTATTTCCTCCCACACTGACAGTTGCTCCTGCTCCAGCAGGCCGAGGCCTCTCCACATTCCACAAATGCTCAGTACAAGCCAGAGCCCCTACAGAGTCTAAGCAGGGACTTAAATGTGCTTGTAAAGCACCACACTTTTACCTTATAGCTAGACTATAGCTTTTATAAACAGACAAAATCTTTCATCAGAAAATTCCAAACACTAGTTAAATTTTACCTCATCATATTAAGGTACAACGTCAAGGGTGACAAATGAGGTCAGCCACACCTGTAGATTTAGGCAGTGACAACACTTGACCAAGATCATGTCAGCAGCAGGAATCAAGCCCAGCTGAACTGCACTCCAGTTCTACACTAGAATATAGGCCAGCAAGAAATTCCAAATTTAGACCTTCCATCCCATTTACTGGCCACAGGTGAGCCTCAGAAGTCCAACCCCACTCTGTTCCAAGTTCTCAGGTAGAGAAAAGGCCCTTCAGAGTGAATCCAGATTTCTTTCCACTGAATGACAATAGGCTCAGATTACAAATAAACTTTACTCAAATCCAGTCAGAACTACTATTTTTTTTTTTTCAGACAGGAGAGTTGAAAAAACGTGAACTTACTAAGAAGCTGATTAGTAAGTTTTTGTGATAACTGCCTATCATCATTGAAACCTCCAACTAGGTGCACTTCCAGCCTAACAGAGATGGAATAACAGGAAACAGCAGTTAAAAAGACATCCCAAAGTGAACAACTTCACAAAGTAAACCCCAGCCCAGACTGCAAAGCAATCATTAGAGAAGCCTCACTTGTTACAGCCACATGCACCAAGTTGATTTGCATTACATAGCAAGTTATGGTAGCTCCATCTGAACACTTCAGGAATCACCCAGGAAGCAGAACAAATTACAAATTTCAAGCAGCATTAATGCATGCAACTCTGTCTAACCCTGTAGCATCTCCAATGGTTAGCACCTCTGGTTTGGACTCATCTTGGTAACTGTCTTTCAGTTGGAAATAAAAGGTTAAATAAACATGAAGATTTTTGCTCCTGTGACCTCACAGCCACACTGGACCATACAGCAAGGTTCTTCTCTGAGAAGAGTCTGTGTAAAGACAAGCTCTGAAAAACCATGAGCTTCTAAGAGACCATTATCTCCTGATTTCATTGAGTATTAGTTCTACAGGGGCAAAAACCTCCACATCCTTGTTTGCTAAATTCTGTTTTCCCCTCTACTGTCCTCTCCCCCCCCTTTTTTTTAATGTGGGACTTGGAAAAATCTTAGATGGAATCTCAGATCCCAAAAGAAATTTACAAGTTCAACAGTTTTGAAGGAAAAATAGAACATAAAACCAAAACCAGTTACTCAGAAAATTTCACACATCTGAAGCAAAAGTTAACTGTAAACACACAACCTCACAATAGTATTTTTACAGGGACACTAATCAGAACAGAACCATGCTTTAAACCACTGCTAAAAATACCCTCAAAATCATCCAGAAAACTCTTGGTTTTACATGTGGTTCTTGATCAAGGGAGATTTCTGGCTCAGTCACCTTGTCTGAACCCCATATAATCACATAAAAATTCCCCACCTTAAAAGCTGCAATACCCTTTGTGAAAAACAGTAAGAGCAGAGCTGACCTTCCATATCCTGTTGTGTTAGAGAAAGATTTTACAGAACTCATTATGAGGGACACCTCAGCTTCTGTGTCTGAGCCATCACAGTGTGTCAAGCATGTAGCTCCACTGCCTGAGGAGGACATGAGAAGACAATGACATTGTTGGAGGCTGTCATGCTACCATAATGGAAATCAGTAACAGTTTACACTACTGTAGTAGAGCAAGAGCTACACCCACCATCTTCCTTCCCCTCAGGACAGAAGCCTCCAGCAGAAGATACAGGTTGACTCAATGAGGCAATAACCCCTTTGTGTGCCCCACCACAAAATCACCAGAACTCATACAAAGGCTGCAGGTGCTGTCTTAACCAGGCAACTGGGGAAGTCTCTAACTCAGAAATCCAGGCAGAGAGCAAGGATCCTCCTGAGAACTCTGCCTTTACCAAACCCTGCAGGCCCAAACTGCTGAGCTCAGCCCAGGGCTGCAGCTGCCACTGGCCACAGGAAAGCAAGTTTAGGATCTGCTCATGAAGCAACCAGAACATGGAACCTCTGATGCTAAAAGCACCAACTCTGAACAAGTCATTCAGTTAATTCAGTGTGACTTGACTTTTTGACATTCAAGTTTAAATAAAGGTAATTGCAGCTTATTTTATTAAAGCAGCATAAACCAATATTAATTCATTAATTCAGGGGTACAGGTTTTGATCTGAACATCCTTTAAAGGTACCTGTGTGTCGAAGCACAACTATGTGGCAGGTAGTTGCATCATCGGATCCAAGAATGGAAACAGAACCTATTTTAAAGGAGACAAACATTGTAAGAACTCCACTCTTACCATCATTGCTTCAGCAGAAGGAAAAATGCCTACCATCTTTAGGTGTGGTCACTGCAAATTCTCTCTGCTGGACATACAGAAGACCTTTGGGTTCCACAATCTGGGGGGGCTGACTTCTTAGTTGTTTTGCCTTTTCCTAAAGATAAACGATAATAGAGACTACAGTGGCTGAATTCTCAGGTGTATCCATTACTTGACAGAAACATCACCTCTGAAAAGCAAAGGGAGCAAAGTCAGAAAGAAATTATGATATCTTTTGAACTTTGAGAATTTTTCCTTTTCATGCCAATGGTCTAGTTAATATTTAAACCCCATCACACACAAAATCAATTTTATTCCTTTATAGATTATAAAATGAAGGCACAATGAAAGCAACTGAACTTGGCAAAGATTACACTGGACAATGCCAGAGCTGCTATCAAAAGTTTAATCAAGACAGGAAATCTTTTAAGTTTAAAAGTTTCAGTCTTATTCTGACAAAATCCAGCATATTTATATTTAGTACTTAGCTAAATATCCCAATTTGTCAGCTTGCTTATTGCATGGGAAACCCAGCTTCCCGGGCTGTGACTACTGCAGTGCTCTGTCACAGACCTGCTGGCTAGGCCGTGAATTTCCATCCTGGGGCTCAAAAAATGCGTCACAGTTTTATCAAATTTGCACCGGTTTTCTGCAAAAAATCAGTTTCTACAAAAAAGCATTTTCTGATGAGAAACACCATCCCAGCCAGCCCAGCTCTGCTCAGCGGTTCCTGGCTCACAGCCCGCCGTTAGGATTACAACACCTACATACTGGGACCGAGGTTAGTACTTTCCTAAAAGTTACTGTGACTTTTATCCTCAGTTTTTGTCGGTTTGCACAAAAAGGGGCAAGCAACCTGGCCCGGCCCATGCACCTACCACGCACAAGCTTTTTCGCCTTGGGGCATTTACTGTTACACCCCCCCCTCAGGGACACTTAATTTTATTTATTTTCGGTCAAACCGCATCTTTTCATTGTCCCGGGGCAGAACACCGCGGTGTAGAGCCGCGTTACCTCGCCCCGGGCCGCCACAGGCCGGGCCGCCCCTGCGCCTGCCGCCTCAGCGGNGGGCCGGACCGGGCGTCGCCGCGCGGGGCGCTGGGAAAGCGCGTTGGGAGCAGACGGGCGGGGGCAGCGCCGGCAGACAGAGCTCGGCGGGAGGGCCCGGCCCAGGCGGGGCTTGCGGGGGGCGGGAGGCCCGGGCGGGGTCAGGGCCTTCCCTGGCCCCAGCGCCGTCACCGCCAGAGAAATGCCGCACCGATAGAAAACACGCCCGGTAACGTCACCGCTTAACGCGTTCAGGTTGCACCAATCCCCTCCCCCAGACTGCGGGACTATCCGTAAGTTATTCCAAGAAATCGTTTTGGAAATAACCATGATAAAGCCCCAAGTTTATAAATAAATCCACCCACCCGCCCAGCAGACACAAAGCTGGATTTTCAGACGCCAGTTCTTCCTTAAAGTCTGCGGATTTCCCCCCAGCTCTCCGCGTGTGAACAGTCAGAACAACCCCGACAGGAGCCGTGAGGACAGCCAGGGCGCCGGGGAGTGCTCACAACCCTACAGCCTTAGCTCTACCTTTTCCAATCCAGTTTTCACAGAAGTTAACAGCTATACCTTCTTCAAAAGTGACACTGCATTTCTCAGCTAAGGCAGAATTTCCACCTCTGAGTAAGCATTCTTTCTGAGACTGCTCATATGTACAGGACAAAGTGTCTAGCAAAACACCAGCACCTGTCAGCTCACATTTCTGCAATCACATCAAGGAAGCCAGGTCTATCACAGAAGAGATTACAGAAACACTGGGGGATTCCTAACTGAATCTCAGTTTTAAGCAAATGCCTTTAGTATACAAATGTAAACTGTGCACATGATTCTCTAATACTTTGCATCACTCAGATCTTTTTTCTTTCACTTTTAATAAGATATGAAGTTCCTGATTCACATACCTGGTATTACAACTCAGAATGTTTGACACAGCCTTGTTCTGTAAAAAGTGACTGACTATATTGCTAAAGGCCTAACAGTGAAAGAACAGAAAAAGGCAGCTTACAAATGACATTTTCCTTGCTGTTGATGCAAGAACGTTTCTTTTCTATGCCAGGAGAGAAAGCAATTATTTCAGATGAAATCCACTGTTTATTGCTCAGGAATGACAATAAAGAGGACTGAAACTGAAACCAAACTAAGTCTCAGTTTACCCAGTGATGAACAGTATCCACTGATGTTTATTGCAGTATTATCCCCAGAACTCAGTTTTGCCATCTGTGAGAACAAACACTCTAACTTTGAGAAGCTCAACTACACTGAGAGATCCTTAGTTACATAGAGAGATGTTTTTTCAAAGGTGTAAGATTTGGGCTGGTTGCATTGATCTTAACTGGCTTTCACTAAAAATGTTGTCTTGAACACTTTCAAGTTTGGAATCTAAAGAAGGGCAACCAAATGGAGTTGCACAGCTATTCAGTTTAGTCCCACATGCATATTTTCAACTAAATGTACCACAAAAAACATTTTTTGCCCTCACTATTTATATTCTTACTCAAATCTAAAAGCCAAAAATCATGAAAAAAAGACAAGAAACTTATGCAGAGAAACTAACAGTGACACGTGGACAACACAAGGACACCAGTGGCACCAAAATTTCCATTCTAAGAGGGAAATTGTCTTTTTTTTTGTCAACATTCACATATAAACTTCAAATCCTGAAAATAAATACCTGTCTCAGAGTGTTTCACAAGCACCCCAGAGACACCTATCTACAAATCATACATTCAGCTACTCCATCATTTTCAACATTTCCAGCAATCGTCGCTTTTACATGTCCCAATTTTCACAGCTGGAGAAGTGTGTCAGCTACATGTTTAAGGAGCAGTAATGCTTTTCATCTGATTACACTTTCCACTTTCATGTTGTTTTACCAAATACTCTACAGATAGGAAAAGCTTAAGAGATGTGTGCAAAAGAATCACTGTGGATTCATGGCTTCCCTACCATGGGAGGATACCACTGCTTTGAAACCAAGTCAGAAACACTCGAATACAGTTGGAGTATGATGATGGAATTTAGGTCCCCACACACACCAGTTGGAAGGATGACCACACTTTCACCCCCAATATATAAAACCTTGTAGAGAAAAGCAGTAAACAAAAGTTTTTAAGTCAGGAAAAACTATTAAAAAATCCTTTTAAGCCATAAAAACCATTTCAATGTAAAATCTGTAAAATATCACCCTATTTATTCTCTAGGCTTTTCTAGCAACATATATCTTTATCGTAACATATCTGTATAAATCTGATGCTTAAGAAACAATGACTTTTCTTAAATGTAGTTACTTAAACATTTGCCAGTTTGGAAAGATGAGCTAAAGTCTCTTTACAGAGAAAAAAAATCGCACACCATTCTCAACATTTCCACTTCTGACTCTCCATGTCATTGAGGATATGGCACATAACAATCCAGGGGGGAGCCACTGTTGCTCATGGGGCTCTGGGTATTTGACTCATAAGAATTTGGAGCAATTCCAACCACACCATCATTTTGAGGGGTCTCCCCTTTCAAGAAGTCATCATCTTCATCTTCAGAAGCACCCTGCATAAATTCAAAAGGACCAGTGAGAGCAAAAAGATACTTCAGGTCTCTATTAAGTTCTGGCAGAAGTAATGAATGCTGAGCCCAAAAAAATGTATTTCTAAACTAAATTCTGAAATGCTGCAATAATCAAATCTTCTAATTAAAACGCTATAGGAAAGTTTTCAAAGTTACCAGTTAACAAAGCTACAACACCACAAAGGATTTTTATATTTTATCATAGGATGGAAAGAATCTGACATCGGAGAGACATCCTGCAAGAAGGTAAAGAGACTAAACAGGAGCTTTAGAAAGGCATCATTCAGGACCCCAGCTGTACTACAATTGTCATGACTAGCTGGATGGTAAGAGAAGTAAGATATACTCTTATTATGATATATGGGAACTAAACCATTTCTATAAAGTGGATTTTCCAGTGATACTGTGTCCATAACCTGAGGTCCTGGGCTGCTAAAATAATTCCTCTGCATATAAGTAGAAAAGTTGTCAAATCAAGGATGGATCAATCCCTAAAAATTCCTAATTTCAACTACAGTTTCTCATAAATATTTTGTATAGTCTTATCTACAAAAAAAAAAAAAAAAAGTCCTAAAATAGAAGAAGCTGATAGAGATTTGAAAAAACTGAACTGCATTTTGGTTACCCTTTTAATGGGTTTCTTCAGATTCTCAAGATCTTCAGCACTCAGCTCTTCCCAAAACTGATAAAAAGGATCAATAGTCTTCTTCGATCTGAAAGAGGAATTAAAGAACACTATGACTTCATGTATTCAGTAAAAGTAATATGTATTTCATTTTAATAATACAATATAGAACACTTGGCATTTTGATAGGCCTCTGTAGGATTTTACAAACTAGTCAACTAATCCCTTTATAATATCCCATAAATCCCATGAAGAAATAATGCCATCTGATGGGTACAAATTAAAATTGTTCACCTCAGGACTTCTAATACAGTCAGCTCTCCTAATTCCTAGCTGGGCATTTTTAACAGCTACACTATGCTTGCAAATAAGTATGATTTTCTTCTGAAATTTTAGAATATTATATGGCTTCTTTAATAGTTTCTACTTCTATGAAAGCCTTCCTCTCATGAGGCGACATTTTTTCTTTAAGAAACCAGAAAATGCCACAACTCTGCCCTCTAACATTAAAAAATTATTAAAGCATCATAGTGCTAGACATTTTGCAAAGCTGCAAATAATCTACTCATAAGAAAGAGCAAGGTGTTTTAAATAAGCTGAAGTCTCCAATCAAAAAGCAATACAGTCAAGGTGCAAAAATACCTAAACCAAACCAACAAGAAGAAAATGACACAACACCACCACAGCTCCAGCAAAATATATATTAGGCTAACATTATATTTCTGACAGTATTTACAATAAGGAAACCCAAAGAGAAGTTAACAAACATATTCTCTAGCCCTTCCAGGAAACTGGGTCCTGTTCCTTCTTCAATGCTACAAGTCATAGTTGGGGTCAGTTTTAAGATCATCTTTGATAATCTCTGGTTGAAATATACAACATGAATAGTACTAAAGATGGGGGAAGAAAGTTAACTACAGAAACACTGACAGTTATTTTCTACAAGGCAGAAAAGAATTATTTATTATTAAACTATACCTTTTAAGCATGTATGGATCAAAGGGGAAGAAACTGTCAAGGGGGTTGGTGCACGTCTGCACGAGGTCACCCCCAGTGCCCGTCCGAACAACTGGTATGAACTGCCTGTTGTTCCTCTCAATTATTGTGTAGCAGAACACCAACTGGTATTTCCTTCAAATAGGTAATAGAGAAAAAACAAGAGTCTTTAGCACACAAAAAGCAAGAATTTAATACTAAAATATGAAGTTATTTTTCAACACCATTTTATTTTCCAAGTACAATCACATCAGCTGCAACACAAAGCAATCTGTTTCATAGTACTGTAGGATTTCACTGAAACTGAACCAGACAGAGACTTACCAACCTAGAATAGTGGGCAGTGTTATACAAGTTGTCCTGGATAATATTCAGTAGTGCACCTAGCAAAACCCATGTTCAAAGTACTGTGGTATTTTTGAATAGAAACACACACAGATACAGGAGTATCTGTATCAAGCTAAAACTGAAATAAATGAGTAGTACCTGGTAATGGCAGCAAACAAGTTCACAACAGAGGGTATGCAAATCTTCAGGGGATTCAGCTGACACATGACAATGCGCTCAAAATTTAAACTCTGCAGATATGAGAGACCTTGAAAATAAAAGGAATTGACAAATATAGGTTGTATTTCATATAATCTGAACTTAACCTTCTAAGAATTCCCAGTCTGACCAGACTGCACTCAGCACAACACCACAGAAGTACATCACAGGGTGGTCTTTTACAGTACAGATCTAGCCCACAGCTTGTTCAACAGAAAATCTGTTCCAAGGAATGGTAGCCTGCCACAGCTGAGGGATCCTTCTAACACAGGCACTACACTTACACACCCATTACAGGTGCTGACAGAGGCACAAGTTATTAAGAAAGAGTATTAATTGAAGGCCACATGAGTTTCAAACAGCTTAAATTTAAGCATGCTCAGTAAGTGGGGCCAGCTATCAATGTTGAGGGGTTGCTGGCATTGTTTTCAGCAGTGGGGGAAAGAGGATTATTTAGCTTGGTGGCTTGACAGGCGTACAAGCCATCTCATTTTATTTCAAACAAAACAACATGAGCAACAGATACTTGCCTAAATTGACCATCACAAAACACATCAAGGTAAAACCTGTAAACGAATCCCAGTGCTGTTTGAACCTACTATACTCACCTTTCCTTAAATTTCCATCCAAAAGTTGTTTATGACGGAAAATAAGCGTATAGAACACGGCCTGACACGTGGAATAAAATGGCCCATGGAGAGCTACATCACAGTAAGCGTTAGCCCCTGTATCCTGACTTTCAATATATTTATGCAACCAGTTCACCAGAAGATCCAGGGATGCTTTTACTGTACTATAATGGAGGAGGAAAAAAAAAAAAAGTGAAACACCAAGACAAGATGTTAAATAAGCATTCAGTGATCTTAATGGCTATAAAAGTATCAGTAAGAAAAAGTCTCATTGCACTGAAGGAGATTTAGTTCTTCTTGCATATAATCAATGTATCAGCACTGAAAATCCCAATCAGTGAAAACACAAGATGCCAGAAGAGATGAATCCATGAATGTATGTTGCATGACACACACAGTAAATAATCAGAATCATGGGCTACAGATAGTACAGAGATATCTCCCACATCTAGCAAGTAATTCCAGTATCAAATGGTCAATAAAAAAAAGGTCAACATTTAAGTCACCAAGCCCACCCCAAATAGCATAAAAATACAGAATGTGTACATATGGAAGACATTTTCACCCATCTGCTTAAGTGTATTAATCCACCTGTATCAAAATTCTTGAACACTTGACTTCCCTGTCTCAGGGCCTACATAAAATGCCTCACATAGGTCATGAAAACATCTGCTTCTGAACATGAGATATACTGGGCATCCAAGACACTGCCTGTAAGGAACATAACCTGCCCGTGCTTAGCACTTGTGTGGAAATGAGACCTTGAACAGGAAGTCATGAATACTAGAAATCATTAGTCTGCAATGTAAATGCAAAACTTTAATGTAAAGGCCAAGACAATACTGAGACAGTATTGTAGAAAGGACAAATGACTTGATACAGGCCAACGGGCAAAGTAGTGGGAACAGAAGACCAACATTGTTCATGCATACTGTGAAATCCATACGTAACTTTAACAATTATCATAAACTTACACGACTGGAATGAATTTAGCTCTTGCCAAGAAACTGCCAATGTAAGTCCCAGCAGTCTGCCTGATCACTGAAGGATTGTTTGGATCACGCAGTTTTTTCCAAAGATGATCTAAAAATGCCTCAGCCAAGCCCTGGAGACAAGAAACACAGAAATCATAAGTTGTTATGCTGATTAAATTGTTTAAAAGATTCCTAATACTCAATTCCCACAGTTTCCATAACCAAACCACAAATATAACTGTAGTAAATAACTATTCCTACACATGATGGAAGAGCACTCTTTTCTGTTGTCTTTTTCAATATTTAGTTGTAAAATGTAAATCGAACCAGAAGCCTATAAAAGCCAGGAACAGATAAACAAGAAGTGTTCAAAAACAAGAGAGGTAAGAAGGTAAACAAGTTCACCATCTCCTGTTGCAGAAAAGGTCAGAAACATTCAAT
This sequence comes from Florisuga fusca, assembly GCA_038090715.1. Taxonomy (NCBI): domain Eukaryota; kingdom Metazoa; phylum Chordata; class Aves; order Apodiformes; family Trochilidae; genus Florisuga; species Florisuga fusca. The sequence continues at coordinate 4,988,413 of JAAWXA010000038.1, forward strand.
GAAAACAGCAAGAGGGGCAATTTCTATAAGCTATAGTTATTCTTCACCTTAAATGGTTATATTGTGGAAATTTTGGCCACAGAAGTTCATGATGTAAACAGTTCACATCAGTACAAAAAAACGTAAGATCATGAGAGATTTTCTCATTGAATTTGCCCATCATGGGCTGTCACCATGAAAGGCTGGATGCTGAGATGACATTCTAGCAGAGCATCACAACACACCCCGTTCTGATATTCTTTCCAACACACTCACTACCCACCAGTGTCAGAGACAGTGCCATTAGCAGAACCAGATCCATAGCTACTCTTACACAAAAAGTATGCACAGTCTTTATTTTTATAAGCTAAGAGAAAGTTTGCTTGAGAGAGATGGGAAAACAGGGAGAGGAGGAAAAACAAACACCATTTTCAATTTGAAAAGCTAACACAAACTGTATCTTCAAAGTAGTTTTGGGATGATAAACTTCCTGGAGCACTGTGTCTCAGGTTCGAGAGTCTAACTGATTCTTTTAAGAGGCCCATTAACCAAGCTCCTTCACACTAGCTAGGATTCCATCTGTTTGAAGCTTATGAACAATCTGGAAAAAGCAACCACATAAAGAAAACCTTGAGGAAAGGAGTAACAGTGAAAGAAAATAAAGAATTAATGAATCCTGATGTAATATCTTCAGACAAATGGAATACTAGAATTACAGCAGAAAACAGCTATTTTTAAATATGCAGAGATAAGTGGAGACACTGCATTTAAAAAACAGCTTCTACTCACCAATTTAAAGCTACAGATGTAAAACATGAAATACTGTACATGACACGAAGCATGGGTTGGTAAAATGAGCTTGTCAAAAACAGATACCAGGTCCCGATACAAATCCTTGGTGTTGTTAATATCAAGCTTGCCTACAAACACAGAAAGAAAACAGAATTAAATGAGCCATTCCACCTTTTTTCCCTGCCCTTATGCTGCAAATGTGTCATTCATAACTTTCTAGACCACTAGAAAATTTGTAAAGAAAAACTATCAAGCTAACTTATAGGCTTGTCCAACACCTAAAAAATATTTGTAGTAAGACTTTTCTGGACTGGAGTTCTGCTTTTTTTGTTGGTGTATGTGCACATACACACACGTACAAAACTGGCAGACATGCACTTTGCAGTAATTCAGAAGAGCCATCTGGATACAGTGTCCTATTTATATAACCAAAATGTCTCCAGCTGAAGACCAGACCTTTAAAGGCATAAATGTACTTTTGTATCTTCTGCAAATAATGCTGGGCAGAGTGAGGAATGCAGCCTGCAGCCTGCTGATGGCAGAATTCTGGTGCTAAAGGCTGAGGATTCTATCTCGAAGCAGAAAGCAACAAGTCTTACATTTTTCCTACTTGCAAGCAAAACAACAAATTTGACTACAGGTCGTGTTCTTACCATCTACGTGGCAAACATCTTTAATATAGGAAAAGAGGATGGTCATCAAAATATCAAGGCGCTCTGCAAGTGGATGGGCCATTCTCTCACTACTACAAGTTACAGCTTTGTTTCCTTTCCTTTCTTCATCTTCCTCCTGGCAGATAAAATGGCAGGCAGGCAGATTTTATAGATACACATCTCAGGAAAAGTGAAACTCGACTTCTCTTTCAGTGATATGCTACAGTTGTTTGTTGGGTTTTTTGGGGGTGTATGGTTGGATGTTTTGTTTTGTTTTGATAACAGAAGGCCTATCTAATTATTACACAGTTTAGTGTAACCATGTTTTTGTAAACTAAGCCAACTAGCACCAATTCCTTATTTAGCTTTATGTATATCTTGTATAGCTTGTGTTGTTACATAATGAAATTGATTCACTGCATGTATGTTGGGTATTTACATATATAAAATCATCATATAAGGGAACACATCAGCCATTTGGCAGCTGTCAGGTTTCAAGAGCTGTGTGCAGTGCAGTAACAACAAAGCAAAAACACAGCAATAATAAAATAATGTATTCCTACAGTTTCTTGATTTGCAGTGTAGTTAACAAAGCAATAGTATATTCCTAGTTTCTCAGTTCACAGCCACTTCAGAAGATAAAATTCTAACAAAAGCATTTTTACTAGAACAAGATAGCCAACCATGTCAAAAAGTCCCTCCTCTGCAGATTTTTCCTTGCTGCCAGAGTTATTAGCAGCTTCTTCAGCATCTTCAATATCTTGCTGTGGAGTACTAACCTAAAGTGGCAAACAGAAAATTAATTTTTGTAAAACTCTAACAATAACAATAATTTTTAAATTATAAACAAAGTGTCAACATAAGTAATTTCCAGACTAGGTTTTGTCCTTGATTAAACACTTTAAAAGGGAATGATGTGTATGCAGTACATAAATGTACAAGCCAAACCACCTGAAACTTCACCTCCAGATTTCAAGCTTTCCCCAGAGAGCTCTTTGCTGAGGTTCTTCAAAATATAAAGAATTTCCAATGCTGTCCCTCCTTGTTTAAGACCAAATCCTTTTACTTCAAAGGGATGATATAACAGAACAGCTACAGAGAGGCACATTCTCTGCACCTCAGCACTCATTACCATGAAAAGTTATTTTGATTCTGGCATGGAGATTCTATGCAGGTTGTAAGAGTACACATCATGCAATTACCCCCCCAGGTGTGGGAACAGCCTAAGACTGAAATGGAGCATAAACTTTGTTCATTTTATACTTGTGACCACTACTGCAAAGTATTTTTTGTTGAGTTTAACACTGAAATATATTTAATTTTTTACTCTGTGTACCCTAACACCAAGCTTCCCCAAAAGAACAAACTTACATCCAACTTTAATAGCTTTTCAATAATGAGCTCCAGAATTTGAAGCCTCAGAGTTGGAAGGTACACAGTAACTCGCAGCAGGTTATGGACATAACATTCCTGTAACACAAAATTAATTTATATCTATAATAAAATTAACAGACAGTCTCCTTTTTGCCAAGGATTTTTATAAACAAGTTTCTTTATTTATTATTTAAAGAGACAGAAATAAGTTTAAACAGGTTATATTCAATCTAGAATACATTAATGTATAAACCAAACAGACTTCCAATTGTTCCCCTGTGTTACCATTAATTCTTAATCTACTATTTCCATGCAAATTCTTCCAAATATTGCCAGAAAGGATGAGTATAAATATTATATAAATTATAAATATTATTCTGTAAGTTATTAGTTTCCATAGTTTATGTCCAAACTTTCCTGAAGAAAATTATAGCAAGCATATTATTCACTATATCTAGAACCAGATCTAGTAGAACTGTTTAAAGTGAGAGTACATCTTTATTTCACATTATTATAACAACAGATCTTAACTCCACAGCTAAGTGTCCTCAGAGTCATCTTGATTATAATTGAAACAGCTTAACAGACAAGTTTTGTGAGTGTGCATGTGCCCACCCATAGATACACACATACATAAGGAAGACAATGCTGCAACTTTCATACAGCAAAAACTGTCAAGTTTTTGAACTTGAACACAAAACTGGATAAAGTGCCACATAAGTACATCACAGTCTTTGTGAATATGCATTATAACACAACCTTTAATTACATGAGCACATATGATTTTTCCACAGGCCATCTGGCTTGCTAAGTATATAAAATGGATAGAGATAGTTTAATAAGAACATATAAATGGGAAATATTTAACAATGCATGGACCTTTTTTTTTTTTTCTCCACACTATTTGAACCTTACCCTGAAAATACAGTTATGAAATTAAATAAACAAACAAAAATAAATAAAAATATAAATATATTCTTCTCTTAGCACCCCATAAGAATTATTATCCCCCTCATTTGACAGACAGGGAAGTGATGCTCAAAATTACTTGGAATAAGAAAAAAAAGGAAAAAAAAACAGGCAAGGTATATAAGGAACTTCAGGTTTTTTTCAGCACTTGATGAGTTCAAACAGCTCCAACTGAACTTTGCTGGTGGAGCAGGGCTCTGCCTTAGTGAAAAATAAAGTGCCAACATATTAAGTTGGAACAAGCAAATATAAAGATTAGCATAGGAGCCTAACCTGTCAAAAGTTCCCAGCTTGTTTTTACCACATGAGCACTATACCAAAAACGTAATAAAACAGCACACTACGCTACTGGCAGCTTGAATTTCACCTGAAGTGTCAATTGCTTTCTATGTTCTTATCAAACCCCCTGTTCTTCTGGTAAGAAATTTTCAGTTTTAACAACAAATGAGACAGGTATCCTACCGTCTCCTTACTATACAACCCTGAGATTCATCGTCAAAGAGGTCCATCTTGTGCATTGATTAAGAAAGCAATCCTGTGGAAAAGATATGCAGTTATGTCATTAAAGACTAGCATAATGCTTATGCACAAGGAACTTAAGTATGTCTGGACAGCCTTCTATTAAGCAGACACACACATATGTGTATATATATATATAAATAGCAATAATCTTAAGCAATACACTCAAAAATCTGCATTCAACACCACCAAATGAGCTGTCGTACTAGAGAGAACACTTAAACATTAAAAACAAGTGAACAAATATATTCATAGTTCTTACCAGAGTCCTTTCTGATTTATTAATGAAAGGGAAGTTTTCCACAAGTATTGGCATGAGAAATTGTGGTGTCCTACAATTAAAAAAACAAACAAAAGAAAAAAAAAACCAAACCAATAACCCAAAGTTACTGAAGCTGCAGCACTCAATAATAAAGACAGACTGGAATAACCTCTTTACACAGAAACTTTATTTTAAAGTAATTGGTTGTATAAAATTTGTTTTTGCAAGGATCACAGAACAGTTAGAAAAGGGGTAAATTTCACTCTGGTCTTGTTAGAAGCAACTTAAAATATGCTGCTATAAACATGATTTTCCCCACTTCCTATCACCGTTAAGAGGATTTTCAGCTGCTGCTGCCTACTGAAATTTCCTAAGGACTGGACACAGCATTCCACCAGTAAGTGAGTATCAGGGAAAGTCATGCAATGGAACTAAGTATTACACTTCCCATTAAGATAAAAAAATAAAACAAAAAACTCCCACAAAACAATACATCAGGTCACAAGCTTTAAAAAGGAAACCATATACAAAACCACGGGACCATATACTTACGAAGGAACATATCTTGCAACAGTTTGCAATGCTCTGTGGCATGTATTAAAGTTTTCAGAAAGGTCTAGAGAAAGAAAAATATAATTAAGCATCTAGTTACAGAAAACTCAACTGGAAACCAATAAAACCAGTTCATATCAACTAAGCATTTTAAAGATTCCCAAGGGAAATGCACTTATTAAAACATTGGTGGTTTTTTTCGTTTATTTGATGGTGGGTTTTTTTTAATTAGAACTGCTTTAACTACCAAAATAAGCATGGAAAATATTGAAAAATGAAAAATTCCAAGTAAAAATCATGTCATCATAATCAATAAACTCTCAATGTGCTGCTGGCCCCAAGGGCAGGTATTGTTATTACATATTGTCATACTGAACGATAATCTTGAAATCCAAAATTTATTTTACAATACAAAAATATTTAGAAGATACCTCAAATCCAAGTCTGTATATAAAATCTACCTGAAGATTTTGCCTCATTTTCACAATAGTCAAACTGATAATTTAGGCTCCTATAACACAGTTTTAAAATCTGAACAGTGGTACATGTGAACAGTGAAAGAGCAGCTGGGTCACAAACAGAAATTTATTACAGCATTCAAGATAAAAAAAAAATAATTAAATTCTTGAAAGACATTCAGCTGTTTGCTTTAACAATAAAGACACAAATTACACAGCATTTTTGTTATAACTATTAATTGTATTTGAGCTTACCACAGCCAAACAAAAAAAGACTCAAGAATCCCCCTAACAACCTAGTTTTTTTGAGGTAAGAAAAAGGAAAACTAACTTTTCTTTGGATTTGAGACAATCTAGATCTAGGAAGTTCTCCTATGCATTCAGTCTTATTCCCACAGATGCACCAAGAGAAGTATTTTGGAATGAGGTAGGTCACCACATGACTGATTTGAGTACAGGACAGTCCTTCATGTGGGAATTTAAGGATGTACTCTTTCTTAATGTTTTTCTGCTAACTGAGCTAAATTAATTTCATAAAAAAGGAGCAACATGCACTGTATGCTTTTTAGTAAAGGTATTAACAGCAGCATATATAAGCCATGCTTTTTTTAAACTCACTTTCATCATCATCATCAGAATCTGAAATATCCACGTCATCTTCTCTGATGGTTACTCGAGCTGAAAAACAGTTACATCAAAACTGTTCAAATATTACAGGTAGCAGCAGCTTCAGTATCAATGCAAGCACAAAGGACAACAGGCTTATCATCAGAACTAAAGTACAAAGATTATCCAAAAGACTTTCTAAATAAGCAGAAACTGATCAGAAGTACTGTTTCACTCAAAGAACCAGGAGGTTCTTGAGATCATCTGACATGATCCTCACTGCAGCTCTCAGTATTTGGTCATTACATTATATACTTTGTTCTTTCTTAGGACATCTTCATAAATGAGGTCTGCATTAACCACTAGAACACGCCTTCTAAAACCCAGGTACAGAAAACTGCATCACAGTTCAGCCATTCAAGTTAAAAAGTAGTCAACAAGAAACCAAACAAACCAAGCAATTAATTGTTACTCATTATATTTATACATCATTTATTTAAGAGAGATGTTTTGACAATCAAACAAAAAAGAGTGAAGTAACTCACGGGGGACAAACTGGGACACAATCATCCGGAGGCACGGCCTAAGATGGACAGTTTGTGCTGACACCAAATTGCCAAGAAAACCCAGATATTCTTCCACTACCTCTCGGCTTCTTCTCAACCACGGCAGCTTCTGAAAGAAAGCAAAGAACCAGATATCAAAAAAAGGATGTTTTGAGTACTAAACTCTTCATCTTCCCATAGAACAAACTTATATTTACCAGCAAAATGCTGACCAGTTGTTCAAGCTCTTTAGTCAAATACACAACAGCAGATCGAAATTCATGCAGCCAATTAATGATCTGGGCATCCTGAAAAAAAGCAGAAAAAGTAGATAACTACTCCAATAAACACTATTGCCTATTGTTAGAAAATAACAAAAATCCTCAAAATGGGGAGTCAAGTATTAAGATTGTACACCAAAATTATTTTCATATTAACATACATGGAATTTCTTTCTCCAGCCCTCTGATCACATGAAAGGTTCTGAAACAGCAGGAAATCTACATGGAAAATTTTACACTGATGTTGCCTGTGCACTCAAAAATACTACTAAAATAAAAGTATTTTACATGTGTCCTCTTCAAAGAAAGAAAGTCCTCAATAAAGCATTAGGCTTCCTACAACATTCTTTTCATAGCTTTGTGGTAAAATTAAGAGGAAAAAAAAAAGGAAAACCAGCAAATGCAGCAGGTACTCACAGCTATACAGAAGAGCAATGAAATACTTGAGTGTAACTACTAAATGCATATGTACTGCTTAATCAAGCAAGTTTTTTGTGAGTGCAGGAAAATGTAAAAATTCATGCAAAGTCAGAAAACATGGTTTGATCTACAGAAGTAATCTGTTGAGTTCCTGATTCTTATCTGGAACAAAGAAAGACCCCATCACAAAGCAGAAAGTGTCTCACTGTACAGCAAAAAGTCCAAGGCATCATAGATCATTAAGACCCTGCATATAAAAACATACGTGTAAAACCAGACAATTGCTTTTTTCAAATTCAGTTTTGATTCTGATAGCTTCCACAAAGCAAAGCTGCTAAATGTTAAATGTTTAAAGCAAGGGATTTGGGTAAGCACCAAAATGACCTATCTGATGATTACACTCAGCCAAACGTTACATCAGACCCCGTTAGTACCAAGACTCTTACCTTTATGTCTGGGTCTGACAGCTGATGCTTTAACAACTCAAAATCTGTGGTCTCACCCTTGAAGGAGAAAGAAAAAGAAGAAAATAATGCTCGTATTTTTTTCCAGTAGAAAAATACATTATCACCACCGGATCTGAACAGCTCTTCATGAAGAACACCGGCAAGTAAGAAAGCTCCAGGCAGGCCGAACGCAGGAGAGCTGTGCCTGACAGACACCTGAAGCTGCTCGCTCATTTTTAGCCGCCGTCTCTGCTGGCACAGCCGCGATCCCCTGCCCCTCCGGCGTTACGGGACGTCACTCGGGCTGACTCACGGGGAAATCTTTTCCCTTGCACAGCAGCACCGCCTGGCACAACCCGACCGCACTCCGCTTTTATTCCTAAGCCTGAATTCAGACACGGCCTCGTGTAAGACGAAACGCGGCTTCACAGCGGAACTACACCCCGGGAACCGCCGGCGCAGGAGGACCGGGAGCCACCCGGGGGGCGCCGGCCCGGACCCGCAGTCACCTTTTGGTACTTGACCAAGATGTCCGTCAGGGTCCCCCCGAACCGCACCGTCTTCCTGGGCGGGGAGCTGATGAACTCGTCCCCCCCCAGCATGGTCACGGCCTCGGGCCTGTGGGAAAGGGAAGCGGCGTGAGCACCCGCGGGCCTCAGGGAACCGGGAGGGGCAGGGGTCCCCCCGGNGAGTTCGCCTTGAGTCTATCGCGTCCTAGGGAAGAGGAACTCCATGGTGGGGACAGGGCGAGCAGAACCAGCGACAGGGCGAGCAGAATGCGGCGGCCGCTGCCCGGGAGTGGGTCAGAGCCGGGCGCGTCCGGGATGTTCGGCTGGAGGCTGAAGTGCAGCAGCTCTGAGGGAAAAACCCAAGGATCCGAACAACCCCGAGAGGGACAGAGCGGAGCGCCCAGCCCAGCGCAACCCGCGCTGAGCCTCACCCGGGGGAGCAGCGAGGCGTTCCCTGGAGCTGAGACTCCGCTCCGGAGTTGGAGTTTTCTGGATGTTTTCATCCTCTCCATGCAGGTCCCTATTAACACCGCAAGGCTGGTGGCTATTTTTTAGTATTTTTTACGGTATTTTTAAAATACTCTCAGGAAAACATGTTACGGGCTGTTCTGTGCCTCAGCTGCTGACTGCTTTTCCTCTGGAAGCACACACACACACAAACACTAAAACAATTGTTACCTGCATTTGTTTCCAAGCCTATTTAAATGCACACCAACTGATTATATTAACCTCCAAACTGCTGCATCCCTTATATAACTCAAAAGGATTAAAAATTACTTAAAACACTTCAATGACATTGAGACCAACCCAGTTAAGTAGAAACAGAAACATGGGTTGTCTGAATAGTTCTTCAGCAATGTTATATCTCAAAATTTTGGGTTTTGTTTGGTTAGCTTTTTTTAATTTATTTGAATATCTGATGTTTACTTCTCCAATTCACACAGGCTGGTTACAGCCATGTGATATTACCTGACAACAGCCTTCTTACCCAGCTGTACCTATTTGCTTATTCTTTGCACAAGCTGCTACTGCAGCAGCAACTCTCAGCTGTTCCCAGAAGACACACTGAACAGATGAAAATGATTTAATTTTTCCCTGGATAAGATGTTCCCGTAAGTAAACAAAGTTTACTGTTACTTAATACAGTCCATTTGAAAAGAGTCTAACATCAAGCATCTAACCCTGCATAGTTACAAGTTCAGGGTTTGGCTTTTTTCTTTAGTGGAATATAGGATGCAGTTTTGAGCTAGCTTTAAAGCTTGACCAGCTGTAAAACACTCCTGATATAATCACACTTAGAGCCAAAAATGCAAAAAAAAACACCAAACAAAACACAAAAAAACCAAACAAACAAACAAACAAAAAATTACAAAAAAACCCCATAAAAACCTAAACAAACAAAAAAAAAAACAAACAAACAAAACCCACCAGGCTCTGGTTATGTTTTTAAGCTGAATGCATAAGACTGTCCTTGAAGTCCAAAGGAATTCCAGTTAGATGCAAAATGCTGTGTTCACAGAGCTGCAGGCAGCCCTAAACATGAACAGGTTTCCAGTCAACAATATAGAAGTTCTTTGAGCAGACTTTGAGCTGCACTGATCCAGGAGGCCAAAATAGCGTTAAATATTTTTTACTATTTAACTACTAATAATTCAGTTGACAGTTTGTATTAGTCTTTCTTATTTAGAAGGCAAATAGACTGCATGAAATGGTTACTACTTTACATTTTCAAAACAAAGGGATCATTGCTCAACAGTTTGTACTTTTTATCTCACTGTGTAGACACACCATAATAGTAACATCCTGGGCCTTCTCTAAGATCAACATCCTCCTTTACTGACATGTCAGCTCCAACATTTAAATTTTAAAACATACATTCTAAACAGTGGAAACCCATGCAATTTTTAAGTGAAGTTGCAACAGCCAACAACATTCAAGCTGTGATCTTATGCAACAATCATTAAATATTGGTACTGGATTTAAGCTTAATTACATTCTCATCTACAGTGAATGCAAATGCCTGCTCAGTTCACTACAGTAATTATGCTTGCAGCACTAGGTCTGAAAAAAATTTGTTCAGCAGACTAAGTATGTGACACAGAAGTTTTGGCTTAATTTATAGCAGCTCCTAAACATTCTGCTTGCTAAACATTACATCTCATAATTCAGCTTCCAAGTGACAAAATGGGGAATCAGAAAAAGCAGAGGGGTCTCTTCAGAACAATTAAATGAAAAAAAACCATTGAAACTGGGTTCTGTACATTTTAAAGGAGGAGTTTGACTTTTTAAATCACACTATGTTAACAACACAGTGGTGTCACATTGCAGTTCCTCTAGAAAGAAAAAATGGTATACACCTCCTAAAAACTGCATTAGTGAAGAAGGAATTACAGTAATGATCTTCAGGTTTAGTGTTTCTCTAAACTTGTTGAAAAACTCAGAGTATTGGGAAAACATTTAAAAAATAATATGTGGATAGAAAAGTACAAAGTTACTCCAGTAATTTCCAAGAGAATGTTGAAAGACATTTCAGGAGTTTAAAGGGAAGTACAGAGAGAGTGTTCTTAGTAAGTATCTTCCTTAAATCCACCTCTAGTATTCTATAAAGTGTGGCATAAAAACAATCACACATTAGAATTGCATGACCTACCCATATTTGCTAATGGTGGGCTCAAACCCTTGTGCTAGTTGAAAAACAGAGGAACTCATGAGGAATTTATCCACACAAGAATGTTAAGTACAAATCACTTTAATATAAATTTTTTTCCAGTGTGCTACCTCTCAGTTCCATCTAGATGTAAATTTGTTAATATTTAAAAAGCAAAGTATTTGTTAATCAACAGGGAGGGTTTATTGGTGATGGCCTTCCCTTGCCCACCAAATGCTTCAGCATAAGAAAACAATTCTCAACATCACTGGACTAAAAATGCCTCTTAGTATCATCATGTTATATTATTTGCAACTATGAAAAAAGTACTGTTATAACAACATCATTATTTTTACTTGTCTACTTATAAAATCTCAGATTTCAAGTAATTAAAAAATAGCAATTAAACCTTTCAAGAGCAACTGTAAATTTTATATTTACACTATAAACAAGTTCTACTACATTTGTAACTTTGCATCAACAGTTTAACATGAGTGTTCTAAAAGCACCCTTACAAATAAAAGTATTGCACTGGCATCATAAAAAAAAAATAAATCACAGAATGTTTAACTTCCAGACTTTGGTAAAACAGTGCAAGAGCTTTTCATTGTGCAAGAGCTTTTTACCAAAACATTCACAGGTTATTACAAATAAAATTAAACATCTATATTATATGCTGCAGTGATTTTTCTGTTAATCAGTTTTTTTTTCCTTTCTAGTTATCACTTAAGACTTCTAATTTATGTATTGAAATGGTTAAAAAAAACCCCACAAAAACTATCCAGTCCAACACTGAAATAGGTGTGTTTGGCAGAGATATGGCTACGTGTATCCATTTTATAGAGTCCATGGTGGTTGCAGAGATTATTCCATAATGAGAGAACCCTGTTGCATTGAATAGGGAATTTTTCCACAATTTGCAGCACTTCCTCCACTTTTCAAGTCAGTAACTTCCACAATGGTAATGGTGTCTTCAACAGGTCCTGAAAGTAATACATTGAGAAAAGGTTACTGCAAAATAGTCTTGGAACAAATAGCCATATAAAACTCTAAAGTGTTATTTGAAGTCAGTCTTAAAAGTATTTTTACTCATGTTTAACAGCCAGTTGAGACACAAAAAGAAGATTCATCAAGTCAACAGCCCATTTCCAATGGTGACCAAGTGCTAAGGGTGACCAAGTCTCTAAGGGTGTAAGAACACAGCATGTACCTAACACCTCAGGATACTATCTCTGCCACTTACTAACTGCCACTTACTGCTTCAGGTCTCCCTGAGCCACAGATTTTACCTTGGCACCTCTCCTGTTTTTTCCTCTGTTTTTTGAATCAGTAAGTTTTTATCTGTTGCACTGTCCCATACCAGACAATCCTGCACTTCAGTTACATAGCACCTGATAACTCATTGGTTCCTGCTTTTGTATCCCTATGTATCTTTTCCATACCACCTATGACTGTATAGACCTCCAGAATATTTTATACTCTGCATACTTTCAGGCTCAAAGATCCTAATCTAATTATTATTACTTTTATGAGAAAAATGTGTAAGTAGTTTCTGTAATGAAGAAACCTCTTTATTAAGGCAATAGTTAAAAAAAAAAAAAAAAAAAAAAAAAAAATGTTTTTGGTGGTGGTGCTGGTGGTTTTTTCCCACCTCTGTCCTGACAATATCTGGCCAAACATGTTTAACCTGTTTGGTTAAGCTCCCAAGTTTCTACAGAGAGAGAAAGGTTTTGGTCTATCAGTAAAGAATAATCTGATTCAGACACTTGTTTGTGAGAAGATATAAAGTACTCCAGATTAATTTACTTAAAAAGAGAACCCTAAATCATCTTTGGAGATATAACTGCTTGTTATCCTTTATTTTACCTTGAAAGTTAAAATAATTGTGTTTGTTACAAGTGTAACTTTTAGACGCTCTCACTGTTTTGGTTCCTACTGAATTACAGTTACTAAAGCAATTGTACTGAAGTTCATTTCCTGTAGCATTAGAAGCTGAAGAATATAAAAAAATATGGATAACTTTCACTACTAGAAGTTCATTACACGAAAATTTGCATCCATTGCATATTGAAAGTATGACCACCTACAGAGTTTATTACCTACTGAACTCAGCACCTGTAGTTGCCATAATCCTTAGATTAAAAAGTAATTTACAAATGTAATTTCTCCCCTGCAAATACACACCTCAATCTGTCAACTAAGCCCATTTCAGAAAAAAAAAAGTATAAAAATAGAATGTCTCATTTTCAACAGCCTGTGTTCTAGTTGCAGATATTGTTAATAATAAACTACATGTCTGCAACAAATCTGAAGTTTCATTGCTGCTATTCTTGTCTGCCTCCTAGAAGTTTTCTATTAGGCAACAGTTATCTACAGTCTATTTCCCTACTGTTAAAACTTCCTCTAAAGAAAATTCTATGGCTTTCATGACAGGTGGCTTACAAAAAGTTCATGTTGAAATCAAGAGTAGCATTAAGATTAGTTTAAAGGAGAAGCAGAAAAAACTGACCTTGTAAACAGTGAGACAGACCATGAGTTTGTTCAGAATCCTTAAGCAGTTCAGGCACTCCACGGAAAATAATTTTTACATTTTCCTCAAAAGGATTTTACATAATCTAGTGAAAGCTCGACTTCTCCATCCCCCCGTTTTCAAGGAATTATGCGTGTTTTATTTCTTAAATAAACAGGACATAGTAATGAACACACTAGGGGTATTTTTAAAGGCTCGATGATCTTCAGCAATGCTTCAAAGCTGCACACCGACACTTGCACACTGGATAGTAGCACGTCTTTTTCAGGTGACTGAGGCTCAAGACAAGTAGTTAAACTATTAATTGCATCTATGAGTTTCAAACTATTAGCTACATTCTCTTCCTAAGGTAACCAGAAGTCAGCATTTAACTTTGTTGGTTGCTGTTCTCCAAGAAAAAAAGCATCTCATGTTGCTGAAGAGGGATCTTTCCCTCCCAAGAGCTCGTGTGGGTAGTGGTTAATGGCTAACGCGTTACCTCCTGCTTCTGACCGACTTCCAGAGTCACCGCCGGGATCAGGTCAGGACCACAGAAGCTTCTGTGCTTGCAACCCGACGGCTCTTGCAGAGCTCTCCGCAACCTTCCCTCCCCTCGGCCTTTTCCCCTCCCGGGTGTCTGCAGGAAGCACCTGCACTGCCTGATCACCCTCGGGACATTTCTCTCACCGATTTCTATTATCGCCAGAGTTGAGAAAGATTTCCAACAATTTTTTCTTTTTAAAAAAGTGTTTGGTGTAAGTGGTTTAACGTAACATGGTTTAAATTGAGCATCAGGGCTCAGTTAAAAGAGCGTTTCCTCAGCTTTTAGACAAAATTAAGGTTTCCCACGCCCTAAGCTTCCCTTCCACTGACCCCTTCTTCCACTGCCCTCCCGTCCCCGCTCGGTGACGCTCCCCGGGACTGACCTCCCCCCGCCCCGGCTCTCACCTGCCAGACTCGGCGGGGCGGNCCCGGGCCACGCCCCTGCGCCTGCACCTGCGCGGGGCCACGCCCTCGCGGCGGCTGAGGTGAAAGGCGGGAGGGCCGCTCCCCTCAGGGCGGTTCCGAGGAGCTCAGGTACCGCGGGCACGGGGTGGGTCTTTCTCCTCTCTCTTATCGTGAGTCGCCCGAAGTGCTCGCCGGGGGCCAGTTCCTACTGCTAACTTCTCCCCGACAGCTGTGTTGGACATCCCGGGCTCCTGCCCTGGGCTCATTGAGGCAACTGGGGCAGCTTGGCTTTTCTTCGAGGCGTTGCTCCACTTCCTAAGAGATGGAGCAGGTGCTGAAGATAAGACTGTCAGCATTTTGGAGTCGAGGCAACCCTTGAAAGTTGAAGGTGGTGGCTGCCGCCCTTTCCTTGTGCCGGTGCACTGAGGTGGACACAGCTGGAGCAGTGCAACTTTTACCTTTTGAAGGGGGCAAGGACTTTGCCTTAGTTTGCTAGGACAGCCTAGAAGAGAGGCACTCCAAAAAAGGGGGTCTGGAGACGAAGGCACATGCTGGAGACATTCATGCTTGCAAGAGGAGGCAGCTATTGTTAGGCAGCAGAGACAGTTATAATATGCACCCATAAAGTCATATAGACTCCTTTAACTGCATGCTTGAGGAGTATGTTTTAAAGAGTACTTAAAATACTACTTCAGGGTAAGAAGCAGAAAACTGGTTGTGAATGCAAGATGAAAACCCAGCAGGTTAAACAGTCATGTAAAAGGTAAGATACTTGGTTCACTCTTGTTTCACTTAATGACCTGGTATGTCTTTCAACACTCCGAGTCCCAAAACCCAAGAACTATGTTTGGCTGTGAGCTGTCTGGTGCATACCCTCACAAAATCTAAGTTTGTTTAATGACTGGTTCGCTTAGCTGGCACACCCCAAATTCATACAACCTTTGCTGTTTTCCAGATGGAAGAAAGCAAAAGCACTACAAGAAGCATGCAGGGACCCTCACCTTGACTTTTGGGCCTTATTTTTGCTACCAGAACAGTTAAGATTTTGCTTGATGTCATAAAGTAGAGCAAAGCATACAAACCATAGGATAAGCATATAGTGATAAAATGGAATCGTCCATGCTTTTGTTCTTTGTTGCCCTTTTTAAAAAAACACAAATAGCCTAGGTAAAAGGAACTAAAAAATACAGCTGTTTGGCTTGTTGCCAGGCTGTTAGATTAAATATCTGTAATATGATAAATATAATGAAAACAGGGTGACATCTATGTAACAAATTAAGAAAAAATGGTACATTTTAAACACATTAATTTTAAATCATATTAAATAGATTGCTGCTCTTAGCATGCATGCTTCTTGCTTCAGCCCTTGCCTGTTCCAGTACTAAGCTATCCTTTAGCAAGATGTCATTTACACAGTAATCAGGGTTTTGTTTGTTTGTTTTGGAATCATCCCCTCCCTGGGAAGTGGAGTGCTTTTAGTTTGGGCCAGGAAAAGATAAAATGTAAGAAACAGAGCCAATGAGCCAATCATGACTTTATTTGTTCCAGCCTCAGGTAGAAGAAAACACAAATCAGTCACTTCAGGTCAAGGTGAAAAAGGCTCCAGAGATCAGATTTTCTTAGAGTATTTTACTTCATCAGTATGTTTTTTACTAAAAGGATACCACTGAATGACTATATAAAACATGTTCAAACAGACAACATTCATGCTGATTGTGGCCTGAGCACTTTCTTGGGTGTTTGCTTTGGCGTTTTTGAAGACTTCTTAGCTGACTGTATTGATTTGCCAGCTCTGGGTGTTGCAAAAGACTTTGCTTCAGGCTTTTTGGGAGTCTTTTTCATCTCTTTCTCTTTTATTGCTTCCTTTGGCATATTGAGCTGCTTGGGTTTTTTCTGGTTTCTTGGTGTCTGCAAGCCTGCACACTCTTCTGTAACTTTATGTTTTGGTTTTGGAGTCTCCAGAGCCAGAGGTTGTTTCTTTCTCTTACCAAGGGGTGTTTTAGTTTTCTTGCCCAGGTTGTTGCCTTCTTCTGGAGTTGGTGCTGTTTTCTGTATTTAAGACACACAAAAAATTACCCTTCCACTTAAGAAACGTCTTTACTGTATTTCAAGAAGGATAAATGAAAAACATCATAAATGCTTTCTGGCCCAAATAATTTGTTCACATTTCAGTCTGGAAGAAGAGGATAAAACAGGACTAAATAATGACAACAAGCAAGAAACAAAGTGAATAGATTTAACAGCTGCAAGGATCCTCTTGACCAGCCACGTCACTGACCTCTGCTGGCAGAGCTTTAAATCACAGTCCTCTTGCCTCATTTCCAGGCTTAATAAATAGAGATCAGCACTATTTTGAAGTCAGACAAACTTACTGCACTCCTCCTTGTGCACTAGGCCTAGCATCCTCTAGAGTTTATCACATATTCCAAGTGACCCTGATGAAAGAAGGTGCTGTCATCACAACAGTAAGTATAACCTACCTCCAGCTGTATCTATACAGGTCTCTGGCAATGATGTCAAGTGAGACAATTTTGACCTGTTGCATGAGAATAGCTTGAAGCAAATTTTTTTTTTTTTTTGGTGGGCCTACATGTAGTAGTCTTAGTTTAGGAATCTCTGAAAAGGTGCATCATTACAGTTTAAGGATATGCTCCAATCACAAATGCTTTATAGCTAGGCTGAATTTATATTTGTCATTGTTTTATTCATTGTAATGCCTTTCCTAGGAATTTGCTAAATGTAAGTATTATTGGTCTGGTTGTTTTGCAGACATGTTAATTACATTATCTACATCATCTCCCATACTGGCAACAATAAAGCCATATGGTATTTCATGCAACCTGCTAAGAACCACATAATCTGAGAACTAAAGTTGTACGTTACTATCCTAGAGAATGTTATTTGGTTTTCCTCAAGTTTTGCACTCCCTTTCTTCTAACTTCAGGATTTTTATTCGACCTAGATAAAATTGCTGTTTTCCAGAAAAATATATAAAATGACAATAGCCACTGTCTGGATTTGTCTTTAAGAGGAGACAACTAAAAAACAAAAATACCCACAACTCAAAACAAACAAACAAAAAACCAACCCAAGCCACCTCCCCACGGCATCCATCCTGCATACACTCAACTCCTGCTTTCATGATATATTCACAAAAAATCCAGTTCACATCAAGACACTGTTCCCTAAGAAGCAACCTAAACAGCTCAAAATCTTTAGTTTTAACAGAAAAGTGAGTTTCTGAATATTACTAAACAATTACCTTCTGCTCAGTTAAGTTAATTGTTTGCATAGGCACTAGTTGGGGAATTTCTTCGTCATCATCATGATCACCTGGCTTATTGACTTCTACTACTTTTTCTTTTATTGCAACCTTCTGGGTAGCAGCAGCATTATTTTCAGTTGTCAAAGTGACTGGACTTGACTTCAGTTTTTTATCTGCCTTCTTTGGTTTCTTGTTCTTCACCTTCTAGAATTAATTGGAAGTACATGTCACATGAGAGAGTCTAGCAACATTAATTTAAATATTGCAATTCAGTAGACCTTGACTGGTAAGCCATATGTAAAATATGAGAACTTGCATTACTTTCAGAAGTTTATTATAAGCAGCTCAAAAGTAAATTAAAATAATATCAAGATTACAGTCTTTAAAGTTGAATATATCTATACTCCAAACTATTTTAGACAAGAGAGCACAAGCCAAACTCAGTACAACAGAAGTGCTAATTCCTTTTTTTTTTTTTTTTTAAAAAAGTAAACAAGCCCCTCATATATGCAAATATATGAAATATAATAGCTTGTGAATTACTGAGATGCCCCTGATGAGCCATCAAGTGATGGATGCATAGCCTGAATACATGTGTATCTTGATGAGTGTATTTTAAAATGGCAAATATTAATAAACAATGCAAAGTAAGGTGCTTGGAATGAATTTCATCTCCTTACAGTTTAGCCCTAGAAACACTTAACTAACTTATTTCCAATTCCTTGCTTTACATGCTGTAAGGGAGTTTCCATGATTTCATTACTATTACTTAGTATCTAACATGCTCAGAATCAGGAGCTTCTAACCCATTTGTAGCCATAAATGCATGGAATGAACTGCTAAAATGTTTAAACTCAACACACACTATAGTGCACAGAAGGAAGCCAAAGAACTGGTTGTTTCAATAGGTTATATGGAAAGTCTGAATAATTTTTTTTTTACCTTTACTTCCTTTTTTTTGAGAGATGGCTGGCTATCAAGCTCATCCAAGTTGGAGATATTGGCAGTGAAAATTGGAAGTGCAACTGATTTAAGTGTTTTGAGGTGAAGAATTTTTACATTTTTCCAATTCTGCAACAACAAGAACAGTATATTATGTACAAATAACAAGGCTGAGTTATGAACTGACTTGGTTTTAAAGCAATCTATCAGCAGTACCTTGGGTAACTTCTTAGCAATCACCTCAGCTGCTGCAATGACATTATTTAATATCTCATCAGCTTTCATTCCAGTGTGACCTATCCGTGCTGTACTGAAAGAAAAGAGTAATACACACACACATATATATATGGGCAAGTAAATAATACTTCAAGTTACTTTCTGGGCATACCCAGAAAAGAGAGAAGTCTACTTCATGGGCAATCATCTTAACTTTCATAAAGTTGCTACCACAACTGCTGGCTGCTGCAAGTCTTTTGCAGTAACAGTCAGAAGAGATTTACCTATGTTAACTTTTCTGTATTTCCATATGCAATTTCTGCTTTTTATTACTAAGCATATTACCAGTTTAGATCCTTTTAGACATGCAGTATATGAAAAAGGTCTTACAAAACTAGATAAAAACTATTTCCAAAATATTCTAATTTAACAGTAATATTTTTCTAAGATTGTACATGCTGTTTGACAGTGACAGACCCCAGAAATTCTGGCATAATGAAAAACAGACAAATAGTAAAACTTTACAGTAAAACTTAAAGTAGAACTACTGATTTCTTTATAAAGGTTAAAGTTGAAAATTACATAAATCTGGAATGCTGATCCTTAACTTCTTTTATTTACATATTAATGAAATAAAAATAACTCAAATTTTCTTCAGTTAAGGTACAACTATCCTTCTGAGGAAGTATTCATCTATTCATACTTACTAGCAGCACCCTTTGTTGGTAACTGGGAGCGTAGTCCCCTGGATGTGTTTTTGTAGTTCCTTAGCAAGATTTTTGGATTTCAAGTTTACAGACAAAGGTGCCCTAAAAAGAGGAAGGAATAAAAAAAAGAAACAAAAAACTTCAAAGCCCCAAAACAAACAAACCAAAATCAAACACACACACCAACCAAAGTTACTGAAAAGAATCTGACTTTAAAAAAAAATCACACAAAATGGATAGACAGAATTTAAATACCTACTTTTTCCTTTCATAAAAGTGTTTTCCTAGATGTGAGGGCAAGAGCCTTCTAATTCGCTCATCAGACAGGAAGAGATCAAATCTGTTCAGAAGACGACGCTTTGCTTCAAATAGTTTATACTCCTTTTTGAGAGTTTTGTATGGGATGATCTGCAATGCAAGTAACAGTTTATCCCACTACTGCAAACACAGCCCAGAATGCTGCTTAGAACTGCACAGAATTAACTTGTGTAAGTGATGAGTCTATCACAGTGCATTATTCTACAATGCCAAAGACAACAAATTGGAAAAGAATACAATACTTTTTGAAATTTAGGAAAAAATTGTTTGAATACCCAGAAAAATCTTACTACAGTTCTTTAACTTGGAACCATTGAGCTTAGAATATGAAACAACAGGAAAGAACAACTGCTTTCCCTTTTCATTGGCACAAGAGGAAGGAAATGACAGGACTGTACTACACCATCATGCATCTCTTACCTGGCTAACACTTCTGATCCCATTCTGGATTAAAAGTTTCTTGTACAGCTTTTCAGTCTGTTCTGCAGATAAATTTGGTTCATCCTTTGTGAACAGGCAAACCTCGGCTGTTTCTGGTCGAATGCCATGGGGCAGTGGTCTACAATGGGAACAGGAGATGCACAGAGGATTTCTTAGAGGTGAAAATAATTTTTCTCCCATAATTAAGTCTACACTGTCTGCAAAGATCATTTCTTTTTCACAAGTGCTGTGGAGAAGCTATGGATCTAGATTCTGGTCTACATTAACTACTAAATGTCCTTGGTGTAACCTATACATTTTAAAGCACGTAAAACTGTAAAAGATGCACACACGTCCAGGGAGAAGCATCCATTCTCCTCTCTTCACACCATGGCTGCATCCAGTCATCGGACAAGTCTTTGCTGGGGCCCAGGTACATAGCTGCATGCTTCCTAATGCAGTACAGCCACATTTTAAAAAGAAAAATTACAATTCATGGCTTTTGAGTACCACAAAAAGACGAGTGTGTCTTCCTAATGATTTGGTGGTGGGTTAAGACAAAGAAGAGATTAATTTATTTTTCTGAACGTAAGGATTTAAAGGCACGCACCCTGTAACCGGCACCCCCAGACGCAGAGCGTTCCCCGTGCGCAGGAGGCGGGCACAGCCGCGCTGCCGGGGGTGGGAGCCCCGGGCTGACCCGGCAGCTCCCGCTCACCGCACGGATGGGGACGGGACGGGACAGGACGGTGGCGGTCAAATCGCTTAGAATGAGCAAAATGCTCTTTTCCAGGCCAGAGGATCCCAGAACCCCTGTAACGACGCGGCCGAGGGTGAATTTCTTACATTTTAATGAGCTGTGCCAGGCGCGGGATCTTCCAGACCGTCACCAGGAGGTGGACGTTCTCGCTCTCGCCGAGGAGCGCCTTCCCCTTCGCCTTGCTCCTGGAGAAAGCCAGCAGGGCCTCCACCGCCTTCTTCACCTGCAAAGCACGACCGCGACACAGCCGACCTTAAGACAAGACAAGACAAAACAAGACCCGGNGTTTCCTGAGGGGCCTGGGGGGTAGGAATAGGGGGACCTGTTTTTATGGTTGGAGGGGGTTGTCCTTGAAGAGCTGCTGCCAGCTTTCAGAGTTGCTTCTCTGGGGATCCTGCCTGCCCGTTCCTTAAGTAAACCAAAGCCTTTCTCCTGAGGTCTGGGGGCTTTAATCTTCTGATTTTCCTGACACATCTCTCAGCATCTCGAACTCCACCGTTCCCAGGTTACTACAGTTGAGGATACCACTGATTATCGTATGCCAAACCATTTCTTCCATGGGGGTGACTAGTACAGGCAGAGCAGCTGCATCCCCCTTTCCGTTCAGAATTGCATTGGCCACAGGGAAGCAGCTTAATGGGATGCTCACCGGATCCAGTTCAGCACTGGACGAGTGCATTGTTTTGAGATCAAATCTAGCCTGGAACTATTTTTGCCCTCATTCTTACAGTGCTGTGTGTGTCCTGGCAGTTTTGGGCTGCCTGCATTCCTCACATAGGTAAGGTGCTACCTGGGTAAAGCTGCTATGGGTAACCAGAGGTTAAATACACATGAAATCATGAGCCTTAGTCATTCACTTTTCTCTATTTAATTCCCTTCTCTTTGCCTGTCTAGTTATGGCTTTATTCCTTCTCACCAGATGGCTTCCAACAAAATTTGTTTCTCTGTCAGTGTACCAGTACGAAGTAAAAGGAATCAAGTGACCCTTGTCCCTTGACAAGCTGCTCAATGTAATGATTTCTGTTTTCAGCTGCTAGCAGTGTTCATGGAGCAATGATGGAATAGTTGACGGCTTCAAGATTTCCCCAGAGTTAGAGTAAAAAAAACTTCCTGGAAAATGGAAGTTTTAATTTTCTGTTGTATGATTTGCACAATAAATAAATTTATTTTATTTATAGAGCCAAATAAATGAAACTGGCTAAGAAAAACAAAAGCAATGCTTTGTTTCCATGTAGTTGTATGAAGTATTGATTACTGAAAGGCTAGGAACATGCAGAGTGGCAAAACAGGGCAGACTCATTGAAATCTTTTCAGCACTGGTAGAACTCATGCATATGATACTAGCTCTGGTGTTTTATAATCTGATAATTAAATTAGCCTTGTTCCTATTTCTGTATTAGCTTTGCATATCTTATAGCAGGCATGTTTTCATAAAAAATTAACATTATTATGACATTTAAACAGCAAAAGTCAGATGACTGGGACATTTCTCTGAAAATAAGTCAGGCTAGTCTTGTAAGACTGAAGAGTAATGCTTAAGCCTGACTGTCAGGGTCAGCATAGCATTAATAGGAAAAAACTAAAGAGATTATTATTAGTGATTGAAATTCAAATTTTTCACATATCAGTCTCATCCAAGTACATTTTAGGTCTGCAACATTTTAGGTCTGACATGACTAAATTTCACTGGATGCGGTTTAAGTGACTTACTGTGATCATTTTCTCTTGAAAGGTGTTTGACATAGCTATTAGAGCTGTCTTGGAAAAATTAGTTCATCTCTGGAGAGGAAATGCTTCTCCTTACTACAGCATGCAGTGAGCATAAGGAGCATGCTTTTCATTTATCAACGTAACAAGTCAGGTTACTCTTACAAGGGAAATCAGGTTTGTTACTTGTGATCAGTGTTACTGCTGTTAACTAAACCTGTGCTGCTGTAGCCCTCAATTTGTCTCATTATGGAAGTATGTATTTTTCCTCAAGCCCTTTGCCCCACTTACTGAAATGCTAAGACTTAAAATGACATAACTGAAAGCCATCCTAACTCATTATTTATTTAAGAGGATGTTTCTCTATATCCCTAATTTTAAGCTTTCTCAAGCAGCAGCAGTAAACAGGTCTTCAGGGTTGAAGATTATTCCTTTAGTGTGCATTCCAAAAGTTTCTGTTTCAAGCTTCCATTCCTCTAGATTATTTGATGGCAGGTGTCAAAATCCCAGGTACTTCTTGCAACAAAACAAGCAAAAAGAATATTCAGAATTAAAGGAGGAGTAAGAACTCCCTTACAAAAGAGATCTCAGAAGAGAATCTTCCTGCTAGCTTTGGAGTTCAAGCATTGTTTTTCTTCAGAGTGCATTCTTTTGTAATCCTCATTTAAGCCTCTAGCTATAACCTAATTAACTGTCAGATAGATGGATGCTCCCAGTACAAGTTATTCACAAAGACTTTCTCAGAACAGGGATACTCATCTTTGTGACACAAGCCACAAAAGTTTTTTATAATCCTTTGCCTCTGATCAGTTCTACAGACTTAACAGATGACAGGACCACAGCCTCAGGTACCATTTTCATCCAACAGTCCGTCACGTCTTACTGCTCTTATTCAAGAATATGTGGACCTTTTTAGGTGTATATAGCCCTGGGAAGATAAAGATCCAGTTTATGTTGGAAGCTGAGACTTTTTGTGAAGGAAATGAAAGGATATGTGTTATTAAAAGTTATATATACACACAGCAGATTTTCTGTTTGTTAGCATAGATTTCCATTTTATATTAAGATTAGACTCCTTCCTAGCATTACCTAAGATGAAAAGAATGATTTTGTCAGGTTTATAGTGTGTTAAACACAAGGAAAGAAACAAGTTCACAATGTAAAACCTTCAGTATTAACTCCGGTTTTGCTGGTGTATTTTTCTTTACCAAATCCTCTATAGCACATACAAAACCAGCAGAGTAAGCAAGAGCCTTTAAGTGTCAGTTCAGGAAGAGAGTCTTGTCCGGAGTACATTTCAACTGCTTTACCATCATCTTTTGAACAGTCTGCATTAAGAACCAAAAAGCCAGAGTAATACAGAATCAAATACTTGGGACATTGAAACCATCTTTTTTTCTTAGGCAATATTCAGTTATAAACACTTAAAACACATTTCTCATGGTAACAATATTTTTAATATATGAGCTGGTGCCATAAGCAGTCTAAAACAGAGATTCTTCATTGAGCATTTTTTTTGCTGGGCTTTTTATGCCTCTGAAAAAAAATCTGTAGAGGATCATAAAATTCACGACCAGCAAACATGCCTGTGGATAAACCTCTTCCAAGCAGCCATTTTTCTTACAGTGCTATTACACCATTATCAATATCTTGTTGTTCAAGAATAGAAATTACTACCAGAATAAATGTTTCTGGAACCCAGTAGTCATGTTTATGTATCAGTTCCCAATTGTTTGCAAAGATGATTAAGGTAGCTGGGATGGTTTCAAGGTGATGGCAATGTGACATCAATGGACTGGTGTACCCACTCCATTGAGCCTGCTTTACTTCTTGTAGCTTGCAGAAACAATGCAATTATTCTCCTGTTGTAAAATAATCAGAGCTGCTGCACCTTCAGGTATTTTTTTTTAACATTTAATATTATTACATGTACCAAGGCTTTCAGTTCAAGAACATACAAGGTCTTAATTTATAGAATTCTAATTTATATCATGACTATACACTTAAGCTGTCTCTACACTACAAACTTTGGCCAACAACCGGGGAGAATAGGTGTGATCCTCATCAGCACCACACTGCACATACAGACTGCTGTAAATGCCATTATACTGGGGGAAAAAATCTGCTTTTCTGCATAAATAGTCACCAGTTTTGCTGGTATGGGTTACATCCATGCCAGGTCCCAGGAATACTCTGCTGGTATCATGTGTTATCACAGTTACATTGTCAGTGCTCCTATGGTTCCTGTAGCTTCAACCCAACTGTTACGTGGGATTTTTTTTTCTCCTTCCTTTCAGCTGTTGTGGTTGCACAGGTCCTCTACTCTTTTTTCATTTTCAAAGCAGCATACCACATTTTCACAAAAGCAATTATTCAAAATGATAATTTAAAAAAGTTTATTACATCAGTGAATCAGCAAATATTATTTCTTTCAAACAAAGCCACATTATCTTTTTTCTACTAGATTTAGCTGTATTCAACAGTAGTAAGATGGGACTATAAAATGGAGATGAAATAGTTGAGATGTAATATGAGGACTATTCAAATATACTTTCAGCTTTTCTACCCAAAATGCAGCCAATTAGTGTAAATTTATGCCTTGCAATTTCGTATCAGTATACAGAATGCAAATATTTGGTACCCCAAAAAAAACCCCCTTCCTACAAGTTTTAACTTATCTGTAATTAGATAAACTGTATCTTTAATTGTATAATATAGATTCTGTTAATGAAATAATGTAGCCTCCCTTTACACACAAGGTGATGTTAACTGCATTTATGGAAATGATAATCAAATGCACTAGATGGTATGAGTAATGGAAATGTTCAGACTTTCTACCTACTTGGTATTTCAAACCACCACATGACTTTTCAGTTTAGTAATAAATACTCCAGCATCAAAATAATGAAGTTCAAAACTTGCTCTTTAAGTTTGCCCAATAGTTGAAAAATCTACTGGAGCATCATGCAGTCTTGAGGTGCATTTAAATGCTTTTAAAAAACAAAACAAATTAAAATATAGGAATGTAACTGTTCCAAATAATGGTCTTTGCGAATTTCAAATCCATGAGCTTACTTCAAGAAAACAATCAGAAGCAATGAAAATCTTAAATCAATACAGAATATGAACAAGACAGTAAGTTTCCTTGGCTTTTAATTTCTTCATTAGTTTAAGATCCAAGGAACTGTGCATTTTGTTCACTTGGTATGAAAAAAAAAAGTTACTTTTAAACTTTGATTTAAAAAAAAAAAAAAAAAAGCCCAGAGATTTGCAGACATAATAAAATTTATTTAAATTCCATGCATTATGGTAGCTACAAGTGTAGTCATATGAAACTGAAGGACAATAACTTCTTCTGTCCATACAATGTAGCTGTAAAGTGAAATGAATGGGAGTTCCACAGTTACAAAAAAACAAACAAAACAAAACAAAACAAAACCCCAAAACCCAAGAAAGGTAAATCTGTTTCAGTTTTGAGTCATCTGTGAATTCAGATACAGTCACTAGACTGTAAACATTTTGGGGAGGAGATGGGCTCACCACAACTGTAAACTGAAAATGTTTAAAGACATCCTGAAGAAGCTCTGAAGATACCTTTTTTAATATGTACTACTAGTACTCTGGAAAGTGGGAAAAAAAAAAAACCCAAACCAAAAAACCTGACAGTCTTTATCCTAATTTTTAGAATCAGGACAGCAATTGTAGACAGCCCACTTTCAAAGTGCAGCTAAACAGTTTTATTATGCAGCTCCTTCAAAGTTGTACTTCAAGCTTTATATTGAACCAGTTTTACTTTAATTTCTCAAGAAAAAAGTCACTGGTCCTCCTAGGCTTACACTGCTTTTTGATATGCAAAAATTTACAGACTGTGCTTGATTCTGACCCTCCCATACTTCAGTATGTGCAAACGCTTAGGGATTTAAATAGTCTCTCCCCCTCAGTTCATACTGATCATTAAAAGAGTAAGGACTATCCAGCCCTGTAAATTAAAGACAGGGTGAAGTGAGCGTAACTGAGACTTCTTAACTGGCCCAGTTCTCCCACAAAATGCAGCTCTTATAAATACTAATAGGCACTATTGCCACAAGTTCTCTTATTTTTCAAGTTTTACAGATTTACTGGTTGTTAGCATTTCTGCAGTTAAGAATTTAATAATGCTGAATTTTTATAGACACAATATGTAGTTATAGCCTTCAAAATTGACATACTGTGTCTGGTAATGAAGTCAACCTAAATTTGCTGAACATATTAGCAAACGTAAAGCTAATGAAGGTGCCACACTTGCATGAACATTTTTTAATTTTAGAATGCATTTGACAAAGGGAAGGGATTTTAATTTTAATACAAACTTGGTTGAGTGTCTAATTGCCTCATTTACAACCGTGTGTGTGGGAAGGCTGAGGAGTTTAGAAAAGTCCAAGTAACCAAATGTCTAGGTTCCTGGAAAGTTAAAAAGCTAATGCATCTGTGTTACATCTGGATAAAAAACGTTATTCAAAAGCAATTCAAATACCGAAAAGGATTTCAAATTGAATAGTTTATTAACATTGTAGTCGTCTTTTGTAACAGGTGCACACACACTCGCACACTCTGAATGATCTGCCTGGAAAAAGAGAGGTCTTAATATATATGCTGGGGGAAATTAAACATTAAAAATCCTTTAGATTTTTATAATAATAGGCAATTATGTCCACATCACTTACAAAGCTATTGCCCAATCTTTCCAAGGAAGCAGAATTTGGGAGAAAAAAAAACTCTTTTTGGGAAAATTCAACAGTGGCATAGCAGAGCTCTCAATATGAGAAAGCTGACATAATGTGGACCTTTGCTGTGAAATTTGTCTTTGCAAAATATGGGGAGAAGTTTATCAATGGGCAGAAAATAAGAAGGCGGTGTGAAGTAGGCTTCTGCAGAGTTGATTTTCCTCACAGTATTGTGCGGGGGTCATTGAGAAAAATGCTTTAGTCCTTCTCCGGAACCAGTTTCAGAACTTTTCCAATTGCAATGGTCTTACCTAAACCAACGAGAGATACAGAGTTACACATACCATGGAAAGAACCTGCAAGTCTCCAAGAACATGAAAGCTTGCCCCCCAAAATACAGGCTCTGCTCAGTATTAGGAATAACACAGAGAGTCAGTTGTACTGTAGAATGAAAGCACCAGTGTGTTTTAAAAGCACAGTCAAATCTCAGAAAGAGTAAGACTGCTATGCTCACAGTAGAAAGTACAATGGGGGTTGTGGAAAGCCTGCTCTATACTCACCTAAGGAGAACAGAAAGCAGAATTATTCTACCAGACCTGTTTACTGCTTTTAAAAATAACTTATTCTAAATCTGTGCCACAAATCTATGAGTTTTACTACACGAGTCAGAAGTACAAGATACAACTCTGTCCCTTTACCTTTTCTATGAGAGACACTATGGTAGTTGTATTGCAAGTGGACATTCCAGGATGCATTAAGAAAACAGTGCTGGTAATTTTGAAAATTCAACCTTTTGTTTCACTGGCCACATTCCTGTACGTTTCTCCTCCAAAATAAATCACACTCTCTGTTGCTAGCAAGAACCTTGCCCAGTGACAGCACCTTGCTTAGATTTACTTTTCCATTGTTACTCAGACAGTGATTTCCAATAGGTGCCAGCATTTTCATGTCTTGTTGCCATGCAATCTCGTATTTCAAACAACTGTATGTTTGCAGCTGTCAATCCAGCAGCCTTACCCTCGTCCCTTAAGGTAAAGCGACCCATCTGAGGGAAATCTTTGAATGTCTCAAGGCAGATAGTTCCTGCTGTCCTTAAACGGGCAATGCATACTTGATCTTGTTTCACAAAACGGGGCCGTGTCTTACTTTTTTCTCCTGTTTTTTTGTCTACCAAGCAGATTAAGGCCTGCAAGAAAAAAAATTAAGAGCTGTGAGTGCTAGGATAAGAGTTACTTTTTCATTACAAACAAAACTGGTCTAAGAAAGAAAATACTTGACTTTTTTTTTTTTCTTTCCAAGATTTACTGCACGGGAGTCAATCACGACTTAACACACTTTTCAGAAGGTTTATGCTAACATTTAAAGGCGTTTTTGGCTGTGTTATGATGCTGATGATTCTATGACCAAAGATTCCATTCAAGGCTGGAGCTTTGCTCTACAGACATATGTTATGACAGAACTCCTCACCCCAACAAGTGGATTGTCTATATTGACATCACAGCTTGAAAGGACACTTACTGTTATCTCAACTTCTTCAATACAGGTGTGGATGTGCAGCACAGCATTATAACCTGGGCAGATAATGGATTTGTGCTCAATTATCACTATCTGCAAAACAAAAGTAAGTGCATTTTTCCTCATTTCAATTGTAAAAGAGTGGAGAAATACAGAACTACATTAGAACGTATAGTTGAACAATACCACAAACAACAATTTTTTGTGAAATAACACAATTTGTAAGTAACTAAGTTGTTTATAATATAAAATTGTAAGACTGAAGAATTGGCCTGACAGGATCTTGTTTTCACAACTAATGAAGACTTAGACATCTTTAAGAAGTTACATTCAGTACATGTTACTGTCAATTTAGAGACATAATAATGAACAAGAAATCTGAACTGAAACTTCAAACTACTGAAGTTCAGAGACTTGGTGAAACACAAGAAAAATATTTTAATACTTTTTACCCTCCTGTACAGCAATTAAATGCTAGTAATCCCACCTGGGCATCAAACGTGCGTCCAGAATGACACAGGTTGTTGAGATCACAGAGAATAAAACCAGGAAGAATCTCTTCCTCTTCAATTCCCTTCAGCCTGATCTTTAGATTTTCACCAGGGGCTACTGAATCAGTTTCAACATCATCAGAAAGGATTCCAAGAACTTCCACATTGTGCTTAGAGAAAGCAAAATACAGTTTTCTACAGTGAATATTTTAGTCTGATGCAAAATAATTTTAATTTCAATAAATAATTCTATTAGAGTTTATATTAATTATATTTGGTTCTGCAAGCTTCAGAACATTTAAAGTATTTGAATGAGCTACTAATTCTATAGTATATATACATAAGATTTCTTGAAAAATAGGATAAAACTTCTAATTTTTGTATCTTTACACAGATACCAACAGAAAATAAATGTTGGAAAGGCAGAGAAGTTAAAGTAGTTTCAGAAAGAAGTATATTGCCTGGCCTTCCAGAAGTTCTAGTTCAATTCTCATTAGCTGCCAAAGTTATACCAGTTCAGAAAACGCACTGGCTACTGAGTACAAAATCTGTAACACTGCATTTAGAGTTTTTTAATTTCTCCCAATCAACCCCAAAATAACATGGGTGCCAGGCACAGTCAAGCAGTTTTATACAAAGCCAATCTGTTAAATTACCTTGAAAACTGAAAAGCATAATTTCACATTAAGTTTAGTTTCAACTTTCAGCACCTCTTGAGAAAGATGACAAGGAAGTCAACCTCATTAACATATTGTGATTAGAAAAATGCCAATTTCCGATAAGCTGTGGATTTATTGTACTTTGGGTACAATGTTACAGTAAACTACCTCAGCCTACAGAATTGAAAAAAAGCATGCCATCTGAAATCAAGATTACATGAATAGATAACAAGAAAGTCTCTAAACCCACCATTAGCTGAGTACACTGCCTCTCCCCAACTATGTTTTCACATCCTTCAGGGCAGGGCAATAATCCCAAATAGTCATCTTACATTATGGAACAGCTACCTGCCTGTGCAAACAACCTATTCTTAACTAGAGCCCTTTGGGGAAAGGAAAAAACCAACAAACAAACAAAAAACCAAACTAAACCAAAACCACCACCAAGAAAAAACAAACAGGAAAAAGGAAAGGGCATGTGGGCCAACTATACAAATGCAAGTAAAACACAATTCAAATAAACTATGACAATTTGTAGCCCAGCAACCTGAGTTCTGAATGCTAACAAAATAAACTGTACATACACAACCTGGAAACGTCACTCATGTAAAACATGAAAGCTTAGTGGTATTCAAATGAACTACACAATTTTTTTTCAATTTAAAAGTGTTGAATATCTTTAAGAATCAAGCTCTTTTTTTAGAGGAGTAGTATTTTTAAAATATCTAAGCCTCACCATACCTTGTTTGGCATCATCACAAGCTGCTGTCCTTTGCAAATAGAGCCCGACTCCAGCTTCCCAAGGACCACAGTGCCCATATCCTTCACAAAACAAAATTACATAAAAATGGAAAATATTTTTTTCTAAAGAGTCTATTTATGGTTTAACTCATTATGAGTCAAATCTATTTATGATTACTTAACTGTATAAAGCTATTTAGCACTGTTATATTTAATGTTTTGGAAACATTAAGTATACATAGTACATGTTTAATGAAAAGACTACAGATTTAAAGAGTTTCATAAAATGCTAAAATTATTTACTTCCCCTCCCCACCTCTACTGTTGGAAATGCAGACATACCAAAGGAAATTACTCCATAATTTGCCCATTTACTACTTTCCGAAAACAGCCCATGATACTTTCAATCCTACTGTTTTAAGTTGTACCTTATATTTATCCACAATTGGCAGCCTGATTGGTCCATCAACTGAACGGTTGAAGTTTGGCAGATTATCCAGGTATGGAATAAATGGTAATCCACTAAAAGAACAGAAGGCATTTTTTTCAGTTTTGTAAGCACCTTTCTATTTCAAAATTACTTAGAATGGATAAATGCAGTCCAACAAAAGGAATGATTTTCATTCTGTCATCATTAAAAATAGTGACTGCTAAGACAGATAAATGTACCACAACATCCCATCATTACTGACTACTTTACCCTCAGATGTTAATACCCCAGCAGTGTTGAGTTGCAGGCATATTTTACACAAATTAATTACTCCTTTGAGACTCTTACTAGATGTGTAATATGTTTTGAGTATTCAAATCCATAAGTTGGGTCCAGACATGATTTTAATTAATATGTTTTAACTGCCATACTGGAAAATATGACAGAGACATGTCACCAATTATAATACAGCAAACTGTTCACAACAATTAGTCAAGCAACATGTCAACTGCTTCATCACTGAAAAACTCATGGGGTAGGAAGGCACTCAAAATCACAAAGCCAAAGAGTACTGCTAATGCTATTATTACAGAGCCTGCTAACATTAACCTTCTGCAGTTAGCAAAGGTTATTATTTGGCTCACTGCATGGCTGTGTTCTTGTTGCCCTGACTGCATTTCCTCAAGCACTTTGGAACATATTTACAATATACCCAGCAAGAGGTAACTTCACTGTACCATTTACTTTGACTGAAATATAGCACATATCCAAGTTGTTCAGTTGAAGATACATACATATACCAAGGACAGAATTCTGACTGTTCTTTAAGGTTTGCTCCAGTCAGTCCTGAGCAGGGCATGAAATGAATATCCTTTTTGGGATTGAAGCCAACTTTCTTCAGAAATGGCACCAGTTTCTCTTTACATTCTTCATATCTATTACAATGACAAGGAGATCAAGATAAATTTCAATTTTATGAGCATGACATACTACTGTGCTTTAAAAAAACAAACAAACAAACAACAAAACCCACAGACATTTACTTTTCACCAGTTAAGTTATTCTGTGAACAGAAAACCTAATAAAGCTTAGTGGCCTATCTGCATCTTTTTCGTAATCTTCTGGCACAACTTGGTATTGTCTATTGTCACATTCCTCTGCTCCATAAAGCATCATTAGTTTTCTCCAATTACTGGGCTGGGTAAGCAGCAGCATATGTTTTATCTGCTTTTAAGCAAGAGATTGAGACCAAGATAGCAGGTCATAATTTCCTAAGACTTCATGCACTTAATTACATTTTTTCCCCTCAGTCAGTTTCAGCTGACAACGTCAAAGCAGGAGACAGAACCAAGGCAGCACAACTGGGCATCTTGTTATCAAACAGGCTGATGCTGTAAGGTTGCACAGTCCTCATAGCTTTCCACAAAAACTGCCATGGTTCTTGACAGCACTTTTAAGTTCTCTGACAAAGCTTCTTATTACACTGTAGAAGAAATTGTATCTCATCAGTACACAAGGATCTCTAGAGAAGGACTAAGTTACACTTAGTATTCAGCTTAAAGGGGTGAGAAGAAGGATTTGACAGAAGCCATAAAAAGATATAAGTTTTGACAGTTGGGAAAATTAAAACCTTCAGTAATATTTGAGTGTTAAGACAGAAAAGAATAACTTACTCCTTTTTATTAGTAATTTAAATATTATATATTGACTTTCTAGTTATTTTTACCTGCCCTGTATCATGGGGCAAGATTCATTCCCCTGCCCCTTCTCAGACTGTAATCATAAACTACTTTGTTATTTGCTTATTCAATTCAGTTTGTTGTGTAAGAACAACTCCAAATAATATAGGGTGGACACATAAGGTGAACAGGATAATGATGCTCTCACCAAATCTCAGCTTGGAGTTTAGCAGAAAGGTGACCAAGAAATCAACAGTCTGGTAAACTAATCTACTGAAAAGAGTCACTTCCTTTTAGATTCAGTATGAAGTCAAAAATTAAACTGTGTTAGAATACATGAGCTCATTAGATATGGCTGCACATCCAAACAATTGAAAGTGAATGTTTTAAACTAGTGTAGAACTTCAAGTTTAGTTGAGAGGAATTGTCCTAGGCACCAAGCTTCTGTTTTTCCTGCAATTTTGATAACATCTGTGTTTAGTTACCAGACTACCACTCTTTCAGCAAAACTGGGATGCAAAAAAAATACTTTACTCAGGAATAATTTTATTTCAGTAATATTTTAATCAAGATTAGGATTTTTAAAATATTAAACTCACCTTTCATTACTCCAGTTTACAGTTGGATCGTCCATTTTATTAATAAGAACTATTAAATGTTTTACACCTGCTGTTTTTGCTAACATGGCATGTTCTCTTGTTTGTCCACCTTTCTCAAATCCAGTTTCAAACTCTCCTTTTCTTGCAGAAATAACCTAATTAGAAATACAAATTTTAATAAAAGTTCTACAATTATCTCACCAGAACAATCAACAACGAGCAATACTGCCTTATTCAAAAATAACTTTGGGTAACCTAAACTGGTAAAAGCTTTCAGAATACCCTCAATATTACCCAATGTTTTCTGCACTGACATATATAAAACTCACATGACACTGGACAATTTTATGAAGCTGTTAAGTTACTCCAAAACCCACTGAACTTCATAGACTTGAAAATTTTGCCCACTGTAACTAACCAAAAGAGTAAACCAGCAAACAAAAACTAAAAATCAGAGGTTTAATTATTACACCCATAATGAAAGAGTCTGATTTGTCCTTACCAGCACAGCAAGATCAGCTTGAGAAGCCCCACCAATCATATTTGGAACAAAGCTCTTATGTCCAGGAGCATCTAGAATAGTGAAGTGTTTCTTCTCAGTTTCAAAATAGGCACGACCCACTTCTACTGTTTTACCTTTGTCTCGTTCTTCTTGGTTTGTGTCTAAGGCCCATGAAAGGTACCTAAAAAAAAAACCCAACCCAAATATTCTGTTTTTGTAATAATTTTTAATTAATTTATGTATGACGATTTTTTCATCATAAAGAGCCTTTTTTCTGCTCACTATTCTAACTACTTCAGCATGACTGAACATAAGCATTTTCAAGACCAGTAGTAATTTTTATTAAATGACTGAGTTCTCTGGGTGTGATCTAACTTCAGATACTTTTAGCTCTGCCTCAGTTTGAAAAACACCTCGGGATCAAATACAAAACAATTCCTCTTTCTCAGCATAATTAATTAAAAAAATAGTTCAGATTTGCATATATTCATATTGTGAGAACTACTATTCTCACTTAATGACATACATATTAAACTGAAGTTGACTATGGAACCAACATTACCCTATCTTTGATACTTTCATCATATCAGCTGCTGTCCCCTCATTTTATTTCATTGGCCATTGACAAGCTTGAACTGAAATTTCAAAAAAAGGACTGCTTAGCTCCTTCAGGTTTCGTGAAAATTATTGAGTAGAAAGGAAAAAAAATTACTGCTCTAAGAACAAGAGAAGTAGTAATAACTAATTTCAACTGGATTAACATACCAATACTTTTCACCATTAGCAGCAGTTTCTAAATATCTTTATCTTGGCGTTAGTATGGACTGGATAATATCTGAACAGACCCTGGTAACTCCAGTGATGAAGGAAGGACTGTCAGGGACTGCTGAACATAAAGATGTCCTTTCCCAGCTCAAGAGGTTCCTTAGTCAGAGAATCCACTAAACACTGGGATATATAATTACAGTATTCCTCTGCCATTATCTTTTTGTTACTGATCAAGTTCTATATATGAATTTTGGTTTGTACCAGTATGTGTGCTCCTGGGTGTTGTCATCTACACCATAGCCTCTGGCTTCTGAAGGATTTCAGCCATGCCAAAGTTGAAGTTTTACTCCACTAACAAGAGTCAAGCAGGAATCTGTATGTGGCACTGGATGGGATGTCTTTTTTGCATATAGGCTTTTTTAGGGAAAGATGAGTTTTTTACTGAAATGTGAACTCTGCACTACAGTATAGAATCTTCTGAATTACAAAGTAAAAATGCTCAAATGTCAAGACTTCCAACATATGAAGTGAGCTATCAAGATCTTTGATAATGACACAGAGGTACATTGTGTTTTCTGTATGATGCTGTATATCATCTATCATGATGCATCATGATACATTTTAAAGAACAAAAATAGCATTCAAAGAGGCCCTTCCTGCAACTCTCTCTAAATCAGAAGAAGGAAGAAGAAATCTGGTTCTCAAACTGTCCAGGGTTTTTGAGGAATATTTATTATGATGATCAGCTCCCAACAGGGGGATGATGCTTGCTTTATAAAAAGAAAGTGCATCCCCTTTCAGTCCCCCTCTCTCATACACAATACAATTAGTTCAGGTCAGTGTGCTCCATTGCTGCTCCACCCCTAAGCAAGTCTATAGCTGCTACTTTTCCAGTGCCCTCAGAACCCCTGTTTTCCCCCAAGACAGCTAAAAATAGCAAGCTTCCAAAAGGAAAATAATTTTTCCAGGAGTTGTTTGAAAGAAAGGCTGCTACATATGCAGTACACAGACACACAAAACCAAAAACCAAACAAAGACAACAAAATCCAAAATAAACAAGAGCCATCCCCACCCCAAAAAATAATCAGACAGGACAGCAGAATACTCTTGCCTGGAGGAAATTTAACAACTGTAGACCCTATCCTGTATCTCATTTTTATATGAATAAATGTTCCAGCAAAAACTGTTCAGTCACTCTCTTCTCATCTCTTCCAAACCAATAGCTTTGATCTCTGTCCCTTAAATATCTCTGTGCTGTTTACAGGTGAAAGACATATGGATAGAATGAACCCAAAAGCTGTCTGAGAAGTCTCTGCCTTGTACTTTTTACCAGACAAATAAGTCAACCAAAGAATCAGAATGTAAAGCACTGATCTAAAAACTAAAAAAAACTCCAAACCAACCAAAGAAAAACAAACCAAAAAGCAGCAAAACCAGTTCCACTGTGAATCACACCATTTCATATACTTCTGGCTAAAGTACTAGAGGAAAACGAGATTCCTCTTCCCCCACTTGAAACCCATTCCTTCAGGATTCCAGTGTTACAGGGACAGCGACTAAAAAAAAACAAAACTACCATTTTTTATCACAATGCAAAGAGAAAAGGCACAGTCTTAACTTTAGTAAGTTCATACCATGTTTCTCTGTTTTTTTCTTTAGCTTCTCTTTCATATTTTTCAAGTGTTCTTTTGTCAACCATTCCTGTCAGGTACCTAAGGAGGAGGGAAAAAAAATGCAATTTTACGTAAGCAGAAATAGAGTTCCAAATAGCTAAATACTTACACAATCCCTACAGATTATTTTGATAAACTGGAACAGCCTGATGTGAGCAGCAGTGTAATTTTTTCCCCAACACACCACACCAGTACTTTTACAGTGGTGTAAAAGTGTTTTAGCAGAAGTGTTCGGAATGTATTTTTTTAAGCCTAATTGTAAAGTGGCAGAGGCAGGTTTTGTAAAGGAACTACAGCTGTTAATTCCATTTCTGAGTTTAATCCAATGTTTCAAAATTAAGTAAAAGTTTTAATAGGATAATTTTTCACATTCTCCCCCCATATCTGAAATGTAAAGAAAAACACTTTTCCTTCCATTCTTTTCAGATAGAACAAGGAAACTGATATTTTTAAGAGATTCTTCAGATGAGCAGTGCATGATTTCATTAAAATTGTAATATTTTTCCTGTAGATATTTCTACCTGATCTTCTTACAGTAATATACTTAGGTCATAAGGAAAAGTAATTATTACAGTTTAAAAAGTGTTCATGTCAAAGTTGGTACAAGTACCCCATTTTTTCCTCCCTTTAGAACAAAGGCTTATTCTGCTACACAAAGACCACAAAAAGCTTGGGGAACATAACATATTGGTAGGAGTGTTAATAGACATCATCTTGTAGAAGGAGCATACTCAGACACATCAGATAATAAAATGCTCATTTGCTCTAGTATGAACTACAAGGTTAAATGTAGCATGACAATTCTAACATTCCCGTTTGGGGAGAACAAAACAAGATGAAAATGCCAAGACAAAGAGCTCCCAGTCTTGCTGAGATTATTATTTTAAAATCATAGAAATAATTTGCATCAGCAGGATAGCTTTTATTTCTTCACAGATTGCTCTCCATTCCTTGTTTTTACAAACTGTAAAATCGAGATGCATTCATTTACCTCATAAATCTTCATTTATCTCATAAAATCACTGCAGTCTCTAGATACTGTATCTTTAAAGATTAACTCCTAATTTTACATTTTGAAATTAAATTATGCCTGATAATGTTAACGGCATAAATATTTTTTTAAAATCTCACAAAAAAGACAAAGTTTAACAAAGAGTATAAAGCAGTCTCAAACAGTATTTTAAAATAGAGAAATTTTGAAGAAAGAAATTATCTTTTAAAATTTAATTATATATGCTTTTGCATAGTTGTTTCTATCAAGTAAGGAAAACTGCTACACTGGTAACATTAAATCTGCTGGAATTGAGAAATTCCAAAAACGTTAAGTTACTAAATTGAAAGGAAGAGGAACATTTTATTATAAAAATATTAATTTATGACGATTAAAGCAATAAAGAAATTATTCATTTTGAGTTCCAAAGAAAAAATTCTTTGTTTCCTTACATTATTTGTCCTCCAATAGTTGACTTGCCAGCATCTAAAATAAAAACAAAAGAATCATTTGCAAATTAAAAGAAAATCCTAGAAAAAGGAGAAAACAATTATAAACATGGTTGTCTAAAGATATATTTTTAATTGCTGACTTTTTTGAAGCATCTCTCAGCCTGTTTCCATAATAATTAGTTGTCTTTTCAATTACACTGAATTTTGAAAAATGTTTTCATACATCTAAACTTGGCCTTACCCATGACAAAAAAGCCAAAGCACAAATAAGCAATGATCCAGCAAAAGCGTGGGTAGCTTGTGCAAAATCCCTTTCCCTGCTTCCTTTCTCCCTTGTCCCCTTCTTTTGTAGCCTGCTCTTCAATAGTAGGATGTATTTCTGTTCACTGCCTCTTTAAATGTGTGACTCCATTCTGAATTTACCTAAGGACTAAGTTACAGTAGTTATAAGGCAATAAGAGACTACACAAATGAAAATACTGAATTTACTGTAAAACTCACAATTCCATTATTCTGTACTTTTTCACACCACTTAAGATTTTTTTCGAAGTTTGCTGAAACTATTCAATTGGGACATTTTGCTATAAATGCTTTTAACCAAGAATTATGTGAACCTGTTGTTTATAGCTCTACAATTTTCAATATTTTGAATAATATTTTTTGAATTTAATAAGAATTAATAAGAACCCTCTGAAAATATTAAAGGGAAGGTGAAAAGGAGCACTGCATTACAATTTTCTTCTTTAGATCATAAACACAGATTTGTCACTTAAACACTCAGAAGATTGGGTACCTGAGCAACTATGAACACAGACACTGTTGTGTCCAGGAGAACAGAGCCACTCTACTACTTAAAAGGTCTGTAAGGTTTTTTTTATTTTTCCAGAGCAGCTTCATGAGAATGAACGTTCCTATTAAGCTCAAGATGTGGTGAATACATACATCCCTAAAAAAAGCAGGATTACTTCCCAGCCCTCGGAGTTCTAAGTAATACACAACACTAAGATCCACTTACTTCATATTTACTTACAACTTACCTACATGCCCAATGAATACTACATTTACATGCTCTTTTTTAGGAGCACCTGGTGGCGCTATGACAGATTTCGGTTTTGGTATTTCCTCATCCTCTTCCATCATTTCCTGAGCACTTTCTTCAGAAGGCCTTGCATCCCCTGAGGGACCACTTCCTAGCTCTACTTCACTTGTTTCTTCCTTGTGGTCCCATGACTCTTCTGGGGACATTTCTGTCTCTCCATTTTCCACTATAAAGTAATCAGTTAGAGATATTCAAATAGATAATGAAGTTAAAAAAAGCAATAACTGCAGATAAAAGCCACTGCTCCCCCCTGATACAATCAAAAGAGTTCAACTATTCGGTCTGTTACTGTCTTCCTATAGAATGGGCAACTGCTGCTTGTTTCTGAAATTGTTATTACTGAGAGCTTTCAGACTAGCTTATGTGCTGACATCAGAAAACTGATTCATTCACAGGGATTAGATTTCTTTTTAAACAAGACAAGTTTACAAGGAAAAAACAAATCCAAAGATCCACTCAGACCATCAACACCAGTCTGAATCCACAGACAAATGCTACCATATATTACAAAAAGGGGAAGGATAATGGTTTAAGTTCTCTCAGAAGCCATGCAAATACAAGGAGAAAGGTACATTTTCCATGCTCTGATTGCTCATATTACTGATCTCTAACTTTTTTTGTTAATCAGCATTTCACACATATTAATGTGACTTTTTTGTAATATAAAATTAGTTCTTAATAAAGCACTGATGTTTTTTAAGTGCCCAAATAAACCTGTCAGAGCATACGAGTGTTCAGCTACATTTTTCCTAACCTAAGTATAAAGACACAACAAAACTTGATAACTGAAAATGCAAAGGCTCAATTAAATATTCTTCAATTTTGTTTGCAATGATTCAGCAAAAGCACTACTGTACTGTTTTATAGCACTACCATATTAGAATAGAACAATTATCATCTTACCAACAGATTCTGAAATTTCCATGTTAACAGCAGCATTTGAACCTAGGGAAAAAATAGCAACAACAACAACAAAAAGGAAGTATTAAGGACACATTTTTACCACCAAAGTATGAAGAAAAAAGAAAAACTGAGTGACTAAATTAATAAAAGGATAGTTCAGATGTTTGGGCACTTGCCAATGCTATTTAATATACGGATTCAATTTTTAAATCCCTGCTTCATGCAAGCTTTATGAACTTCAATAAACCACTTAGGCTGTATGTGCCTTGCTCGACTGACTATAAAACTGTAAATAACCACAGATAACCACTCTGCCTCACAACAGCAGAATGTGGATAAAGAGAATGAATTTTGGAAAAGGTTCATAGAGATTTTTTAAAAAGAGATTTTTTTTTTTCAGTATTTTTTAAAAAACACACATTTAATGCAGTTGTGTTGTTTACTGTCAGAACATGAAAACAGTTACCTTCACAAGAAGCTATCTGCTCCTCTGAAGAAGTCTCTACAGATGCACCTGCAGAGAAAAAAGTTTAACTTTTAAAACATACTGATGTAACCAATTTCCACACTTGGGCATAAAAGACAATTTCTCAACTTTACTGCAATAAGTGTATTTAAGAAAAACACCTCCCCCAAAAAACAGTAGCAAATATAGTCTCCAAGCACAAATTCTTCTACAAAGCACTGCCTAAATGTTGTGAAAATAATACATTAGATCTAAAACCAGTTCATTTTTTCATCACATGGAAAGCTACACTTAAAACAAGATCTAAAGGAAGAAATTTTCCTATCTGTAGTATTTTACCCACATCCTTTTCAGGCATGCT
This sequence comes from Florisuga fusca, assembly GCA_038090715.1. Classification (NCBI taxonomy): domain Eukaryota; kingdom Metazoa; phylum Chordata; class Aves; order Apodiformes; family Trochilidae; genus Florisuga; species Florisuga fusca. The sequence goes on from JAAWXA010000038.1 coordinate 5,029,249, forward strand.
GGCTATTTTAAGTGTTAGTATCTAGATGGCTTTTAAAAATGTCAAACCAGTTTCATTCTATCCAAAAAATCAATGTGTGTGTGGTGTCACAACTGTATGGAAAGTTCTGCCAGCTTCAGCTTAGATGCATACCTACAAATTTAAACAAGCTATTAAGAATAAACTCTTAAGATATCCTCTAATTTTTAGGGTCAAGAGATGATAAATTCATTCATATGCCTGTGCCAGTCCTCCTAAATACCACAATATAACCACATTACCTGGAGGACAAGCTCACCAATAGATGTCTATCAAAGCCACAAGTATGGGGTTTTTTTGATCACTCAACTTTCCATGCATTAAACCACGCTACTAAACTATATTCTGAGGTATAACTAATCATTAAATCTACCATGAGTGGTATGTTCCAATTAAAAACTACACCACTTGATGTTTCAGGACTTTAATTCCACATAATCAAGAAGCCTTCTATAATTATCCCTAAAACCTTAACCTATTTAGTTTTCTCTTGGTATAGATTCAACTTTATAATTCTTTGAATTAAGTCAGTCTTATTTTTTTTTCAGCCACATACTAAATTCATACTTTTTAGCTGTACTTAGCTCTTCTTCAATCCCATTATAATATCACAGACCTTAAAGCATTACTTGCTCTATATGCATGATGGGACCTAAAGATGAAACAAATCCCCTAGAAAGAACAAAAACATACAGAGAAGGACCTGCTTCTAAGCCTCTTTGCTTTCGTGCTGCTTGCGTATTTGCTGCAGACTTCTATAAACTGGAGCAGTGCTGCAAAAGCTGGAAGAGTGCCCGAGGACAAAGCTTGCAGGCAGGGTGAATGTGGGTCACAGCCCAGCACCCAGTGACCAGCAGCAGAGAGCAGAGGGGGCACAGCAACACAGAAGGGGTTCCCTACACTCCTGTGCTGTATCATGTGTGATCTGAACTCCGGGGTACCAAAGCCACAATAAAAACGTTAAGAGAATTATTTACTACGGTAAGTAAAAGCATAAGAATATAATACCCTGAGATTTCTTTTAAGAAATGATGTATTACATCCATGTGAGAGCTGGAAAAGGCTCAAATCAGCCCATTTCTGAGTGTGGTAAGCTGGTGGCATAGAATCTAGGTATGAACCTATAGTCTCTCCTTTTAACACACCAGAAGATTGTTGGCTATTTCACTTATACTATAGTTGGGATGCCTACGTATTTTCATTACAAGATCAATTCATCAGGATTTTTATTTCACTCCTGAAGTTTCTCCATAGTGAAAAATATATAAAATAACAGTGTTTATGCAGTTGCCTTGAAACAGAAGCTCTATAAGTGGCTGAAGATTTATTTAATTCCTTAGAAATACACTGTCAATCGACACTGTTTATAAGAAATGCAATTTTTACATTCTGGTCTCTAATACAGGCATTCAGATAGGAAAATGAAGTTCCTTCAGGAACAGCAAATGAGGTAGGAAACAACCTAAAAAGGTCCATCTGTTAAATTTGATGAGTCTGACATACAAGAGAATCAATAAGAGAGTTTGTTTATGGAACCTAAACAGTACTAATGCCACACAGTCAAGGGGCAAAAGATACTCAGTTGTGACCACAGCCATTTATTAAATTCTGAACACTTAGTTATAGAAGTGGCAGACTTGCTTTCAAAGAGGACACTTAATTGCATGACACATGCACTTCCTTCTAAGTGGAAAAGGAATACAAGCCCCTCTCTAAAAACATTAATTGTAAGGAAACCAAGAAAAAGGCTATTAAAAAAATTAAAATCTCGTATTAACTCATGATAAATTACAATTAAATTTTAGATAGCATCTACCATACTCCATCTCTTGTCAAACTGTAAGTCAAGAACTACTGTTGCAGGTGAGAAGTTTATCTTTATTCCTCTCAAACATCAGATACTGAGAGACCATTAGACAAGGACATTATGTAATTCAGATTCTTGTCTGAGTATGGTAACTTTTCTTTTTTTTTAAATATAAAATTTACCAGAGGAGTATGCATTCTCCCAATAAAGAATTCAAAATTTCATTTTCTATTAGAATAAAAAAATATTTTCATATATAGAACAGGCAGAGCTGGTAGAATGGGAATCAATGATAGAAGTGCAGTTACAATACACTATTAAAGTCAAACTCAAAAGTTAAGTAGTAATGACAACTTCCATTTTACACAGTGTTTACCACACACACAGAATAAGCCAAGAGATGTCTCCACACAGGCAGACACTGTTCAGTGTTTAACTGGTAACCCCTAAGCAGCAGTTACCTGAGCCACAAGGAAAATGCCTTCACAGAATTGGTGAGGCCACGATTTGTTGCTCTCCATGGGAGCACACAGGTCCCAGCCTGCTCTGCTGCTGGAGTGACAGAGCCCAGACTGTTCTGGTACCTGACAGCTGAAGTAAGCTATGGGGTTAATGAAACTGTTTGCACGAAAGAGCACAGAAAAAGATTTTAAAAACCCAAACAAAGAACCACACAAAAAACTCACAACAAAACAAAGAAATTAAAAAAAAAAAAAAAAAATTCAGTTTGCAAAAAGCGTCTTATCTAGAGCAGCTAGATGGTCTGTATAGTGAGTCTGTGGCTCCGATAAAGGCATCAAGTCCTGTCACAGGAATTTCTGGAAGGCTGAAGAGCTGAGAAATGCATGACACCCACCTTAGGGTTCTCATCACTTTTTCCAGGTGTGATTTTAATACTCGAGCTCAGTACATATTTACACAACATTTAGTCTCAACAGATCTAATGAATTACATACATTAAAAAAAAAGGGGGCAAACATCTGTCAACAAAAACATATCTGTCATAAATGAGATTTTTAGGTTAAGAAAAATAAAAGTCAGGTCAAACACAGAATCAAAATCAGAATAAAAACCCCACGAGATTGTTAGCTAATGAAAAACCACAAATTAAGCACAAATAAGTGGTAGAGCCACATAAAGTACTTAATATTCAGTATTTTAAACTATTCAGAAAGAAAACATTTCCAGGAATTCACTGTAATTAAGACAGTTGTTCTGAAAGTTAACTTAAACCCAAGGTTATTTTTTCCTTGACTATGCCCTGCTTCATAGCTTAGCTTCACCAGTGGACACAGAGATATATGCAGTTTTAAAAATCCACCAATGTAAGAGTAGCTTTTAATAGTTTTAACATGACTTTGTAAAATTTACAAAAAAAGTAGTACTGGCTTTGTATTTGCAGGACTGGAGTACAGGTTACTTAAAGCCCAAAGACCCATGTTTTGCCTTCCCCAGAGAGGGCACACCTAAAGTTCATCTTATCTAAAACTGACATGCTTCTTCACAACTAGGTCTGAAAAAGATTATGGGGATTTTCAGGGAATATAATGAAAACCCCACTTCCTTAAGGCCCAGTATTTGTACTCCATTGATAAGTTGATTTTGAGACAGATAGTCAAGAAATAAAGCTCTGTATTAGAACAGTTAAGGATTTCACTCTTTAACAAAGCTCTCATAAACAGTAGGAGTAGAAATTTAAAATAAAACAAACCAACCAAAACTGAACACCCCCACCAGTCCCCCCCAATCAAAAAGAAACCAAAAAACAACCAACAAACTCAACTCCAAACCTAAGCACCCCATGGATTTTTTAGTAACTTAAGCTCAGGATGTTAACATTTACACATAAGAGTAAAAATGGCACACAAATTCTCAGACTGTTCTTGAGAACACATTTTTAGTAACTTATTATGTGACCTAAACTAACTTTGGTACTGAAGTTCAATCAGTGTCATTTTCACATAGACCTCTTCAAAACACAGTCTGAAACTTAACTGATTAAATTTTGACTGCTTTATTCCCTCATAATAAATAAATAAAATTTTAAAATCCAGCTTTTTATCTTAGCTTCATACCATCAGCTGTTTCTCTTGCTTGTGTGTCTCTCATCACACAACAGGACAGAAATTCCAAAATTCGGCAGGTGTAACTGTAAAACCACATTGCTAATAGAACTCCAAGAACTACACCAATTATATTTGTGCTAATTTTGATAGAGCAATCACATTTTAAGGTAACATGTTTTAAAATGTGTGAAGTCAGTAATGCCAGTAACATCAGTTACTGACTTAGCACCCAGTCAAACCAGGGTGCAGAACACAGAGTCAGCAGACTGCATGTAGACTCCAGGACAGTTCACCCACTGCACTGCTGGCTCCCAGAGATCTGTCTTTTATTGGAGTCATACAAAGGCCACGAGCGTGATGAATTATTCTAGCAGGAGCAACACAATCCTGGCTACCTTCCTGGGGACAGTTCAGATGTAGACAAAAGACATCTGTGTAATATATTGGCACCGTGACTGCACCACACAGGTACATTGTATCTGATCACCTGGCAAAGCAGTGCCAAGAGGTTCAGCCTTTCTCTCAACCCACTGCTTTAAAGAGGGTGTTCAGCTTATCTGTATAGGAAAGCTGATACAGAAAAACACTGCTCTAGAAGTCTAGTGATGACTCAAATAAGATGTTTTTGATAATAAGAATTTATATCATACAGAGGCATTCATGATATGACACCGATTTGCTGTCACATCAGCAGTTCAAGTTTACAGTTATGGAGTATTAAGGGTGGCATTGCCAATGCCCTGTTGTGAGCAAATCCTGAATGGTGGACTACTAGTTTTAGACAATCAAGACTTTCAAAGCCAATTCTTACGTAAGCTGAAGTCTCTTGAGGACTCAATTGTTGAAGACTCTCAATATATCATCTACAGAAAATGGTACTCTGGAAATTACAGGCTTCAGAAGTGAAGCTGAAGATAATGAAACTGCTTCTTTCATTTTCATTGGTGAGAGAGGGAGGAATATATGCATGTTCCAGCTAGCTACAAGGTCAAGAAAAACTCAGGGCAGGGAAAACCATAAAGATGTATCCAGTTATTGATGACATTTGAAAGGTGAGGATGTCCAGTTGGTTTAATGTTAGCTATTTCAGAAGTGATTACTGCAGGTGAGTGAGGGTATTTAGGGAGTGAAGCAATTTAAAGGGTTGAATCTTAAACCAGATGTTTGCTTGGCTCAGGATTGTAGCTGTGCATTGTCTAAACTGTAGTCATTAATATGTTCAGAAATTTACTTGCAGTGGTCAAAAGAGCTGCCAAATGAAGCACTAATACCACCAGAAGGATAAATGCCTAAACTAGGCTGCTAGTTCCCTAAACTAGGCTGCTATGTGTCACACACTTTTTGGTCTTGTTACTTTTGTGCTAACAACACATTTTCCTTACCGCAACCACTACATAACCTGGTCAGTCCCCTGCTCCAAGCAATGTCAAGAGTGAACACTTACAAGTGGCTTCTAAAGAGAAGAAAAATATGAAAGATAGCAAAGCTCACACAAAAAGCTGTGATCAATTTTACCACAAATCCTACGAGTATTCAAGAACTATGACAAAAATGTAGCCACAAGAATGCAGGTTGATGCTGCATTTTCAGAAATGTTTCTCCCTAATAAACCATTTGTAATCAGAAGAATGCATGCAAAGAAAACAGAGGTTTTAAAGCAAACAACTTGGAATACAGGTCTCATGAGTTTCCCAATTTTAGAAAGCCCTAAATGGCTTCCCAGAGCTTTTAACATAAGTGACAGGAATTTTATACAAATTACTAAAACACAAAGTTAGACCACATGAAAGGAAAAACTATTAAAGAACTACAGCCACAAAAGGGAGATGAGTTCTGTGAAATTTTTCTATATGCCATGCTGATACTATACATTTACCTTCACTTACACCATCTTTTGAATTACTATGGAATTATGACTCCAAAAAGACCTCACCAGGAGAAAGCTATGAGAAGTGTTACAGCTTTAGGCTTAAGTCCTCAAACTGACACCCAGCTTTTTAGATTCCTCCTAAGAATCAAGATCATTTTAGATTTTTCCCAGTACAAACAAGTATATGTACAGAACACAATGCAGATGATAAATATTTTTTTTCTCACAATGTGATACAGAATGAATGCTATGGAACACCTAGTTCACTATGGGAGCAAAAGCAAATGGAGTTGCTGAAAAGACTATTGTCTAATCACGTTATTCTGACTTATTTCCAGAGCAACTCCACCTAGTTGTTCTAGCCAGGAAAGTAGCTGTCACCTTAGACAAACATCTGCAAGGACAAGACTGGCAATTACTTTCTGTAACTGAGTACATCAGATCTGAAAAGGTATGTAACACGTGTAGTATTCCAGTTAAAAAAAAAAAAGGCAAAACAAAAAGCCCCAGTTATTTCCTAACTGCAGATTTCCATCTAGTTAATCTTAGGGACATTCAAGTTAATTCTAAAACCTCAAAATTCTAAGCCTTAAAGGAGATAGAGAAGTAAGGTGAATTCAAACCAGGTAGATTACAGCACTATGTAGGAAATGAGTACACTGAGCAACTAAGGTGGAAAAAAGCTATCCTGATCACACCAGGTGACTAGGAAGCAAAACATTCAGTGAAGTCATCTCTAATCTCTCAATAGACAAAGCTCATCATAGGGGTCAGAAGTAGCAAAAAAGTGGAAAAAAGGAGACCATGAAGAATTAAATACAAACAGCAGGTGAGTAATTGTAGTTTAAATTCTACAAAAATAAATTTTAAAAAGAATACTTGGAAGAAACCTTAATAGGACAGACAGGGAAAAAAATAAAGTTATCCATTCAAAACCCCAAGAAAGTTTTCAGTCAGGCTGCAATGACTGAAAAACACACTAGAATGAATTTTGAAGATTATTCAAAGATGTGTCAGCACAGCCTCTAAACTATCTACCTTTACACCTGTGAACCTTGACATATCCATTTACTTTAAATGGAACCCAAGAGTCTGCCACAGCTTCTTGAAAGTCTATTTTAATGAACTTACACATTTCCTGTCTGAATAGCACGTAAGCTACTACTTCTGATAAAAATCAGGAGTGCTGAATAGCTGTGGAGAACACATAATCTAACGTTTGCTCTAACACAAAAAACAAATTAGTATAGCATTATGAAAAATTTAAAGCTTCATATAGTAAAGATACTAATATCTGTCCTCTGATAACTTTAGATACTAAGGAGAGCAGGGCTACTTAATATATTAAATCAGAACACAATAAATAATATACCATAGTCAACAGAAAATCATGACTAACAATGTAACAAGTAGTTGCTTTAGTGAAATTAAATTACTAGAATCTGTATCTGAAACACTCGCTTTATAATGTACAAATAGGGATACATCAAATTATAGAAAAAGTAGGGAGGTATTAAATTATCATACTCAATCAGATTTTAAACTCCTTATCTGAAAGAGTGACACTAAAATATGACCACACAGCTAACTAGTATGTCTCATGTTTGGACAGACCTTTGGTTGAGCTCAGAATTAAAAAGTAGCTCACCTTTAATTTCCCATATGCAAAGCAAACCTAGTATAAACACTGGTTGTGTACACAAAGATCCTTTGAAATTCAAAGCAGTGTAAATTTCAAGTTATTCCATTGACCAATGCCAGCTGGACAAATTTCCCTCCCCTACTAATCAGTTATCAGCATTGTCTTAGAGAAAAATAACCTGCTATAATCTTCAAAAAGACATTTAAGATAAATCTGAACCACTGCCAGTTGAAGCAATGCTGTTCTTCCCAGCAACACTACATTTATTACCACCAAATTCTGCGAAAACTTCTCTAGTGCGTTAGGAAGCAAATAGCTACGTGGTTTCCTCTCGTCATGGGCGACCCTTTGCTTGTAAAGGTACCAGGGGAACGTACAGGGGATCCACAGCCAGCCAGCTCACCCCAGTCACTGCCGCTCCTCCAGCACAGTACCTGCACCCCGCACTGGCCTCCCGCAGCACACCTCGCAGGGTCCCCGCCACCCCAGCCTGCAGACCCCCTCCCAAGGCCTCCACAAACTCTCGGGGTCGCAACCATCTCCTCTGCCATGCCCCGTGGCTCCTCTGCCTTCAAGCGCCTTCCCTCAAGCCCCCCGCACTCCCAGCCGCGCCTGCCCTGGCCCCTCGCTGAGGAGCCCCTGCTGCCACCAGGGCCCCAACCCCCGGGACGGGTCGCTCTCCTTCCCCCGAGTCGGGACGCTTCTCGGTGCCCTCGGCCCAGCGCTGCCGCCCCACCCGCACCCCTCCGGCCTGAACCACCCGGTCCCCGGGCTGCCGGCCGCCTCCTTGCCCGGCCCGGCCCGGCCCAACCCGGCTCTCTCACCCGCNGCCACAAAATGGAGGCGAACGGGAGCGGCAGCGGGAGCAGCAGCGACTCAGCTCCCGACTGCTGGGATCAGGCGGACCCCGAGCCAGCGCCGCTGCCCGGCTCGATGTCCGCCTGATCCCAGCAGTCGGGAGCTGAGTCGCTGCTGCTCCCGCTGCCGCTCCCGTTCGCCTCCATTTTGTGGCTGCCCCACAAGCCTCTGCGTCCCCGAAGCGTCTCCCAGCGTCCGGGGTAAGGGGGAAGCCGGCGGCGGCACCGACTCAGCACTCGCTCCGCCGATTCCGCGTGTACTCGACCGACCCGACGCGAGCGCAGTATGGCCTTCCGCAGCTCCCGTACGCCCTCCCCCGCCGCCATTTTAGTAGTTTTTAGCCCCCCGCGGTCTCATCCCTCAGTAAGGCCGAGGCAAAACGCGGGAACTACGACGCCCATCAAGACTTGCGCGAGCCCCTCTTGGCCCACCTCCCAGGCAGAGACGGGAAATGTAGTTGCCTGAGTTTTCTGGGCGTTCAGAAACTACAATTCCTGTCAGCCTATGCGCTCACCTTTCGTTTCTGCCGTCTCCGCCTCCAGTTTCAGGGGGGAGTCGGGACATGTAGTTGGCGCGAAGGCCTTAGGCGGGACGAGGACTACCCGTCCCGGCAGGCCAGGCGCCGGCCTTCCCTCAGGCGGTGCCTGTGTCTTGCCCCTCAGGTCTCTGGGAGGTGCAGTTCGCAAAGGCTGAGAAGGGGCTGTGTCGGCGGGTGGCTGCTCAGTGTTTCCTTGTCCCACACGAGGCTCTTTCCGCCGTGTGGGACGATGCCTCTTCGAGGGGGATGAGCCTGTCCCCTGCGCTCCCAGGGGCCGCCCCGAGGTTGTGGGGCAGGGGCTGAGGAGAGCGGCCCCGGCTGGGGTTGTCACCTCGCTGCGTTTCCCACCTCCCTTAAGGACTCAGCGCCTGGAGTCGGGTGAAAATGTGCTCGTTTTAGCTTTTATCTATGCAAAATTGCACCTACCTAGTCCTAGAAAGCGTAGGTGCAGAGTGATAGTTCCATGACAGCACCTGTGTTGGGTCAGTAAACTTCCAGCAGTAAGTTGAGTGGATGCATTAAAAGTTCCCATTTGGCAGTTCTGCGGAACACTTTGGTCAAAATAATAATTACAAAATCCAGTTAAGTCAAAATCAGTAGGACTTATAAAGTACTGAGGCCCTTGAATGTTACGACTATTCGCACTTATTAAAAATAAATACATTAAAAAAAACATTGCTTGAAGTTAAGTATATTTGGAGGAGACAAGGACGCATATAGGGGAAACAAGTACATTTTGGATAGCAGCCTGCATATGGCAGTGGCAGCATTTCACTTTGCAAGACTCAGCATAAGTGTTTATAACTAGACAAAATAAGTGTTTGGGAGAAGGGAATTTCTTGGAGTATTCACATGCAAGGACTGAGTCATCTGCAGTATTATTTATATTAGAACACTGCAGGGCAGGTTACAGAGTTGTTTTGAAAGCAGCCAGGCTTAGAACGAGAATGTAAAGATCTCCATTCAATACAAAACCTGGTGCAGTTTTGGTTAGAAAAGTACACAAACTCTCCTGAAGTGGCATTTATGAAACATAATCCTGGTACAAGAACCAGTTGGTTTCTGGCTGCACACCAGTGGCAACATGTATGCCCTTGACAAGCAAAAGGTTCCACATGGCAGGTAATGAACATGTGTCAATGGGAAAATGTGCTTCTAACTGGGAAGTCCTTATGAAAGTAAGTAAATAAATAAAATTCCCTACAAACACCACAAATAATACATTTTGAAAGAAAGAAAAAAAAGTAATTCACCATGTAAGAATATACGCCTCTGTTAAGTGGAAGTCTTTCCCTCAAGCATTAAGAACTTACCCTCACCAGAGCCTTAAGAGTGAGTTTTAAAGACCTTATGAAAGCCACTCTCAGGTTATTCTCTGGAGCAGAATTCCTTTCCAGTTTTCAGACACACTTTGCCATGGCCTCTTTTTCAAAGCTGAGTATTATTAAGGAAGATTCTCACTTGTGTTACTGTAATATGCTGTCCCACTGACATCTGGGGTAGAAACTGGAATGGACTATGATCCTTTTTTAACAGAGGATTAGAGGAAGCAGTTCGAAGTAAAGCCACAGGACTAAGAAATAAGTTTCCTAAGCAACTAACACCATAACGAGCGCTTCAATATAGCACTCTCCACTTAACTAAACACTTGTGTTTGGTTGGTTGGTTGGTTTGTTTTGTTTGTTTTTTAAACAGCAACCTTTGCTTGTTAGGTGATCTTTGTTAGCCAGTCTGTATCCCATACATTACATTTAGTATGGAAACAAGGTAACAACATTTGGAACAGAGGAGCTCATGGGTCACTACTGTTGAATTTAGTGCAGTGGAAACCAAGTTGCATGAATTCTGCTGACAGTGCCTTGTTGTGGTACGCTTTTTACCGTCATTATGAGGATTTAATAGCTCATGTTTATAATGGCTGCAATGCTGTATTGCAAGTTTTTTGCTTGAGCATCGACACAGCCTACAACTTGGGAGAGGCTTAATTGGAGGCAGGTACTTCATTTTCAGAGCAATTAAGACTTAAGATTGCCATCACACAGAATATGTAGACAGCAATGCTTACACACACTTTGGCGTTCCTTAAAAAGTCTTCTTGAGGAGTCTTGAAATGAGTTTCATTGCCAGCTCCTGCAGTGCTGAGTTGTGATTTTATTTTTTTTTTCCTGATGCGGGGAATGGGACCAAATATGTATTTGATTAAAGGTATGAAAGTGTGTATTACCTCTGATTTCAGGGGAAAATAATTACTTGTGTCATCCAGCATTCCTTCCTTCCTTCCTTAACAGGTACTTATCCTCGAGGTACTTGCTAGGATATAAAAACATCCAGTCCACAGAATTTCAGAAGATGCCAGATGTCCTCCACAGTGTACAAACCTGTTTTGCAGGCTGTGCCACACACAGGAATTGTGTAAACTCAAACACTAGATTTTTAGCAGGGCTAATAGTTTGTTTTCCCACTTACAAACAGCTCAAAATAAAGCTTAAGTAGAATAATAACATATGCGCTGGCAAAATATCTACTGGAATGTAAATGGTGATGATTTGTTGAGGTTTTAAAGCATTAAAAAGGGTTTTCTTATTTAAATCTATTTAAAACTCATCAAGAGGTTGACAATAAATATACTAGTTCTTCATTTAATAAATACTGAAAAATCATTTCTTGTTGAGAACCACCCATATAAATACACCACATCAAGTTTGCCTTGACTTCTAAAAAGCACTGCTTAGAGAAGAAGAGGATGGACCAGCTCAGGGTTCACAGGGGGGGACTGGGGTGCAGAGAAATTGTCTCCCCCACAGTCACAGTGCCACTTGTCCTTGAGCTGCCTTCTAGCTCTTGTTAGACCCTTGGCTGAGTCAGTCTGTTACCTCATTACATTTAGCTACAGCACAATCCACCTTCTTTTTCCTTCCGGGTTACTAAAATGAATCAACTCTTAAGAGGAGTTTGACGTATGCCAGAGTTAATATAAAATAAGAATGGGGAACAAGACTGCTTTGTTAGTGAGAGAAAGCTATTCACATATTAAACTGTCTCAGGGTAGCTTCCCCACTGGTTTGCAGCCTGTGGTAAGTCAGTCCTAGAGCAATGAAATTAAACTCCTCATTCATGATACTAGGAATAGTATTCTGGACTTTAGTTGTAACTTTCACTTACAAACACTCTCTCACCCTAACCAATATACCTATGAAATACCAATGTTTAGGTTATGTGATCTGAAGCAGAAAGGAATGATGTATTTCACTAGGTTTCAAATACCCTAACAGCTCTGAGCATAACTGCTCACTACCAACAGGTGAACTTACTGAGCTGCATAAAATAGCAGTAGTCTAAGGGGGAAGGAGAATGGTTTTAGGGTGCTGGGTTATAAGTGAATTGATTCAGTTTATCTTGAGATCAGGTAAGGTCCTGGTCTGCTGCAAAGTGGGAAAGAAAGAATTTGGCTGAGGTTGGGAGGAGCAGGAAAGGAATAGGACTTCCCTTTCTGGTATGGCAGCAAGCTGAAATTCAACTGACGCACCATGAGCCATGCCCTGAAATGTAAAGGTATTCAAATATGTATATTACTTATGCACTTAATGAGTAGTTTGATATTTAAAATTTCTTTGAAGTCAGAGTGAGCCTTTAAAAACAAAGGAAAAAGAACAAGTTATTTACCTAGGAGGAAGAAAAGGCAAGAGTTATAAGGTAAATTATTAAAAGAAAAACAGCAAACTGTGCTCAGCTATGAAAGTGCCATTCTAGAAACATAGCTCTTTATCTGAGGCTTATGTAAGAAACAATCTCAGAAGACATTCTAGAACTTAAGTTTAGCCTTACTCAGATGAAAGAGATGGAATTAAATGAATCCAGAAGTTTTTGTGGAAAACATGAATTAAGGCTCTACTTAAGTACAAATGACACACCTCTCTTGAAGGAAGGCCACATAAAAATTTTTCTAAATGCCTTTCAGAATATTAATGAGGCCTGACACAGAATTGAAAATACTTAAACTATTTGAGCTTGACTAAAAATTGATATTCCTAAACTCTGGCAAATTCTGTTTCCAGGTAGTCTGTGGAGATGTAGCTGACAAGAGAACCCACACAACGTTTCAGCATGATGGCTTTTTCAAGAGCCAAGTCTATCCTAAGCTTTGCTGCTATTCCTGAAAGGTAAGTGAATTATAAAGAGGCTTCTATATTCACACTAGGCCGTGTATAATCCCAACTTAGTTATCTTGATCTAAAAACATAATTTAATGGATTTGTCTGCTCTAAACCTGCTATATAAGCTATGCTGTTTCCGACCTATTACTCTCCCTCTGCTGGACGCTCAGATAATTGCTATGTGTGCTGAACATAATTGGTTTTCCAAATGTCACACCGTAGCTTAAGCTCTTTTCCACAGTCCAGTGGCAGAATTACTCCAAGCTTGCAAAGGGCATCCTCAAAGGAATCTAGCAAATTAACTTTTATACATTTAACTGTGCATTGGTGATGAGTGATTCTGAGCTGGATTCCTCCTTTTGAGGTCTCTAGAGTCAAAGCCATTCTTTTGGAGAAGTCAAAGCCTATACTGCAGTTCACAAAAAAAGGATTAAGTTGTTTTTACTTTAGGTGGCAAAAGAAATACATAGATCCATACACCAGGATACCAGTTTGTAACTCTCTGTCTATCTCCTTACCTCTCAAATATGCTCAGTTCATTATCTTCCAAGGTAGCCATGTGTCTCTCACTTTTATATACATACATAACTTTCCTTTCTTTCTTTTGCTTGTTTATCTGTAAAAATAAAGGCTGAAAGGTCATTTTTTTTACAAGTGCCATCCCTTTTTTTCCAGATGACTTCAGAGGGAGACTCAGAGTTGTGTGATCTATTGATTCGTTAGCCTGTTGCTCAGATTTGAAAAATCTGTAAAAAAACCCACTTGTGTGCTATGTTTTTTTAGAGAAAATTAATGCACTATAATCTTCAAAAAGACATTTAAGATAAATCTGAACCTTCTGTTCTGTGTTCAGGGAGCTTCTCTTTGAATGCACAGTCACTGCAGCTTACTCCTTAGACGGAATTTCTCCTGGGGATTTTGATACCATGAGCCTCCAGACTGATAAATAGTAGAGGGTGAGTGGTTTAAGTAAGTAGTTTTGCTATCAAAAGTGTTAGATATGTCTGGGGATTTTTGCTATCAAAACTCAAACATAAATGAGGGTTTAGGTGTGCACATTGTGAGGAATCTATACATAGTTTCTAAACCTTATGACAGATGAATATGTTGTAAATAGCAGAAGAATTGCTTAATGTGGAAGGAATGCACTGAGCAAAGAATGTGCATCGAAGGATGGGACAGAATCTAGGCCGAAGAAAGGCAGAGACTGTGGTTTTAGGTATCTGAAAGCCAGGTATAGTATTGGTAGGAGGAGGTATCATGTTGGTTAAGATACTGACACAGCTCAAAACAGATCCTTTTAAATACAGTCTAGATCTCTGCTGAACTGTTCTGATGCTTTCATCTTTATGAGCTCTAACTTGTTAGAGGTTATTTTTTAGGGCAAGTTTGTTAGAGAAAATTTGTTTTCACCTATAAATCTGTTGGATGTGGAAAGTTAAATATTACTAGACTAAGACATATAGATTCTCTGCAAGTGATAAATGAAACTGGATATTTTTGCTTCCTGTGACCTGAGACAAATTTGAGAGTCTCGGGGTCTGGGTTTCTGAGTTGTCTGAGCAATAACAGTAACTTTTAAGTGCCACATCCTCAGGAGATTTCTTCCACTGTCTGTAAGCCAGTATTGTTCTAACAGGAGACAAGTAACAGTGCATTTGCAGTTCTGGTGCTATCAAGTTGTCAGTCTTGCAGCTTGATATAGAGGAAAAAAATGCAGAAAAGATGAACTTACAGATGCCCAAGGCAAGTTTCCGCTATCTAGCAGAATTCAGCTGTACCTCATGTAACATTTCTAGACCATGTTAATAAATAATGTTTCTGTGAGGTAATGAAGATGTTGAACTTAGCACTGAAAGTATCAATACAGGGTCTTAATGCAGGGGATATACCATGCTGTTTATTCACACCTCCTTATTGCAGTGGCTCCCTGACATGGAGAAGCTCAGAGCTTCCATGTCCACTTTTGGGTTCCATAACACTTCTAGGTCAGATCTCCTGCCTTATATATGCAGTAAAAGTTTTATAACACTTTTATTTCATAGGAAAAGTTTTATATATTGGCTGTCTGTCTCCAGGGAGGTGGGAATAAAAACCTAGTTCCATGTGGGATTTTCATGTGCTTTCTTTCCCTCTTCTTAACTCTCTAGAATTCCAGTTGAGGGAGTGTTTTGTCCATTAGGGATCCCTTAGGATTTTAATTTCAGTAATGACTAAAGCAAAATAGCATTATTGTTATCAAGAAAGAATAACAGTGTCATGGGATTTTTAAAGGCGTTTTGCTATAGCTAGTTAACATGTTAGCATTGTTGCAGAAAATAATTACTTCATTATGAAACTGTGAGAATGAAATAGTGAGCTTTTTTCTAAATGGGACTAATTACTCCAGAATTATTCTGTGCCAGTATTTTCATTCCAGATAAGGCAATTTGCATAGGGGATTCTTTTGGAATAAGGACTGCTAAATCAATTACAATTTCCCTCCTGTATTAAGACAAAGAACTGTGATGCTGTGCATGGAAATTTGAAATAAAGCAACTGTGTTACCTAAAATTGTCCACAAACACTGAATGGATAGAGAAATTTCTTTATCAGAAGAAAAATTCTTGTTCAACTTCAGTGTGTACCAAACACTTTACATCGTTCATAGGTGCACATTAATTTTTGTTGTAACTCTTGGTGTTATATCAGTCTTTATTTATATCTGTTTTGTCCATCTGCAAAGTCACTACATAGAGTGTGGGAATGTATTTTTACAACACAAAATGTAAGTGCTTACATTAAGAAATTAAGAAAAAAATCAGGTTTACATGCGGTAAAACGATCAGTGACAAAATATCACTGCTATTCTATCAACTGTCAGCTTAATCCAAACTTGCTTGCACAATTACTGTTTATGTATCATCCTGATAATGTTGTATTGTTCTGAATAGTTACATAAATATGTTGGCACATGTGGAACACCAGACAAATGAAAAGGTACCTTCTTTCCCCAGAGGCTCTAAGGTCTACTAACACTGCTTTTCTGTGCTGTGCACTTCATCGTTTCCATAACTTGGTTTCTAGTTAAGTAAACTTTGAATACACAATTTACCTGAGATTTAGTTTACAATGTTTATGCTACTATTCTTTTAATTGCTATTTTTAAGAAACATGTTTGTCTTCAGTGGTTTTACTCTTTAGTGGTTTTTTTAAATACCAGATGTAGCAATAGCAACAGCTTTTCAAATTAGTGATCTAACTAAAATGTGCTGAACCAAAAGTCAAAAACTACATTGTTCTTGATCTTGCACTGTGCCCAAAGGACATTTAACAATATTGTGTCTAAAATAGCATTGTTCTGTGCAGCTTTTAAAAGTTAATAAACACAATGAATCCTTTAATAACCTCTTCCTTTTGTTTATTAGCAATGTGTGTTCCATTCCTAGAACAGCTTATCTCCTCCCAGCCATACATTTAAAGTGTACACTTAACAAAATATGGATTTCTGAAAATAACCATGTTAGAAAGTTTTAACACTTTTTTAGGAGATAACTGTGTATAAGACTGCTGTTCCTTGAAGTGCAGTATCTTCTGGGAAGAAAAAGTGGTAGGTTTTTTGTATGTTCATTGGTCTCTCAGGATTCCTGTGATGAGGTGATTTATAAGGGACTCTTTTCTTTGATTTTTTTTCTGTAAGTAAGTTTAGAGATTTAGAGCAGACTCAGAACAAGCCTGTACTAAGACTTGACAGTGCAGGTCAGTTGCTTTAGTAAGTGGAAAAAAATTACATGTGCTGCTCAGAAGAGCTGTACCAGCACAAAGCAACCAATGTAGAAGCAACTATGTAGCAGCAGAATTCCTTTGTCAGCCTAGTTATTGATGTTTATGAAGGGAATATATAAGGTTTTAGGAGAAAACCCCTCTTTCTCTGGGTAACTACTAGGTAATTGGTTTATAAGAATGACACATTAAAGACTCTTTACTATCATTCCTGCCCTGTTTCTTATGTGTAAAATGTGCATATCTTAATAATCAAGGGGCACATGTGTTTTAGGGTACATCCACTAAAATAATTGTTTCTCTCTAAAGGCTGTAAGCTTTGGGAACTAGCATTACAACTGTAGGAGGAAAATCATTGCTATAAGAAAGAAGAGTATTCTCAGGAGCTCTGATGAAACGAGTGGTATTTAACCTTTTACTCTGAGGAAGGTTTCCTAGCAGGTTTCTATAAAAGCATATCTGCCACAATATCTTATGATCTCACACGCACAATATCAAATAGTTAGACACAAATTAACTTCTACTGTACTTAAAGTTTGACTGGACTTTTAAGACATTAGTGCATTAGTTTACCAAATTTGTACATATGTAGTGAACTTAGTTTCACATCCCCACTAGGTAATCAGCTATTTATCTTTTTCTGTTCTGCTTCTGGCCTTTTTTTCCAGGCCCTGGGGAATAAAACTTCATGACCTGACTGGATTAACAAACTAAAGCTGCTTTCCTCGTGGTCGGGTAAGCCCCAGGGCCCTCTCTTGTGCTTCAGAACACTGTGGAGGGAAGAGCAGGACTATTTGTTTCATGAACACCAAGGCATTTAATCATCTTAGCTGTATATAATCTAACTATATCTTTGGTGAACTACAGAGCAATCCTACTAATTAGAGATGAATCATCTTTGTGTCAAAATAGACTGATTTAAAATATATCTCATTACATTTGGATGTTACTGTACCTGTGGATAACATGAATCTGCATTCTTAGATGACTGTTGAGAATGAGATTGTCCTGCCCATGACTGAAAAGGTTAAAGCATCTTCAAACAACATCTTCAAAGCAAAATTCACATCATGCTATGTGTAACCCTTTATCCATAAGCTACCAAATGGTGCTTAATCCAAAACAGGAATAATATTCTAGTGATAACTTAGGTCATTCCCTAGAGGGTTAAACTAAGCAAGTCTGAGCCAGTTTTATGACTAGAGCAGCAGCAGCATTGACTTCTGGATGAAATTTTTGGCATTACTCACAGTCTGTATCCACATTTTCTTTTCTCATGCCTGGATCAAATTTTGTTGATTCCTGTTTATTCACTAATCTTGCATAGGGAGAAAAGCCTGTAATAGAAAGCCTACAGCTGTGCACCTGGCTTACAGAAAGAAGTGCAGATGCAATAAGCACTTCCATCTGGTAGAGACTAGAATACAGATTGCTTTGTTAGAGAATTCCACTGTTTATATATTCCCACATGGTGCATTTTGTGGAAAAATAAGTCTAATGCATAGTAATACTGTATGAAATTACAATTTCATATATAATATTTTTTTCTCTTTCTTTAGTCGAAAAGGCAATGAACTTAATTATGTAAAGGAGAAATTTAACTATAAATAAGCCTGTAATTCTCATCTCTGTGTGGCAGTGATACTGGATAGAAGCAGCTATTGCAACTTGTCAGATAGTACTGTTTAACTTTGTACTTAAAATACGTTCTATTAGATGAAGAAGTATTATATACAAATAAGATGTGTAGATTATTTTAATTGTGGCAGTCTGTTATCAAAGCCTTTTTTTTTTCTGGGAGAAGACCAGTGGCATTTTCAGAAATGTTACACTTGCTGCATATGTACAGCCAAATCTGCACATGCTCAGTGTGCCTGGCCACCTGGCTGGGAGGGAAGCATCTTATACGATATACCTCAGGAACGAAATCTATGGCTCACCTGTTTTTCTATGCCCAACACTGCAGTTTTAGCACAGTGACAATTCTGCATTAAGGAAAAAAAAAGGAAAAAAATGCAGATCATGTTTTGAAACAAAATTGTAAATTGTAAAATATTCATATAGCTCTTTTCTTCTTTCAAAATTAAAATGTGACCTTATGAAATTTCTCATACAATAGGTTTAATAGAAAAAAACAGCTAGAGCCCAAAAATTAATCAAGAAAAAAAGCTGACCAAAACTTAACAGACTAGATAAATGAGGCTAACTTGGAATTGAGGTGCAACATCCCAGTGACTGAATCTCTAGGCTTTGTCTTGCCATTGTAACTGAAGGTCTTAGATGTTTTATTTTTTTGATGACATGATTATGAAATAATTGTTGAACTTGTATTTTAACAGTATCCCATTTAAAATCTCAAACCTAATAATTTCAAAAAGTAATTTCTTTATTATCTATGTTTTGTAAATGTTATTGCCCATCCAGGGAAACATAGAGCTGCACAATATTCTCAAGGCTGAAAGCAGAATGAATACAAAAGGTATTAGACACTCACTTCAAAGTGAAACATTATTGTATTCTGTGGAAGAATGCTCTTGCAGTGACTGTGGCCTGGGAAAACCTCAGAGTGACCATGAAACTTTATTTCCATTACCAGCTACAGAAGAAAGAGGTCCTGTTCCAGTTACCACAAAATCTTTCGATTACTGCAACTATATTCTGGGTGCTGGGTGCCTATGAGAGAAGTATATTTTTACAGCACAATAATGAACGAGTTATCCCAGTATAGATGTTAATATTTGCAGTCAGTGGAGAAGGCTAATATATCATCATATATATTATACATTCCATTGAGCTTTCATTAATATTGTCAAATTATTTCTAATTTGAGTATCTCTTTGGTTAAGTATTTCTGTATTATTCTCAGGTACTAAACTAGTTATTGGAATTTTTAATTTCTGAAACTCCCCATATAGCATGGCTTTTCAAAGAGTTTTTAGAGGTTGTAGCTACTTATGCTAGACATATGCAAACTGATCAATAAAAACGTTTGCAAATATCTATTTTATGTTAAACTCAGACCCTGTGTCCAAATTTGCTTGATTGGACACAAGGAATGTTCCAATAGACAGAAAGAAAAAGGCACATTATATTCCCAGTCTTGCAAAGCATAATTTCAAATAGGCCCAATGAAGGTTGAAAAAGAAATGTTCTAGTGATGAATAACTTTGTAGAGTCCAGAATCCCTTCTGATTCAGATAGTGTATCTGTGTGGCTGTGGTGATGTGGGACACTATTCCTGCAATCCCAGTGTATTTCCTGATGGTGCAGACTTTCCTTTAAATGCCAGGTGTTTTTCAGACTATACTTAATACTGAATTTTTTTTTACTTAAAATACTGAAGATTTATTTCTATTCTACTCATCTTTTTACTTACCCTTGTTATACATACAGGTATTGCTGATCATATCATGCTAGGTTACTGTGTGGCCTAAAATTAGGAATATACTTCTGTCACTTTGCCTCCCAATCATTAATGTTATTTTCCTAGTATTACGCCAGTTTTAGTCTCAAAAAACCGCAAGAACAGAAGCAACAAAAGTATTTTTATTTGTAGATAACTTTCTATTTCAGGTTATTACATCAACAATGAATTAAAAAGTTTTAAGACTAGAAAATAATAGCACAAGATCTGTGAATGATCACTATTTCAGCATCCTCAGGAGGCTGACCACAAAGCTTGGGTTGGTTATGAGAACTGTGTAGGTCTGGCCACACATAGCCAAAAACTCTGAAGTAGACCTAGAGGGCTATTAAATTGGTTATTATTACTCCATGTATGAATTCTTAAAAAAAACCCCAACAAACAAAAAACCAAACAAAACAAGGTTATGCTCAGTTGCTCCCAGGAGCATGGAGCAGTCCCTGGCAGACACAGTGCTGTATTTAGACAGTGTGCAAAAACAAACCAGCAAGATGGTGCCTTACAAGGAGTCTACAACATTTAGTAAAATCACTTCACTGCTCTGCCATTTCTTTGTATCGGAGGTTTTCAATTTCTGTACCGTTTTTTTTCTGAAGCACGAAACTTTCAGGACTTTTAGCTTACACAGCACGTGACTGTACAGATCATTTCATCTCTGATTTTCTCATTTTCCATTCTCCCGGTATTTCTTCACTTCCCCGTATAATTACCACACTAATGGACCGTTAGGTTTGCTGTGAAGAAACCGCCCCAGGGTTTCCCGCCGGGGCTGAGCACACGGCGTTACTGCCTGCCGGTGCCGGTGCCGGGACGGAGCGAGCAGCTTCGCGCCTTTTTCCCCGCAGCAGCACGCGGGGCTGGCAGCCTCGCGCTGCCCGGGCTCGGCGCTGTGAGGGGAGGAACGGGAGGGAGGGGAAGGCACCGTGAGGGCTCTCCCGGGAAGCGCCCGGGGGCACAGGTGATCCCCTCACCGCCCTCCGGTTCCGTCGCGGCTGCAGCAGTATTTACCTTCCGGGGCGGCGGGGCGAAGTTCCGGGGCGGAGTGTGAGCACTGACCGGCCCGGTTCGGGGCTGTGCAGGAGGAGGGACCGGTCCGGCGGACGGAGGGTGGGAGCCCCGCGGCCACCATGAGTGGTGAGTGGAGGGCTTGAACGGGACCCTCTGCGCCACTGGGTCTCTGGGCCGCTGTGGGGTTGGTGTGGAACCTTGCCTGAAGGGTCCCCGCTGCCTGCTCTGCCTGGCGTGGCCTTGTACTCTGCTGGCCGAGGCACCTTTTTGCCCCCTTGGTACTCCCTGGTGGGCCTGGGCGTTGTGGGTGAGGCCCAGGAGACTTCGGCTGCTCTGGCTCCGAGTGCGGGGTAGGGCTCGGCCCTTGGCTGCATCACCACACCCAGCTCGTCATTTTGACTCCCCAAGCCCCCCAGAAGTGTTTTACCTCGTTCTAAAGGCTGTACTGGAGCGTGACACGGGCTCACAGCACAGCGGTGCTGGGCTCGGGGGTCTGTGTTGCCTTAACTGTGCAAAACCACAGGACGTTTTTCCAAATCAGCAAGAGAAAATATAATAAAAAAACAAGCCAAAGCCGAACTTACTGGCCTGCAGTTGATGAGAAAGGCGAGAAGCATGAGTAGGAAAAAGTAGTCTTTTCCAGTATGCAGGGTTTGCTGTTGCTGCTTCTCTAGCTCAGACCTGATGAGGCTGTGTTGGTTGTGGATGTGGCAGTTTTGGGGCTCTGTGTTACAGTGAGGTGATGCATGTGCTAAATCGTGAGTTTTTTGAGGTGTTTGTGAGGGGAAGTATTTAAAAGCTTTGCATGAGAATTGGGATCCACACACTTTAGCTTTGGAGGAGGTATAGCCACTTGAATGGGCTAGCATGGAGAGTTATTTGGGAGGATGGAAGAAGAAATTTTGATAGATTTTTCCTGCAAATGTGTCTTAAAACACATTGGCAAGGGTTTGCTAGGATGTTTTCAAAAAAAGTTGTTTTACTAAAGGGTTTCATGGGTTTCTTTACTTCAGTAATGGAAGCTGCAGACAGTACTCAGCACCTGAAAACTATCATGTTTTTCTCCCACCCTGATTCAATACAAGTGACATCTGTTGCCAAAGATAGTAGAAAAAGAATTGAAGAGTTAACTGGAGTAACTAAGTGCTGCATGTTTTATGGATAGCAGTCATTTCTCAAAATGAATACACTTCAGTTGTGTTTTGTCTGTTTTGATCTCAGCTTTGTGGTAAGAAGAAGGCAAAAGACTTTTTGTTGATGAAGATGAGGAAAAGAAATATTATTGTGGAGAAAGCTGTTAGTTATCACTGTAAGATGCAAGTAACAGTTAAATCTTTCCAACCATGGGAAAAGGAAGCTTTTTGAATGTTTCAGATCTTGACACGGTACAGTCTAAATCCTAATTCTGAAGTTTTTAAGAGTCAGCATTTTCATATGGAAAACCTCAGTGCTTCAATGATGAATTCAGGCAGGACAAGCTGCCTGCAAATTTATGCAAATCAGAACCTAAATCTTTCTAAGTGAGTAATCTCTGGGAGCTCTAGTTGAATTCTGAGTCAAAAGGCAAGGTGGCATCTTGTGTACCATAAAGCCTCATTATGTAGTTATTTTAAATACCTTTAGGTTTTTTTTTTTAAACAATGAAGAGAGAAGTTTTTGAGGAGACAAAACATTTACTTGAAATACTGTAATGCCTAAGGTGACATTAAGGCTCGTAGTTAAGTGCATGGTCAGCCTACCCTGCTCTTGCCAAGATATATGTGACCTGGGAAACAAGTTCGATTAGACAACAGGATAACAAAAAGAATGCTAATTTTGCACTTTGTCAAACATTACTGTTATACAATACTTAGAGTATTTTTCTAGAATAATGTAGAGCTGAAGAGGTCAGGACAGAGAAATGTGTGTCATTATCTTGAGTGTTTCAGATAAAGGAGATGGCAAATAATAACATAATAAAATTTAACCATATCATTTTTTATTACTGTCTTTTCTTATTTCCTTGCCCAATTTTAGCCCATGAAAGTAAAATACAAATAGAACAACCTCTTTCCCTAATGGCTATGATTATTTTTAATATATATTTTTTAGCTGCAGTATGTTTCTAGTAGATGTGAAGGTAACTTCCTGTTGATTTGAGCATTACCCCACTTATTAGTAATATTAATAATGCTACTTACTAATTGCATACTAATATTTTATTGGGCAGTGTTGAATAGGCTAAACTTTAAAGGAGAGTGACCCAAGGATACTGGATTTATGTATTTGGCAAGAATTAAGGCCATTGTCACTTGTTCAATGCCACTTTTCAAAAAACATAAAAATGCAACTAATTCAGGAATGATAAAAAGGTTGTGTTGAAATTAGGGTCTGTGATTCACCTTAAACTTGTACCCTTGGAACTTGTACTGGAGCAAGCAAAAGGAATTACAGACTGAAATTTCATATACAGGACTTAACTATGTAAAAACAATCTGAGATTTTTTTTTTTCTAAATGTTGTTTCTAACCTGTATGCTACATGTAATGCTCAAGAGAGCAGTAACTGTAAAGAACTGGATAAAAATCCTCTTTTCCTTTACTTTCATAGTCAGCTGTCTTCTCCTGTAGGTGTGGGTATTTCTGTCAGAGTATGGAGACAAGCATGACCGTGAACGACAAAAAATGACAAGGTTCACATAGGCAGGTGCAGTACCTGAGGCTATTTTTATGTCTTTTTGACTTAGATGTTGATGGGAGTAGTCTCTAAGTTTCTTAGTTTTTGCAGCCTTGAAGTTGTGTTCTCGCAATTATTTTTAGACTCGTGTATTAACTTCCTTTTTTATTGCAGTGGTCTAAATATAGCCTTTTTTTCCTGACTAATGCAGTTTTTGTGTTCTGTGTTATGTATGTGTTACTGCAGTTACCACTATTGTGAATCAGTAGAAAGATACCTTGTAACAGTTTTTAATACACTGTTAGTCTTTAAATCAAGTAGACTCCGTCACATTTAATTGGTGCTGTTGGCTGAAAATGTGCTTTTATTGTTTTTAGAGACTTAGGAAATGAAGACCGTAAATGAGCAAGATCTTAGAGTTGGTAGACATTTATTTTTACATTCCACCTACTTGAAACAAAATAATTGCTAAATAGTACAAGATTTTCTGGTCTTATTACAAAGAAAAATATATCATCTGCTTGAAAAAACCCACAACTTAGTATTTCAGTTTTAAATTCAATGCTAGATTTTGTGAATATTCTTCTTATTCTACCTGAAAATTTCTGTGTTAAGCAGAGTAACAGAAGAATCTGAAGACATGCATTGAGCAGACACCTCAGCTAGCCTTTGGTGTGGACAGTATGTGGCCTCATAGCCCCGTTAACTGTGAAGCTGATCTGAAAGGTTTATGGAAATTATTGGTTGTAATCACATGTAGTCCTGTTATTAGTACATATTTACAAGTAAAATAACGACAATGCCCCTCAGTCTGTGTATGTAAATTTAAAGCTGTTTGATATCACATGCTTGAGTCTTTTAGACCATCAGTTAGCATAGTGATATTCTGTAGGTTTTCTGTATTTATGGATTTCTTTAATATAGATCATAGTCTGGTATCAAGGTGCAAATAATTTCTGTGTTACAAAATAAAGGTGCCAAAGAGATGTGAATTTAAAACATAATATTTATTGCATTTGGAAGACAAACTTAAGCCAGATATTTAGTATTCTCATTAGATGTTTTTCAGGAGGTGAATTGCATGCATTGTTCTGAAGTAGTAGTTTTGAGCCTATTCTTGTAGGTATGTGGATAGCCATAAGGCTGCAGAAGTAACAGGTTTTGAAACAGTACAGAAAATCTGCAGGTTTGTGTATCTGTAATGTTACTGTGCATGAAGGGTAGTACTAAATGTTGAGATTTAATTGTTTTCCTTATTTTACAGTTACATGATTTATTATAAGGTGTTTAGATGCATAGGCATATGTCAGGTTTTGGCAATGCATGCATAGTAAGAACACTAAGTATAATTTGATAAAACTGTAATCTCTGAAGGAGCACCAAGTGTCATAGTAGGGATTATATGAATTTAACCTTATCTTCACAGTGGCATAACTAGCATAGCTGTTTGGAATTTATTACCTACTTGGTATGGGGTTTATTTCTGGGAGTCCTTTGCCAGTATTGAACATCGTTTGCATTTTCACCTGAGTTTCCATGTGTTGGGACTAACAGAACCAAACCTCATGCATCCCATGTCTTCTCAGTTTGAGTCAGAGTTCAAAATAAGAAGTATAAATTCTTGAAAATTCCCTGCAATCAGCTAAATAATCATTGTGAAGCTTAATGTGCGGCTACATTTACACATTTTTTCCATTTTCTTTATTCTGGCATTGTGTATTATAGACTTGCTGTGGGTTTTTTCTTCTCCTAGTCCCATATTTAAGATTAAACAAAGGCAGAATAATTTCAGTAGGACATATTCTGTCTCCTCCTGGTGGTTTCAGAGCAAACTGCTTTGAATGTCTTTTGAAGATAGGAAATGCTGGGATTGGACCTCATGGTGTTGGACAGCAAGAGGAAGAAACACTTCTCTTTGAATATTATCTTTACTAGAGGGCTTATTCTGTGGTGTTTGATTTTCAGTATCTGGAAGACCTTGCTCGTGCAGAGTTTTGCTAATTGGCTTTCGAGTGTGTGCATGTATTGGTTGTATGTTCTTTGGGAGGAAAGGAAAAACAGAGTGACTAATTTCAAAGAGGTCAGATTTTTGAAGTAGATTTTGAACTTCAGCTCAGAATGAAGGAATTGAAGTAGCATTTGACACATAAAGTAATTTTACACATAGTCAGAGGATTTTATAAAGAATATTCTGTCAAGCAAATACCAAAATGTTTTTGGTTGTTGAAATGATTGAGAAATTAAAGTGTTGTTGCTTGCATAGTAACAAACTAGATTTTGTAAGTGTTAGTCAAGGAGACCTGTGCTTCCGAAAGTTACATTTTAAGGCATTTATTGTAACAATTGCTTTCTGTTCACCTAACTTAAAACTTTCTAGGATAAGGTTGTTTGACCTTAAGAAGATAGTAATCTTTCTCATTTTCCATTCTTGTATTATGCTACGATGATATGTCACCCCAGTAGTTGTCCCAGTCATAGTGTGGGGTTGAAGTGTGAGTTCCATCATACAACTAGTCCATCCAACCAAAAACTAAATAAAATAAAATAAAGTAGGACAGCTACAGGTTTATGTTATGGCTCCACAGGTGGTTCTGCTAAGAAGCTAGGGGTAAGCTGTGCTGATTATGCACAGTTATACTATATTTGGTATTGTTGTAATATATCTTATATTATGAAACCAAAATCTTACTGAATTAAAACTCTAGATCATATTTCAAACAGTGTTCTTGCATATTGGAGAAAGGCTACACAAGCCTTCAAACCACAGACTTGCACTCTTATTTTACAGAGAAAAAAAAAATTAATTAATTTAATAGAATAATTGACATGTGAAGAAAGTTTTCAGGGCTTTGGTATTTCCCCAAATCTATTTTTCTTAAAAAGCTATGAATTTTAATACAATTTTATTGAATTTCAGGTTCACAGAACAATGACACTAAAAGGCAGTTTCTTCTAGAGCGGCTACTTGATGCAGTTAAACAGGTGAGAAATCTGTTACATATTTCTACAGTGTACTTACTCAGAGTTGTC
The DNA here is from genome assembly GCA_038090715.1 of Florisuga fusca. Classification (NCBI taxonomy): domain Eukaryota; kingdom Metazoa; phylum Chordata; class Aves; order Apodiformes; family Trochilidae; genus Florisuga; species Florisuga fusca. The sequence continues at coordinate 5,056,081 of JAAWXA010000038.1, forward strand.
AGTTCTAGTAGGAACTGTCTTTGGCTTTATTTTTTTTCCTCTTTATGAGACAACTGAGAAGTCTTTCACATGGTACTACTGAATTTCTGTGTCTGCTAAATAACTGTTACGCAGTATTTTTTTAAAATTCTTGTTCTTGACATATTTGTAATATTTGTATATATTATAGAATACATATGATAAATTTATATTTGTACTACATGTCTGAACTAAATTATAGTGTACTGGAAAGGCTGAACTGGTTAACATTTTACAGTGGCAGCAAGGATATATTTGACCTGCGAGCGTAACCAGTTAGTGGAGCGTGGTGTTGTAAATCACTTTTTGGTAGGCTGTATTGGCCGGTGCTTTATTTTCTACTGCTTCCTTCTTTGTAATGACTTTGTTTCTTATATGGAAATATTTTCCAGTATTGAGTTTGTTAGTGTAACAAGAAAACCCTAAAATCTTGTTATTGCAGTGTCAAATACGGTTTGGAGGAAGAAAAGAAATTGCCTCAGATTCTGATAGCAGGTAAAACAGTCTAAGTAACTTGTAACATGCTTAGATTATGGATCATAGTGACATAAAACATATGGCACAAAACAACTGACAAGCTCAAAAAAACCCCCAACCCAGTTATTTTTGTTTACATGAAGACTGACATGGGACTGATTTTTTTTTATCTTGTTACAAATTTGACAGCTTAAAGAATATTGTTCTATATGAAGTCACAAGTGTATTAGAGGCTGCAGAGCTCATGACAAATCATTGACTTCTGAGGGCTGAACATGAGATTGGGAGAACTCACCTTCCCTAAAACCTCTTATAAAATGAGTGCATATTTATTATCAGTACACCTATGTCTCATGAAGCTTGACACTTAAGTGTCAGCTGTGTTTAACACATACTCATTAAGAAAATTTGCATTCTTATTTTTTCTTACCCTGAATATAGTACCCCACCCCCCAAACTTAGAGAAAATAAGATGTAAAAAAAATAGATTGCATTTGTGTCTTTTACATCATAGAATGGTTTTGTTTGGAAGGCACCTTAAAGATCATCTAGTTCCAATCCCACTGCTTGGGCAGGCATGACTTCCACTAGACCAGGTTGCTCAAAGCCCTACTGTTCCCTGTTGGTTACAATAATATTCCTTTCTTTGGCAGGCTGAATTTTAAAACTTTGCTGGTTTTGCAGTGTTTCTACCTGTGTGAAAATTGATTTATTAACTGGGTTATATTTTTAAAAAATTGGCAATTTTATAAACAGCATTGTAGATAACAATCAAAACCTGAAGCTTCAACACATCACCAGAAAAAAAAAAAATTTCCTATGCCAAGGGTTTCTGAAGGACATTAAAATGTGTGTTTAATTGTTTTCCTAGTCTTGAGCTGTAGTGCACTATTGCAAATTTACAGAGTTGTATATCAATGTATAATAGCATATTTTCAGAAAATAATTCAATGCATGTGTAGTACAAATTATATTTATGAAAAATTTCATGTAATTGCATTACATGAAAACCCAGTAATCTGAATTTGAAATAACATGACTAACAACCCCTATAGCTGGTGAGGATGATTTCTCAAATTGATTGCCAATTCTCCTGAATGTAGTTTGTGCCACAGCTTTGAATAGTCATGATGAGGCTGGTACACTTAAATTATAGTGTTTGCAAATATTAGTGTATATGTGGGTTTTTTCAGTACGTATAAGGTAATGGTTCACCTTTACAGAGATTTGGAATGAACTTGCTATATAGAAATCTAGTTGATGGTTGTTTTCATATAATCTCTTTAAAAACTCTTTTGCAGAGTGACTTGTTTGTGTGCTCAGTTTGAAGCTGTGTTTCAGCATGGTCTGCGGAGGAGCCGAGGGTTAGCATTAACAGCAGCAGCAATCAAACAGGCAGCAGGTTTCTCCAGTAAAGCTGAAACAGGTGATTTGTTAATCTTAACTGTTCTATTTTAAACAGTTGGTAAGTGCAAGCAAGCAACACAATGCAAGTTTTAAGCAACATATCCAAACTGCAGACTGTTGGTAGCATACTTGGACTGTCATGAAGCAGTGAAGGTGGTTATTGTTCTCTTAATCTAATTTAACTTTCCTACCAAGTTTCTTCAGTTTTGCATCTGTGTTGTCAATTCAGTTATCCCCACTCTGGGTTATTCTTGTACATTTGTGAGACTTATTTCACAAAACCTTTATTTAGTTAATGAGTCTAAACTGCTTGTTTAGGTTTCTAAAATTATAAACTTTGCTAATTTAATGCTGTCTTTGGCTTTCAGCAGAGATTCATAAAAAATTCCTGTACCCTCAAATGAGCATATTTCATTGGAAGAAGTCATAAGCTGCAGTGAAAACCTATTAAAAATCTGACTGCATGCTCTTTATTTAGCAGAAAGAGTCTCATCATGGTTTTCTCTCTAAATTCTTATTACATTACAAAGATTTTTCAGAAGTAATAAGCAATTTCTCTCAGTTTAAAGAGGGTTTTTTTTCTGCTTTAAGCTGTCTATGTTGAGATTATGATCAAAAGCTGGCATAGTATTTCAGACAAAAGGTATCATTCAATTGTTCAGTAGAATTATTTTCCCTTTTTTTATTAACTTAAAAAAAAGGTTGAGCAAAGGTGTTCATTAATCTGGCAAAAGAAGCCAGCAAGTATTCCTTGAGAGACTGATGTGTTCTGAATTTTTTTGTAATGCTTTGGTTTCTTGGATTTTTTTTTTGCTTTAAAAATATCCTATTGGTCTTAAATTCAGTCTCTTAATGTGTTAATAGATGTATAGATTAACAGCTTTCAAGCCATTCTCATCATTCAACTAATTCTATGTATAACAAAACAAAGCCATGTGAATGTTACTAATGTTATAAAGATGCATTCAAGCAGTGTTTGATGCAATATTAGTGACTGAAGATTGCCAAACTGTACCATACAGTAACTATTCAGTAGTCCTACACATGAATTATCTGGTGTTTGCTTGTTCTTATTACTCTGGGAAAATTCAACCCTAAGAGATAAATTGTAAGAAATATGTCCTTAAAGTGCTTAATATGTCCTTATTTAGTTAAGAAACAGGAATATGTCAAATACTAGGTGTTTTATTGTATGTTTACAGTTCCTCGTGTAGGTTTTTTATTACTTTCAACAGAGACATTTGAGACAACTGCAAAAACCTTTTTAAAGAATATTTGGGGACAGGGCAAAGAAAATATATTAGTGTAAAGGGTATGAATGCCTTTTAAATATAACTTTTTTTTTAAATTTTAAGTAACACGAATTTGTCCTTTGTATATCTGCAAATTCTCGAGTTACCCATTCCTTTGCATGTAGTTTTTAACATTGACAAGAAAAAAGGTAGGGGTCTAGAGCATTTTATCCCTTTGCATAAAATATTCTCAACTGAACATGTGAGCCTGTTCTATGGATTAAATACTAGCTTAGATGGGTTTTTAAGTGTCACTTCTGTTTAAAAATGTATGAAAGAATCTTTTCACGAGTCTTTGTCTTTTTCAGTGAAGTGAAAAGTTCCAACTGCTTAGATAGGCTGCATTCTGTAGAAATAAATAACCAATTTAACTGGAGAGTTATATGAAGACAGTAAATGATTCACCTTTGTTCCAAGTTATATGCCATTACCTTCTTGTTTTATAAAACTGCATGATAAATACATTCAGATATGAGCTTAGTGGGGTTTTTTGGTCTTTTTTTAATAATGATTATTTTTTATTTTATTCAAGAGCCAGTGTTTTGGTACTATGTGAAAGAAGTTCTGAATAAACATGAATTGCAGCGATTTTACTCTCTGAAGACAATTACTACAGATATTGGTAGAGGCCGGGCTTGGTTGCGCTGTGCATTAAATGAACATTCCCTGGAAAGATATGTTCATATGCTGCTTGCTGACAAGCATCGACTCAGGTACTCTTATTTGGTATTTGTAATGTAGGAAAATTGTTGACAAATGAAGTACTGATGTTAAGAAATGAAGCAAGCAACCAAAACCCACAGCTATAATAATAAACCATATTAATTGCTATGCCACAACCTCATACTTCTCTTCATTTTTTAAATGTTGGCAGCCATTAAGATAATGGCTTGTGCCTCTATCAACATGTCACATGAAACATACTTCATTCTACCATATGAGAATGGATGCTTCCATCCTCATCTTCATTTCCATCCTTTCCCAATTTCCTTCCTGTTTTTTCAGCAGTTCTTCACTGAGGCCTTGACACCATGCTTTGAGGTGCCCCTCTTACTCCATTAAAATAGTATGCAGTTGCAATCTTGGTCTTGTCAATTCAGCATTGTTAACTGCCTGTTGCCTTTTGCTGTAACTGAAAATCTCCAGAAGTCGAGCAATAGGTAACTAACTACTACTGCAGGTCACTTGGAAGTAGTTTTGTACCAGTTTGTGAACCTTGGTGCTGGAGTTACTGAAAATAGCTTGCTATGCATTGTGAAATTATTGGGAACTTTGTGCAAAATACACCTAAGTTCATCATTAACTGAGTCCTGTCTTTTTCCTTGTATGTCTTCAGCTCCTTTTCTTTTTTTGAAATTTGGGGTATTTTCTCCTTTTATCAGTAGTGGTTGAGCTTGATGAAGTCCAGTGAATTCAGCAGAAGGAAAGTTTTGATTTCAATCTATAAATGGATGTACTGGATAAGATTATTGTGAGAACTAAGCTTGTTTGTACCTCTTTGTAATTTTTAGTCTGTTCCCATGTGTAGCTTTCTTGCAAGATAGATTTTGATATGAAATCAAAGACTAATACAACAACAAAGGAAAAAAATCTGAAAACTGTTGTGAGGAAATGAGTGACTTAGATTGCTGTGTCACTAATTACATGGGTGTAGGAATACTTTCTCAATACCAAGATTATCAGCACTCTATGCATTGTACATGAAATATTATTACTGAAAACACTTATTCCAGAATAAGATATAAGTGTTACACAAATTGAAATGGGATTTACAGAACCAGCTTGCATCCCCAGTTTTTTTCTGGTTTTGGAAACTTCTACATAAATCTGGCAAAATTGCTTAATAGTGGTTGAGTTTTTCCTTGCTATTAGTTTTTTATGATTAGTTAACTGAATCCTGATAGTAAAACTGCAGCATCCTGCTCCTAAAAAAGACACATTTATTTATAACAATTAAATTCATGTGTACACAGTGAAATTAATGTTAACTTTTTCTTCCCTTATATTCAAATTCCTAGTTGGCTCTATTTAGCATAATTAATGTGGTTTTGGATGTTGAAACAGGTCATTAAATAACAGAATAATAGAATTATTTTGTTTGGAAGGGACCTTTAAAGATTGTCTAGTCCAACCCATCTGCAGTGACCAGGGACATCTTTCACTGGATCAGGTTGCTCAAGATGAAGTGGATCTTTTTGTTTGTATTCACACATTCTAATATTTTTTATAAAATGCCTTGATAATTGTGGTCAGCTAAAGTTATTTGAAAGCATATGCAGTGTAGCAATAGATGTAGAGAAATATTGTGACTGCTAATGCAGTATGAACCTCCTTGCCCTGAATAGCTGTTCCCATTAAAAAAACTGTAGAGCTAAAACTGAAGATAAAATGCTATTTAGCATGTCTTTCATAACTGTTCAGACAGTTCAGTCTATTTCAGGGCTTCAGGGAGTTATTGTGACATATAATTTGATCCACTCATACTTACTTTTCAGCATTTTCATGTCTTGCAGAAGTAGAATATATGTTAATATAGGACTGTGTATTTTTTTCTATTTTCTTCTCTTTTAAAATTATAGTGTCTTCTATGAAGACTGGTCTTTTATGATGGATGAAGAACGTTCTAGTATGATCCCTACTATGGCAGCTGGTAAGACTTTCTCTTAAATGCTACTGTTCTTGGAAAACTCTTTTATTTTGGGATGTTATAGCTGTTTCTGGTTGCGAGGAGCTTCTCTAACACACTTTTTCCTTATGTGGAAAATGTGTCAGATGCACATTCAGGGTGAATTGTCAAGGTATTATGCCAGTTTATGCTGTGAATTTATGAACTTTTTAGACACTGAATCTGGCCTTCCTACAGTTCAGAAGCCACATAAGTTTTCTAACTTGAGTGATCAGGGCTGGCTTTTTTAAAAAAAATAGGTCAATTTAGAGAAAACAATATGGATACTTCCTGACTAGAGACAGACCAATGATGGAATTTTATAGTAAGACCCAAACTACAGGTGAACACATGGAAGGAGAGTAAGAGTATGGAATGATAAATGATTTAATTTTCTGGAATTTGACTGTAGAAGCAATGTATTATTACCTTTACATGCCTTTTGTCAGAGACATTATCACATGGGTCATTGTGAAAGATGGGGTTCACAGAAGTTTCTTTTAAATAGTATATAGGAACTAACAAAAATTAAAGTTGCAGTGAAATGGGTTTAAATACAGTGCTTGCTGCTTATTTAATGAGCAGCTCAGTAGCCACCAACATAAATTCAAAACTGATTGCATCAGCTTGAGCATCATCTGAAAAAGAATGAATTGTATATGAAAGAATGACAATTCATATAGGGAGAACTGTGGGAAGTTTTAGGGGAAAAACATTTAACATGTCATGTTTTTGTTAAGTCTTAGGTTCTATCTGCATAACTTTTGAATGAAGTGTAGAGTGAATTTTTGGTCTTTTTCCCTTCCCCTTTTCTTTAATCTGAAGGTCTGAACTCCATTCTTTTTGCAATCAATATTGACAATAAGGATTTAAATGGGCAGAGCAAATGCACACCCACCGTGTCTGACTTGTTAAAGGAATCAACACAAAATGTAACCTCTTTGTTGAAAGAATCCACTCAGGGTGTCAGCAGCCTTCTTAGAGAGATAACTGCATCATCAGCTGTCTCAATTCTAATAAAACCTGATCAAGAGACCGACCCACTTCCTGTCCTCTCAAGGGCTGTAAATGTTGGTAAGCATTTTTGCAATGGTTGTGTCATTCAGAAACATAAAGTATTCATGGGTTAGTGTAGAACAAACTTTGAAGATGAAATAACAGAATGACTGTGTGTTGCAGGTAACTCCACAACATAACGTATATTATGTGCACAGTACGTGTATATGGTGTACATGTACTGTACAGCTTACACTAAAAGTTCGCTTTAAAAAGTTGGTTCTGTTCAAATGCCATTTTATGTATGTTGAATGTTAGACCAAATTGGAAATTTTCATTAAAATTTCTGTTCTTTGCTGGATTTCTGTTTGCACTCCCAATGAAGACTCTTACTCTTAAAAGTATGTTACTGTCTCTTGGGAATATGTAACAGCTGGACTTGAATTAAGCAAAGCAGTTTAGTACCGACGTAAGTTGTCTTGCTGAGTAAATTTCTGATATTTCTTAGAGTGCTTCAACTTTTCAAGATCATTTAGCCACACGTACACATTGTAATCAGTGAAAGTAAGTGATAGTTTAAAAGTAAGTGCTGTCACAGCATAGATGTGTAGTTGGAGAGGATTTTGGTGTATTTCTAGACCAAGCTCATTAGCTGAGTGAGAAAGCAAGCTGATTGTCTTTTCCTGATAGTTGACTTTTATTTACAGAATGTAGACTAAACTATATTTAGTTGCAAGTTGTGTGTTTTATTTGTGTTGTTAGTGTTTTTTTAATTTAAAAAAGATTTTCAAGCTCCTCTGTATTGAAAGAGAATGAAATGCCTTGTATACCTATATGGTTTTTTTCTTTACTAATTTAATTAATACATGAGTTCTTTCAAGAAAAAAAAAAGTGTATTTCATTGTTTCTCCTTTCTGAACTATGTAAACTTGTATGATGCTCCTAGATTTGAAATATAAAAAAGACCGAAAAAAGAAGAAGAGAGTTACAAATATTATCTCATTTGATGAAGAGGAAGATGAACAAAATTTGGGGGATGCCACAAAGACTCCAGTTACAGGAGAAAGTTCAGAGGAGAGCATAGAGAGATCTGAAAGCACTCTCAGAAAAAATTTGAATGGGAATGAAAGTAACCATTCATGGAAGAGCAATGCAGTGTTAATGAATGGAGAATATGAATACCAGAAACTAGATGTGAAAAACATTGATGATGAAGATGCAGATGAGGATGAGTTATATGGAAGAATGTTAGGAAATAAAGGCACAGAAGGTGAAGCTGAAGCTTTGGAAAAGTGAGTAATATTGCATGAGCTAGTGGTAAATTTTCCATGCTTTTTTAAAATTGATTTTATTTTTCCTCTTCTCTCTTTCATGGGTACTGGCAAATTTATCTAACTAACTCTATTACAGGTTTTTGTCCTGTTTTACTTCCCTTCCCTCTCCCCTACTCTCCCCCTTTTTTTTTTTTATTTTTTTCTTTTCCATAATTTAAACCATTTTGACTACTGTGATGGTGGTATTTTGCTTCTACGTTCCACTGAAAAACAAAATTTTGATATTTAAGTTTTGTTCTTGAAGTTCTCAGTTGAAATTGTTGCATGTTATATCCAGGCTGTAATTCTGTCCTATTTGAAGTTTCCTTAGTCTTGGTATGATACCAGCTCTGTTTTGGCTTCACAGTAAGACAACATATTTTAAACAGATGAAGCCTACTATAGTCAGAGCACATAGTTATAGAAGACAGGACAAACTGAGAGAAAATGAATAATTTTAGATACTAAGATGCCCTCAATTTCTGACACAGAAAACCCTTTGGAGAAAAAAGACACAAGCACTGCTTGTCTCATCTGCTTTGGAATGGTGTGATCTGTAATGAATGTATGTGTGTCTGAACCAAGAAGTAGGCAGGAAGATTGCAGTAAAGACTTTTCTTGCAGTGATGTCTCTGGAAGAAATATAAGCATTGTAATCATTAATATTTGCTATATAAATAGGTTTGTTTGTTTATTTTAAATCTAGGTCTCATGAAATAGGCACACGCAGTTCTCAGATATGCAGTTGGACTCCTCTACAGGTCCTGAATGATGACTCAGATGTTCTATTTCCTGTCAGTGCTGTTGGTTCTTATTCCCAAACAGGTAGGTGTTTTAGTTTACCAAATTCTAGCAATCTTTGTACCAGAATTTCTCACATGGGAAAATAGTAAAAAATAATAGGATTGTGAGAACATAGGAGATGCTGCACAACTGCAGTGGTAGGTTCAAGTGAAATTGATTCTAGATCTGAAACAGTGTTCAGTGTTTGATTAGTCTTGCACTTTGCTCATATCTAAAGTATTATTTGGGGAGCATTTAGCAGTGTCAAAACAGTTTTGTTGAGATTAAACTGTGATCTTTTGTTAATATTTAGGATGTTTGAATAAAGAAGTATCCTTATTTGTTTTCTAGTTAGTACTAAGATGGAAGAAACTGCAAGTGTGTTTGAGAATCTGAATTCAAATTTATCTTGACAGATGGGAGAAACTATCAAATATTGGATGCAGCTCAACAGAAGTTATCTGTTCATATAGAGCATAGAGAATGATTCACTTGGGAAATGCTTTGAAAAAGGACATGGGAATTACAGAATGGTTTGGGTTGGAAGTGATCTTCAAAGACGATCTAGTCCAACCCCTCTGTCATTTCAGGGACATCTTTCACTATACCAGGTTGCTCAAAGCCCCATCCAACCTGGCCTTGAACACTTTGAGGAACTGGGTAACTTCTCTGGGCAACCTTTTCCAGTTTCACACCATCTTCATTATAAAAAATAGGTTTTCCTTATATACTTAAGTCCATCCTTTTTCAGTTTTAAAACCTTTGCCCCTTCTGTTACAGCAGCCTGTGCTATAATGTCTCTGTCTTGTGAACACTCTTTATATACTGAAGGCTGCAATAAAGTGTCCCTGGGGCTTTCTCCAGGCTGTACAGTCTCAACTCTCTCTCAGCCTTTCTTCATAGCAGAGGTGCTCTAGCTCTCTGTTAATTCTTGTGGCTCTCCTCTGGACCCACTCTAAAGGTCCGTGCCTTTCATTTTGCAATGAACTCTGGAACTGGATCCAGTACTTCAGGTGGGCTCTCATGAAAATGAAATAGAGGGGCAGAATCACCTCTCTCAACCAGCCTGCCATGTTGGCAGTCCAGGGTAAGATGAGCTTTCTGGGCTGTGACCACTGACAGCCAGCTTACATCTGATTTTTCATCTGCTGATATCATAAAATCATAGAATTGTTTTGGTTGTAAAAGACCTCTAAGACCATCAAGTACAACCATTAATCTAGGACAGCCAAGTCTAGCACTAAACCATGTAGTTTTCTCCAGGAGACTTGCTATAGTGGGTCACAAGCTGATGGTGAGTTAGCAGTGCTGAGTTCTGTGCTTCTGCTGCAAAAGCACATTTCATAGGAACATGGATAAATGAAAGTGTAATTTGTAAATTTATGTTCATTTGGCTCTGATGTGGCCCCAGCTACGGTGCTGTATGCACTTTGGGCTACTGCACTTCAAGAATGACTTCTCAGTGGCATTCAAGTAATGTTTTAGTCGTAAGCTATTACATGTTTTTTCAAAACATTATATGTGCCAGGAGTTTAAATGGGTGTTCAATTGAAGGCCTGTGAAAAAATGTAAATCAGTACTGTAAGTTCAGTGCTAGCAGGAATGTGTATCATAAAACAATGCTGTACTGCCCTCTGCTGTATTTTAAGACATATACCTCTTAAGAAATGCCACTGGTTCAAAAACTATAGGAAGTATCTTTGTATTTTTTTGATTCCCACATTTTTCAATTTATGAAGGAATGGATTTTGAAACCAGTGTGTAGTTTGTGGCAGTGTTCTCTTCAATCCCTTTATATAGAAATGGTTAGGAAAAGTCCATAGTTTTTGAAGAGTTTGTTGACTTTAACAGATGGAAATCTGGAATATAAGTAAAAGTTCTTTTTTATGAGAGGGAGGGAATAGAATGGGACCTTGCAGCTGAGTTGTGGGAGTTACTAACCAGTCAGATGTCACAAGGTTAGGTGTTTGTAGCTGAAAAAAGTCAGGAGACCAAAGCCAAGTGTGGTACTGGAGACATTACAAGAGAGGACAACTCTTAAGTGTAACAGGGTCTAACAGGGTTAAGATACCAAAGACCCATATTTCATCTTGCTTCATCTCAGAACTGTTTTGAAGACAGTGCTTCAGGGGTGTGTCAGGGCATATCATATCTCCATCTACCTAGAAATGAGAAAGCCTGACCCAAAGTTCAGTTGCTTGGTAGAATAATGGCATATGTGTTTCAGGAACTGAGATTCAGTAAACTCTACTGTTTAAAAAATGAACTGTCTCTTCCATAATCATTCAGACATAACTCTTAATTCCTATTACGTTTCCTAGAATTCCTATTTTTTAACTTCTGTGCTGTTTTAGTTTGCGATTTTAGGATTATTTTATGGTAACTTTGTAACACTTAGTGAGGTGCAGAAAATCCGATTTTTTGTTTCTTTTCACCTGAACCACTTTAATGACAGGTCCAGTGATGTGTATATTTTGATCCTGACAGTTGTGGATCTGTGGACAAATGCTTATTATCCATGCTTTCAAAAAAAATAGCTGTCTGATTTCTGGTAGGCATAAAGGGGTCAGAGAGAAGCCATGGTTCTGTTGTGAATACATAAAGGACTGGTGATTTAGAAGGTTTCAGATACTGGGGACTAACCTCAAATTTTTTCCCTGAAAGTCACAGGCGGATGTGTAATGAGTATCAGATAACCTGGTGGTTAAACTCCACTTCAGTAAGTCCTCTCTTCAAAGTTTTACATTATTATCAATGTAAAATGTATATTGTATCAGTGTAAAAGTACAGGACTTCACAGTCCTGCTGGTTTTCAGGTTTTATGTGCAGAAGCCAACCTTGGAGGAAAAATTTAAAAGCATTAGCAAAGATGAGTCTTTCTAATTAAAAGTATAGCTAACCTTTTTATTATTTTTAAAATTCATTTTTATTTTTGAAATACTGTTCACTGAAGAAGGCTAATGCTTGCGTGTTCTGTTTTAGATAACTTGGAGAATGGAGAAGAGCATGAACACGTGCATGCAGCAGAGCTGATTCCAAGAGGATCTGATCTTCCCTACAGGTAAGTGTCAAATCTGTTTTCTTTAAAGAAATCCTCACTCTGTAGCTGTCAACTTATTATTGTTACCTGCTCATAGCTGCTCAGTCCTGCAAAGCACACTGTTCATCAGAGTAGTTTTCAAACGTTTGGAAAGCAAATGCAAAAGCCTACAGTACCCTTTTTACATTTTCATATATCAAACTTTTCTTGAATAGGCCATGTAGTCATGTCAAGTAACAGGCAGACTTAGCCTCGTGGTTTTGAAAATAGGTTTTAACGTTGGGTTTTGTGTTATTTTTTTAATGTATCCTCTGGCCTGTTTATTTGGATCTTTTTGTGTGTATTCTAATCAGACTCACAACAGATACTTTAAAGGATAATTAAATTAAGGTGATTGAATATGGTTGATAACATTTCTGGAATGTTTTTTTCTTAAGTTTTGAATTTAGGGTTGAGTTTTTGTTTATTGATAATATTTTACTTTTATGACTAGAGTGGAAGTCACTCCTCCAGCTCAAGTGAATACTTTAAGCAATATATTGCCTTCAGCCACTGTGCCAGAATCCATGACGATTAGTAAGTACTTCCTTGATGTATCTAGATTGATAGAATTAATTTTGAAGATCCCACAGCTCTTCCTGTCTGTTTTTATTTCATTAAGAACTGTTTAGAGAGGCATATAGCACTTCTTCTGATATGCTGGCTACGTTATAAATCCCTGCTCTAAAATGATTTTTGTATTGGCAGGTCCCAGGTTAGGATTCATTGCAACTGGTATGACATTAGCTTCTCTTTCCACAGCCATGTGGCTTGAGTAGTTAAATGAACAATCATGATTTAATTTGATGAATGTCTTTAGATCTCTGCAAGCTTTTCAGACACTAGTTTATTCTCCTGTGATTTCATATAATTTATATACATAAATGTCCAGTTGGAAACAAACCCAAACAAATCCGGAACTCTTTCTGTGTACACTCAGTCTGTGGTTTTGCTTTGGAAATCTGCTCTAAACCTAAAAGTGGCCTTCCATAAGCAAAAACTTTAGTTAAGAATAAGGTTGCATTTTCAGTGGGGTTAAGAGTTGAATTGGACAGGGTAACATTGCCTTTCCTGTAGAAAGAGATTGGTAAAGGTACAGGCATTTTGTTTACCTTATTTTTTTTCAGTTTGTTTAGCCTAAGTTTTTTTTCACATAGATTTGTAGAACAAAATCTTAGTTCTTAAACCAACTAGCTGTCTAAACACGTAAGCCAGCATGGTTTTCTTTTCCTCACTGTACAGAAAGTTTAAAACTGAATTGGTAGATATTGCTTTATTCCTCAGGCTCTTGGGTGGGGTGTTGTTTTTCTTTTTAAATTTGTACATATTTAAAACTACATCATTTGCAAAGTTAGAAGTGATTCAGCCATGATTATCTTCTGAAACTGATTTATGAAATAATCAAAATTAATGAGCCTGTAAAATATTCTAATCCAATGTTCTAATGTCACATTCAAAATGTAACTATCAATCTATGTCAAAGGAGGTAGACTACGTATTTTTACTGGATACTGTTCTAGGCTCTGGCTTGTGTCTGCTGACTGAACTTTACAAAGCTGAAAAATCCTTTCCTACAAAGTACTGCGTGAACTGGAACACTAGTTTGAGACTTCTAAGTGACAGAAGTGAATATGTAGATGGAGTTACTGTTGATAATTCTGATGATACATCAATCACTGGTTATTCTCTGCTCAAGTTATTACTAAATATCCTTTTGTTCTTACATTTTAATTTTATTTTTCAGTATTAGAATTTTAATGGAAAACTTAATGGTTTTCTTGTGCTCTGTTGATGTTATTGTTAGGTTTGATATATTAAGTACCAGCAGGGGCCGCAATTGGTCTCCTTCGGTCGCTCGTGTTCTACCCGTGGTTAAGACAGCTGTAAAATGGAAAGTAAATTTTAAGATTTTTCATTCTTTATACTTAGCAATTTGTAAATGAATGAACCATGGGATCAACAGAAGCATGCACACTACCATTAATTTTCCATTTCAGAGGTTTCTGGTGGAAGGAAGGGGGAAGGCATGTCAAAACAATCAATAAAGCCAATATAACAATTAGTAAATCTAATTATCATTATATTAAAAATTCAGCTGACTCTACATGAAAGTTAATACCCTTAAATTAGCAGATCCCAGATAAATTAAATAAAAATGCTTCTTATCGAGTTGGTTGTTACTGGTCATAGATTCTCTGTACAGGAAGAATTCAGTGCTATGACAAAGCCAGACACTGAAGCTCTTTCTCTATTGCAATTAGCAGAAGAATTATTAAATGGTGAGGCTTATAGCTCGGTTGCATAGCAACTAATTCTAACACATCAGACAAGAAAAATGGACTGCAATAATGCAGTGAGAAAAGCAGTGAGGTCTCCAGTGACTGAATTTTTGTGCTGCCTGCTTCTGAAGACAAAGCCTGAAATTATTGCTGCTGTTTGGTTTTTTGTGTGTGGTTTTTTTTGTTTGTTTGGGGTTTTTTTGTTGTTTGTTTTGTGGTTTGTTGTAGTTGTTGGGTTTCTTGTGTGTTTTTGTTTCTAATCTATTCTCTTTCTAATTTACTAGGATAGTGCTAACCTTTTCTCGGTTCTTTTGTTACACTGGCTAGAAATCTGTGTTGCAGAAAGAAGCTGTATTTAAAAATTTCTTCCATTTTGTATGATTTTCCTGAATTTATGCCCCATGCATTTGTAATGTATGTAATTTGGCTGTAATTTGAAAACTTACTCTACTGGTTGCTGTGTCTTGCAATCAATTTTGCAAAGAATTAAGTTTGTCAGAAATTTACCATTATACAAATTTCTAGTTTAAAAAAAATCCTGTTAATCTTATTACAAACTTTGTCTGCTGCAATTACTGCCATTGGAATATTATATTTTCAGCATTGTTTCATACCAGAAAAATTTGTCCTACCAACACAGGTCTACCCACTTTGTTTTTTTTAGTGGAAAAAAGTTCCAAAATTTTAATTTGAGACTGATGCTACTTGTGTCCTTTACAAGGCTCTTTGATTATAGAGCTAGTTCTAGTAAATAATTGGAAACTTAATTTTTCTGCTGTAATTTTCTGCTGTTTTTAAAGCTGGGCAAAATGCACAAAGGTTGTAGCATTTTACATCCAATTTCCTTTTGTAATCTTGACAAAGTCTGCAGTTTTTTCTTCATGGAATAATCAAACCTACATATTATATTTTTGTTCTTGCTGTGTAAATAAATAAGGTATATGTTTTTGGACTTTTTCTATCCTCTAAAAAAGCTTTTGACCTGTTCTGTAAGTTGTTGTCACTGGTCACTGACAGATAGTAAAAATTGTTGTGGAAAGAAGGTGTATAGATTTCATCAATGAGAAAAAAGCAGCAATTCATCAATGGACTTTTTTTTGTCAGAACCTTTCTATACAGTAGAAAACCAACACATTGTTGCCGGATTTGTTTCCTACTAAAATTTTCCCCATTAATATTGACATGACAGGATAATGTTTACAAGATTTTTGAGCACTAAATGAAGTCTTAATAGGCAGTGTTCATGTAGGCAGCTTAGGGAGGATGTCTCTAAAGCTCAGACTTCTGATTTAAGATGTAACTAGTCTGCTGGAGGTTTATTTGTCTCTGAAAATATCTGTGTATCATTCAGGAAAAAAAAAAAAAAATTCTGATAGACTGCTCCCAGCCCAGCCTGGTATTCTGTCTGCAGGATTGCAGGGGAGTGCTGCATGACCTTGTATACACTGAGATGATTTCACTTAGAGCTCCCTCTCCAGAACAGGTGATTGCAAATCATACCCCATCTTTGGCTGAACAGCAGGAGAGTTATGAACCTTCTGACTTTTCTGGAGGTCTGGGAATTGACAGGTGGTTCCTAAAGCATGGCACTTGTTTGTGTATTTCATGCTCTGAATGTGACTCTTATAAAAGCTTTATAGCAGCTAAATTTTGCATCTAGTATGAAAGTGAATGACGAATGTTTTAGTGCAAGTACTTGCTTTATTAGTAATTAGGTGCTACAGATTGAAAAAGTGAAGCTTAATGCAAAAGATTTAATTAGCACATTCCTTGATTTTATGTTGTCTTTTCCTACTGATAAAGGAAGACCTGGTTTGGAATTACTGTTGCGCAAATCTCTTCAGATTACATAGTTTAAAAGACTTTCTATTTACCTTATTATATCTGTCTTTATGAAACTGATTATAACTTAACTTTTGGGTACGTTGGTGTTGAATGTTGATCCTTAATAAGAGTAGTGTATCCCTTGCAATTAACGTTGCTTTACAGCATACTAATGCACAAAGCAGTTCAGAAGTAGGACATAAATTCAAACATCAGCTTTCAGAAGTGGATATGCTTGGCCATTCTCCCACTGTTGGAGATTGCAGGGCCTGGAAGTCAAAGAATGCCAAATTTATGGTTGTTGCTACGACACTTTTAATTTATTCCTTTTTCAAACCCACACAATGAACATGACATAAGTTAGCTGAAGAAATTAGGTTATGATCATACACTGATCTCTGAGGCAAGCGTAACAGACAAAAGATTAAGAAGGTGTTGTGGCAGATTTGAAGTGAACCTGCTGCAGTGTATGCTACTGGATTTACTTTGCATTCAGCTGACTGTTCTTGCACTCAGCTGACTGTTCTAACATGCTGCTAAAATTTTTCAAGAGGCATAAGTGAGAATAAGAAATACTACATTTTTTAGAAGTTTTGAATATTATACCTATATTATATACCTATATAAGATTATATCCTTTGAGTTCTAGTCAGTTACTTGCACCAAAAGACCAGGAAGTTAAAGGGTTTTGTTTTGCTTTGTTTTATTTGTATTTATCTATTTATACAAGTTTGACTCTTTTGTGTTTACTATGGATTGCTTAGGTTAAAGAGGTGTTGGTAATAAACTAGATGGTTATTGTGATTGTTTTGAGTAACTGATAGAAAAGATGACTGTTAATCCATCAGCACACATTTAAACAGACCGAGTATGCATACAGGCAATCATTGTAGAGTACTTATCCCAGTGTAAGTGCAGAGCCAGTGGTACAGTAACGTGTTTGAGTAGCAATGGCTTAAGTTTATTCATAGAAATAATAGGCTCATCCGTCTTTTATTCATCATCCTTATTGACTAAAAAGGTGTTCTGTTCTGCCCCAACTGCTTTCTGCTATATGATTTGTGCCAGCAACAGTATTAAACTCAACAGTAAGATCATTTTGCAACTGCTTGTCAGAAAAGTAGCCCAGCACTGAAAAAAACAAAACCAATTTTGATCTGGATCAGTTCCTGCTAGGACACAGCATGTGCATAAATACCAGTGCCAGTAGAAGGGAGGTGGTAGGAATGGTAAGTAAGGTAAGCTGGAATGACTTTTTTACTAGAAGTACAGCATTGGGAAGACTGTTTAGAGAAGCCATGTAACCACAGCTTTGGTTTTGAGTCTGAGTAATACTATAGAGGGAGAAAGCAGAAATCTCTACGTTGATTTTTCTTTGCTTGTTTTGTTTGTGTGTGTGTTAGTATTGAATACCCACAAATTTAACTTTTGGCTATTTGGATTTTTTAAAAAAATAGTTATACAGAGAACTCATATACTGATGCTAAGTTATGGTAGAAAAATAATTATTTTGCCTGTACTGAATTAATGGAGTGCAAAATCTCTCTAATGACCTACTGAAATGTTTCTTACTAATGTCAATTAGTTCTTATGCTCTAATGTGAAATGGGTAGGAAAACAATTGTCTGCTTTCTCCATGGCCAAAAAACCAGAAATGTTTTGGAAAAAAACCTAGCATGAAAAAGCTTTGAGTGATATGAGAACCCTGTTCAATCCTGCAAGGAAGGGTTTACCAGCAGAATACCAGTGCCAGACTGAAACTGGCTTGTCTGCACTGACTGATGTATTTGATTGATGCAGTAAAAACTTAAATGTTTCGTCCACTACTAGAATTTGTCAGAGTTAATCTGTTACTGAATTAGTGCCATTATGTAAATGACTTTTAGATCTCAAATGAGCACAAAACCACAGAGAAATTAATCTTTTTTAATTTCTTTT
Source organism: Florisuga fusca (assembly GCA_038090715.1). Lineage (NCBI taxonomy): Eukaryota > Metazoa > Chordata > Aves > Apodiformes > Trochilidae > Florisuga > Florisuga fusca. Next base: position 5,074,152 of record JAAWXA010000038.1, read on the forward strand.
TAGATGAACTTCGTCAAGCTATTGTGGCCATGATGAATAGAAAGGATGAACTGGAAGAACAGAATAGGTAGTTTGGGTTTTTTTGTTAAGAAGCACTATAATTAAAAAAGGTCTGTTCTGTAATACTAGCTGTCCTTTGTGTAAAGCAATACATAATCCTTGTGTTATCTTTTTGATGTGTGTGTGTGTATATATATATATACACACACACAATTTTCCTGTGAAAGGTGAGCTTAGTTGATAGCCAAGAGTAATGTTTGCAGGTCAGCTTTTTCCTTTGAATTTGAATTGTATATAACTGCATTTTGGGAGCTTTTGCCAGTTGTATTTTTTTGAAAACCAAAACTTAGAGCCTAAAGATTCTGAAGGTATCTTAAGGATATCTTTCCAAATGAGTAGATGCTTGTCCTTATACAGGTATTCAGAAAAATTCCTTTTTGCCTTTTCTGGCCTAAAAGTGGGTCAAGGGTGGCTAACAGTGCTATACTGAAATTGGCTTGTCACTTGTGTCTTTATATTCAGTTGGGGCAAAATGATGATGTAAATGGAAAAAAATATAAGTCACTTATTTAGAATGCTATCAAACCTACTTTGTATTTATATAATCTGTTGGAACGCATCATTAGATGAATGAGAGTACCAATGTGTTAAATATATGCTGTTGTTATGCTGTAGTAGGTCTATTCTAGTAATTTATGTTTTTCTGTAGGTATTTTAATTAGGGTTTGTTTTTCTTTTAGTGTTGAGACTGCCAACAGATCACATTTTTCTGCCTCTTATCCTGCCTACTCCTATAACTGCAAGTTACTGCCTCATTCAGCTTCGTGTAATTTGGCAAAATGACCAGGATGCTCTAGGTTTTGCTGTTATGCATCTTGCTGACCTTTGCTGTCTCATCAAACGTATTACACAGAGCTCTATGGCTGTGCTGTTAGTAGAGACAAGACCCAACCCTGTCTCCTGTAGTTGCTATTTAATATATTGGTACAGGTGTTCCTGAGATTTATGGACTTGTACTGATGTGCTGTAACCAGATGGTCAGCTGTTTTCTGTAAGAAATTCTTTCTACATGGTGGTACAGCACATTCTGTACTAGGCCATGCTTTGGGCACGTTGATGAGTTTATAATACAAATTAATAGTAGCACTTGCAGTTGTTTGATTGGGTCATTTTTCCTTGTAGGTTTTTGTGTTTTTGTACAATCAAAGCAGGTGAATTTATTACATTGAATTATGAAATTTTAGGATTATATTTGGGATATAAATCAGGTAAACTACTCTGTGCTTCATAGAGTATCCTCTAATTACTAGATAGAGTGTTGACATGTTCTAACAGAGGCTGCTGCCTTCTTCCAGATCTCTGAGAAACCTGCTTGATGGAGAGATGGAACATTCTGCAGTGCTAAGGCAAGAAATGGACAACTGGAGAAGGAAAGTAGCAGAGCAGGAAGAGCGACATGCTATGAAAGTTCAAGCCTTGGCACGGTAAGAAGTGGTGAAAGTGTCATAAAAAGTAGCAGCAGTGGAACAAGGAATAAAGTCCATGAACTTGCTGAGAGTGCACTCTGTCCCAGCATCCGGTTCATTAATGAAGGTGTTAGCAACATCATGCCCCATAGTGACCTTGTGCCTTCAGCTTGACCTTGTGCCACAGCTATACTGAACGAGAAGAACTGTAACTCTCCCCTTGTTTAAGTGTGATTTAGCTTAAGAAAGACTTTTGAAGGTAAAATGCTGCAGCAATAGTGTGGTTGTCATCTAACAATTCTAAATAAGTTCTAGAGTAACCTATGATGCAAAGGATCTTGGGGATGAATAACATGTATAGTAAACAACAAACCTGCCCCAAATGTTAAATAAAATGAATAATCTGTGCCTTATCACAGAGAGAAATGTTTGTTTTCTGCCTCCACAGGCAGAGTGCTTAGTGCCAATTGTGAAGTACCATGGATGAGCCTCCTGTAGGCTTTTTATAATGTAGAACTAATATCTGGAATTGATAAATATAAAGCTTTCTTTAAAAAAACACAAACATTTAGAACTAGTTCTGCTTTTTATGACACATCAGACTGAAGCTCGCTTTGAGGGAGGGAGAGATATGCAAAAGTGGGTTTGAGGTTCATGTGATGCAGGGGAATTGAGGCAGTGCAAATACTTCATCATTTAATATTCACATTTCAGGTTATAGGAATTGTATTTTTGTATTTCTTTGACTCACTTCCCCCACAGTTTTAGAATTTGCATTCACATATGGGTGAATCAGATATTTATCAGGCATGTACATTTTAAAAGAAAAGATAGAGCTTTTATAACAAGATCTAAAGAGATGCTCACTCAGACTAACTTGTTATTTTAAACCAAGTTTCTTTAATTTCTCTCACTGCTACAGAGACTGAGTATGTTCTGCTGATTGTTCCTCTGACAGTTTATTTTGTCACATGATACAAACAGTGTTGAAAGCTGCTTAGGTACAAATTCTTGTGCCACTGAAAAGTAACCAACTTCTTTCAACATCCCTTGTCCCCTCATAATGATAATTTTTAAAAGTCCTATAGCACAAGGAAGTTGAGGAAGATTTTGGTGCTTTGGTCCCTCTCCAAAAGAACAGCAAGTCCCATCAGGGGGGCTGAACCACTGCTGTGTTCCATATGAATAGCATCTCTCTTCCCCCATGTTCCGCTTTTGATGTTACAAAATGCTGCTTGTTATCCTGATAAATTCATCCTCTTGATACAGGAGTCCTTAGGGAACAGTTGCTACTCTTCCTGGCATGAATTAACTTGTTGGTGAGGATATGTGTTTATCAGTAATAGTCCATGCTGTCTTTCAGTTCATTATGTACATAGTCATGTTTATGCTTACCAAAACAGGAACTTGTTTTATGCTGCTAAAAAAAAGTAATCATTCTTATAGTAGGTTTTATTTATTTATTAATTTTTAGGCATTTAGGGTTTCCTTAAGTGCTAATTTTTAAATAATGAAATTGAGAGGAAGTTAATTATTTTGCTTCAAAATTAGGCAGGGCATTGAAGGTATTTGACAACTTGTATATTATATAATGGGTCATTCCAGATAGTTTTCCAAAAAGAGTTTGTTTTTGCTAACATGTTTGGTGGTTGTTTACTGTTCGTGAATATTTAAAGATAATTTAGTAGAATAAGTTTAGTAGGATTCATATGGATTTTTTTCCTTCAATTTGTGAATATAGACAGCAGTTTCTGATGAATTTTCAAGTACATCTGACAGCAGATACCCTCACCTGTTCATGGATGTTGGGAGGTGGTATCTTCTGTTTAGGAAAATTATAAGTTGCTTGTGTATCACCGTTTCAGTTTTTTTCCTCTTTTCTTTGCTTACAGTTGGTATTATGTACTGACATATTATCATCATTAGTATTGTATTTTTTTCCCCTTGTTCTTAATCAAGGACACAGCTAAAGGCCAGGAGTGGATACACATAGTTTTGTCATATTCTGGTTTATCTTCAGGAAAAGTACGAAAGCAAAAAGCTAACTGTGGAGTTTGTGTCTGGTAAAAAAAGTTGATCCTTACTGCATTAGCTTATAAATAAAGTGTTTCTTGGTACCTGGAAGTATCTATCTGATTTTCTTTGTAGAATAGTCACAGAACTGTGGAGAAACTCCTGCAGGTGCTTGAAAAACCTTTTGATGAAATAAAATTTATCCTGCTGATACAGATGTATGGCATTTACGTTTCTTTACTTGAATGTGTATATCTCTAGTCATGCTTTTGGAGATAAATCTGCTCTATTAGAAACCAGCTTTGTATTTATCTTCAGGGGAAAAAATAGGGGAGAAATGCATATGCTTTTCTCTTTGTCCTGAAGACATAGGCAGAACATATTTGAAGCTTTATGTGTACCCAGATCATGAAGAGATCTGAGGAGGTTTCATCTTGAAGGATCTGATTCGGGTTTCATAGGGTGCTTAAATCCATTTGTTGGTGTGATTAGACTTCAAACCTCAGTATTTCTTTCAATATAGCTCTTAATTTGCAGTTTTCTGGTTTCATAATCAAACAACCAAAGAGGAATATGTCTTATTATCATTCGGCCTGAGTAATCACCAATGGTAGAAAGCCTAATCAACAACACACACTATACCTTTGCCATTTGAACAAAAAAAGTAATGTGCAGGAATAATAGATTGTCATCCTCTGTTATTGAGCTGATAGAGGGTAAAAGGGCATATTATCTTTTAGTTTCAGCTTCTTGTTGACATGGGAGAGATGATCTGGCAGAGATTTTTTTATAATTGAGATTTTGGTGGTGAGTGTGCTTTTAGTGGCATAGTTCTTTGTTTCCTGTGTAGTTCAGCCTGATTTTTTTTTATTTTTATTTTTTTTTCTCTCTTCCACTTGTACTTACAGTCTTGTCACTTAATTCAGTACAGAATATGGAATTGTTTGGAGCACTGCAAAAGATGCTGAAGAGTGTTACCACTAGTCTAGCAGGCCAACAGTTTCGCTTCAGTTTAGATGGTAAAGTTTGGAAAAGTTGTGAAAGTAAAGCTGGCACATTCACATATTTAACATCCTTAACAACTAGTATTACTGTTGGGCCAAGTGGATGAGAATTTTTGCAAATCTGACCCATAAGTCCCATACAGAAGTTAATGGCCCTTGAAATTATTGAAGACTTTTTAGTGAATGCTTGCTAATTATTTTTTAAAGCATGCTCTGATAAAAAGAGCATACTTTAAGCATATAATATAAAATATAAAAAGAGCATATCATTTTATATGTGCAAGGATGGACCCTGGGGAATCTAGCTGAACAGCAGTAATGGAAAGAGGTGTGAAAGAATGAGAAGTAATGACATAGTAAAGTGACATATTAGAAAATTGTGACTGGTCCATAGTATCCTGCTTTGAGTTTCAGTCTTGTATCAGAAACCTTAAGTAAATGAAAGTTCATCTGTACTGCATCAAGCTTAACTTAGTAGTCACAATAGTAAAAATTGGATTTTCTTTTCTCTAGTGATGTCTCAGTACAAGCAGAAGGCATTGAGTCTGTTCTCAAATGCAGAAATGAGATGGTACATAATTATTTCATGAGAATCCTTAAAATTCTATTGCAGTTGTGTGCAGTTCTTTCCATGAGGACATGTTTACACTTCTGTCGAGAAATCTGTTTGTCTAGCTGTCATTTTTTAAATGAATCGATTATTTAGGCTTGTTTTAATGTAGTATATAGAATTAAAGGGCTTGTCATTTGTTTTTTTTCTTTAATCTGAATATCAGAATCCACCTCTGGGGGGAAAATTGCCTTGTTCTTTGTTAGTCTAGGAAATGCAAAATATCATAAAATGCACCAAGGATTTTCCTGCAGTTTGGTAGTTAGGTAATCAATAGTTTCTTCTGCATTATTTAGCAAACTCCTACTGAAGAACTGAATAAAATTGAGGTTGCATAGTTCAGAAAACTTATTTGAAATCCATAAAAATATGAATACAGTACCAGTCCAGGGTTATTTTCTTAAAGAAAAGTAAAAGTTGCCTGAATACATTTTCTTGCAACACATTTGAGTTATGCTGCTTCTGCATAAACACTTCTGTCATACTTGGTTTACTGAATGAGCTTAGACAGATAATTGAATTTTCAGACATGGGATGTATTAGTTTTGTCTAAAATTCTATCTATTACAGCAGTTTTTATTTGCTTCCAAATTTAAACTAATGTGCTTAATGTTGTTAAGTGGAGCCATGAGAGTACCTGCATTGGATACTTGTACTTTCCAAAGAAAAATGAGACGGGCAGTGAAATATAACAAAGGGAATAATTTTTTCTCTTTAGCTTTCATTTAGGAATGGTATGTGGAAAACTTTTGCCTTTAATATTGTAGTTGAAGTGCTGGCATTTTCTTACAATGATAAAGCCATTCTGAATTCTCTTTTCCACTATCTCATCCATAATTTTAAAATTGAAAATCTAAATTAAATAATGAAAAGTTTTTTATTATGAGATAATCTGCTGCACTGATATGTTGATGTGGCTCTGGAAAACAAGTTTTCCTGGTACTCTGTTGTGAATGTATTGTTTGATGTGGAATTTTTTTTCTTTTTCTCTTGATGACACAGCTTAGGTAAAGCTTATTATTACGGACAGAATGTTTGTTTCCATTGGAATGAGCTTTTCTCTGTTTTGAGAAAACAGTAATACTGATTAATTCTGTTCTTTTTATCAACAGAGAAAATGAGGTGCTAAAAGTGCAGCTTAAGAAGTATGTAGGAGCTGTCCAGATGCTCAGAAGAGAAGGTCAGACAGTGGAAGGTAAGGATAAAATGAAGGGGAATAAAACAGGAGTCCATGCACAGGGTTTGTTTTCCTGTATGTTACCATTGAGGCATTGTTTGTTGGAGGCATGAATATTGTAACCAGATAATGGAAATGAATCCTGCACTTGTGTGAAAACTGAATAACCATTTAACAGCCACATCTCTGGTTTACAAGAATCTACTTTATTTTTTTTTCCCCTGATTGATCCTGGAATGTATCTCTGAAGATAACCAGCCACACAATCCTGTCTTCACACAAAACAAATGTGGCTTGGGACATGTTTCATGATTCTGTGTGCTAACCATTATGACATCAACCCTCCTCCTGCTGGAAAATACCAGCATCTGAAAAAGATGATTTCTATGAGAACTGATGTGTCTCTGACTGGGCTATTTGCTGTTCTGTGTACCTTTCTGTAATGCAGATTGATATAAAACAAAAAGAATGTTATGTGATGGCATGCTGTCAAATTATTGCTGAGTAGAAACAATCAAGAAGTCTTTGCTTTCCTTTCTGAGTCTTTGTCAAAACAAATGAAATAACTTACATGCAAGCTGGGTTAGCAAGAGGTAATTATAAGCCCTATTCATCTCTTCCAACCATGATAGAGTACTATCTCCTAACAGTGAAAATTCATATATTTTTCCTTTTGAGAAAAATACCAGTGCATAATTTTGAATGTATTTTTCCAGAGTATTTTCTGATAGATGAGGTGGTCTTAATTTTTTTTTCAACAAAAAACTTTCTAGAAAAAGCTGTCAGATAAAAATTTAATTTAAAAAGTAATCTTGTGAATTAATGTGTACTGGAATGCAAGAATCATTACTGTGAGGAGAGAAAATTTAATATCTCAAGATTAAACTTTGTGTTTTGGTGATCAGTGTTTGCAGACTGTTTGAATGTTTTGTTTGAAGTCTGTATTATGACTAGACATTTCACTTCCTTTGCTTAGTTCCTCTGAGTCTCATGAGCTGATTTGATACCTGTAAGATCATGAGTTAAGTTAGCAGCAGTGTTATGTGGAGGTTTTTCTCAGTGGTCAGTGGTGATAGAATTGTCTGTGAATTGGTGAATTGGGGTCTTGATACTAAATCATCATCTGGTGTGATCTGTATCTCTGCTGGCTACGAAGGTGTTTTGAGAGACAGGGTGTCCTTTCAGAAATTGTTACTATCTGTCTCTCTCTTTTTTTTTTATTATAATTTTTGTGGTCTTGTAAGTGGCTGTATAAATGTATTCATTCTGCTCTGAAGGGCTAGTTGATATACTTGTCTGTGGTTTAAAAACTTCATTGATCCTTAAAAGGATTTTTGTTAGTGAGAACGTGTTTTTACTTCCGACTTCACTTGACTGTAGTGATTCATATTAAGAATTATTCATGAAAACCATTTCTTAAGCCTCTTATAATAGCAGAAATTATCCTTCATTAGATGCTGACAGTTCTCATGATGAGTGTAATTATAGGAAAAGAAAAAAAAAAGTATTCCTAGCATAGCTATATTCTGCCATGTTAAAATTATGCAAATTAGTGAGTGATAAGAATAGAAACTGAGTAGGATGGTCAGATTTGATAGATGAAAAAGGGGGATGGAACAGAACCAGAATTTCTAAAAATAAAGACATTTTTGCTCTATGGTCAAAGGATATTTAATTCCTCAGATATTTTCTGTAATATTGATCATTAGTGGCCAGAATAAATTTCAGCTACATGGCAGCATTTGCAGGTTTACACATTCTAGTTTTATAAAACAAATTTTTTTCCTTGGCTGCCACTGGACTTTTATGTGAAAATTTTAGAAATACTGGGGCCTCTGACTCAAAGTGCTTAAGCATGTAAATAATCTCTGAGAACTATTATGTTTAGATACACTTGAAAAAGGAGAGTGAAAAAATTTTTTTTCTTTTATCAGATTTCTAGGATCTATTGCATCCATAGTTTGTATATATGACATGCACTGTCTTGTCACAGGCATTCATATTTTTCAGATGTGAGCCTTCATTAATAAGAATTACTGCATTATTAGAAAATATCTATTTTTACTTTTCAGTACTTACATCATTGTGTAACTTCAGGCAAACTATTGAGTTCCGATTATTGTGTAACTTAAAGTGATGGTAACAACTTGTCTTGGAGTTATTTTGTTCCTATTAGCTTACATGCTTAGAATGGTTACATAGTATATTTGCAAGAACTGTTTTATCCTGTGTTCTGAGACTGTGACATTTTTGCAAAGAAAATAGGATGAAGAAGTTATTGTTTTCTCTGCTTCTGTTATTTTAAATTAAAGTTCTTGTTCATGTCTTATATATTAATTTCCTCAGTAGGAGATTATGGTTCTTGACTTCTAACTAGCCTTACATGTGGACATGTAAGTGTTCTGATTTATTTAAACTTTGAAACCTCCTAGCTGTCCTCCTTTGCCTTAATGTTAGGAAATCATCTTCATCGGAGAGGCATGAACTGTTGTAAACAACTGTTGCCCTCTGTTACCACGAGTAATTTCATTGATGATTAATCTTCTTCCAAGTGGGATCAAAGCAAAAGTCCTAAAATATATTGTAGATTTTAGAATGCTGTGTTTAGACTCTCTGGGAAACTACTGTAAAAGAGTCAAAATATATTTAGCTTCTGGTGTTATTTTTCTGACTATAAATACAGAAGAATCTACATTTGCAACAGCAATCAAGTCAGATGCTACTGAATATGGGTTTTCAATGGTTTCCTAAAATAATAAATGAAACTTGGCTTTATCCTTTGTCTTGTGATGACTTAAAAAAACAAAAAACAAAGAACAAACCCAACAAAAAAGCACTTGGCAAATGTTGTTATGAATAAATTGCCCAAGAATCAAAACTCTGTCAAGAATACCATACCAGCTTTCAAAATGAGTGATCACTGCTGTAGATTGAACAGTTTGATATTATTATTTAAATCGACCACCAGCAGGAAGGTGGATGTGTGCCATTTTTCAAACCTGCTTATATAGAACAATCTTATGTGTATGAAAATGCTGATCTTGGAAGTTTCTGGTGGAAGAACTTTGAGCAAGATTTGTAAGAAATAGCTATAAAATAGCTTTCAAAATTCACTCACAATAATAATAAACTTCTGAATGTATTTAGTCTTCCGTGAAGCAAAAATCAGCATCTAGGCTCGAGAGTATTTAGTCAGATGAATTATGGTGTTTTCTGCCTGCCTTATAGTGGTTTCATATATAGTTTAGATGTTGAAAAATGATGAAAGCACTTGTCACACCTTCTTTTATCAGGGCTTGCCTACTCTATGTGTACTAACTTGTTTTTTTCAGAAATTTGTGCTCTGTGAGGAAAAGCTGAATTGGACTTTGTGTAACTTGGAGAAGAGAAAACTACATAGAATAGGCCTTTAGGTGATCATCTAATATATAAATGATAGGTAGGAACTGGAATAGAATAAACTGTATTTTTCATTCACTGCAGGTAAGAAAAGAAGTAATGGGCTTAAATGGCAGGTGAAGGAAGTTTGATTAGCTATCAAGAAAAATTTCAGAGAAGAATACTTAAATTTAAATAGATGGTTCAGGGAAACATGGAAGTTCAATTTTGGAGGTTTCTAGCAATAAACTAGACAATTAACTGCCAAGAATGAGATAACTGCAGCTTATTCTGCTTTATGGAAAACCATGAAATACTAGATGAAGTATACCCTATGAAGAGAGGCTGAGGGAGCTGGGGCTGTTCAGCCTGGAGAAGAGGAGGCTCAGGGGAGACCTCATCACTCTCTACAACTACCTGAAAGGAGGTTGTAGCCAGGTGGGGGTTGGTCTCTTTTCCCAGATGACTTTCAACAAGACAAGAGGGCACGGTCTTAAGTTGTGCCAGGGGAGGTTTAGGTTGGATATTAGAAAGAATTTCATTTCGGAGAGGGTGATCAGGCATTGGAATGGGCTGCCTGGTGAGGTGGTGGATTCTCCATCCCTGGAGATATTTAAAAAGAGACTGGATGTGGCACTCAGTGCCATGGGCTGGGAACCGCAGCGGTGGGTCAAGGGTTGGACTTGATGATCTCTGAGGTCCCTTCCAGCCTGGCCAATTCTATGATTCTATGATAAGTATGGAATGTCCATTCTCAGCCCTATTTTCTGTAATGTCTATGATATGCAAGTAGACTGTGCAAGTAATAGGGAATGGTGTTTTGGAAAAGAAATAGAAAAAAGACTTAAAATAGAAGCATATGCTTAGTTTTCAAAGGCTTTGGGTAGGAATTGCAGGTACTACCTTACATATATTGGTTTGCTGTAGGCACAGAACAGCCAAATACTTATGGTTTCCATATGTACCTGTCCAAAAGCTTGCTCCCAAGAAAGCTTCCTGCAGCATTTGTATTTTAGTATATGTAATAATGTTCAGTATCACATCCTATTTTGAGATTTCTACTAATTGTTGCTTTTAGAGCTATTACTTCTAAACAGGTTGTCTTAGATATTAATGTAATTTAACATTTTAATTTGACTTATCTCTTTGTAGTTCTGCCAAACATTTGGAGCACTGATGGTGAATTTACTGTTCCAGAGCAAAAGCAAGTAGAAAGCAATGAGGAACTAGCCAGCTCTTATGAAAGAAAATTAATTGAGGTAAAGTTTGTACTGCACAAATTTTATGGAATTATAATTTTGACAGAACATTTGAAGGTGTAAATAGTTTACTTGCTTATTTGTTATTTTTTTCCCCATTGTATAAGGGAAGTTGATTTTTTGCTTTAAAAATTTGTAAAAAAGACTATTTTCAGGCTTTTGTTTTTAAGGTACAAATTTGTTTATTCAACGCCAAAGAATGTTCAAAGCAATTCAGGTAATTAGAAATAGTATTCCTAATAATGGTACATGCTTATACTTCGATATTAAACAAAAGATTTTCATAAATAAGCAAGTTCCTTAAAGTTAGAAATGGTAGTGGTAAAGTTGAAACTATCACAGGGTTCCTGCTACTATGTAAGTTACAGTACATAATGACAGGTATTGCTGTTTTGTCAGTGGAGCTTCAAAATGAGGACATACTGAAATCTGAAACTTTTTTTGTGCTTTTATGCTGTTGTGTGATTGCCAAACTGTGTTTCATTTTTGTAATAAAGTATCATGTAGCTTATTGAATGCTACAGTGTGGAAATGGATGATGGGAGATACTAGTTCTGCTGACATGACCATGTTAGAAAAAGTTCTTCATGCAAGAGACACTTTTCAGACTAATGTAAAACTCATTGAAGAAAAAAAAGGAAAATTAGAGATTCATCCTAAATTGAAATAAAAATTATTTTCCCGACAAAAGTAATGAAATTGAATCTCTAATACCCCTATCTGCTATTAAATATTAAATGAACATTTTTATTAAAAGTATAACAATTCTCTATATCTTTCTCTTACCCAAAATACTCTCAAATTGGGTACTCATATTAACTGATTAACATGAAGATGAGTAAAAATGCAGATCATGCATCAAAGAGATTAATATAGTTCTAAAACATTTGTACTTTGTCATCCTTTTGTCATAAGACCATGTGAAACTAATTCTCTCCCTAATTCATACCTTTGGTCGGGTTGTTCTGTTTCCTCTACTCTGTTCTGGGCATACAAGAATATCTAAAAAGAAATAAAATGGGATGTAATTTCATCTGGCCAGTGCATTTTGGCACAAGGGTAGCCTTTTTTTGCAGTTCTTAAAATAATGTGTATTATTTTATAAGAATAATGAAATACACATTTAAAAAAATGCTCTTATACACATGTATATTTATTTTCTCAGTAAGAATTTATGTAAAAAAAATCTAATGCTATTCACTGCCAAGGGATGTGTAATACACAATTTAAGTTACTAAGTGCAATAATTCTATTAGTGAACTGCCAAGAGCTGTTTTTCTGCCTAATTCTTGAAAGACAATATACAGTTCTTTGAATGATGTGCATTGTCCGAGCTGAGTAAGTTGAACAGTTTTCTGAGGTGAGAGGATACAGACATCAATCAACATGCACTTAATCAGCAACCATTTGTTAATGTGCACACTGGTCAGGTTTTTAAATTTCCTCTACAAACAACTTATTTCTGAGTCAGTGCTCTTTATTTTCGGTTAATGGTAAGTATCTGCACCAAGTGTTAAGCTATCCCTTCTGCAAGTTCTACAAGGAGAAAACCATTTTTGCTTACCCACTGCATTTTAACTGTTTCAAGTAGCTGTAATCAAGATCTCAAGAAGAGGTAATGTTTTCTTATATCAAATCACATACTTGGAGGAAACAAGGACATAGTTCTTCAGATCAAACACGTGCTATGTTTTATATTGCACCTTTAGTGGCAATGTCAATATGAGCAGCCAGTCTGTTGCTTGAATCTTGCATTTATGTCCCAGGGAGCTTACCCCACAGCTGGAATGGAATGGCAGTTTCCATGGTCAATATGCAAACTGGATTGGCTTAAAAAAATATTACTGAGTTATTTGAATTCATATTACTTTCATCATCTGATGGACAGTCCGGTACACAGTGTAGATGGAAGAGAATGAACATGAAGAGCAGCAGTATTTTGTGATGGCTGCTGTAGACTTCCTTAGCAAAAAATCTTGGACACAGCAAATGCCAAGGAGCCTCTAAAGGATGGCAACAACTGCTGAATATGTTACCTAACTGGTTTCAAGGAAAAAAGGAAGGTTAGGAGGCTTATGAAGAGAAAGATACTAGCAAGGACATAAGTTGACAACAAATTAGTACGTGTGGAATAATGAAACCACAGATGGACATGACTTTAGGCAGCCCTCTTGCAGAAGCATGTACTGGGGGCCAAGAGGTGGCTGATGGTGTGGGAAATAATTTTCTTGTTGAGGTCAAAACATGGCAGATGAGGGGTAGCAATGAGAAAACTGAGCAAGAAAGGAAACATCTTTGTTAGAGTTTCTGGCTTCCGTAGTGATTAATAAAGTATTGGATGTATATGCTGTTAAATCAGCTTCAACTCACCAGTTGGTTTGGATTAGGTATGGAACCACAATTGCATTTGTGTAGTTCAAATGCAAAATACAAAGTGTAAAGCCTGATAGGTAAAAATTAGTCTGTCAACATTTTATTTGAAATGGATTAAATCTCTAAAGTGATTTACACTTGATAATGTTTTGTGGCATGTGAACTTACTTTTTTTGATCTTGATTTTTAGTGTCCAGTAATAACATCAGTTTAGTTCAAAATCTCATACTTTTGGAGGTAGGCTACAGAGTGTTTATGAGAAGTGGTCTCCTGATAGTGACTGTTTATTTGTACTTCATTGCTGATATCAGATTATCTCTATGAATGTTTGTTGAACAGGCAAAGCATTTTGTGTTAGCTCATGAAGATAATCCTAGTAAAGGGATAATGAGCTGCAATTTAGAATAGCCCTCTCATGTTAGTGGATAAAGTGGAACCTTCCTCTAGGTGTGAAATGAGAAGCTAAAAGGATCTGGGGAAAGACAGTAATGGTCAGTAGTGATTTGGTTTGATCTTTGTTGTTCAGCTCTTTCATCTTGGGCTTTGTCATGAGGATACGTGGCAGGGTGCAGCCGCTAGAGACATCCTAATTTTTATCCCCCTTATTAATACTTTCTAATCTCATTATCCTGTGTATCTGATTTTATGTTTGCTGGTTACTTTCATTTCCCCTGGCTAGGCACAGGTCTTGCCAATGGAATGTTTTTCCTGTTCAACATGTTAGTGCTTTTTTGTATGTCAGGATTAATCTCAATAAACACTGGTAATACTGCACACAATTTACAAAGACTGTGAAATATTGCAGGCATTAATATGTAGTTCATCTAGAGTGTACAGTTCCCAATGTGGTTTCAGTTGAAAGCTACAGATTATTTTCTTCTTGTTTTTGATTGTGACTTGTGCTTACCTTAAGTAGCTGTAGTAAAAAACCAAAGAAACAAAAATACTCAAACAGAAATCCATAGCACAAAAAAATCATAAAAAACCCAAACACAAGCCAAAACAATCAAAGCCCAACCCTGTTCTTAAATAGCATTCCTTGAACCAAATAGCTTGCTTGCAGATGGAAATGTCAAGAACACAAAATGGAAGTGTTGAAAAAGTAAGCAATTAATAAGCATTTTATGACTGTATCAGTAGATTTTTCTGAACTGTCTTCCATTTTGGGGTTTCATGTTTTGCACTTGTGGAGAAACAAGATCTGTCTTTTTCTGTTGGGGAAAAATGTAGTAGAATGTTGATTTTTGAAAAAGGACATCTCATGGAAAAAATATGCCTGTGCTTTCAGTGAGAGCAAAAGGAAATGACTTCCAGTTCTGTATAGAGTTTCTTCAGAAAAACATTGTATTGTATTTCATAACAATTGTGGGCAAAGGCCTATAGCTGACAAAATTTAGATGTGGCTAGTGCAAAAGGTCTTACAAATTTTAGTTGCAAATTATATATATATATATATAAATATAAATCTGAGTTCCACTAAAACATCCTTTAAAAAAAAAACACATTAATTTTTTATTATTGCAAGTTCTTAAAAGTCTGTTTCTCTCCTCTAAAAGAATGTCCTTCTAAGACACATTGTATTATTCATATGCCTACTAAAGCATTCCTAGCATGTTTTAATTTAACATCTTAGTCCTTTGCTATGGAACATTAAGTGGTGTTTACCTTTGCCATTTCTCTGGAGACTGCTCTTAAATGTGATCACAGTGGTCAGTATAGCTGCTGTGCTGTCAGGCACTGGAGTAGTCTTAGGTTTTTGGGTTCTTTTCACAACAGGTCTTTTGACTGAACACCTTATGTTAGTGTGGAGTCTACATATTTTATGTTAGCCTCACTTCCCCTTTGTGGAAAGGATTTGAGCTCTCCAAGCATGCTTTCTGTTATGAGCAGAACCAAATCAGAATTATTATCTGGCCAAGGGAAACTTTGCTCATTTTTACTACAATTTTTTTCTTCAAAAATACTGCTTTGGACAAAAATAACTGAAGATGACAGAAGTTCCAGTAGGGAAAATTATTGCTTAAGCATCAGTGTGGAATGACTAAAGGAAGGTGTGATGACATAAAACAGAAGTCCATAATTATAAGGAGACCTCTGTATTGTTTTAGCAGATCTTGATGAAGGAAAAATTATAGGAACCTAAATTAATATTGTTTTTCAGCAGTAAATATCATTGCTCCTTTTGGCTTGCTGTGATGGTAATAGTTTTTCTTGTCAAAGAAAAATATATTCAAGTAACTTAACTAGTAGTAAAAATTATTTTCACAAGTAACAACTGCCAGTTTAACCTTTTGATAATATGTAACATGTGATTTGATGTCTTATTTGCTTATGAATTTTATTTTTATGATTAAACTTTGCTAGTGACACAAATTTTTGTATTACTTCCAGTGTTTTGAGAGAGCTGTTGAATTTACATGTTGAGTCTGCAAGCAAAAAGTTATCTCAAGGGCACGCAAATTAAAGGGAGAAAAAAATGTTGGATAGTTTTGGATTTTGTTCTAATAGAGACAGGTGCTGAAAAGTGAAACATGATTTCAAATACATAAACTACTGTGTTTTGAATCCACTTATAAATTTATTAATTGCTTTTGATAACAACAAATCAACTAGCAGTAATACGTTTTTTCTCTGTGTGTGCAACTAGTAGCATACTGCATCTTTTTTAATGAGAAGCACAAGGTAGTTCTGTCTCCCAGACCAGGCTTTCTGTTATTAACTATGATCTGCTACTGTTAACCTGAATCAGAGAGGGAGGGGCCTATGTTATTCTTAAATATTCTATCAGTCGGGAATGAGAGGTTAAGCTAGTATGGAAAATAATTTATCTAGAATTAATGACATTATACTATTATTTTGTCTAGTAAAGTTGATGATTTTGTGGAAAACTGTAATATGTGAAACAAAATGGTTGCTAAGTGCACCTACTGCATTAGGTTGTTCATATAGATTTAGGTTTCTTTTTTTTTTTTCTAAATGAGCTTACTATTTACTAAGAAGTGTTTAAATCAAAGAAGCTTTTTTCTCGAGGCTGATGTTGAATTAACAATTGAAATATGAATACATAAGGTTATCTTAGCGTGGAAGTCATACTATTCTGATTTTTATCAGGAGGAGCCAGAAGAAAGTCTGGGAAGCTAAGTTTTCCTGATTGGATTAAGTGCAACAGAAATGCTTGACAAGAAGAAAAAAGCAATAGGTGAAAGCTGGTTTAGTACACTCTAAAAAGTAATAAACTTATTTTGATTGTAGAAACTGTATGAATATTACATTAAACCTTTGCAATCTCAGAAAGTGAGGTGTGAAAAAGAATGGTAACTCCGATGTGTTGCATGCTTTTTGTATTCTGCTGTGTAAGGTAAACCATCAATATTAATCTAAAACTATTTACATAATCAGGCAAACAAATAAAAAATGTTTGCCTCTTTGGGCTTAAATAATGTCTGGAAGTCTTCAGCTGTTTTTCCTCCTGCTAATTCCATTAGAGGGAAGGTTTGTTATTAGGTAATTACTTTTTCTGCATTTTAGTAATTTGCCTGTTTCAGAACAGCTCAAAATCAATACCAACATTTCAAGGCATTACAACAAATCATTATAACAGTGTCTGTTTTTCATGTTCAAACTAATGCATTAGCAAGGGAAATGCACTACTTGAAGAGTTCAGTAAAAAAAAAAAAAAAAAGTATAAATATTGATATACATGTGAGAAATTACACAGTGTGTTTTGGTTTTATTCAGTTTAGAACACAATTATCTCTTGCCTTTGTTTTTCAGGTAGCTGAAATGCATGGGGAACTGATTGAATTCAATGAGCGGCTACACCGTGCTCTGATGGCTAAAGAAGCTCTTGTGTCCCAGATGAGACAAGAACTGATTGATCTGAGAGGGCCAGTAAGTGTTTGTTTATTACAATGTAGAATCTGGAATAAGCTCAAAGCTGTTGTGGTGAAATAAAATTATATCGACTTATAACAAGTAACCGCTAGTAACACATCTATCAGGAACTCACTTGTTTTTTTTTTTTTTATTATTATGTTTGATTCTGTTTAGCAGAATTTATGTAAAAGATAAATTCAGACAATAAAATGGTTTTATGCCAACTACTACCTCACTTTGGCTATTTGTTTTAAAAGAAAAATTGGGTTGAAATTTGAAACTTGATGGAGAGGAAATGGAAGGAGTAAAAAATGTTCCTAATAGTTGTCTACCTTCTGAGGAAAGCATATTTTTTTTAGCTTTTCATCATATCATCACGTGATACTGCTCCTTACTTTTTTGTTTACACTGGAAGTGTTCATTCCTGTTTTATCATAACATTTGTTGTAAGGTGGCTTATGACAGTTCTGTGCATTAGTGAAGCAGGAATTCACCTATAATTTTTACCCTTTTAGATGGGAACAGTCACATTATTGTGTTAAGAGATGACAAATGATGAATCACATGCATATTAGAGCTATGCTTTCTTCCTTACAGGTTTTGGGCTGTATGTCCCTGTTCAGAGATTTTTGGTTTTACCCATGTATCTCCATATCCTAATCCAGTAGTTAGATATTGATACCATGTTTAGTGTCTGAGGTACCAAGAGAAAACTAATTCCTAAAACTTTTTAAGAAGTGGAAGTGGTATTGTATTTTTAAAGCCTAGCTAAATGCTAGTTGGTTTTAGTTGTTATTGTCTAGAATGAAACTGTGAATTGAACATGATCCTAAAGATTTTTGCATTGTCCTAGGAGGTGAATTTGGTATTAGTAGACAAACTCTGTGCTAATTGTCTGTTCCTAGTTGACTTTAATTAGAACTTTCAAACCTGGTAAAGTGTGTAACTGCCACAAATGGTAGGATGTGAATATTTGTTTGCCTTTCGACTTGTTTAAAAGTACCAGACAAGTCTTAACATTATATTATTAAAATAGTGTCTAATTCACAATTTGTTATAAAAATAGCTTCCATAATTCCTCAGAGTCTCCTCCTTTCCTTTTAATGATGATAATAAATGTTAATGGCTGTAATTTTTAAATGAGTTGTTCATAATGATGTTTTCAAGTTTCTTGTTGTTGAGTTTCAGAGTATCTGCATCAAACATTGAGGAACATTAAAACAAAAAGTCTTTATGTTTTCAAGGGTATGAGGAACTACATTGATGTCTCTATCACTGTTTTGATTACAATGAATAACACTGCAATTACTTTCTCAAAACTGGTAGCCGCTCTGTTTCAACAGAGATGTGCAAGCACTGGAACTCATTAGTGTAATCCTTTTAAATTTTATTTTATTTCCAAGACCACACTCTGGTTTTGAGTTTTTTATACAGAACTTTTACTGGAGTTAATTAAATTAACTATATATCTGATGGTAGCATTTGCCACTTCAGATAAATGCAGAAATAGGGTGCAGGTTGTAGGCAAGATAGAAGGATGCTTGATCTCTTACATAAGAGCCCTGGCAAGTCAGGCTGCATGATCCCCCACTGGTGCACTGGACTGTGAACAGAAAACAGGTGATGCTGGTAATGGTGAGAGAGTTTGTGCTGGCCCTTCCCACCTCATCCTTGTGAAAAAAGGACAGGAGAGGGGTTCAGGACTTGGTATATATGCCCTGTATTTATGTCATAGAGCTGTATTCAGTCTGCACAATTCTTTTCCTTTCTCTGGCAGGAGTGACCTATTTTTGCTGAGCCATATCCCTTTAATCTTGGGAAGACAAAATTCAGTTTTGTCTCATGTGTTGTCAGGTCTTGAGCTAGTCTGCCAAAACGTCTGAAAGTAGATTTTCTTTAGTTCTCTTAGAAATTTTCTATTGCTTTGCAATTAATAAATAATTGCTTTACAATAAGCATTAATATATATTTAGGTCTCCTAGGAAGCAAATATTCTGAAAAACAGTAATATGCATGCAACATACATTATGGATAAGCTGAACCAGTATTTAAGTAATGTAGAAGCTCTCTGGGGAAGTTCACAACTTTTAGGTGTTTTCCTTCATCAAAACAGTAAATATTCTGAGTTATGCTTTAGATTTTACAGTGTTTAAAGGTGAGAAGATATCCTTTTTTGCTTAACTAGCCTTAAGATAAAAACCTAGTACACTTTGTATTCCAAGTACTCTTCATCTTTTTTTGCACAACTGCTACTTCTTATGACTCTGCAGGTGTTGCTCCAACATTGCTATCTTCATGAACTTTTGTAGCTAAATAGTGTTTTGTAAGATTGCAAGCTAAAACAAAATGGTCATGTATCTTTCTCTTAAGGGAATGTTGGTTGTAAAAGAAAATTCCAAGATGACGAACTTGCAAGGTTGATATGTTCATGATTCTGTTGCACTATTGTTTATTTTTCTTTTATTGTTTCTCAGTGGTAGTTTTTATTTGCCTTTCAAAATTGAATGCTGAATTGTCATTTTCATATAATATTATTTATGTGGCATTATAATCAGTGTGTGGGAATTATTTCTCTTCTGTAAATATAGGTCCCTGGAGATTTGAGTCAAACATCTGAAGATCAGAGTTTGTCAGATTTTGAAATGTAAGTTTCCCAATACACATACTTTTTCCTTCGTACTGTCTTTATGGGTCAAAATATTAAGCAAACTTATTCAATAATTTCCTTTTACCATATTATTTCCAGTAACTGAGTTCACAGCTATGGTTCTATTGTTAAAAAGTATGAAAAGGCACAGGCTGTGCCCTTATGTGCTTTTTAATATTATGTAATGTGAGGACTTCAGATTTTTAAAGATTCTGCTGGAATGTTCTTTTCAGTGTTCTAGGTTTTGATATTCTAACAAAGCACCAAGAACTTACTGTTTTCTGTTGTTTTGGGTTTGGTAGATGCTAGATGCTATTAAAAATGTGGTGGACTCCCTCATTTTTACAGAATAATTCCTAATCAGCACATAGACATAGTACTAAAAAAACCCTGTAGCACCCCAGCTTGTTCTAGAGTTGATTTGGAGTTTGCCTAGTGTCAGAATAATGAATCTAGCTTTTTGTGGATGAATGTGGCCAGTGTCTTTGAATCATAGGAAGTTGGACAGTAATTAAAAAGAATGGATGGAAATGGCTTCTCCATAGTTGTACAGTGCTCTTATTTAATTAACTTTTTTCTTTTTTCCTGAGTTTTGCAGACCAAAATATTGTTTCTTGGAATTAATAGTTTTTGTTTCAAGTGTATAATGTAATATTACCAAGTGCATGCTGCTAAAAAAAACAACAAGGAAACAACAGTAAAAGAAATTGTTTCAAGTACTCTTTTTCAGTTATGTTAATTTTAGGGAACACTTTTAGATAAAGCAGACAGGAAAGGGTCAGGCAGAACTACAATGTTCCTGATACTCCAGTTGAAATGTTAAGTTGCTTTATTGACCACTTTGATCATTATCTAAATAAAACATAGATGCTTTGCAATTCTTATACATAAGAAAAATTGCCTTATTTTAAAGTTTTTTTGTCTTCTCCTCAGATCAAATCGTGCTCTTATTAATGTTTGGATTCCCTCAGTGTTTTTGCGTGGAAAAGCTGCTAATGCATTCCATGTTTATCAGGTAAGTGATACATCTTAACTTAGATTATGTGTAAAAGTTTCTGACTGAAATGGCACATTTTTAATAATTTAATTTTTAATAATTCAAAGATCTCTGTTTAGTTTCATTAGAGAGCAATTGATGAACAGCCTCAGCAACTGTACATATTTATGCACAGAATCATGTTGTTATTTTATGTTGCATGTTTCATCTTTTGACTTTCAGTAGTTTAATATTTAAAAAAATATGCCAGTAAAAGGACTGCATTGGCTGAAGTGTACACTTTTTCTAAATGAAATACCAGTTGAAGATCTTACTGAAAAACATATAAATCTCCACATGCAATTCACCAGGAATTTAAGGGTGAAAATAGCTGAAAACAAAAGACTGACAAAAGAACTTTGAGCTTAGGTACCAGAAGATTTTAAAGTAGCTAATCTGACGATTTTTAAAAGGGTTGCCTGGCAAGATAATTCTTGTTTTCAGAAGTGCATCCTCTCTTTTTATACTTGCTCAGCTTTTTTTGCTTAGATTTGTGTCTTGGCTACTGTCTTGACATTCATTAGTGCTGACAGATTACTCGTATAATTAATTTTGCACCTGAGTAGAAAGATTAATTAGGTTACCTGTTGATGTCCTTATTATAAATCAACAATTCATAAGGATTATTTACTGGATGAAATTATCTGGGCTGTGGCAGAAGCTCAGACTACATTCTTGTAACAATATCTTCTAGGAAAAACACTGGAACAATTATTGTTATCTACTTTGAGTCCAATAGTAACTTCAGAGGTTTATAGTCTCAAAAAGTTTGTAGTGGCTATTAGTAAGTGCTAAACTGTTTAGTCATAAGTATTAAGGGAACTAGCCACATATAGAGAAACTAAGTTATTTTGTACAAAGTAACTTGTAAGAAAGTCTAGTCCTTTGAACAGGCAGTTTAAATATCAGGGTCATGCTGGAAAAAGGCTACTCTTATAAAAACATCTTGGCTTCTCTAGTTAACTGTTTGCTTTTGATGACTACAATTCATGATCTTGGCAGTTTGATGCTCATCTTCATTTTAGTTTTTTTCTTTTGTGAAGTAGATGTTGCTCAGTCACTCTACCATTAAAAATATTTCTTACCAACTATATTCACAGGGATAAACACAGAATCCAGATCAAAATAAAAAAAATACTTGCATTTACATTTTACCTCTAGATGGTGATAGTTGGTTGCAGTTTCTTTAGTGTCTGTGAAGCAAGATGATAATTGTAAAAATGTTATTTTACTGTATTTCCCAATTGTAGTGCATCTTGTCATATTCTGTGTGTGTGTGTATATATATATATATATGGATTTCACTGTCCTGTGAAGTGTGCAGCAAGTACCACTAGTTCTGTCCTTTGTTGCTATCATTACCAATGGCTGACACTTAAGATAATGCAAAAGAGATTTTGTGATTCTTAGATTTAAATGGCTACTTGCAAATCTCCCTTATTTGCAGAGTAGTAAACATTTACATTATACCAAATGAAATTAAAGATAAAATTTCAATCAGGTAAGACTGTTGCTATTTGTGTATGAATAGGACCCCCCCCCAGACTATAATCAATCAACATTGTTTTCTTACAGCTTTTTTAGTCCTTTGACTCTGTTCAGTCTTAAATTTAATCTCGACTGATATCTTTGATCATGATATTTCTTTTTATAGAACAATTATTTATACAGTTATGTTTTTCTACTTCTGTTCTGAAGGAAGAGCAGTGTACTGTCATACGAGGGGTCTAGTCACAGTGCCTTAATGCTTAAACACAGGGAACAATTTTCATAGAAACACAATATAAAAGAAATAGAAGAAAAGAGTAGCTGGTACTCGAGTTTTTGAGGGGGAGAATGCCCAGCAAATTCTTTATGTGAAAGATGAAGCAGTGAAAGCACTGCCTGGGGTCTGCCAGATGTGACTGTTGGCCTTTAATTTATATACCAGCCAGCACAGTGTTAGTATTTCATCAGAGGTCAGAGTCTTAACAAGGGAAGACCGTGGATAGATAGTTAAAATAGTTGAAGAACAGGCAACAAATGGAGATAGAAATAATCTTCTAATCATATTCCTTCTCAAGAGCAGCTCAGGGCAAGTAGAGAAGATGCCCTAGAATAATTGAGAGAATTTTGCAGAAGGTTACAGTTCATGCCATTCTGAAAGAGAGTGGTTTGAGGGTGCATAAGACAAAGAAGGAGAGTATCCTACTTTTTCTGTAATGGGACCTTAGAACATATCAGAGAGGCATAGGAGCAGGTAAAGGAGAAAACCTTTTAAAAAGCTTGGGTGGAGGGAGTATACAAATATGAGGCTGGTCTTTGGAGACATTTACAGTTTCTTATTTTTCTGAAGGAATCCATGGTACAGCTTAATACATTGATGTGCTTATAGAAATGCTAATTTAGATGTAAACGATACTAGGAAAAGAAAAGTAGATTTTATATTTGCAAATTATTTTATACTTACTACAAAAAGAAGAAAATAATTTGCATCCAGTGAATATCTAGAATAATAGTAGTCATCTTAGTTACAAAATGATTGGGGAGATATTCTCCTTTCCCTTGCTAGAGCACCCAAAATACTCTTTCTGGAGAACAGCCCAGCTGTTCTCTTGTTTTGTCTATACTCTTTTCTGCAGAAACTTCTTTCACTGCAGTGGTTGTCATACATTGCAGTGACTGTATGAATTTGAAGTGTATGTTTGTGGAATGGTGTTAATTATTTTTGGGTTTTATAAGTAATATTTCACTGTCAAAAAGATCTCATTATGTTACTGATTGAAATTTGTGCTGATTTGATTTGTATTAAAAATAAAAAAAGATATTTATTACATCCACCAAAAGCACCTTTTGTTCTCTAGTGTTCAGTCACTTTAGTCCTGCTTTGCTGAATAGAAGCAGAACTGTAACTACAGAAACACAGTGAACATAATTCTGCATGTATGTAATTGAGTGCATAGACATGATATTTTTCTCTTTGGTACAAAAAAATTGCCTGTTTTTAAGGCTCATGCTTTGTTTTGCATTCTCTTAAATATTTGACACTGTATTGTTCATTTTTATGAACCTAAATATAAAAAAGTTGAAGATTTTACATATCAAAACGTACTACAGCATTTTTAGTCTTTGTGTAAGTAGATAAAATAGTCTTAGTGAGATAAAAGCTTGTTCACCTTAATTCTTTTTATTTCTCTATTTAGAAAGGCAGACAAAAAGCTGCTCATATCACAGCTGAAAAGTTTCATTGTTTGGTTTGTTGTTCATTATGCAGAAATTCTTGGATCATTTTCAAAGGGGGAACTTAACAATAAATGCAGTCTTGCAGCTGTTTCAAAATATAACTTTCATTTGTATTCATTTCTCACCCTCGAAAGGTAACTGGAGAATTCAGGTTGAATTTATATTCCTGAGTCCCATTGCTCTGAAGTAAAGTCAAGAAATGTAACTATTTTTTCTTTTTTCATTATATGCTTCCCCTTTGGATTCATACTTCTATATATTTTGAGTGCAGAAATAATTTCAGTGGAATCTTTCTAACTAGATTGAAATACGTCAGTCCTCTTAGAAAAGCATACTATAAAATAGGAAAGGTAATTCCAATCCCCTCAAAACAATCAGTTCTTAAACTGATTTGATCAAACTCTTTTACATTTTGTTTCCCTAAATATTAAGGATGCACATTCAAGTTGAGTTAGTTTTAAGACTTTCTAAACTTTATTTTCATTATAATCCAATATTTGAGAAACAGAACTGGTAGTAATGATGGAAGCTCATCCCAGAATATATCTGCACATCTGGCTAAGTGAATTAATTTTCTTCTTTCCAGAGAAAGACTATTCAGTCAGGTTTTTAAAATTACGTGAGCTGTACTCTACAGAAGCACTAGCAGTTTTGGTGTTGTGTTCTGGTTTAGTTTTTCTAAGAGAAATGTATAGTGTAGGTAGTGAAATGGTAAGCCTGGTAGGTATTTGAGGAGAACTTCTAATGCAGGTGAGATCCTGTTTCCTTGTATTGCTTCCAACCCTCCATCAGTAATTCTGAACTAAACTTGTAAAGGTCCCTGTCATGTGCTTGATTTTTTTCCCCTCTGTAGCTGTAGCAGAAGAGGATGTCTTTTTTGGCTGTTAAGTACATTACTTTTTGAGAGAATAAAAAATAATTTATCCTTACTGCTAAGGTTGGTAAAAGATAGTGCGGTTCACAGCAGGATTAAAGTATTTTGGGAGTTAATTATAGTAGTTTAGAAGATTATTTGGGAATATTGCAGGTGTTACAGTTTGGACCTGGGATGAAATTATGATTGCTTTATGATTATTTGATTGTGTTATATAATACAATATAATATATAATTACGTAAATGTGCTACAAGAGGAAAAGGCAATGCAATATTTTGTCAGTAGATTCTGCCTGTAAGGAGGGGACAAGCTGAAATGCTTGAACTTCATTGATATAATTCCCTTTTATTGGCTTTTCAAACACAACAAGAGGGCAGAGCAGGCTGTTCTGTTTAATTTTTATTTGTTCCAAGTCTACTTTGTCCTTGACTGTGTTCTCTCTAGGCAGATATTTGTGTATCTGAAGCAAATATTCTCATTTTACTGAAAAATCTTATAGCTTCTTTACCAAGATCAGAACTCCTGTGCAAAATTAGTGTCTGCTTTCCTTTTTCTTGTTGGACTGAAGTGTAAAGGTGAAACTATGGACTAGTGGTACTCCAAAATTATTTGAAGTGTTATTTAAAGCACCGGTCAAGCTTGGCTTTCTTAACATTAAAACAATAATGGTGCCACTTTGCATGTTGAGTTTTTGTATTCCTGTTGATTGGACTGTCCCAACCAGACCAGCTGCTAATTTTTCTTTTTGTTGTCATGTGCTTGGGGAGCGAGTTGAAAAGGATAAAGAAAACAAAGGCTCTCCAGAAACCTTCTTTTTATTACTGAGGGAAAGAAAGTTAGAAATACAGTAAAAATATCATAATGAAGAAGTAATAGCTTTTATTACTTTCTTTTTTATTTCCCTCCCTCTCCCCCAGCTCCCTACTAATGCCTGTTTAGGTGCTAAATGTCAGTAGCTTCCAGGGAGCTTTTTGATTCCCTGTACTGCCCATGCTGACCATCATTTTTTTTCCCGTGCTTATAAGAAAGACTGTGACTTTGTCCATCATAGGAGTGATTCCTTACAAACTTTCTCAGTATTTGTTACGTCCTTTGACGTGTTCTGCTGCTGAAATGTTCTGAGTTCCCTTACATCTTGTGCCACTAAATTTTTTATGTGGTTTAGTAGTATTTCATTCCTCACCTTCCATATGCCTTATTTGACTAGACAAAAAAAGTTTATCCAAGCAGTTTTACATTTAGGATTTGCTTTGATTTCCCAAATGAAATTGCTTTAAGTGTCTTGAAATACCTTGGCTTGCGAATAATATTCCCCATTGAGATAATAAAGCTTTAAATATGTACTGCATCAGGAACTTTACGATGCCTTTCATATACTCTATTATATGATTGTCAATGAATTCAATATATCACAGGGCTTCAAATGTTGCATTTTCATTTTTTAATGTCTAAAAGAAATCGATATCTAGAAGAAAACAGGAAGAAATTATTTTTACAGTTCTATCTAAGAAATTAATCTGTTTTTGCAGTCCTCCAAAAATTTCAATTACAGTGTACTGTGTTCCTTAATTAGTTAAGTATGGGTTACAGCTTCACAGGTAATATTGAACTGTGTGATTCACCAAATCACATGTGCAAAGATAAAGGCTTCATTAAATTAGAATTCCATATTAAATAACTTGTTTAAAAGTAATTTAAGCTTTTTTGTTGACCCTGCCCCCCCATGTGGAAGCTGAAATACGAATCTTGGAAATGAATATAAAATTTCAAACAATATTCTGGTTGAAGCAAGCTAGGCAGAGAGGGAGGTTAGAACTGGGTGAATAAGGATTATTTGGTATGTATAAGAGTGTACAATTTTTCTACATTAAATTATTTTTTTCAAAATTATACAAAATACTTCTATTTGATGTTTGCCTTCATTTTCCTTCTGAGGTGTACTGAATTTTAAAAAGAAGTGTTCCTGCAGGTGTTTAACTTTATCCTTGCTTTATTTTAAAAATGAAAAAGAAATTTGAATGCTTCTTGGAGACTTATTATATTGGGTCTATCATTATACTATTTGTATTCTTATTACCAAAACCAGTTGAATTTTTGTTTACATATGTAGTTGCAATTCACACAGTGCTCTGACTCTCTTGTATTCTTATATATGCTAAGTTTGGAATTATAGTATTAATTTTTTGTTGTCATGAAACATGAAGTACAATAGCAACCTAAAAATATGCATGTTACTCAATTAGGAATATCTGAATATTCCCTACAATGAAATACTATAATTTTGCAGAAGGTACATGGTATCTGCATGGTATACTGTATACTGTTGCAAGACAGAAGCCTTCTGTAAATTTGAGAAACTAGCTGTTTGCAGAGATAAGAGGACATCTTAAAGACCCAACCAAAGGAAGTCTGCATAAGCTGCTTTTGTGGGAGAAAACATTCACTTGGCATCACTGAGTCTCTAAAATACCATGAGTCCTTAGTAAGATTTTTTGGATAAGGTCTTAGCAAATTGAGAGGAGAGGGACCGTGCTAATATTTTAGTCTTCAGGAATATCTACAATTGAGAGGTGGAATCAGCCACATCAAAATCTAAATTTAACTTTTTCTTAGTGTTCACAAAAATAAAGTTGTTACTGCCCACTCTTCCTGTGATTTTTATATTTTCTCCTGATAATTCCCATACAACCGTGTATTACTGGATTTTGTTGGAGAAGCAAGGCAGTGCAGTGTCATCAGTAGTATTCCAGTTCAACTTATGATGCAAAATACTGAGGTTAACAGACACACGAGAAGGAATGAGCTTGCAGATTCTACAGAAGAAGCTAAGAAACAGGTCACTCTGTATCTTAAGTTTTGATGCTTGGTTTGTAGTTTATGACATGTGCTTTTCACTCACTCTTAAGCTGTGGGTTTATTTCTGTAGAGGAAAGCTTATGTCCTAGTAATGAATAAAACCTTGGCTTGCTGCAAGTACATTTCATTTCTGCATGAAATTTTTCTAGAGAATGGGAATACTTAGCATGTAATTGGTAATATGCTCATGAAATAATTGAGTGGCAAACAAAAACATGATCACAAAAACTACAGCTGTGTTGAATTATACTTAATGTCCTATACAAGCAGAAAGAATTTTTTATTTTCCAAACAATAAAATTTCTAGTTTAGTTTTCAATGTAATTTTTTTTTCAAAGTGAATTAAGTTGCATATTTTGGATAAAATTACATTTTGCAAATCTGAAGCTAGAAAGTTAATTTACAAAGTTTTAAAATGGCATTGCATATGTAGAAATAAATTTTATTGTGTTATTGTGTTTTTTTTTTTCCTTTGGTCACTGACTACTCGAATAAGCTGGAAACCATGGTAACAAAAAGCACTACCATGGTTGCCCCAGAGTAATTTTAAAATGAGCAACCTACGTTTGTCTTGATTACTATAATAAAAAGAAAAAGAAGAGAAGGAGAATGGGAAAAAATAATATTAAGGACTTGTAGAACAGAAGCAGCAAATGTACAGGAAGATGTATCTGTAGATAAGTGATCCTGGAATGTCTGGTACCATTGTGTCATGAATGTGAAGCTATTTAGCTTTGAAGTTTTAAAGAGTAAAGAAGATACATTAGTCCAGTGCTTTGTCTTTAAATTATTTCCTTCCATGTCTGTATTTTGCAGGTTTATATTAGGATAAAGGATGATGAATGGAATGTTTATCGAAGATATGCAGAGTTCAGAAGCTTGCACCAGAAACTACAAAATAAATACCAGCAAGTGAGGACTTTTAACTTTCCACCTAAAAAGGCCATTGGAAACAAGGTATTTAGAAGAACTCACTGATCAGTAAGAGTTGGGGACAAAACCTTTCCTATCCACACACACAAATCATAAATATTTTTTACACTTGCTAGACAGTACCTGCTATTTTTGTAGAGACTTTGCTCTCATCAGCTGCATGTTCACTGGTAATGTAGTTAATGAATCATTTTTTTCCCACTCAATGAAAAGGAAACTGTTTTTATTAAATGCAGTATTGGTGACATGCACAGTAGACACATGCACAAACCACCCAAAACGGGACTGGACAGTTATATTTGCAAAATGTACTCTCTGCTCCATTCTTTTCAATGAATGCCATCATAATAGTGGTCAGTAATTAATTAAATTTTTCTGTACAGTCTAAATAGCAAATTTTATGTGCTGTTCAGTTGTTTTAAGTTCTTTGAAACAGCTTTTTAAAATAAGTTGAGTGCTTAAATCCCATAATCCATGTTTTTGTGTTTTAGCTCTCCAATTTTAAAATGGGAATTTCTGTGTTTTCCTATCGTGCGGGGATTTTGCAACAAGTGCAGTTAATGCTGTAGTATATTTGTAGTAAACATGTAGTATTGTGAAATTTAATCTTTAATCATCAGAACTTTAAAATTTTCAAGAGCTTAAATACACATTGCAGTATACATCACAAATCCAGTAAGGATTCAGAAGTTATATAAGTAATTTTTTTTTTCACAATGTAGGAATGATTTGGAAAATGCATTTAACTATCACAAGTAAAATGTTTGAGATTTAAATTATGTTTATGACTTAAAATGTCTGTACTAAACCCCTGGGTGCTTAAATCAGCATTCCTCATGTTAATAGAATTTGTTAGCTTCTGCATGGGATTTTCTCCTTTTGCTTTTTTGTAGCTGTAGTATCACTGAGTTCTTTTGTCAAGTATCTGAGAAGCACCAATCATAGTAGCCATCAAATCAGTGTAGTCATCAAAAGAAAGCTGATGTAATGTCTCAAGTGCTCAAAGTTCTTCATGACTGTGTAAATACATGTATCACTGAAATGTCAGAATCGTTTTAGATGTTGCAGCTTTGCCTATGATAGAGAAATCATCATTCCTAATTCCTATGAAGTAATACAAAACTAATTTAAAAAAAAAGAGAAAAGAGAAATTATTTAATGGCTTTCATATGTCACATTCAATGAATGTGAATTGTGAATGTTTAAAGATAGTAACTCAGAACTGACTTTAAATTGTTTCCCAAGTGTTCTGTGAAAATTAGTGGGCAAGCTTGGGACATGTGATATGAAATGAACAGTATTGCACGTGATCTGAAATACGTGGAGGGGATTATAAACATACCAATTTATCAATCTGATATTGGAATTTATCAATGAAATCTGTAGTAATATAAAGTCCAGAGTTAGCATAGTTGTTCACTGCCTACTAACCTAGTAAATGAAATACTTGAGAGAGTTTCTCTACTATTTTACTTGTATTAGAAGATCATGCATTTTCCATTTCATTTTTAGTGTCTAGCTTTTTAATAGAAACAATTTATTTTCTTCTTTGTTATATAGCTAATTCTTTTTTGAAGTGATGGAGGATCAGTCACTTCAATATATTACAAAAGCTTTCTTTTAAGCTTTTTTTGAGGATCTTTCATCTTTAATTACTTTAAACACTAATTGAATTACAACTTGAGTTGCACAATTGATGCATAAAAAATTATCAGTTGAGGAACTAATTAAAAAATTTGCATCGCTTATTCTTTCGGTGCTTTCATTTTGGGCCAAAATTCTACCTAAATCATGCATAATCCCACCATGAGTTCAACTTTCTGTTGAACCCCATCTCAGAAAAAGCATCTTTTCTTTACAGTAAGAACTGGGTGCTCTCCGTTGAACTCCTAAGACTCCTGTGATGAGGTGTATGCCAGCTGTATGATGGAAACAGATTTGTGATTAGGATTATGGCTGTCTGCTGTAAATACCTTGCAAGACACAAAGTGGAGCTTTCACATCAGTTTCTCACATGAGCTTGTTTCCACAGCACTTTTATATCTTTCAGGTCTTTATCTGAATGAAGTTATTAATTGCACACATGTTTAATACAGTGTCCTCATGGACTGCTCCTGCACTGTACCTGAGCTGCTTAAAAATACTGACATTCAGCTCACTGTTACTGGAGAAATTTGCTAACACAGGCCAGGAACTCTGGGAAAATATTGTAGTTGGGCACTGTGGAGCCAGTGAAGGTGATAAGCTTATTCCAAATTTTAGTGGTGCTGAAAGAGGGTTTTGCAGTAATTGATATCTTCTTTGCTACCAGCACTAAATTTGATGTTCAGTTATGTCTCAAATGGAGGGAACCTCCTAGTCCACAGGAGGACACCATGTTCTACAGGATGACCTGGAACCACATCTGCAGTCACAAAATACTGCCCACTCTTTTGCTGTGCAAAATGTTGGAGTTCTGAGAAGGGAACCCAACAAAAAGAGAGTAATGTAGGAAAAACTATGGAGAGCTATTAAATTTCATGCATAATTTACCTGCTTACTACAACAGAAATCAGGGAGATTATGTTCAAATGCCAAGTATCAGAATTTGACACAGGAAACATGCAGAAAAAAAGTAGAGTTTCAGCTGAATGAGGATTTGAAAAAGTAAGAAAATAAAGTATTATTGCATATGTATTGTCATCAAATAGCAGTGAATTTTGAAAATATTGAACAATTGTAAAACAATAGGTTAAGACTCTAATATAGTAATTCTAATTATTAGGTTTTAATGTATTTTTGCCTTTCACTTGTTTGCTGTAAGTTGGGGCAATTTATCTTAACAGTCCATGTTCATGATCTTTCAGCAAATTATGTATGTAGGATGAGGAACTAGCTTTAATGCTTGAGGAAATGCACATTTAACATACAGAAAAGCAATTAGTGGAAAATGAACAGAGAATTGCAAAGAACTTGCTTTGGGCAAGTAACCTTTTTTCAATCACAAAGAAGACTGTATTTGCCTTTCAGGTTGTTAACCTTATTTTCAGTGTATCAGTTTAAGGACTTGAATATGCTGAGTTAGAACTTGTTTAAAGCAATTAAAAATTAGATTTATAAATGTTGCTTTTTATCAAGTAAGAACAGTTAGGAAAATGTAACAATAGTGCTTGCAGGAGTCTATGTATTAAGTTTCAAATATACAAGTCCCCATCCTATGTATTTTCTACTAGTGATCTTTCAGTGCTGGTAGCAAATAGTTCTTAAAATCTTTTTAAGTCCTTGTAAAAATAAGCACTGTTCCTTCAGTTTATCATTGTTTTGTTTGAGTGAAAGTGAGAAACACACTGATTCCCTTTTGTTGTGTGTATAAGAGAAGTGTCATATACTCTTTTTTTTTTTTGTAGTTCTTTTTCAAACCACAGATCATTTAATTTAAAACTTACAAAGTTGGTCTGTGTTTTTAACACTTGACCTGTTCCTTTGTTTGGTCCTCTGGACCTAGAGTGGGTTATGTGAAGGGTGAAGAAGAGAAGCTTTATACAAAACACAGTACTTGGTTGCAAGGGAATCCCTGTATGCTTTTGCAAGCAATATAGCTTATTGTTTTCCTTTAAGATGAATCTTTACATTTAGCTTCTGAACCTTTGATGCTGTGTTGGTGTGTCCCACATCTTGAAATGTTGCTTTCAGGCTAACTATTAAGTAATAATATGCGAGTATTCTAATTTTTTAAATATTGCAACATCCTTAAAATCTCAGTTGGTACTTCTGCAGTGGACAAGTTGTTAGACTTAAAGAACAGATTTTTGTAACTGAGCAAATGTCTAATTAAATATCCTCTTGCAAGGGTATTGTCCCAGTAGAGGACATATCAAAATAGAATGGTTCTTTGCTTCCACTGAAGATGTGAATTCAGTGATTGTCTAAGTGTGTAGAAATTGAATAAGGTAGCTTTCCACTGAGTGCTGACTTGAGTGCATGATATCCTTTGCTTTCCTTTAAAGCATCAGATACCCTATATGGAAAGAATACACAGCACTTTTCTGAGATTAGAACAGAGTGACTTTGCCATGACTCCTCAGCTGTATAGGAGGAACAATACAGAAATCTAAAAAAAGTTTTCTGTCTAGGTGAAAATGTTGAGAGCAATATCATTCATCATTTTTAGCCCAAGCAGCTGAAGTCTGTAATCTGTTTCATGCCCAAATGTTAGTTCAATAAAGTAAACGTGTCCTTCTCACCTATTAATGGCTAAGCTAAATGGTAGATTTTTTCTGTATATGTAATTCTATTGTTTTATATATAGTTTTGTTATTGTTTTATTTTAAAAGTTTGTAAATATTACATGCATGTATCTTAAGAGATGAATTTGTATTTACACATGGACACATATGATTTGATTGCATCAAAGACAGCATTCAGGATACCTGTGAAGTTGGCTTCTGGAGTGTATCAGTAATTCTGCAAGTTCTGTTCACCAGAAACTTTTCTTAACTTCTCTGGCAGTATTTTTTAGTAGGAAAGAGAAGATGGGTGTAGCTACTTTTGGGTTGGACTGTGGAGACACATGAATGACTGGATGATATAGCTGCTTGGGAAAAAAAAAACCCAGAACATTTCTTCTGTTAGTATTTTTCAGACAACACGATTCTTACATCATTTTCCTTCCAAGGTTGTTGACATACTCAGTAGAGCCTCTTCAAGAGAAAGAGATTTCCTCAAGAAAAACACCCGTGTGTTTGCTATATAAACTGTCTCATTTGCAAGGTAGAACATGAGTTCAAAATGCAGTGTTTATTGTCCTATACTTAGGACATTGCATAATTTGTATACATACAGTAACACAGTATGTATTTTGCTATTGTGATCCAGTGAAACTGAGAGTTACTGCTCACCTACGAGCATTCAGTACTGACAGAAGAATGCATGAAACTTCCTGCACCTTTCAGGTCTGGAGAAGACCCTGTGTTCATGCTTTTTCCAACTTCAGTATTGTTCCATTAAATATCTTAGACTGTCACATTAAAAAACCCAACAACCAGGAAAATCATGTTCATGATTTAGAGGAACTGACTTACGAGTTCCATGCATATGTCCAATATACATTTTATTGCCATGTAGCAAGTTTTTAGATAGGAAGTGTACAAATTCCTGCTAACTAGTACATAGACAATAACAGAAGAAACATGGACTGCTTTACAGATGATCACAGAATCAGAGAATAATAGAATAGGATGATTCAGAAAGAATCTTAGGAAAGGAAGTAATTTCATTTTAGACTTGGGAGGTTTTGTGTCTGATTCAGCAGAGCATCCTAAAATGTAAACATGTGTTTCACTTGCAATAAAATAAAAAATTCAGATATATGTACCTTAGTACTTTATGGAGTTCAGAACTCATGGGAACTGTCCTTCATTTGATTAGTTTGTCAAAGTCACACTGTCATAGGGAACTGGGACTTACAAAGCAGAGAAGAAAGCAAAACTTACAGCTAATGCCTGTGGGGCAACAGGACAAATAATGTTTCTTAGTACTAAGCTTTGATATCTGATGTCTTCAAGTAGAATTAGTTGAAAATTATGAATCTCTGATGTTGCAGAAATGGAATACATTTTTTTAAGGGACAAAAGCTTTGGAAATACAAATCTTGAAGTTCTATATTAAAAATTTGAAGTTGAGGATTGCTTTCATTAATGCTTAATTTGATTTCTGGATGATGCAATATTAGATGCTGAAATTCCATATTATGCTTGATTTTCAAAGTAAGTTTTAATTTTCAGCCTTCTTAGTGGACTTCACAAGTATAATGATTTAACTTTATATACCATTTTGCCTCATAGACTATAGCTAATTTAAATTTGACAGACACTTGTGCTGTAGTGTGGTTAAAAGGAAAAGAGGGGGATCCATTTGTATTGTGTTCAGATTGGGAAAAGGAGATCAAGTTAATCTTCTATGTATAGCCACATGCACTAATTCCATAATGCTTTTATATGGCATTCTAAAGCCATATGAGAAACTTTGACCTTAAGTTCACCTTAGTACATAGTATCTGGAAAGTTTAATTGACAAAGAAGTATGAGCTTTATGTAGCCATTGAGATTAAATTAATACAGTCTAGTTTTCAAATAGGTAAGTTAAGTGAAGTTCCAGTATTTCAAATAGAAAAAAAATAATTCCACACTTGGCATTATTATTAATGTGTCTAGTCACTGCACATTTCTGCTGTTGCTGTCACCTGCACACTAAAGGGGACTGCAGAGTGTTACAGGTTTTGAATCCAGATCCTCTGGGTTTTCAACTGGAAATTACTTCAGTTGATGTTTTATGTTTCTAGCACTCAGAAAAGAGCGTTTGATTCTTCATTTCCATATTTTTGTCATACCACTATCTAAGAGACAAGAAGTAAATCAGTAGGAAATGGTTGGCTTTTCTATTACAAATCCTATATAGCAAACACTTCATCTTCAAGTTCTGTGGTTTGAGATGACTGAGTTACCTGAAACTTAGCAGGAAGGTTAAAGCTAGCACAGTTCAGAGTAGTGTATTTAATATCTGGAGGTTTAATAGAAAAGATAAAGTTTGCCAACTTGTATTTCTCCATATCTTTATGAATGTCTCCCTGAAGTAATGTGTTCATATAGTGCTCAAGTGTAACATTTCATAAAAATCGTGAAATGAATCTTTTTCTTTTGAAATGTTGGAAACTTGCTATTAGTTGCTTTTGAAATTTAGGAAAAAGAAACAGAATATTAAGGGTCTACAAAGCTAAGTTCTGTTTTTCAAGAGATAATCTTATTTTTTTGTGTACTTTAATCCTATAGTTAAGAGAAACAATTTATTCTAACAAATTATTCAAGATAGAACCCACAGAAACAGTTCAGGTGTTGGTGCTTTATATCAGGACACTATGAGGGGGAATGTGATATAATTTATGTGCCAGCTGGACAATTGCTAGATAAAAATATTGCAGTTTTATAACAACTCATGCATTATTTAGGTATTCTAGTAGCTTCCTGCTATAAAACAAAAAAATAAAAATATTTTTCTATATTTATTTAGTGATGCTAACAGTGATGCTGATGCTGAATTGCCATGTTACTTGAATTAATAAATTGCCTTTCAGGGAAACCTTAATAGGGACACTTGATTACAGAAATAAAACTAAGACCTACTTTATCCGAGTCTGAATTATCACCCACATTTTTCTGTCTTTCTGTTCCTGTCATTCTGCTTGACTTCATTTTATTTTTCTCCTGAAAAGTACTGATTTATAAATAGTGGCAAATTCTAATATTAATTTCTCTACAGTTTTTTTGGCTAGTTCTAAGTATATTCGTGTTAATTTTGTGTAAAAGTGGAGAAAATTAAATATTGAATACTTCAGATCATGTGAAATACTGGAGACACTTCCTGCCTGAAGTACTCATGTAAAATATCTTTACAGGAAGGCACTGTAAATAATGGACACTCGCTATTAGGATAATTCTTTCTTCTGAAATAAGGAATACTATCAGAGTATATATAAATTAAATTTCGATTAAAGGAGCATCAAGTCTTTTGATCGGGATTAGAGTTCACATACCATCTTCTGTGCTGCTCTTGTTTGGCATTTGGGGTGGTAAAATTCTGTATTGATAAATAATATTTTTTTTCCCAAAATCATACTTGCTAGAGTTAAAAAATTTACCTGTTTAATGCTGTTAGCCTACAGGTGTGGACAGTAGCCAGAAGCTAGGGGCCTTTTTGCAGATCTCCTTTAGACAGCAATGTCTTTCACTTGCTGAGAGACTGTAGGTTGGTGGTTTTTTTTTAAATCTGTTTTTGAGTTTGTCTCTTTGCTGTGTTTTCAAATTTTAAGAAATAAATTTATTATTTTATTTTTAAGGGCAGGCATCACTATAACCTTTTATATATAAGCTTTTATATATAAGCTTATATGCTGTAAGCACTGTGTATTTACCATGTTTCTAGTGGGGTCTGGGACTTTTGTTGTTGTTTTGAATATAGAGTCTGTCTTTATTGGTCTTCAGGGCGTTTTTAAACCTGGTAAAAGAGAGTAATTAAGAAAGAAAACTGCTGTTTTTTGGGGGAGCACTGAACTGAGGCACATTTTAACTGTTATTGTTCCATAGGTATTACTGTAATATAAGCTAGTAAAGAAGTTGATCTCAGTTTCATGAACTATTGTGGTAGTTTCCATCATCACCTGGATAAAAAAAGAGTAGATTGATAATACTTAGTCTGAGGAGAAAACAAATAGAATTTCCCTGTTCAATAGCTGAACAAAAGCTAAACCCTAGGGGTGCAGTTTTCTATTGATGCCTTTTAAGTCACAATTTATTTGTGACCAACTGACAAATGGACACGTGGTTGGTATTTATGTCTTTACATAACAAAGTGTTTAGGTGGCACTGGACTTTGTTAGCATAACTTTACCAATTGAATTTTTTTTCTAGCAAGGGTGTCAAACACACTAAAAAGGTATCACATGCATTTTTTTCTCAAGTTTTTGGTGTTTTTTTTAAATTTTGATACAGTTATTTGTTTTTAACATTTCTTTTCTCAGAA
Organism: Florisuga fusca; assembly: GCA_038090715.1. Taxonomy (NCBI): domain Eukaryota; kingdom Metazoa; phylum Chordata; class Aves; order Apodiformes; family Trochilidae; genus Florisuga; species Florisuga fusca. The sequence continues at coordinate 5,111,430 of JAAWXA010000038.1, forward strand.
GGTTTTGAGAAAGTTTACCTTTTGGATGGATGGTATTGCTAGCTTGAAAATGCCAGGTATCTTAAGAAACATACTTGGTCCCAGGACTCTGTAAATGCCTGAGCCAATTTAGAGAGGTACAAGATGTACTTTGGCTGATATTTATTACATGGTAGGAGAATGAGATTGTCTGTTGCTTCATACATCCCAGGGACTGCATGCTTTTTGGTATCTGATAACATGCTTGAGCTCTGGACTGGCTTAGAGGGTGGTAGATAGCAAGCCTGTATTTTAAGAAAGCAGGGACAAAACCTTAGCATGACTGTAAATCTTAGTATCTATAATGCTGTGGTGTCTTCTTACTGAAAATAAAAGCCAAGACTTTGCTCAAAATTCAGCATTTGAATAAAAAGTCGTATTTGTGAGGCACAGATTGAGCTTGCAGCTCCTCTGGTGAACTGAGAAATCTGGTACAGCTGCTGAGGACCATTTCCTTACTGAGGAGGTAGTAGAGCAGGTCCGCATGGTAGAGCAGGAGATACCTCAAGTCTCACAAAAAGAGAAATGCTAATGAAAGTGTTGCAGTTGTGCACTTATGGGGACAAAATGCTGAGGGCATTGACAGGACCATAGCTCGCCCCTAGAGTACCTGCTGCTGGATAGTTTTGCAGCAATGCCTTTTTCAAATTACTTTCTTTAAAAGCATTTTTTACTTTCTGGTGCAACTGACGTGTACCCATAGTCAGAGATGAAAATGTATCAACTATTTTAGTAGAGAAACACTGAGTGATAGTCACAATTATGCAGTAAGTCTCTGTTTAAAGAAAGATGTAGTTCTTTTCATGACTGACAGTTCTTGGATTTCTTCTTTCTATTTCATTCTCTTAAGTTCCTATTTGTCCCACCGAATAGTCAATGGACAAAACATCTCATAGTGAGATGGGAAAAATGGGAGTTTCATGTATTGTATTCCCTTGTTTTCTTGTGCAACATTAGACTGATTCTGCTGTGGAGAAATGGCAATACCAGTAGGATGGAAATTTTAAGCTTCTGTAGTTTCAATAATTTTGAGATGGTTTTCATATGGTAGTACTTGGTGTATTTAGTATTGAAAACTGTACCACCATAAAACTGTTTTATGATGCAGTAGTCACTGAAAGACAGGTGTATTTAAGTCATGTTATTTTGGGACCTTTGCAAAGGTGTCCGTTAGACTGTAAATGAATACTTGCCATCTATTTTTTAAACAGTGAGAATGACTCAGAAATTGAATGTTTAACTCTCATTTCAGCTTCTGATTTCCAGCTTTACTTTGAGCTTAACAATTTGGTGTCTTGTAAATAGACAAAAACTAATAGGATGTTTTTGCAAAGACTGGTTGACCAAGATGATGAAAAATACAAGGCTGTGTGAGAATAACCTGAGTTTATTTCTGCATTTGCAGGTTCATCTTTGAATAGCACTATTTAGGGTGGGGTGCATTGATTGAGGCTGATACAGCTCTCATTAAGGCCCTAAAGCTTTTATTTTATTTGAGGTCTGAGCTGTTTTGTTGTTTGCTTTTGTTGTTGTGGTGTATTGTTTTTTCCCCAGCACTATTATAAGAGGTTAGTTAAATGATAAATAATGTCTAGAGCATCAGAAGCAGTGCATTTTATGTTGGTTGCAACAGCGCCAAACTTGGAATATAAAAATGTTATATCTGTGCCTAAATCATGGCAGGTAACCATGGCAATCATACCATTTCCAACAGCTCACAGAAAGTATTTGAAACATCCTAAGTGATCTGATCCATTAATTATGAATGATATCAATATTTTACCATCTGCCACTCTAACAGAGTATACGAGAGACATGCAATTGTGTGAAACAATTGAAACTGGAACTTAGAATGAACTTAGCCTTTAGTGAAGACCTGCAAAACAGTGTAACACACATGGTACATGAGACTCTTCTGATTGGCTTCAGAGCTTAATGTATCAGTTGAATTTGTAAGATTTCGGTTATATATTCTTATTGTTAGAGATTTGTAATTTGGGCAGAAACTTGGCAAATTCTCAGACAAAAAGAATTTCATGAAATATTTAGGGACCCATTAATTTCAGGTTAAAAACATTTTACCAGATGTGTTTTGATGCTTCTGCAATCTGAAGCAGTATGCTGAAATTTTGTGGATTCTTAATCAAAAGTACATGCTGTGGAACTGTGGTCTAAAAAAACAGCCTGGGCAGTAGGTTGTGCAGAAACAGCAGTAGCCTTATTTTTCAGAAAACGTGCTTACAGATTGAAGGTAAATGCTGGTATATTAAGTCACAATCAACAATTTGTTTACAATAATTCTGTTCTGCATAAAGTATTGGTAAATATGGCCAAGATGCCCTCAAGACTCATTAGAATCTGTCCAGGTGTATGGAACTGAGTCCCTCTCTGTACAGTAGCCTTTCTTTTAACAAGGAAACAGAGGTTCTCCACCACTTTGGCAGGGATTTCGATTATAGTCACAGGCAATGTATCTCTGCACATACTAGTTCCTTTTCAGTGTACAGAATGCTTTAATGTATTGTTAATCAGGTGGTGCTGAATGTGTGAGGCTGTCTCTTGGTTTAGATGGGAGCTGCTTTTCAAGTACAGTATGGTAATTGCAATTTCATTACAAAGAGTGGTAGTAGTTGTCCTTAAATAATCCCTCACACTGAGAATGTATGGCTCTAAAGAGTTTATCTTTTGAACTAAAAAGAAATCTCAGATCTTGAAAGCAGAGCTTCTGCCTTCTTTGAATACTTCAAGTTTGGTGGTACCAATCTACCACTGGACTCAGAAGAGCTAAAAGGGTCAGGTAGTGATGGATTTTGCTTTTCAAATGGTAAGATTATAGATAATTGTTCAAATGGCTTTAAGGAAAGATTTGTAGAAATAGTATTTAGGGCTTGAATCAGGGAAATGCTTAAAAATATGTGATCCTGAATTGTTAATGGATGAATCCAATTAATGGCAGAATGCATGTATCAAAATGGACAGAAACTTATATAAAACTCATTTTTTTCTATAGTATTTCCAAATGATATATAATATGTCCTGTAAACAGGTAAAGCTCTTGAAACTACAGGAACTAAATGTTTTTTGGCCAGTGCTGGGTTTAGTGCCATTTTTGGCATGTACTTCTGGGGAAAGCAAAAAATTAAAAGGGACACAGTTATTCAGAATTTATTTTTTTAGCCAAATTTAAAAGAATTTACTGTTTTTTGTCCAGAGCTTCTGCTAGTGCTGTTTTTTACAAAAAGCAACATACGTCATTAAGGCAGGTAAAATTCATAAAGCATTCCTGCAAATAAAAAGAGCCATTTATGAGACTGAGAAATTTTCATTGTGATTCAGATTTGAAATGCTCCAGTGACTGGCTTGATGATTCAAGACACAGGGTCTGTTACCTTGTTAGAGACAAGACCTGCTATTTATTCATTTTATTCATCCAATTTCTTCTATACATTTTTCTTAACTGAGTTTCCTAAAATACCTTTCATCTTTGTAATAATATCTGTTTGTATTTTTGAAAGCAGATCTTTTTCAACCATGTTAGCAGAATATCTCTTTAGATCTCTTTAAAGATCTCTTTAGTGAGATCTTTTTTTTTTTTTTGCATAAGCATATGTAGTTGTAATTTTAACAAAATTACTTTGTACTCACAGCACATTCATATCAAGCATACATAAATCAGTATATTGAATCTTAGGGGAAGATCTTTAATGTTTCCTGTGTGAATAGATTTGGAATTGTAGATTTGTATTGACAGAGGCAATCTCATACAAACACCAAAGATATATATGTACTAAAGAAATTAGTTTTTTCTACTGATAGAAGACCAAAAGAGAACCTTTCCTGTACATTCACTTGTAAATAATAACACAATTTAGGAGTTGGAATATAAAAGATAAACTAGATTTAAGTTGTAATAATTGGGTCTGGTGAAAAGGGGATAACAGGTACATTTTTTTAAGTTGAGACTGAAGTAAATGGTTAAGCTTTGAACCAATTGTGTTTTTCTATTACCAGTTATTCTATTTACAGTTTGTGACAAAACCTCTTTATTACTGCAACAGCTTGGCAGTAGCACCTGTGTGGTAAAATAATTCCTCTGAGTAGCTGACCTGCTGTAGAAAAATGCCCATTTAGTGATAAAGTATAGACCTACAGCTGAATGATTTTGACCTTGGTGTACATTACTTCTGCTAAGGACAATGGGCCTTAGTACATGGTGCAGAATTTCGTGGTAGATAGCTTGAATTCTGGTTTTGAGATCAAATTTAAAAGAACAGTTTGAACTCTTTTCAGGCTGAGTTTAATTTCAGAAATTTTCTGTATTTCACTTGAATAAATGGCAGAAAAATAGCTATATATTATAAGCACTGTTTTGATCAGCTGTAAACAGCAAAAATGCATTCCCCAAGCATGTTCTGGCAGTCTTAATTAGAAAAATCCTTTGTGCAGTTTTTATCTGTAGTTAATGAGATTCCTTGCAATAACACAGGGGATATGAAGTACCTACAATCAGATATTTTAACATAATTGAGAAGATGTCACTGAAAATATCTTTGTTGAGGATTTGTGACCAAAAAACTGTTAAAATGCTAGTGAATATGGTAGTTTAAAAAAGGAGAATTTCTCGGGGGCTTGAAAGCATAACTGCTAGAAGTTATGGAACACACTTATGGAATTGTGGTGGGGGTGAGGCCAGTTCTTTGGAATGGCTCCAAGCTGAGGCTGTGTCTGCACTGGGACCAGGCAAGTAGAGCAAAGCAATCTAACTCCTTCCTCTATTACAGTCAAGTAAGACTGGGGGAGAGGATCACTCCAAAATTGAAATGGTCTCACGTGTCAAACATAAACCCACCACAGCTCATGCTTTCAGAACCAAAGCTGTTCCACAAATTTTTTCTTCCTCACTGAGATCTCCTGTGTGCCACACTTTCTTGTGTTCTGCCTCACACACCTGCTGGTAGCACATCAGTGTCCCTACTAATTTGGTAGGTCAAGTGTTTTGAGTAAAAGACAGGAAAATAGGGCTGTTCCTTGAGCTAGTAAAAAAATCCAGTAGGAACAAAATTTATGTTAGTCAATTAGTTAATTTTTATTGCACTACACTTCTATTTATTATTAGATTTCCATTTTTTCTAATATTCTGTATTGCCACATTAAAATTTTTGCTTTAATGTTTCCCAGCAGCTTGTATAGACTTCTGTTCCACACATTTGTCCTGACTTCATCAGTGCAGTGGGGCACGGAGCAAGCTGTTGCTCTGTTCCCTTTGAGTAGTAGCTGTACTCAGTTATGGAGTACTGGGTGAGTGCCTCTGCAGAGTAGAATGCATGAAGTGACAGCAGTGCAGCTTTGTTTTTTTAATCAGGTATCATTCTCCAAGAGTTTTCATATTTCCATCGTTTATCAGTAAGCCAGTTGACACCAGAGTCACTTGCTACACAACGTGTGTGTGTAGTGTGGATGTTGCTGAAAACTAATGTGACTGATAAAAAGAAAACCGTGTAGTATATAGGGTTTTTTTTTCACAATGATCTTGATAGTTACATGTATTAGTATGAAACTGGAATGTAAAAGAGGACCAGATAGCTGTGTAAGTTCGTGTTTAGAAAACAATGTGTAATTAAGGATTTTGTGACCTTAATTAAACAACATGTGCACTGCCTCAGTTTCGGAAGCCTGTGAATACGTGAATGTCTTCTGCTGTTATAAATGTTACAGCAACTATGGTTATTAAGTAATCACATGCAAATCAAAGATGAGCAGAAAAGACTTCCTTAAGTTATTAAAAATGTGGCTATCTTTCATATACAGGATTAGTTGCCAATATTTGCAAATGTACCTTGCTTAACTTGTTGGGTGTTTTGTTTGGGTTTTTTTGGTTGGTTGGTTTTATTAATTTTATGGATTTAAATTACTATTTTGACAAATGCCTTTCAAAATCTTTTCTCATTTTCTTCAGTCTCCTAAAAATATTGCTGTTCTGTGTAATTTCTCCTAATGAGAGACAAGAACGGAACAAAATGTGAATGAATGTTCTAGAAAGTCTCGAGCAGTCCTGAATCTGAAGGACCATTCCTGCTTCGATGATGAGTTAGTCTGTTTTACCTAAGGAAGGAATGATTCTCATTTTGCATCCCATTCATGGCAGAATGGCTGGAACAGCTTTAACACAATGTATTTATTCAGTGTTGTCAAATATATTTTGTGGTGGTTTTTTGGTGGCTTGTCAGTTTTTTGGCAAGAAACAACTTATTTCAATGGCTTTTCTTACACATAAACAATACAGGTTGGATAGACACATTTACAGGTAATAGTCTTCACTTGAGAGCTGTTATTTTTTAATAATAGTTTTGGCTGCATGCCTCAAGAACACACTGACATTTAAACCAGGCTATTAGAGTCCCTGCATTTTTTAGATACAGTGTAATGACTGTAGTAAAAACCTGCCAGCACCTGATTTCACTGTAAACCTATTATAGTGAAATGTGGAGACTTTATATTATAGTACACTGCAATTGATGTCCCTCATAGGAAAAAGTTTAAGCAGGGATGGATGTTACAGGATGCATGGCATTTTGCTGGTTGTTAGACTTTTAATTTTTAAGTCCATCAGCAGAATTAGGAGTTTATAGACTTACTTTGTTTATTTATGGAGTTCAATATAGAATAAAATCCTGACATCTAAAATACTATAGGAACTTGAGTAAAGTGGCTTTATGAGAACTGTGATATGGGCTTTAAAAGAACAATCTACTAGGTCATTCTGTGTGTCTATTATACGAAAACTCCATCACCAATCAATAATTTATTAACATAATAAAAAAGATGGAGAAAAATTAATCTATTCTGGAGTTTGTGTGCCCAGCATGGGAAAAGTACGAATTGTGAAGGAATGGTGGGAATAAATTGGTATGTCCTTCTGCAAAGACTGGTAATTCTGCATCTTAAAAAGCATCACAAATTCTTATGCCAGTGTCTCTCTGCCTGTGTAAGGCACTGCTTTTCTCAGATGCAGTGGATCTCATTTTATGGAGATCTACTAATAAGAGGAGAATTCTGGTCTATAGGAGAGGCGTTCTGCCAAAGAGAGAATTCATCATCCTGTCAGTGGATGTTTTTGTGAATCAGGTTTTATTAGGTTGCATGGTTTTCCTTTATCTCTAAGAAGAACAGAGTCAAGGGTTTTTTACATATTGCCAACGTATTTCTATAGGCATAATAAAGATCATGAAAATACAAAATTTTATGTTTATTAGGGCTGCAAAGTCACATTATAGAACCGGAAAACATCTTCAACTATTTATATTTTTCCATTCTATTTTTAGGATGCAAAGTTTGTAGAAGAGCGACGCAAGCAGCTACAAAATTACCTAAGGAATGTAATGAACAAAATTATTCAAACTGTGCCAGAATTCACAGCCAATCCCAAAAAAGAGACTCTTATTCAGCTGATGCCATTTTTTGTGTAAGTATCAGTGAAGTAGATAAAATATTAAGCTTTTTTCATCACAGTTTAATATAAAATACAAAGCAAGCATCTCAAAACTCTTTAAAACAGTGATTTTTGGAAATAGAATTCAAGTAAGTGCTTCTGTAATATTTAAAGGAGTATACAACATGTAAAGTATTTTTTTTAAGTTGTGACTTTGAACAAGAATCACTGTATAAAACTTTCAGAAATATCAGAGACACATCAAAAACTACATCCATAGGTGTTCTTCAAACACTAAGTGGTTTTGCTCTCTTCTATTTTGTCTTTTTCAGTTCTATTTTGCTTTTGTTAGTGTGAGGTTTGTATTTTTGTTTTTCTATTTATTTTTGAGGATGAGATTGGAGCGTTATTACCCTACTTGCTAATCAGATTAAAATGTCAAGTTGTTGAACTTGTTTTAGCTGAATTTTGCAGTCTGCTAACACAATCTATTTTCATTAATGGTAACATTTAATATGTCCAGATAGAAAATACATTTGCAATTGAATTTGAAAATTCAGTTTCCAATTTTTATATTTTTCTCTTCCTGTCTAATTGTATTTTATTTAAAAATGGTCAAGTATAGCTGTGTGAAATAGTGAACAAGTAATTTCTTGTCAAATTAATTTCATAACTTGCTTCTTTAAATGTAGATTTAAAAAAAAAAAAAAAAAAAAAAAAAAAAAGCAAGCCAGTGTGCTATGAAGGTCCTGTACATCTTACAGCAGTTTCTAGGTAACAATTATATGTTTTCCTGAGCTGCAGAGCTGGACATTTTTTCTCTTGAGGTAGCTGCTCAAACATATTCTTTAAAGAAAGCAGAGAATCTGCCAATAACTCATCAGAGAAAAGGCTATAACAGATTCTGAGAAACTGTTGTCTGCAGGATGTATTTGATCACCAGAGGAGTTGACAGTTCTCAGTAATGATTAGAGGATGGTAATAGTCAAAAAATATCTTCTCTTGGTGACATAACTGGCAGCATACTTGATAGCAAAAGTTCTGTTCTTAGGTAGTGACTTTTCCAACCAAAAATCTTCTGTGCTCCTTTTGACATCCATGTCATTTAGGGTGTGGTTATATATTTAGTTAGTTATGCATCAGTTATGTCTGTGGGATGTGTGGTGTTTAGTTATATACCTGTTTCAATAAATGCTAGGGACTTGATTTTTCTGCTGGGTTTTTGTTTTGCACATTCTGAAACATGTTAGAGCTGCAGTTCCAGCCCATAAGTTCTTGGGAGAATTGGAAATGAGAGAGTAGAATTGTCCTGTCCATTCGATTTGCAGTGCATGTGGTGCCAGTATTCTGCAGTTAGTGCACTGACAGATAAAGATTAAAAGCAAACAAAGCAATCCCTGAAATACTGCAAAGTAATAATGATGTGAAGTAAGGAAGTTTTAAATTCTATTTTGAATAGATTAATTTCTCAAAGAGCTGGCGATGGTATGGCACTTAAACCTATTAGTGTACATATCTGTTCCTTCCAATAGAATAAATTACAGTGTTCAGCAAATGCACCCTGAAATATCATGGCTAGTGGCCAGATTTTTACCTGATTTCATCCTTTGAAGTGGCAGCTTGTCTTATCAACTTAGCACTGAATGACATCAGTAGCTCTTTAATAGATCTGTTACGTTCTGTAACAGTAAGTAAGCACTCTGATAAAGAGGAATGTAATTTACATGAACAAACTGGGAACAGCATTTATTTAAATATGTGACTTTTAATTAGTAAAACACTTTCTAATGCCTGAAATGTGCTAATGAAACTAATTTATTGCTATGTTGATTGATCTACTTAGAAAACTATGTAGAGACATTACACAATATTTATCTTCCAATAGAACTGTGTTGTCAAGCACTGATGCTTGTTGAAGTAAAAATACCTTGGATATCTAAAATTTGATTAATATGTTCCTACAATGCAGGAAATTCCATTGCAAAAATGCACTGTTCTTCTGCGGATCGTTCTTAAGAAATTTCTGGTTGTTTTGCTGTTATTCTTGGTTTCTGTGTTCTTCACTTTGTAACTGACAGTTTTGTTTTTAGCCTCTCATTACCTATGAGGCTTGGCATCAAACTTAAAAAAAGTATCATGCCTGTTTTGATCTAACTGAAATGTGAAAGAAGCAGGGCAAAAATTGTTTAGTCACAGTATATGAGAATTCATACTTTTAATCTCTTTTTCCTTCTGTAAGAATTAAGATTAGAAAATTGTATTATGATGTTTCATTTTTTATTTTTTAATTTCATATTTTGGCACATATTGACGTTGAAGACATATTACATGGCATTCTACAAATTCATTTAATCCTCCTTTCTCTGCTCTGTGTAGAGGGTTTTTGAATCTTAGAGGAAAACAAGGAAATAAATATATCACCTGGAGCAGAAACAGGGATAGGGCAAGAATAAGCAGGGAGAGAGACACCCAGAGAATGTTTAAGGTTAAAAGGACTATGAGTTGAATATAGTAAACCAGTACTGAGAAGTAATGTTACTTTAGCTTTACTAGAGGCATTTGGCTTTCTAAAGCTTGTTTTATCCAAACACGTGTCAAGTCTGTCAGCACGTGCTGCAACTCTGCTGCACCTTTCCACATGGTTAAGAACTGTCCTGCATCCTCCTGTTTTGTTCAGATACAAGATTTGTAAAATTATTTCTTACTTGACATACAGGCAGTGAGTCTTTTAAATGATCTGAATAAATGCTAAAACCTGTAAATTGAGCTAGGAAATGACAGTTACCTGTGGAAGATCATTGCCTCCATAATGCAAACTGTAGCAGAGTTTTATTTGATTGTGTTTTGTGTGTTGAAAGACATTGCAGGAGAGTTCAGGAAGCTCTGTTTTAACATGAGTACCTTATTGATCAAATCTTACTTTGTCTTTGAGGATTTTTCCAGCACAATTAATATAAATTGAGTGTTTTTATGGGAGCACACACCCTTGAAATACTTACGAAAGATGCCACCCGTACTGGGAAGAAGAATTTATCTGTACTAGCAGGAAATTTCATTTGTTTTTCTCTCTTTTGATCCCAAGGGTCGATTTGCATTACAGAGATGCCATTGAAAGTATTGCAGAGTTCCTTAATCTAATTTGTGATCAGAGCAGTGATATATCCAAATTTTTGTTCGTGTTTGCCCCACCTCCTCTTCCCTGCCTGTATGTGGGATTCTCTATTTAATGTCTGGTAGAATTGACATCTCTCCTATCAGTCGTCTTCAGTGTGCAGTTTTCTTCTGATAAGCATTCTGAGGGAATATATATACATTCCAACCAAAGAGTTTTCAGTCCATGATGTTCTTATTTCAGGATAGTTATCATGACAATACAGCATCAGACAGTTGCTGTAGGTGGGCATATATTCCAAATACCCATCAGCATTCAAGATGTCTGATGACTTCAACTTGGTTCTGCTGGGACTAATTTTACAGAAGTTAACAGTCAATAACTACTCTTTAGAGCTTAAATACCAAATTTTAATTGGGAATAATTCTTATGTATAGTTACTAAAGATTTACAAGAGGAACATAAAATTATCAGTGAGATCTGCTTTGCATATGAACATTGTAATCTTTTACATTTCAGATCAAAAATTTGTGTTGCTTCCTCATTATTAAGTCTTGCTCTTAAAAAAAATCAACTTCACTTTGAAGTAGTGTGACTCTTACACTGATTACCATCTCAATGTAGACAGTGAGACTTGCTCTGCAACAGTAATTGCTACAAATTGTTCAATAGGCCCCACAAATAGATATTTATGAGTATATTTCTTTCTAGTAGATTTTTGTCATGTTTCTTTGTATTCAATGTGACCTTTACAGTGCTTATGAGAAGAATAGTGTATACTCTGCTGGAACTGAATACTCTTTGTTCACCGATGAAGGCATTTGAGGGCTTGTGATCCTTTACAGTTGCCTCAGAATAAGCTCTTGTTTAACGCTGCCTGAGGAAATAAGAATGTTAAAACAGGCAATATTGATATTTAGTGTCTAAAATGGTTGAAGCAAATGAGGGATAGGATATTATATATTTCTTTTATGTGTGTAGAAATGTACATGAGATGTTCTCCATTATGTAGTTTATGGACAAAAAAATTCAAGCAAGTACATTGACAGTAACAGTCAGAAAGCACTTTGTGTTGCTGTTGGTAACTAATTGCTATATGTCATTTTTCTTTATAAAAAGACAGTTTTGAAGCTCTGAAAGAAATGGACTTCATATTGAACAAAGCCATGTTCAATGTTACAGCAACCTCCAGTTCTATACAAAATGAGGTTTTCACTGCGCTGTGCATGTTCTGATGGGTCTATTTCCATCTGTTTTTTGCAAATAAAAGTGGCTGTCAAAGTTAAAGAAAATGCCAAGCTGCCTACCATGAAAATAGAAAATAATCCATTTACCCAATATCTTTTCATTTAACACCTCTATGACATGCAGAAATAGCTTAATGTAGTGACATTGAGCTATTGAGTCCCTTTTATTACTCTTGATTATGCCTGATTCCCAGTTTGTATAAGACAATTATTTTGCATAAACATTTTTCATAGTCTAGGAAACTTGGGTCCAGATGGGATGCTGGTCAGTTGAACTGATTAGGTCAAGATGCTTTTCAGTATTTTTTTCATTGGGCCCCTGGAGCTGCATCATCACTTTAGGTCATTTTCCCTTGCAGTTAACCACAGGCTTAGTAATAAAAGATCATTCTGAGAGAGGAGCTGTCATTCTTAGTAGCATTTACCTCTTCCTTTTTGTCTTGCTCCTTTACTGCTTGCCAGTAATCTCAGCAAATCTTTAGCAAGAGAGAAGTTTTCTAAACTGTACCATTTTTGTCCCCGACTTGTAGCAGTGCAAGAAGAGGTTAAGATTTTTCTCATAAAAGAAAGCTGGGCAAAGTTTTATGTCATTACAGCAGTGATCCTGTTTCCTTGGTAACAAGCAAGTCACATGCACTCCCTTGTTAAAAAGTGAACTCTCTGTATTCAGGCATTTCTGTACTGCACCAGGTGTTTCTGACCATGGTATCAAGAAAGGGGCTGTAAAGGCAGTAAGGAAAGTTTCAGTTTTGAAGCTGGGCACATTAGGTACAGTTGTAATACTCTCTTTTATTTTGTGAGCAACGTCAAATCAAAACAGAAAAGAGACTTAACAACAACAACAAAATCTCTGCCCTCCTTGTTTTTCTCTCTTAGATTTCTCAGTTCTTATTTTATATTCATTGTCAAAGAATACCAGTTAAACATGCCCCCCCTTGTCTGAATCTACATGAGTGCCCTGTAATCACATTTTGGTTTTCAAAGCTTAGTTTTTGGCCTACTAAATCCTACAGAATAGTTTTTAATATTTATTGCACAGCTGCACTTAAACTGGCTGTTCTATAATTACTTGTTAAGTTTCCCTTTATGAAGAGTATTTTAAGAAAATTGCCAGCTTTAGATATTCACAGTAAAATATCAGCATATGTGGCTGAAGATTGTATAACAGGTAGTTCAGGAGATGTATTTTGGAGAATGTATAGGTAGGGGAAGGGAACCATCTGCAGGTCTCTTAAAGAAAATAAGTGTACCACCAGAAAGTGCTTTGGAAACTATTCAAATAAACATGTTGTTTTGTAAGAAGCCATCTGGTCAGTCAGAGCAATCGAATGTGGAAGTGCAGATGGGTATGAAAGCTTTGAGATCCATGATCTTCAATACAGTGCCTTAGAGGAGACCCCTTTTGATGATCTCTTTTGATCATCTCTTGATGATCTCTTATTCCACGGTGTACATTGATAGCTTTGAGTACACCAGCATCTGTACTCACACTTTTGAAATGGCAGAGTACTGGAAAAGCCCATGAAATTTCCAGGAAGAGAAAGTTTCAAATTTACATTCTCCATACAGCTGAAAGCAGATTTCGGGTAGGTAGTGTAGCACAGGGGCTTTGAATGGATGGGATTGTGTACTTTCTTTGGGGATGCTTTCTCATAGTCCAAATCACTTTTTTAGCGATTTATTAATTTTTTATTTAGAATTTGAAATGTACAGCTTAGGAGGGAAGTATTCATTTACATAAATGTTCACAGAATGACTAGAAACAGATTAATGGAACTGGAAAAACCTAAGCAATCTTATTCATATTGTGTTTATATTTGCAAGGTGCATACGATGCAACTGTGGCACTTTAGGAGGTTTTGAAGCTGAGCCATTGTCTTATCACTAAATTGTCTTTCTGCTGCTCTATGAAATGGAAAATGGTATTTTTTCAAGATATCTGATGCTGAAAAGCAATGAACGACTCATGTAAGCTGCCACATGCTTTCACTTCCTCCTGATCCAAGTTACAGTGGGACACAGGAAGCATCAGTCAAGCACTGTTTGTGTTCTGTCACCCTTAGATCAGGCCTTTGGGCAGAAGTAATCACTCTAGATTAAAGAATGCTCCCTTTTCATATTGGGAGGTTCTCTGTGACATTTGCAATCATTTTTGGCACAGGATGGCATTTGCAAACAGTTTTGGTGTAGTGTATTTATGTAATCCATTGTCAGAAATATTGTAAGCTAAGCTCTCAAACATGAGTTTATGATGTTTGCTACAGATCTCCTGAAATGTCAGTGTTCAGTTGCCCTTGAGGAATCTGTTAGGAAGGAAAAAAAGAGCGGGAATAAGTCTTGAAAAGATGCTGTTCTTTAAATCAGAATGTGTGTGTGTGTAAATATACTCCCATATGTAAATTCTACATAATTACTAGAATGACAAGTTGTTTTAAAAAATCGTTATTGAAAGAAAATTACTAAGAATTTTCTCTTCAAGTAATTGTCAGGTTTGGAGTATTGCAAGAAGAACTATTTTGTAATGCTTATTTCACTGGTAATAAAAGCAAAAATTACTTTTACACAGTGGAAAAGATTTTAAGGAGTGAAAGAGGCTTTGCTGAGAGGTGCATATATATTCTTTAGTCTGTTCTCTTAGCATATGAAACAGGATGGAATACTCATGAAAATGTGGTTTAGAAAAATCTGTTTATACATCTTATATTGCAGTCTTCTGGTGCTTATTGATACTCCTTTCTGTGCAACACTGACAGGAATGGATAAATGTATGTGTGCATTCATATTTGCTTCAAATACCTGAAGAAAATAATCCTCATAAAGGAGGCATCTTTGTACTTGTGCATTTCCTTGGCTTTAATCCAGACCATAACAAGTTGGTTTATGGCTAACTGCACAGTTTTTCAAAAGGTGGTGGGATATTTCTTTTCCTTGTTTGAACCTGTATTGAAAAAATATTTCAACAGACATCAGTTTCTCATGTGAAAGCAGCATGGATTAGCTACAGGCCATCACTGAAATTCAAAGCATCCTCCAGAAGCTTTGTTCCTTGACTTTGTTAATCTTCTAGCTATAATAATCAAGTCTGTTGCATTTTGGATAGTATTTTTGTTTCTTATTTTTAATGTTTGGTACTTCTCTGGTGATAGCAAAATCCATAAACAGTTAGCTGAAGGGGTGCTAGAATGACATGGGGTAATTTTAAGCACTCATCTATTAATAACCAAAATTAATGATATGCATGCATACTTCCCTGCTATATCACTTCACCTCATTAACAAATGAGTACAGAAAGTGATTGTTGCTAGTTCCCTGGGAATGTTCTTTAGACTGCTTCCGAGGTCTCCAAATATGTTATCTATAGATGCAAATTAACAAATATAGATACAAATCAGAAATGCAAATTGGCCTGATATGTCTATGCAGAAATAACAGAGGCAGCTTCCTCGCAGGGTTCTGGTTCTTCTGCAGCATGCAGAGATTGCAGAGATGCCCTCCCCATGCTTGGTTCAGTATGGCCCTAAACCAGGGACAAAATGACTGGAGTACTGCGTGTATATACAACACAGTTCTAAGTGTAACATCAAGCTAGTAATGTCTATGATGAAGAAGTCAATAGCTGCAGATTTCCTAGTGCAGATCTGCTTTATAGTGAAATGGGCTTCTTCAATGTAACTCTTATTAAAATAACCCAATTCCATACAGAAAGTACAAGAAGGATTTTTACTGGGATGGCTGATGACACCATCTCCAAGAGCAGACGACAGTAATTTTTCTTCACATCTTCACATATTCATGTGAAGTCCCCCAGTGGTTGATTATACAACAGCAGTGTGAAGGCTTATTTCTAGATTAAGATTTTTAAAAGTATAACACATCTACACTTAATTATTTATTAAAAGGCATGATGGGTGGTAAGGAGAACCACTAAGATGTTTGTTTTCCGTGACTGATGTTCACTGTAGAGACCTCTGCACTGTAAACAGCTTGTCATAAAACAGCTTCTGGGTAAGTCATAGCTATTCTGAAGAGCTCTGGATGTCTGGCTGCTTTAAAATTCTTTCAGTGGAAGACTCCTACATATTAAAAGAGAAACCCCAGAGCAGTAGCTATTGGGAATAACTAGGTATGACCAAAGGGAAATAAAGTAGGGCTGGTTGGCATTGTCAGGCAAACTGAATATTTTATCATAATTTTACTGTTAGTACTACAGCTGAGCCAAATGCATAATCCTGAAGTCTCCAACAAAATCCAGTGTCCAGCTTTATAAATATAATCCAGGGCAGCTGTATATATAGGACTGAAAATGCTTCATGTCTAACTGTAGAGCTGTTACTGCAGTCAAGGTAAGGTATGTCACCCATGCACCAATGGGGGCATTGCTTTCCAGGCCTGCACAGTGGTAGTGCCAGGACAAACTGGTACCCTATCTCCTAAGACTTTTCTTCTGTTGCTTGCAAAGCAGAAATTTCCTAACAAGCATAAAATTCTGCATAATCTTACTGCTTTTTGGTACTTGATAAATTGATGTTCAATACTGACCTCTCCATACAGAAACTTCATTGGCCTATTTGTAGACCAGGGGAAGTGTAAAATCAGAACCTTTTTTTTTTTTTTTTTTTTTTTTTTTTTTAAATCAGCAGATTTTCAGTTAACAGTTAGTTAAAAATTTATTCAGAACCATAAAATGTCCTATATCAAGGTTGTAGTAGTCCTCCCAACATCAGAGCCTTTATGTCACCAATAGCCACAAAGCTCAGAGGTAAGAAGAGGATGTACTTCATGGGGAGTTCATAGGTAAAAGATGAAAATGCCTTTCTTGTGATCTTCTCACTTCCTTATGGGATAAAACTCAGATGGGCTGCAGAAACAGGTACTTCAGGTAGCAGCAGGCATTTACAGGCTTCACTGTGTAGCTGAGAACATTCAGCACCTCCCAAGCTGCTACTGCCCAGTTGCCAGGCATGCAGCTCCAGGGCTGGATTTGCACTTAAATGGCTGCCAGCAGTATGGGGAGTCAAGCTGATCACTGTTGTCCTAAGTAGTTTTTTTCTTCAATATTCTAGCAAGGAGGAGGCTTACTGAATTTTTTTTTTAACTTTTATTTTGAACTTGTTGGCAAAGTTGCATCTGCATTAAAGAGGGACCAAGCTTATATAAATTTTTAAAATTCTGATCTGATGATACCTGAAGGACTGACTCCAAATTTCAGGAGATCATGGCCAGGAATGTACTCTGCCTTTTAGTCCCATTAGCAAGTTTTGCTTTCTGTTAGCCTCATTCAAAGTCATAATTAAAAAAGGAGCAACCTATATTTATCATGGCTATTTTCTTTCTTACAGGGAAAATAATTGAAATTCACTAAACAGAAAATGTGATTTTGGTTTCTGATTACTGTAGTCTTCCCTTTGCTGGCTGGCCTGATGTTTGTTTATTTTCTGTCTCATCCATCAAGACTGTTGCATCCCAAGGTGGCTTCCCTTGTTATTTGCTGGGCAATGTCATGTCTTCTTTGATTAGCTTCCTTTTCTGTTTTGGATCAAATGTAAACATTAGTCCTTGTTTTCATCAACAAGAAGAAATTCAGCACTCCCCTTGTTACTCTGCTGACAGTACTCAATTCTGGACTTTATTTACATATTTTTCCATCTTGATTACTTTTGTTTATTTGGGAAGTACAGGTTTAATTCCACTATGCCAAGTCTCTAGTCTTTTTCTTTCATTATGTTCCCAGGTGCAGGTAGACTATTTTCTTTGTGCTATCCAACTCAATTGGAATATTTTTTAGCTTATGGAATCTAAAAATAATAGGCTAAAATTATGAGGATTCTAAAAGCTCCCAAGGGTTGAGATTAATTTACATATTTTTGAGTTCTTTGGTCATATATTAGTATCAGGTTTATGGTTGGAGTGCACTGAGTTGCTCTTAGTAATTAAAAAAATTTTAAAAAATCAGAAAAAGTGGTTGCTATAAAACACTGTCCTTCTCTTTTATAGTTTCTAACATATTTTTCCAGAAAAGAGTTATGATTCTGGATCATTCTAGTAGCAGTTTTAAAGATTGTTCATTTTTCCCATTCATAACTATTATTGTTAACACAGCCTCCATTCAAATCTGGATCTGCTGCTGAGAATGGTCATGTCAGCTCTATTCTGCCTTCTTGCATATGTTAATATCATGCTGTAATCTTCATGAGAAATGAAGATACTTTAGAGAGGCAGCTGATACCTCTTAACTTGATGGAGCAATTAAAACTCAAGCACTTGCTTGGAAGACCAAAACAACATGTTTTGATCTCAACTTTTATTTATGATTCTATTTGCTTTTATGGTAATTTTAAAAGAAGGGTTTTGTTTTTAAAAATAAAATAATGGTAATTGTGTAGGTTGCTTTTTATGATGGGCAGTTTACTTGCAAAGCAAAGACAGCTGAGGTGCATTATTCTCATGGATACTATTTAAACTATGCTGAGAATGTAAATGCTAGTGCTTGTGGGAAGCTATTCTTGCCTGGCTGAATTTGGAGCAAAGAAGAGTCAAGGAGCATGGAGGGGACAAAGTCTCTCAACAGGGAAACAGCAGCCGACCAGCTCCACCAGGGCCTTTACCCACAGCTCAGAAATTAAGCACCAACAGCTGTTTGCTCCCAGAATAAATGGAAATGTAGGTGGCAGATTTCCAGAACAGGAGACTGGTGACTGTGCTGCATTGCCCAGGAAGCTGATGCCCAAGGTTAAAAGACAGACATGGTGAAGTGAGGCAGGAGTATGCACCAGATTTTCAATTGAAATTGCTCTTAGGTACATTAGTGAGCTCAAGGATCAGGTAAATGATAGAGATGAACAGGTAGGAAGAAACATTTCAAGCTTTGATTTTTCTTTTTTGTGATATTGGCAAAATCGGGCAAATTAGAAAAGATGATAAATCTTTCTTTTTTTCTTTTTCCACTGCTGGGTATGAAAAGTGGCCAACTTCCCTTTGCATTTTTCGTTCTGTGTTACAAGTGTTAATATACAACTCCTTTTACTGGCTTCTCCTACTCTGGTGTCTGAGAACACACTTTCTGTAAACTCTTTCTGTACTTCCAATGGCAATTGTATTGATTATGGGCTATTTAAAAGCTAATTAGGTAATTAAAGTTGTCTCCATATCATGTCATTTTTACATTCAAACAACTTGTGAATATGGAGGAGGAAATGCCAGGGTAATCACTAAGGCACTGCTGTCTCAGCACATAGAAATTGCTACTTGTCAAACAAGAGTTTTACTCCTTTTATTTTCACATATGTGATGCATTTTAAATACTGATGGCCATCTTCTGTTTCTAGTTACCTCAATATTTTCATTGAAAATGTATCCTAGATCTGTCTCTGCTTTCATTAAAGATGATAATTACAGTACTAAGAGGGAAGAACAAATTCAGGTATTCACTGAACACTCTTCATCTGAAAGCAAATCCTACATTTTGGTATTATATAAACAACCTTGGAACATGTTCTGCTTCTGAACCATTTGTTCATTGTGCTACCCTACCACTGAGAAGTGATAGATTATACTGCTACAGAAATTCAGCCAATCCTCACCCAAGTAGAATGTTGGGGATTTCTAGATGGAATAGCCAAACTTACTGCCTTTTAATTAATCATGGAAATACACAAAACCAATATATCAATTATAAATAAATAGCATATGTTGGTGAACGTTTTCTTATATGTTCAGTGAGTAGTTTCTGACTTTTTAGCAAGTTGTGCAGAGATCATTTGCATGAGTACCATATTTCTGTGTTATGTTATTCTAGCTGGGAAGTAACTATTGCCAACTGTCATTACGCATTAGAAAGCCAAGAAATAAGACTCAAGGTGTGTTGCTCAGATGTTGACTAACAAAAGGTCATTTTTACAGAATTCTGAGCACTTTCTAAATGAGAGTGTATTTCATCCAAAATTAATCACAGGTATTTGTAATTTTATTGTAATTTTATAGCATATAACTAGTGGGTACCAAACATGAGCTGTATCGTAACCATATTGCTATGCCAACTTAAAAGTAAAGTTTGATAAAGGATGATAAGGAAGATCTGATTTACAGGAAAAGTCAAATACCAATGCAGATTATGGTTATGAAGAAAACTTTCCTGCTGATATGCCAAGTGATGTGTAGCATCAGAATCTTCAAGTTAGTATCATTTAAATTACAGCAATGGGAGTAAGATTATGTGTTTGTAATTATTTGACATCAAGATGAGATTGAACACATCATTACGAATACTATGTTCTGCTGGAGAAGTATGTATGTGGAAGCAGAAGGAACTATCCAAGGAACAGTTGAACAGAATATTACAGTTACTGCTTTTCATTTTTTGTTCAGTTCAGATCTAATCTTGTTAGGAAATAATTACTCAGTTTTAACCTGACAATATTAATAGTGTCTTGTGGATTTAAAATGTCAGTGTACTACAGAGGAATCATTTTACCCAGATCTTTCTGGGTAGAAAGATGGTAGAAGATCTCTTCTCCTAATAACTCACTATTTGGGTATCCCAGCTTAATTATTTCTATTAATAGATGGAAAGCACTTTTTCTTATTAATAATTACATTTCATTTCTTAAAAATTGGGAGTTATGGCAGGAATGTGGCTCCAAATATTTTTGCACTTCAGCAAACTGGAAACAATGCCAGTAAAAAGGTGTTTTAGCTGATTTTAATTGGCAGATGAAGGTTCTGAAATACCTTTTGGTATTGGCAATTCAGAATTAGTTCTCATTTGTCAATTAAGGATCTCTTAATATAGTACAGACATTGTTTACTACGAGATTTTTGAGGAGTCTGCCTGCCTGAATCCAGTTATAACCAGAAACTATATTATTTTCATGAAAAACAAAAATACTAATAACACAAGAATATAACTGAAACAGTTAGAATAGTGAATGTCTCGATGGATTTACATGTGTGAGAGGGAGAGATCAGAAATACCTGATCCTAACCTTTACTACACTCCTAAGATTTGCTTAAACTTCTGCTTTCTTGTGAGATACAATTTTTATAAATTTTCTAATTTTATCCCAAAAAGTAGACTACGAGATGGGAAAGAATTTTTTTCATGTAGATGTTCTCAATATCAACTATGTCGTAAGTATGTAAAGAAAACCACACAAAATGCAATTGACACTTTGATACATGGAAAGCAATACATGAAAGGTGTATAAAAAAAATAATAAGCTGATTAAAAAGACCAGTTATTTTAAACTATTTTCTATAGATGCACCTCAGACAGAACTTGACACAAAAACAAAATCAATGAAACTGAATTGGTATCCAAAGAAACGCTGGGCAGATCAATCAGAAATACTTAAAAGCTAAACAGTGAACTGGTGAGAAGGAATTTATTGCCTGAGCAAGCTGTTTTTCTCTGGAATGGGACAAGTTGAGAATGTAGAACTCAAGCATTTTGTACTTGGATATTCCAGGGCTGAACAGGGTAATGTCTGGCAAGCATCCAGCTGCCTGCCAGACTCAGCTTGGAAAATTAAACCCTGTTAGTACTCCAGGGGCTGAGAAGTTAATAGAATGAAGCAGAATGTTACACTAAAACTGAACAGGTCTAACTCAGACAGATGTAGACTTAAAAGAGTAAGTGCTCACAACAGGGACTTTGGTAGCTGTTCTGGAAGAGTTATTCTAGAGTAGCTACCACATGGTTTAGATTTATATATATTTTAAATTTGTATTTTAATCTGAGTAGATCTGCCAACTATAGGTGAACTCTAACTCAACCCAAAAAAACTAGCCTAGAGACTGATTTTGCTGAATGAGAGGACTTGCAAACATTGTAGCTATAGTTACTCCTTCTTCCTCTATCTCAAACACAGATCAGCAGAAATAGATTCAGAACAAGCATCTCAATTTCATCTTCATGCACCTTTGCCAGAAATACTGACAGGATTATTTTAAGGTGTTCATACCTCTGCCCAAGGGTTCGTGGAATATCTGCAATGAGTATCTGTTGAAATGTCAGTAGGTTTAAGAAGGTGAAAAGGTGTCTTGGTTATAGTGCCAGAGACTCTGTAAGTGTCTGTCAAAGCCAGAACTAAATTATTTAATTCCATAACAGAAGACAGAGAGATAGGAGGCTAATCCTTTCATTGCACTTAATTCCCATGCATTTGGGGGTGGTTGGTAATGTTTTTCCCAAATTTAGTAGTTAAACTTTACAGATGTTATTTGAAAGTCAACATTTTCATTGTTGAGTAAAAAGCTAGAGCTGAAACAGACAAGTGTGATAGCAAATTTTCTTACCAGGCTTTGGAGAAGGGAGGATGGAAAAGGGCTTGAGATATATACTTTTAAACACATGACTTCTTTAAAATATTCTAAACTTTTTTTGCCATACAACATCTGTTTCCATGGAAGTTGATCAACGGAATTTCAGCTCCAGTTTCCTTTTTCATTCTGGATGCATGAAGATCTGTCCTCAGATGTAAATTAATTTCTGTAAACCTACATAACATAAAGATTTGTCTTAGATTTTGGATTGTAATTATAAAAATTAGCTTACACATTTAAGACAAATTATCTTTAGTCTTGTTGTTAGATATATCTTTCTGGAGTAGCATAACTTAAATTAGCAGAATTATTTGCAGTTTTTGTCCATGGGCACTTGGGTTCATGTAATCATCATAAGATGATCTTATTATCTCAGCTATGTCTATCAGGATAGACTGATATTAATTAACATATCTTATTTTTAAGGGAATTAATTTCATACCTTTTGCACTTTTTTCCTTTCAATGTTGTTTTTCCCCCAGAAGGGAAAAGTGACTTCCCCGTTGGTTGACACTAATGTCGTTTTGTGGACGTGCCAGCAGGAGGAGCTTGTGTATTAAAATGCACTTTCTATAAAGCATTAAGCAAATTAGAGAGATCACACATAACACACTGCTTGCACCTGCTGGGTAAACTACCATATATGTGTAGCAGTCTGCCTGATAAATTACTATCAGCTTTGGACATAATGCTGGTGAATTAACCTGTTTTAGATTAATTGAAAAAATAATTTATTCTATTGTGCTTTTTGATACTTAGATGCTTTTGTGTCTACATGCTCTGAAAAATACATATATAACATAAAACACTCTGAAACCAGTATGCCATGCACTGTTTCACAAGCATTCGAGTGCCAAGACTATATTTATAGTGCAACTGCAACTTTATAAATAGTATAAAAATAATGGGTAATAATGTTCATGTTACTAACAGAAATCCATGCTAATGAGAAGAGCTGAAATTGGATTTACAGAATGAGAATTCTTTACAGCAGCTTTGATAGCATAGCTGAGTTTCAAAATAAGAAATCATAGGACTAGAACTGGAAGTCTGGTTATATCATTGGCCACCAAGAATTAATAACACGTTACATTAATTTTTGTTTTAGTGACAAGAAAAAAAATTGAAGATCTAACTTGTTAATATTGTTATTAGTGGAGAGGAGGATGTGTACAACATGTATTTTATGCAACTTTTCATGTGAAGGAATTCTTTAGGATACCTTGGAAGATCCGTAGTTATCTAGTTATCTAGGTTAGAATAACCAGTTATCTAGGAAGAATAAATAACGAGTGCGGTGAATCCTGATTTAGAAAAATCCTGTATTATTATATCAGAAGTTTAGATAAGTAGAATACACTCTCATTATGAAATATAATTTTATTTTCTGTTAATGTTTAGCATCTGAATTGGACAATTTTTTCTATAATCTTAAAAAATTATTATTTTAGTAAGTAACAGCCAGCGTGCAATTTAGTTACAAAGCTGATGGCTACCAGGGATACCTCTCCCTTATCTTGCAGAAGATCTCTGCTTCCTGCAGGTGAATTTTCAACTCAGTCCCTTTACTTGGGACTTATTCAAGGCTTTTGCTTCATTAAGGTCTCTCCTCATGTGGGTGCTCAAAATGTTCAAGTGGAGCCTGAGTGCCGGTGGCTTTCCCATGTCTGTCTGACCTGTGAGGAAGGTCACTGCAGGAAAAAAGGAATACTTAGAAAAACTAAATAGAGGAAATGCAGGGATTGTTTTAAAATATATCTGTATTTGTTTAATCTGGCAAGAACTGCTGATGAGAAAATCCTCCCTTATAGGTATTGCCAGGTGTGGCTTTTTAACTCACACATATAAGCTTGGCTTTGTACACTGTGTTATTTTATTGCCTAGCTGAGTTGCAAAATGCAAAGTTCAGTTTTATTTATTGATCTGTATGTAAGCAGTATAATTAAAAACCGTGTGGAGTCCTCTAAAAGAATGGCAAAAGTACAATGCTATCCCTTTATACTGTAGTTTTCCGAGGAGTCTATAGCCTCTGAATATCACCTAGGTAAGCTGGAATTTTCTGTTACTGCTTGTTGTTGAACTTAATGTACTTCTTCTCTGAGTCTTTTCCAAAAGGCTCATTCATGACTATAGTGTGTTGTGGGCCAGGAGAAACTGAAGAATTCCCAGCAGGGATGTATTACTAGTGTACCTCATCATGTAATGATACATCCATCCATAATTAGAGGATTGTTAAGCAGAGCATCATCCAAGCTTTTGTCTATTTTGCTTGTACTTCTATCACTTCAAAATGCTTTTTCCACCATTTCTGAACTGCAGCTCATAGAGATATGCTTTTATCCTGTAATTTGCAATCTTCCATAACATACTGAAAGTTCTACTAGTTCTCATTTTTGAAAGAGCCCATTTTGTAATTCACATTTGAGATACCAGTAGAAAGAATGCAGTTCTGTGTAGCTGAAGATGTGTGCCATACTTTGCAATCATGTGCCAGGCCCTCATAACATCTGCTTTTTTCATGTTTGGAATAACTACAGAATAATTTACACATAACATAAATTAGCTGCTTCTGTCTTCATTTCTTGTCTTCCTAGTGATATTCCACCTTCTGGAGAACCAGTAAGCAAAAGCAATCGCTTAAGAGTGACTCCACGCTTCCCCAAACTGTCTCGTAGCCATCCAAGAGAGCCACGAAGCCTGGAACCTCAGAGTGGTGATCTTTGACCCTTTGTCCTAATTGTGAATACTGGCACCACGTACTTTTAACTTGTTCCGTAATTCCTTCCTAGACTCTATTTATAATTTAAGCTCCTGAAGAGACTACAGCTGCATCAACTTAACTCCTGAAAAAGAGACATTCATTACTAAGGGTCATATCCTGATCAACTACTTTGAAAGGGGGTAATCAGTTTCTCAAAAGAATATGAGGGCTCTTCACAAGGGCTCAGCAAACTGATAGGCATTTTCTTTGTTTTGTAAAGCTGCATTGCACATATTCTCTTTTGTTCTTCTGAAGTTCTCCTGTTACTATGAAGTCCTTGTTTGTATTGTGTTGACTCCCATTCTGCATGTACATTTTTCTGTTCCAGAGAGACATGGATATTGTCTATTTTTTTTTTTTTTTCCTTAGAAGAAAAGTTATGATTATTACTACTTAACATGTGAGAAAAATGTACTTAAAGGAACCTCACTAATTTATTACCTTTTGTAAATAGGAAGACTGGGGTTTTTTTATTGTAAACCTGACACACAATAAAGTCTTAAACGTGACAAAGTAGATGACAAGGGAAAAACATAGCTTTTGTACATTTCTAGTTAGATATTCTCACTTTTCTTAGCTTTCATTTGTGAGAAGGAATTCTTTAAAATTGGAGAATGTAATAATTTTTTAGTGAAATTTCAGTCTTGCTCTTCTCTGGGTGCAATATTCTTTATTTCTACAAACCACCACAAGGATACACAAAATTAGCATAGTACAAACCAATGTTTTCAAGTCTTGGGTTCTATTTTGTTACTTATTCATTGTGAATGTTACAGAACAGTACATCATAAACAGGGCAGTGTGGAATTCTTACTCTAATTTTGAAAACTCATTCACATGGTGATACTTAAAAATTGCCAGTAATGAAAGTGCCTGTTACCTGTCACCTCGTGTTGAAAATAATTTGTAATGGTACTACTGTGAAAGTAACTGAAAAAATTGACAAGAATTGTTACAAGTGATGGAGGTCCTGACATGGATTAACTGGAATCCAGTTCAGTATCCATTAGCTGCACTGCCGTAGGCAGTTAATTATATGCTAGCTATCTTCTTGTCTTCATTAAGTTTAAGTGTACATTGAAATTTTTATCAATTGTATTCTGATTTTCTTTTGTGCAATAACATCTTCCTTCTCAGCAGTTCTTTTGGATAATGTTATTTAAATTAATGTGTCTTGTAATTTTATTATTAATTCATTATATTACATTGTCACATCCTTAGATACTGAAATCTAATAATACCCTGCAGAGAAAAAAACAAGCTTATGATTAATAACAGATCTTTTACTTTGGTGCTTTCCTAAAGTTCTAGCAAACTGGAAGTTAGATTCCACAAACCTGTGACCATCAGCTATTGTTTAGTCAGGTAAGTGGTCCAGTCATTCTCAGTGGACCTTCTAGAGTGAGTTGGGGTTCATTACACACAGTGAGGAGCAGCAGTGGGCTGGTGCCTGAGTAGGAGCTCCAGGTGCTGGATTTCTGTCACTGAAGTGTGTAGCTTAGAGATTGCACTGGGTAGCAAAATGTGGCAGAGAGGAGTGGAATTCTGGTCAGAAATTTCAGTAAAATCCCACAAAGTAAAATCATGTTACAATGTTTTTCAGTCAGAAGATATCTCATTTATGAAATAAATTAATAGAAAATCCAAAAGGCCATCCTAGGATCTACCTTATTTGTTTTATTAAAAGATTAATTACTGTTGGTGTTTTGTGTAAACTACAGATGGACATTTATTTAAGAAAGGAAAGTGAGTGGCTTATCAGTTAAAGCTTCTCCAAGCTCATCAGTCTGATATACTTCTGATAGTATAGTTTGTCTCTGTTGGAAAGAAAAGTAGCTATAATGATGTTCCCACTTTGAAACAATTCTACAATTCTAAGTGCATTTTTCATAAAGTGAAGACTTGGTTAGTAGAAATGTGACACCCATGTATTAACACCAAATTGCAGCAAATCTGAAAGAAAACACTATGTGGAAACCTTTGTGATGTATCTATTTGTAAGATGAAGCTGTATTAATTTTCAGGAAATTTGCACATTAAAGTATTCTGTATTCAGAAACCTGAAAATAGTAAGAAATCTTATTTAGGGCAGACTAAATTTAATTTGGTGGTGGTGGTGTTTAGAAGGGATGTTTTTGTATGTACATTTCGCTCTTAAATTATTTCATTCCTGATTAGCTTGCCACTTGTAATTTTTAAGCTAGTTATGTAGATGACATAAAAATACTAAACTTGTTTACTGTGTCCAAATTGTTCTTTGTTGACTTTAGCTGAATTGTGTATCAGCTCCTAAGATAACAGACTGCAAATGATGTTCACTTTGTGATACAAGATACCATAATGGGTGCTTTACTAATCCTCTTAAGAGCTCCTTTGTGGTTCCTCTTAAATCTTGGAAAATAGTTCTTTACAAGATAGCTTCTTTACAAGATAGCTTTCACTGTTTAAACACTTGGTTATTTTGAAGATCAGTGAGGTCTACTTGCATGACTGCAAGTAGATGCCTAGTGATAAGAATGTCCAAATTTTTATCACCTCAAGGCATATCAAAAGACCCTGTCTTTGAATTTGTAATACCATTTCCATTTTGTTCCTGTTTTGTCATGGCCATATTAGGTCTCTAGGGCTGCTCATCTGGAACCTTTAGAGACTATTCAAAATACATTGTAAAAATAAGTGGGACTACTTTGATTTTAATGCAGTTCTCCAATTACCTGCAAAATGAATGATTTCCTAAGAAACACAAGGCAGGCAAAATTCTTTCTCAGAATTCTCTGCATCTCATGTTTTGCAGGTGTGATCATTTTTCATTAGATACCACGGTTTTTCAGAATCAAAATTTATTTGGACATCTTATCATTCAATATAGAGAATGCAGAATATTGATTTGGCTTTTGCATTAAATCAGCTTCTCAGTAATAATAATAAATTTCCAAGGTTTATATAAGGCAGGTTATTGACATAGTTATAAAGGCTTAAATTGGTAAGTCCATTAAGTCACATACTCGTAGAAAGATTGATAACTTTAAAGATAGTAGTTTTTATGGAATATATTGTTGATGTGATAGGTGCAATCATATTATACTATCTTGCAGAATCTAATGCAAGTCATAAACCATTGGGATTAGATTAATACAAGTATTAAGAGAAAGGACATAATGGTATTAAAGATCACTGGCTCAAAAGTGTGACCTATTGCTAAGGTCACAATTTTTTTTACAAAGCAGTGTTTTATTGTATAGAACAATAGCTGCATGGCAGCTGTCAAATTAATTAATAAGAACCTACTAACAAATTGGGGTTGACTCAGAGCAGCAAGCTAATAATGAGACTCTCTGAACCCTAGGTTAACTAATGATACTGTCAGGACATATTAATGATTTCAGAATATGTTATTTTGTTAACAGAATCAGTTATTAGTACTTTCATATATGGATGTAATTCTTTTTGCTTCAAGCACACAGTGTTCTCACTTCTGCTCTAAGTTTCATGCCGTTTCAAAGCTTCAAACTCCTGACTCCAAAACATTTTTCATCTAAAATCGTGTAAGTCTGAGGACAGGTAATATATACCTGTGAATAGAAATACAGTCAGCTGCTGAAATTATGATGTGGCACAGCTGTTTAAAAGGAACAAAAATACTTTTTCAACAAATTCTGCTGCTTTACGCCCATGCAAATCTTGGTAACAGCACTGTGCTTTTCTAGCTAGAGCTCTAGTGTATATGAAAGTAAACATGTAATATGAGGAAAACTTTATCTTTGAAACAATAAGAACATTTTTGAATTGGAGCTAGAGTCACTTCTGGAAAAGTGATTAAGCAAGTTAGAAAGTAAGAATTTTTCCCCAATTTCTGTATGCTAGGATATTTCAGTCAGTACCCTGCATCACATGGAATATAAATTTGATTATTTAATCATTTCAATAGTTTCTTAGCATTATATATGGAAAGAATCATTTTAATATATGAAATTATATATATGAAATATAGAATATGCTTAAGAATATCAGTTAACCTGCTTCGTATTTCACATATTGAGTGGAAGGTAAAACACCTATTCTGCACAGTGGTCTGACACTACATTTCATTTGATTCCTATTCTGCACTAACTGTGCCTTTATGGTCCAGTTATCAATAGCCTAGATTATTCATAAAATTTCTTCTTAAAAATAATCAGACCATACTTCTAATTAATAATGGGATAGGGTTTGTTTAATAATGGCATTAATTCATACTAGAAAACAGCACTGAAATGTTTAGAGAGGAATGAATTTTCCATACTTACAAATTGCTGCAAAAATCTGGACTTTAAAAAAAAAAATTGTTGCATTAAAACAGAGGTATTGGACTTCCATGTAGGTAAAATCTGTTTCTTTAACAAGACCTCAGAAATTATGTCCATGCCATGACATAAAGTAAACTGTGGTTAAACTGTTTGTTGGCTTGAGTTGTTGTTTGGGGTTTTTTTTAATTTTTAAAAATTTTTAAAAAATTTTTTTACCTAAATTTTTTTTGACTATTAATTAAATAAGATGCTAAATATTATAGAAATATAGATGTGGTAAAAAATCTAATTCTGAAAGGCGGTGCTTTCTTTCTTCCTTAGCACTGAGATAAATAATTATCTTCTATGTGGGACCAAACCTGTTGGCAATTGAAAAAGGTGGATTTTCCTCTTGATTTTTGATTGTGCTTTTTGTTTGTTTGGTTGGTTGGTTGGTTTGGTTTTGTTTTGGTGGTTTTTTTTGTTTTGTTTTGTTTTTCTTTTTTTGTTTTGTTTTTTCTGTTAAGTGTTAGGAAAGATAGTATTAATTCTGAAGCGTATATATGTACAGTATTCAAATAAGTATTAAACTGTTTGTAATATTATTTTAATTTGTTAAGCTAATGTTTACATAATAGAATTTTTAAGCAAATGTGTTTATAAATAATTTTCTAAATAATTTCCTGTATTTTTTTTAAGTATCCTGTGGTAATTTTGTTGTAAGCTGGTTGAAATATGCTCCTTTGCCAAGAAGAAAATAAAAAATAACATCTTTTATTGTTTGAAGCACTTAGACCTTACTTGTTCTTTTCAGCTGCTTTGTAATTGTTTCTCATATGTGTTCATTTTTTCAGAATGATGCATGTAGGTATCAGACTTAGATCTGTTAAGTATTTTTATCATATGAGAAGAATTTACTGAAAGAGATCTTAAACATTTTAAACAGATCAGTAAACTGGGATATTTACTGTTTTCACACCTGTGATGCGGATTTACTTTGGAAATGTTGCTCTTCCTCTGATTTCATTGCCTTTTATAGAAAGCAAGAATTCCAAAGCAGTTTTTAAAAAGTCTGTGAAATGCAAACAAGCTCAACTCCTTGCAGAGTGGTGACTTTGGTGACCACTGTATGCACTTTTTGTGCATTTCTGGGGCAGGACTGGGAGTGCCTCTTCTTTTTCTTTGTGTACAATGAGCCACATTCCATATTGCAAGCCAGATTCTGATTGGAAAAGACACTAAAAAATCCCATGAGTGGCGAGTTTTTTTGCAAGGACTGATTTAAGATGCTTATTGTGTTTTGTGCTGTTTGGCTTTTTTACCTTGCCATAAATAGAATCATAGAATTGGCTGGGTTGGAAGGGACCTCAGAGATCATCAAGTCCAACCCTTGACCCACTCCCCCCGTGGTTCCCAGCCCATGGCACTGAGTGCCACATCCAGTCTCTTTTTAAATATCTCCAGGGACGGAGAATCCACCACTTCCCTGGGCAGCCCATTCCAATGTCTGATCACACTCTCCGTAAGGAAATTCTTTCTAATATCCAACCTAAACCTCCCCTGGCACAACTTAAGACCGAGTCCTCTTGTCTTGCTTGTCTTGAAAAATACACTTGTTCTTTTATTGAGGTATGACACATTTGGATATTCAGGCTGATACTTTTGTATCCAGTTCATAACTGGATGCTGCCCTCACGTAGCAACAAGCTCTGCAGGACTTCTATGATTCAGTGAAAAGGAAAGTTTTCATTCTGTGATGTCTAAGTACTTTCACATCACTTTCAACTTTTTAAAATTTCCCAGTATCTTAAAGTTGCTCAGCAAGTGCGTATACCACATCAAATACACTGGATTTGTCATTGCTAAATAAGAAAGTCTTGATCTTTTAAGTGCTCTTATATCCCTGCTCATACCTACCATAGAGTTGTTCCATTAATTCAGGTGATTCATTAACTGCATCAGTAGATGTCCTTCCCATGGGGCTTTCTTCTGAGTGACTTGTGCTTTGCCCTGGCTGCGTGCCTTCATTGCCTCTCACAGCACAGGGTGAGCTTCTGCACCTCCTGCATTTTGTTCCAAATGCCAAGTCTGCTGTGGTTTGTGCTTTTGTGCTTCTTCATTGTATATGAAGCTTTATATCCTTTTTTTTTTTTTTTTAATTGTACTTGAACTTCTGTTCTTTACACCTTTCTGTGTTGAGCTTGTGATATTTTTGGAGTCTCTGTTGGATCCCAAAGACCTGCCCTTGCCCACTTTTTCAGTGACCTGGCAAATTCATCCTTACACAGTGGTTCAGATCTGACTTTTAACTAGTTCATTTTCCTATTAAGAATATTTTCATAATGAATTTTATTCCTCATGCAACATGTTCAGAAACAGCTGAGGTACATCAAGAGTTTGTTTTACTCAGTGTTTAAGTCATCAGCTTTGCATGACCTAAGCCTCTATAATGATGCCAACGAGCTATGCCAGAGCAATCAAGTTCCAGGTTTCTTCGGGAGTTATTGTAAAATAAATTTCATATTCATATTACATAGCTTCACTGTGTGAAAAATATTTACAGGTTAAACTAATATAAGAAGAAAAGAATTAATCAAGGTAATATTTTAATATTTAATATTTTAAAATCTTGTTTTTTTCCTTTTTCTTCATTTCCCTATTTTTTCAAGTGCTAATTCATTGATGGATTACGTTGTTTGAGCGTGTTGACTTCAGTGACAGTTTCTACATCTCAGTTTCTAGTATGAAACCAAATTGTTTATTAAAGTTCCTCATTTTATATGTTGTAAGAAAATTATTTTTCAGCAGTGGAGATTTTCAGGTGCCTTCCAAACTGGGAAGAATGTAGGCTTACAGAGAAGTAGGAAATGAAATATCATTTAATATAATTCAGTAACTTTTCAGCTACAAATCAAAGCATATAATACCTCAAACATTTGTCATCAGAAGTATATTTTGTCTCCACTGATCTACACAAGTAAGTGTATTTCTTAGCTGTAAGACTAAAAAATCAGTATGCCCTTTGTACTGTGCTATTTAAGCTGCTGAGCAGTTAGGAGCTGCTTTTCAGAT
This sequence comes from Florisuga fusca, assembly GCA_038090715.1. Lineage (NCBI taxonomy): Eukaryota > Metazoa > Chordata > Aves > Apodiformes > Trochilidae > Florisuga > Florisuga fusca. The sequence goes on from JAAWXA010000038.1 coordinate 5,143,654, forward strand.
CTAAGCGTGAGGCAGACATGTTAATACTTTGTAGCACACAATTCCCCTGTTCACTCGGATTTATCCTGAAGCACCTTAAATTCTCAACAGGCTTTTGTTTAAAACAGTGATGGAACAAAGTTTTTGGTGCATCCAAAGGGCTAGCATATAGATTTAAGCAGCTATTAAGATCTGAGGCATTTTGCAGTAAAACTTTAATTTCTAACAATGTATTAGACATAACTGGCATTTTTTAAAACCATCTGGTTGATATTTAAGGATGAAAAAAAAATGTGTGAATTGGCACACAAAATACAAGAGTGCCTCTGAGTAGTCCTACTGTATCAGAAAATAGAGGGCAATTGGATACTAGAAAAAAACGGAAAACAAAAGAAGACGTTCTCTTGCATCAAGAGGCAACAGAGAAAGGAGTGAGGAATTTAATGCAGGAATGTATTAAAAAAAAATTAAAAATGGTTCCACATCAAACTGGTAACATATTCAGTGATGACATACAACACAGTAAATAATGTGTTGGATTCTGTCAAAACCATGGGACCCTTGGATATGTCAGTAATTAACAAATATCATCTGTTGTCAACTGCTGTACTTAATCAGCATGGGCAACGTTCTCCTCCCTGCATGACAGAGGTACACTGTGATGTTCTGCTTTACCTTAGTGGTTGAAAATTTCTTCGACCACATTGCTTATGCAGAACTCCTGCTAAGATGTAATTAATGGCAAGTCTGGATGTGCAGAAAGAGCAGAGCACAGCTAGATTGGCAGTACAGTGCTGACTGAGATTTTTGACTGACTTTTGAGTATTTTCCAGTCTGATATGCTTTTCCTGACTGCCTTCGTGTCTACTGTGTATACAGATTGCACTTCCAGAGTGGATGAGCAGCCTTTTCAGATATGCAGAGAGACTAGTAACTCACTACCTCATTTAAAGATGCAGAACAGGTATGTTCTTGTTTTGTAGACAACAGGAATGCAAAAATGTGTTAAGTCAAAACTTGCTAATTGACTCCTTGGATGCAGAGGTACTGTCAAATACAATGCACCTTGGGAATCACCAGTAATACAAGCTACACTGAAAAAGAGCAATTTAAGATTTTGAAGTTCTTAACAGAATCGAGTCTCAAAGCATCTCTTGTCTGCAGGAGCTGATTTATTTATCATCCCCATTTTTGAATCCACCCTGTCCTGAGAACATCACAAGATTCCTCCAGGTGAGAGGCATATTGGATGCACTGAAGTAGGTCTGTGCCTTTTAAATGCAGCTCATATAGAGAAATGGGGTGGGCTGGGGGGTGTTTAGTCAAAGATCTGAACTTTCATCCATATCCACATGTTCAAGAAAGGCTTTTAATAGAAGCCGTAGAAATCTTGTGCCAGAACAACAATTTGAAGTAATAAGATTTTCCTTTCATCTTCATTATGATTCATTACACAGATAATGTATGATTCATTACATAGATAATGCATAATCTAATTAGTTAAGATAATACTCAAAACTCTCTAGTAGTAGATGCTTAAGTTGGTAAATAATTTTCATAAATATAAGTAGATTAGTTTAATAACAATTGGTTGCTGATGCAGGTGTCACTGGGTGACACAGTGTGAGTTTTAAGCATCCCCTCTGCTCCTACCATACTGTCCTTGCTTGCACAGAGTAATTCACTCTCCAAGATTATAATGCTTCCCTTCCCAATAATTGTGGTAACAAAATACCAGCTTTAAACCAACAACTGTTTTAACTACGACAGCATAGTATCAAGATTATGATATCAAGGAGCCAGGCAGTGTGAACAGTCCCATGTTGAGAAGGGAAGTTACCAACACAGGGAGTTATCTTGCTTCTCTGTCCCATTCAGTTGGGTTAGGAAAGAGTTAAATGTTCTTGACCCACACTCAAGAGTAAATTTGGGCTGAGAATCCTCACTTCAAACTTTTCTTTGCATATAGACTGTTCTGACATCATTTCAAGTCCAGAGATTTCTTCCTGAGTTTCTTATAAACACATTGGAAACATCATTGTCACTTGTTGCTTGTTAGCTCATGAAGGAGTCACATTTAAGCTTCTGCTGCCTTGTCCATAAGAGGGGTACTGAAGAGCTGAAATTGTCACTGAAGCCCACAGAGATGCCTTTTTTTTGTTGCTCAAAAAGGAGACACATAAAGTATGGAAAATATTGTCTGACCTGACAATATAATTCTATTTAAGAAACAGAAAATGTGCTGGATAATATATGCAGACACCTCTGTCATAAAGCCTCATGTGGTTTCACACCCAATTATGTGTGACCACCTTTGGTTACCATAGCAATTCTCTCAATTAGAAGCTCACCCTCTGCTCATGGCCTGTTTATGCTAAAGCATGAAATTCTGCTACACACTTGGGCACTTTATTTATTTCCTTATATATTGACTGTGAGTTACCATGTCAAATTATTTCATTATTGTAGCAGTGTTCTGAAATATTGACTGGACTTGTAAAATTCTTCAGTGTGTCCTTGACTAACCTTCAGTCTGTGTATAATGGGCAGTCAACACCAGGAGAGGTGATGGTACTGGAGATGTTAATAGAGGTTATAATATGATTGGTAGGGTGGAGGCAGCCCTCTTACTGCTACTTTGAGATGCTTATAAAAGATGTGCTTTTTGTGAAACCTTCAGCCTGCATTCAGGCTCAAGTTGCTTTTACAACAATCTCTGTAAGAGTCTCTCCCCATATAAAAGTATTTGATAACATGTGAAGCAGACTGTATTTGTGTGCACCCCAGGGTGGACAAAAAACTACTAGAGTGGGGTTTGGTGGCAGATATAAGGGATTTGTTCTTTATCTTATTTTCTTTAAATGGGGGGATGAGAACAAGTTACCTGCAATGCTGGAGTCAATTGTAAAAGCTGTGCATCAGATTAGTGCTTAAGGCACAAGCTCAAAAGCCAAGTTTATAATCATAGAAGCTCCCTCCTGTAATTCTGTGGAGGGTCATGCCTAGCATAGATAGAAATGGTGTTTTTAATCTGTGTGAAAGCATTCCTTTGAATGAGTAATAAGGAGTTCTTAAGTACAAGTAAATTGGGCAGAAGGCACATATCTTTAATTACAATTTTATCCTTAACAATTGTTCTTGAGTCAGTTGTACAGCTTTATTACCATAAAAAAAAAACCAGCCTGTTTTAAAATCTAATGTCACAGTGCAATTGATTAAGGTAAGAGGAGATTATCCAACAGTCAAAACCTTAAGTGAGTACTAAGGAGAGCAGTCAGCTTGTATACATGTAAGTTTGCTGACATTCCCAGTATAAAACAAATGATTTGTTATATAGTATCTCTGTTGTGCCTGGATTCTGATTTTCTATGAGTCATCTCTTAATTTACCGAAATAGAGTAAGATGAGTAAGAGGGGCATATTATAGTGAAAAAAGTCTGCAAGCTGCATACATAACGTCTGATACTGTCATAGAGAAGAATGATTATTCAACTTCTTTATGGCCTTTATTGGCTCTTAATCTCACATTAGATCTCTCTGATGGATCTCCATTGGTTTTCTTATACAGGGAGTTTAATAAAACCTCATGAATAACCAAGGGAAGTGTTCAGTACCATATAAACCATAACAGTCTTTCTCCTTTTTGATTATCCTTCTCTATTGAATTTGTACTCATCTAGAACCTGCAATATTGCATCATGTGCAGTACTGTAAAGGTATATAGCATGTCTGTATAATGAAGGGGATAAAAGCAGTTTTCTATTACTACCACATTAAGCTGGGACTGGATTTTGCATTATGAATTATCACCTTACTGCACATACTTCTAAGAAGGAATGTAATGTTCCATTTAGATGTAACTGAGCTGGAAAGTGAGTGAATTTTAAGCATCTGAATAAGGGAAGGGAGGAGTGAAAGAGCAGGAGGGAGCACGGCTAATACATTTAGTTTATTAGGTTGTCTTCAATGTATAGTATCATACAATTGTCATGCAGAAGTTTTTCACTCAGAGAGGCAAAAAACTATCCAGTACATTTGACTATAGTTGTCAAGAGCGACAGTTTGAAAAATCCTTAATTGCGACATTCAGAAAAAGAAACAGCAAAAGTGTCCCACAGGGAAGTGGCAAACGTGAGAATATTCCAGCTATGTAAACTGACCACATATGGATCCAGTTTTAAAGCAGTATAGAGCTGTACTACAGTGATGTATCCCTAGGGCTGAAGCTTTTCCTCAAGACTCATTCTTTTTAAATTATTTAGCATATAAAGATCATTAATAAAATATCAAAGGAGTTACCTGCTCAAGATGAGAACTAAGGCATAAACGGTAATGCTAAGGTTGTAGTTTTATAGTATTTAGTTCAAGATAAGCTAGTGCAAAATGTATTTTTTAAAATAACAGTTAATGATTTACTTTTGCTTAGGTTTGTAAAACCTTTGTCTATTTGTGTTTCAACTATTCATTGTTACATAACTGTTCCCCATGGCCTATGAAAATCAGGTTCAGTCTGAGGTTAAATTGTACCTTGTCAAAGCAGGGATGTGACCCAGTATGAACGACTTGTATGACTCAATGTGTTTTCCTGCTTTGTAAATCGTTTGACTCTGTGTACCTGTGTGTGTAGGAAGAGGAGAGCAGATGTGAGGTAAAGGTCAGGGATGCTGTGGAGACTGCAAGTGATTTTACTTCCAAGAGATTTAGATGCCTCCTTAGTGCAGATACATAAACACATTCCTCAATGAACACTGATGTTGTTTATTTTAAGCAAAGTATAAACCACAATAGAAAGGAAAACTACAAATTGGGTACCACACAGATAGTAAATAATATCCAAATCCACTGTCAGTATAATATTCAATTGACAGGAAGGTTCCCTCACAAGTCTGTATCAGAGAACTGAGTCTCTGAATCAACACTGAAACCGGAAAACTGAAACAAATTGTGTGACTGCAAATGTATAGATGTGTGCTTATATATATGCACACAGAGATGCAAAATCATACATAAGAGAATGGAGAGTTGATAATTTTCTAGATGAATGAAAATAAATGTTGTTGATCCTTCTTATATTTGGGGAGTTAGGGTATGAATTGTCCTAGGTTACAAGGGGAGTCAGAGATATAATCAAGTGTCCCAGTACAGCATCAGGCAATAGATCTGAATTTGATCCCTAAAGCAGTATAGCTCAGGGACATCCTGTCACAGCTCTTTTGCTTCCAGTGCTACGGGTAACTAGAACGTTTTCCCTGTGAATCAAATTTGCCATCAGTTCCATCATGTAGAAATGGAAGGTATGAATTCTAGAGACTTTTTCATTCTTCTCTTCCTCCTGAAGAAGTGTTAAAAATTCCCCAACACTGTATGTTTGTATGTATAGTCTCTCTCACATGCCTTACCTGCCTTTGCTAAAGTACTGGGGGGGTGACAGAAGCATTTTACAGCTTTCTATGAATGCCTATGATAGAGATAGGAAGGCAAGTCTGTCTTTTCAAAGCCATTTTTCATACCTGTTTGTGTTTTTAAAAAATAAAGTCTTTCCCTCCTCTGTGTATTACATTACAGTACAATTTGTTTTAAAAATCTAGGGCTCTTCAACATCTAGTGATTTTTGGAACGACTCTCCTTTGCTGCTGTCATTACATATTACTCACAAAGCATCATCTCTACAAGAGGCATTTGCTTAAATACAAAGATTTTCCTTGAACAAAGGATTTCACACTGAAGAAAATCATCTCTTCCAACGTGGTTTGATATTGTAGTAATTAAGATCTTAGATGATAATGACATTATGTACTGAGAAATTTTGGCTTCCTTATTCATTCAAAATTGCACCTTTTGATGGACAATAATAATGGAGTTTAGCATTTATGGAGTTCTTTGCATTGCACTGGAGGATACAGTTTTACTAAGTCTAAATTACAATATTTTGCCTATGCCCCAGAAAACAGAGAAAAAATTGCTTCTTTGCAGCTGTACATCTTCTGTTGGATTTTAGTAAAGTAAATGGTGTTGAGGTTGACATTATAACAAATGGTAATCCTTTGAGCAGTTCAAGTTATGGTGTTCTATTGGCTACAAACAAGGGATAAAGAGTGATCATTTTCCCATTAAAGATGGTTAGCTGAGGCTGTTATGGAGGACACAGTGTTTTAAGATTAATGCCATCGTAGATTAACTGTTCCATATATTGAGAGACACTGATAAGGATTCCCAGTACTTGGTTTCTCCAGATGGTACCAGAATTCTAGTGACAAGGACACAGGAAATGCTATCCATGGGTAAGCCTTCAGCTCCTCCCCATAAGATATATTGCAGGAAAAAAAAAGAGATTGTGTAGCTTTGTCTGAGGCATGACCAAGGTGACTGGCTGCTATGCCTCTTGCCCTCTGAGTCCTCTTTGTCTCCTATTTGTTATTTTCTTTTTGCCCACATGTTAGAGCTGTACAAGGATTTTCAATCAAAGAAAAAAAAAATAGACGATAACAAAACCAAAAGAGCCATGTAACTGCTTACTTTTATTTGGTGTAAAAAGGTTTCCCAGCATCAAAATTTATTTTCATATTTCCATGTATGGTTTAGATTTGTTTCTCTGTGTCTGGCAAACACAGGTGCCAGCAGATCATTTTGGAACTGGATATCGTCTGATGTTTTCTTCTCTGTAGTGTCTGGTTTGTGCTTACCTTACTCATATTTTCCTCAATGTCAGACTTGCATTACACAGCTTGGAAAGCAATTTGTCTGGCCTGCTCACTGGCTGAGAAGCAGCACGTACTTGCTGTCTAGCAGTTGGCAAGTCATCTCAAGGTTACCTGTTTTGGAAGGAAACGGAAAAAATTGTGATTATTGCATCCTTTGAAAGGAAGTCTGGTATCAAACAAACACCTGTATTGTGCCAGTGCAAGAAAGCAAAGATGTTCTTACACATCTCACTTGTTCTTCCAAGTGAGAAGGAAAGATACTGCCATAGACTACAACTGGACATAGGCAGCTGAGAGGCACTCTGCTGAAGAGAAGGACGTTGGGTCAAAGTTAATACGATAAGATCATCTAAACCCCAGCTCTTTAAGAGTATGTTCATTATGAACACATATGCCAGCTTTTCTTCTCTTACTCTCAAGGAAACACCACATTTTCATGGATGGAGAAAAAAGCCATTGATGCCTTTTGTTGGAAAAAGTTTTGATGTCGTACAAATTGAAATACAATTGAAAGGAAGGGTGGAATGTTCCAGTGGGGTGTCTGTGGAGAGCCACCACTACTGCTCTTGGGATATGCCCTGGTTTACAGATCAGAGATCTCTTAATAGTGAATTGTGGAAAGATGAAAACAAAAGCAAATATTTTTCACTTTTTCTTTTTGTAAGAAAGCTGTGCTAGAAAAAAAGAAGTGCTGAGATTTTCAGTGAACTCTGTGCAAACATTTCTCCACCAGTAGGCAGCTGGCAAAAAGGATTTCCAAGGAGGTTTAGGAACCAACTCATGCAATCATAGAATTATTTTGGTCAGAAAAGAGCCTTAAACTGAACACAGGATTTGAGGTGTGGTCTTACCAGTGCTGAGTACAAGCACTTCACCAGCCAGATAAGCCCATGTTGAAAATTTTGGAAGAGGAACCATGCTTGGAAAAAACAGGAAAGTGTTAACTTAAAGCTCAGGTTGAGTTCAAGTGCCTTTCTCTGTAGGAAAATCTTGTTTAATGGGCTACAAAATCAGGACCCCAAGGGGAGCTAATATCTGGTCAGCAAGTGTGGTATCCCTGTGTCTTTGCCTACTGAAATTACATTCCTTTGTCTCTCTGAGCACTTACTATATTAAAATATTAATATAGACTTTATGTTGCTTTGCTAAAGGTTAATTATAGATTTGAGTCTTCATTGGCATGAAGCTAAAGTTCTTAATTGATTACAAAATCTTAAATATATTGGACAATATATATAGGATTTGTATTTCATAATACATTGAAAAGTAAACACTTTAAGCCATATTTTTTCTAGTGTGTATCTATTTTGTATTTTTACAATATGGTGTGTATTTTTTGTGCTTGCAGAAAACTCTTGCAGAATTTATACAACTTCATGCTTTATTTGCTGATAAAATAAAACAAACTATGTCTCAAAATCAAATAGTTCATTTTGCTTAATATGAAAAACAAAAAATACTGTTTCATGACAATGAAAATGCGAGAATCTCAAGCAGAAACCATCATATCTGCTTTTTACCAATACTGTAAGAAATAAATAATGGAGTTAATTTTATAAATCTCCATCAGCAACGAGTACTTTATTGTATTTATAAGGAGACTTGGAGTATACAAAAATGGCTGACAGGTGAGTGGAATGTTCTGATTTTATTTTTACACAATATTTTGGGGAAAAGCATCCATTTCTCATGCTGGGAGAAAATCCATTTTGCTTCATGCATTTACAAATGCTCTTGAGTATAACTCACTATTTGAATAAGTATGTTGAATTAGTATGTTGCTTTAATATTTATTACGAGAGCCTTTATTGTTACACTTTCCTCATGTGGCTCTTTTTGGGGGAGCATTATACACAATCAGTCAGCTTTATATGTTTCTGAACTGCCTTTCTTTCATACTAAAAAGCCTCTCATAGAATGTTCTTTATGCATATATGTAAATTGCTTTAATTTATTTATGCCAGCGGCCTCTGAGCTTGAATTGTATGACTGCTGAATGAACAACTGTCTGCTGATACACAGGAAGGTGCATAAGTAACCACTCAAAGTGAGGTATGTTTAACCTTGGAACATGAGCTGATCTGGAAGGCAGAATCAATGGCACTCTCAATAAGTTTGCAGCTGACACCAAGCTGGGTGGAAGTGTTGATCTGCCTGGAGGTAGGAAGGGACCTGGACAGGTTGGATTGATTGTCTGAGCCCAACTATATGAGATTTTAATGAGGTTTTAGGTCCTGAGCTTGGGTCACAACAACCCAGTGCAATGCTAAAGGCTTGGGGAAAAGTGGCTGTAAAGCTACAGAGAGGAAAAGGGCCTGAGGATGTTGGTAGACAGTGGCTGAAAATGATCTGGCAGTGTGCTCAGGTGGCCAAGAAGGCCAACAGCATCCTGGGTTGTATCAGAAATGGTGCGGCCAGCAGGACCAGGGAAGTCATCATCCCTCTGTACTTGGCACTGGTAAGGTGGCATGTCAAATCCTGTGTTCAGTTTTTGGCACCTCCCTGCAAGAACACTGAAGGGCTGGAATGTGTCTAACAAAGGGCAACAAAGTTGGTGAGGGGTCTGGAGCAAATGGCTTATGAGGAGCATGTGAGGGAATTGGGATTGTTGATTGTTTAGCCTGGAGAAAAAGAGTCTGAGGGGAGAACCTCAGACAACTACTACAGAGAACTCTACAACTACATAAAAAGAGGCTGAAGAGAGGTGGGAGCTGGTCTCTTCTCCCAAGTAACAAGCAATAGAAAAAGAGGAGATGGCCTCAAGTTGTGCCAGGGGAGGTTTAGATTGGATATTAAGAAAAATTTCTTTACTGAAAGGGTTTTTAGGCACTGGAACAAGCTTCCCAGAGAAGTGGTGGAGTCACCATCCCTGGAGCTATTTAGGATGTATAGATGTGGTGCTTAGGGACATGGTTTGGTACTTGGCAGCATATTAGGTTAACAATTGGGCTTGATCTTAAAGGTCTTATCCAACCAAAATGATTCTGTAATTTTCTAGACAGTAAGAGAAGAGCTAATGAGCCAAGTTCACATAGACCAACATGTCACTGTGATTCTACCCCTCCTCTCACCCTCAATCTGATTTTACACTGAGTAGAGTGAAATTTGGCCATAGCTGAAATTGAATCATCTACATAAAGACCAAGGCAATACTAGAACTAAGGCAAATCAAGATGGGATGGTAGATTTGATGGCCTTTGTACCATCAGGAAAACTTCTTCAACAGACTGGAGGTAGCAGTAGTAGCCACAGCAGAGAAGCAACATCCCTGCCATTTAAAATTGAGTTACAGCTTGAGATACAGACTCAGAAAATGCCACAGTCTAGTGATTCAAGAGGGAACTCTAGGAGTGCATGGGGAAAATGAGGGATATTATAATTATGGCTGCTCTGCATAAAATTTGAAAAAAAACCTGAACTGCAGAACTCAAATCAGTCTGTTATAAACCAAAAAGTGCCTTAGAAAAAAAAAAATCACACTAGAGTAACTTCCACATTAGGGAACTTACACTATAATTTAGCACAGTTAAAATTCATATAATCCTGTCATCCTCTAAAAAATACCAGAATTAATATTGCTTTAGAATATAAAATGTTAATCAATATCACACCTATGAAAATTAATATTATTCCCACAGATAAGATCAGCTAAAGACAGCATGTACATCTTAATCAGGGAACACAAGCAAGAGCTCTGGGGGGAACCTGGTTGCCTAGGAAACAACAACAAAAAAAAGGCAGTTTGTGAATGCTACTGTTAACAAGCAGTCAAGGTTCACACAGACAGTGCAACTGTGCAAGGGGCAAATTTTGAGAAGTAGGACCTCTTCTGAGAATTTCCAAATAACAAAATATTTGAAATGCCACAATTTAGACTTTTAGACAAACAGGGTTTATTCAACAAGCAAAAAAAACCCCAAAACCTGCAGCATTGTAGAAAGCCTGAGCTGGTCACCACAACTTGCACATGAATTCTGCATTTTTATGAGGGGCTGATTTTCCTTAGACCATCTTTACATCCACAGGTAAACACTGATGAGAGACTGACACTGACATATTTATTGTAGATGTTAAGTCTGTGCAAGGTACTGTAGGACTTGTGAAAGGCAAATTGAAAGTTCATCAATGAACACTGAATTTGCAAAATATTTTACCATCCTCAATATTGACAATGTCGAGTAGTCAGCATTAAAGGATGAACTTGGGAAATTGCCTGGTCAAACACAAAAAAAGCTCAGTGGTTTGTTGGGGCTTTTTTTCCCCCTCTTTAATTTACAGCAGGACGGTATTATAGAAAGTTGAGAAATAGAAAAGTGTTATTGATTACAACATTTTCCCTATTATCTTCTTTGGCAGGTATTTTGGAACAAGAATATTGGTACTTGGAAAGGGTCTCTTGACCGTAGAAGGCAACAGGCACCTGTGCAATATATTACAGACACAGCGAATGGTCTTTCCAAACAGCAGGCTCATGTGTTATCTCTGTGGTGCAGGAGGAAAGGCCATTATGATAAGGGCCGATCTGTACTGCTGGCTTCCCTGATGCATTTTCTGTCATCCTTCTGAATTTCATCTCCTCTTGGACACCTGTTGACCACCTCAGTCTCAGATAGGTATGACACAGGCCTGATATCTAAACACAGCAGCAGAGATCTATCAATCCCGTGGCTTGTTAGAAAACACAGGGATGGTGTTTTCAGAGTCTCTGTTTTAGCAGTCATTTCGGGTGAGCTCTGAGGCATTTCTGCCCAGTTGCAGGTGGCATTTGGTGCCAGTGGAGTCAGGAGCGCTCAGAGATGGGTGAGCTCCTTACAGCTCTGGGTGACACAGGCAGCTGGGCCCTCCCTCTGCAGTCTGAAGGAGGCTCTTGTGCCCTTCACCCGTTCTCTTTTCCAGCCAAAATGAAGGTTTCAGGCTTTCTTCTCTGCAAAAAGCATCTGCTAGCTTCTTCACAGTGGTAGGATTTTCTTCTCCGAAAGGTCACCTAGATGCCAGCCACCACCATTGGATGCCGATCGAAGTTTCTGTGGAAACTTTTCCTTATCTATCAATCTAAAATCTTCCCATATTTTCTTGCCATGGGGTACCCTTCCCTAGCAGCCTTCTCTAGATTAAAATTTGAATTTTTTTTTTTTTTCTTTCACTTATGTGGCTGAATAGCCTCTCCACCCAGCAGCAGTTTCCACACCCACCTCTCCCGCCGCCCACTCCCGCCTCAGCACGTCCGCTCTAACACAAAATGGCGGCAGGGGCAGAGGAGCCATGCTGCAAAGCACTACAGGGGGCCTTTGAAAAGACTGGAAACCATGGTAAGTACCTCCAAAATAAAACAGATTAAAGCAGATTCAGAGAGGTCCTCCTCATAGATGTGATGTGGGGGGAAAGGAAATTGTGCTTGCATGTCCCTCACTCCACTGGTGCCCAGGTTTCTCTCACAAGTGGCCCGGTGTTCCCCTGGAGGTACCCGGCTTTCTTTCAGAAATGGGAAGTTCCAACACCCAGGGCCAGTCAGCAGTGCCTGCTGGGCTGTTTCTAGAACCATCTGTGGCAGCGCTGAGGGCTCAGACGTGCTCTGGAGCCTCAGCGGCTGCAGCCAGCACTGCCTGCCTTCCCCTGGCCACTTCTGCCCTGGAGGACATTAATAAGATGTTCGGTTTTTCAGTTGTGGTGTTTTTTGTCTGTTTGCTGTTTTGTTTTTTTTTTTTTAAAAAAGAGCTTTTAACCCTAATAATGGTGTTGCCTTAGGGTGATCCCAACATGGGATAGAGAGCTGTCCATGGAAAAACACGTTAAGAGAGGCAGTGAATTGGTGCTGATCAGTGTGTGGTATGTCCCATATGCCCCAGCATGCTGTGGCTTCAGAAAACTGTTTGGCTTCAGGAAAAGGCACCAGATGTTTAATGTCTGTCTAGTCAGTGGGAAATGCCACGAGGCTCTTTAAATCTCAACCCTTTACAGCACTTCCTTACGATTGCCTTGCTTCCTTTTGTTCTTCCTTTGCAAGATATATGAGGGAGGAACTCCTGAATTAATAGCGGAGGAGGTGTAAAAAATTGAATTTTTTTTTTTGCTAATATTTACTCATTTTGCAACACTTGTCACTTATCGAAGTAGTATAGCTACTCAAAGAAGAGAAATCTTGTGAAAAATCCTCTGACTTTTAATGTAAGAACTGGTGAGGCAGAGAGTTCTGGAGAAAAACTGCAATTTCACTACCTCAGGATAATAAAAAAAGCTCTTCTTTGTACCTAAATTGTGGTGAGTCCTCTGCTTTTATCATTAATGTTAGCTATCTCGTTTGCAAAGATTTAACTTGGTTTTACAAAAGTCCATACCAAATTACTTGATTTAACTTCATAGTTAGTTTTTGGAACTATTTGTGCTATTCATGGAAACCCAGAAAAACCTTGGAAATCATCCAAACCCCTCAGCTCTGAAAAATTAATCTTACAGAAACCTTTGTCCTTTCTTGAACTACCCAGCCCCTGTTGTAGACTGCATGGTGTTTTGTCTTTGCACTAGTTTGCCCCATGGTACTTTTCTTCAGCAGCACTCACCTGCCAATCTAAAATGAAGTTTGAAACCATGTATCTTAAGTTTCCAGGCCCCAGAAAGTACTTGATTTGTGATATGAGACAGGACTCAATGCAGTTATCATTTTTAATACAAGTTTAGGTAAGAGCCCTTTGTAATTCTTTAGCTAGTTGTACCTATCTGCTTTCAGGCTACCTATCATATGTGGTTTCATGTAATTGTATAGCACTCCATTGAGCTGGTAAATACAATTATCCTCAACTTGTCATTGAACAGAGAAAGACAAACAGATATGAATAACTTTCCTGGTATGACAGATGGGACTGCAGTAACAGCAAGGTCTTTATGTTTCAGTTGTACTAAAATGGTATGGATCAGCATTACAAAATAAGTCCATTAACACTGTGGATATAGAGGAAATAATTGTCAATAAGGAAAATAATTTATGAATACCATTCAGTCTAACCACTAAACCCTGTTGTCATCAAGATCTCAATAACAGAGTGTATTTTTATAGAGTGTATTGTTATTTCTAAACTGTGATAGTGTATTTTTATTCAAGTTTTACATCACATATTGTAATGCATTATGGAAAGTGTTGAGAACACAGAATTTCTTAAGGGAATGACAGCCTATCATGTGAAGCCTGCTTTATTTACAGTGTCTTGTGAATCAGTGGACTGATAACACTGTCACTTGTTGGAAGATTTAAGTGGAAAAGGTTGCAAATAAACCAAGTCTCTAGCTTCCTGGTAATACTAGAGGAAAGTGCTGTCTGATAAAGGAAATTATACAACTGTGTAAGGACATAATTTTTTACACAGCTCGGAAAGCAGCTCTTGTCATTTTTATACCTTTTTTATTATTATTTTGGCAAGTGAAATACAAGTAAATGTACACTTGATTGGTAAATCTTTGTAGAAGAAAAACTGGGAGAAGTCTGACCCTTACCTTTCATTATGAAGGGTTTTGGACAACTTCTGTCTTTGAAAAGGAATGCAGAGTTCCTCTAAATGTGAAGTGAAGGAAAAATAATATCTTCTCAGACTATGAGGAGTTGCTTAATTATTTCTCAGAACATGCTGGACCACAGAACTCTCCAGTGTATGCAGTAAAATGGCCTAGAACATCTTTCATAGCTTGTTATTTTCTGGTGATCCTCAGCACAATGGCTGTGGAGCAAGAAGATCCTGTGTGATTCAGGTTCCTGGTGTCTTTTCATAGACAAACAAGAATCCTTCATTCCTGCAAACCAGCAAGCTGAGCATAGCTGGTTTAGTAATGAAAAAATGTGAGTATGCAAAAAAGTCAGATAAGATAACAGAAAATAAAGTGCTGCATTTTAAAAAGATAGTGAGTACAACTGTAATCTGTTGCTTTTAGACGTGGGAGGATAATTCATCTATTATGAGTCAAGGAGCAGAGGCAGTCACAGGCCATATTTTCTCATTGACTATTGATGGGATGTATTTGTACACATTGGTTTTGACTGTTTTGAATCATTGTAGCTGTGCCTCTTGTGAAGTGTAGGTGTTTGCATTCCTGACTTTCACGGAGCTGTGAAGGCTTTTAAAAAAGCAGTCTCTGAGCAAGCTTGTGTTGAATATGTGTGTACAGCTTTCTTTAGCAGAAACAGGAATCTTTGCCAAGGTATCAGGTAATGAATGAGCTTAATGAAAGCAGAGGATGTAAAGGTTAAATAGAAGTAGATCAGTGCATGCTTCTTGAAGGTTAGCTGTAGGGAAGATCAGGGATTCAACGTTAATCATTGGTTTCTGCACTTACTTATCATGGGCAATTATTGGCTCCATCACTGCTACCTTTGAAGTGCTATTTCCTCTCTCCTCCTTCACAGTAATCCAGGACTGCTTGTTTATTTTCTTCCTCATTCTCCTGTGTGAAGATAAAGGTTGCAGCCTTGCTATAAAGATCGTGAAAAGGGTAATTTTCCCCTCTGATCTTCCTTCTGTAGCACTATATTAGAAACACTGGGATGACTCCTGTAAAAGACACAGGTCCACCTCCTATTCCACACTTGCTATACATAGAAAATTGGCTTTTTCTCTTGGAGCTTGAAGAGGTTTCTTAAGAGTTTGAAAATGAAACACCATTTTCTTTTTCTTAGGAGGGGATGCAACTTGCTCTTTTGGCTGCCATGGGAAAGAGAGCAACTGCTGTAAAACATCCAGGGCAGGCATCAGAGCCTCTTTATTGAGGTGATTCTTATTGAAGAAGTCTATAGACTTTCATCTTCCTATACAGTTTATTGTGCTTGTGTTTGGAGTCAGTGTCAGCAGGATTTCACAAATATGTCTCTTAGCTCTTGCACATCACATTTCATAGACATTTTAATCTTGCTGCAGTTAGTTTTAGGTGGAGATTTGATTCTCCTCCTTCTTTGTCTCTTCTATAGAGCTTTGATATACTGTTTCTTCAGTGCTTTGTCACTTGGCTCTTTTCTTACATAAATATTTTCCAAGCGGTTATGGAACAGCTAATATCAATTTAATTCTGACATTTTTGGTAGTGAACATCTTATTTGAAAAGATTATTTGATCATAAAGCTGCAGAACAGAAATATTCATGTGTTGTTTTTTATAAAAGAAGTTCAGGTCTTTATAGGTTGTATGTGTACACACTTGCAAATACTAGGTTTTCTATACTGTGAACTCTACAGGGCAGCAGGCTTGACATTAGTTCTGTTTGCTTGGTTTTCTACTGTAAATGACAAACTAAATATTAAACTGGAAATGGCAAACAAAAATTGTAAAGGAAGAATATATGATGCAAATGCTGGCTTCAGGGGTGGTGGAAGGAAAAAGGGAAGAGAAGAAAGTAAAATAATCCAGATTTCCCAAGTGTACATTTAATCCCCTTGTAATTTTAAATGTTTGTAGGATGCAAATCTCCTGCTACCTCATATTGCTTTGCCTTTCCAGCTGTCTTGCTTTTTATGATACATGCTGGAATCAAATTAAGAGTAAGCTTTGTGAGACTCCTCTAATCTTTTATTTCGTATTTGCATATAAACAGTAAGTATACAGCCCCAAAAGGAATGCAAATATTGCATCTATATCATGATTAGTATTGAGACATTTAAGAAAAAAGGAGAATGTTACAGTTTGCTGTAAAGCATTTTAGTAAAACAGCTATTTATCATTATAGATATATATTAAAAGTTTTAGTCAGCTGAGTGGTGTTTTTGGAGACTGTATACTAGGCATGAGAAAAAAAAAAGCCTCCCTTTTGTCATAAGCTTCCTCATGACAAAAATGGACTCTTGCTTTGTACTGTAGTCTGGAAAGACATCAAATCGGATTTGCTTATTCATCTGTGTAGCAGTTACAGTGTGAAATGTTTTCATCCATTTCACAGACCCATTAGTAGCAATGAAATGTTGATAGCTTTAATACTACAAGGCTGTCTCAAAGTTCCTATTGTTCTCAGAATGCTGCAGAGTCAAGGAGACTCTTGACGTTTTCTTAACATTATTTCTACATTCTTCAAATGCTTTGCAAGTTCATATGCCTTGCCTGGGTTTTCCTGGTTTTAAAAGAAGAATCTCATCCTCAAGAAATTGTGTTCTCTTATAAAATTCTTTTAAGATGAAGTAACAAAAAATTAGGTGTCTCCCTTAAGAAATTTCCTTTCACTTAAAAAAAAAAAATTACAAGAATTACTTTCTGATAGGCTTTTCCCCAGGGCTTGGCATCTGTACAGAAATCTGAGTAGGTCTGGTTATGCTGTGAGGATTGTGTTTCATGTCTTACACTTTCCAAACTGCTTACTGTCTGTGATGAGACCTTTGATAAACTCAGTGAGTTTTAAGACCTGTGATAAACTTTTCATCTTGTAATATTTTTGTAGTGCAGTGTACTAGGAAAGTATTCCTCCAAAATACCTTGATTTTATGCAGCTTCAGTACATACTGTTGAGTATGCTAGATTAATTTGCTTGCATCTCTCTGTCCATTCCTTGTGAATTCTGTTGTGGATGATAGCACCAATAAGCAGTAGAAATGCAGAGTTGTATGACTGTGCAATATCATCCCTGCAGTCATTGCTTTCTATTTGTGCACTTGAGATCTCATTTTTCATGGCAGAAGTATTAGGATTTGAATGGGAGAATCCTAAACTGCTCTGTACTGTCCTTGTGTTTTTCTTAAGCATCAGCATGCTGTCCCCTTCTGCTAAATGAAAAATAATAGGGAAAATGGCTTCGCTGGTCATTGAATCATTAACCAGCATTTCTCTGGAAATAGTTTTGGATATGTAGCAGGGTATGCCTAGAACAGCTGAGTGAGGTCTGCCTCAGTGTGAGGGCAGGGACGGAATTATTCTAATCTGATCTTTGCACTACCTGCAGCCTTCAACATTTTTCTCCTTTGAGGTGGAAAGGGACCACCTGCATCTGTTAATTTGATGGTAAGTTTTCACTGCTGCAGACAGGGCGAATGGGATTTGACCTAGGATCATGTGTGGGAAGGTGATAGAGTCTAGTGCCCCATCTTTGGGCAAACTGCTTTACCGTATGAAAAACATTCAGTCCATCAGTCCTGCTAATTTTGCTGCCAGTGACCTAGAACTGTTTTTTTGTTTGTTTCTGTTCCTTTTATAATCAGGCAGGCAGAAATATTTGCTTTGATCAGTCATCTTTCTATTTTCTTCTTCCTTTACCCCCAGGTACCAGCTTTTATCATTTCCCACAGCTTCGTGCATACGGACACTATAAACAAGTAGTAAAGTGACTGAGTCATCAGATGCAGTTCCTTGGGGAGTCCTGCAGAAGAGAAGCAGATCCTGATTTTTGCTGCTGTTATTTTGCTTATGTTAAGAATCCCATGATACTGATCTGGTACTCCTGTATAAGAAACAAATTCATAACCAGATTAAGAAGTTCAGGAAAATCAGAATTTTGTAATCATCTGGTGGGTCTTATGTGCCTGCTAAGCAACAGATACATATTTAGCAGTAACTTTCCCGTTGGGTTTTAATGCAAAAATGGGAAATAACTGGTGTCATTAACATCTACTAAATTTGTATGTTCATTATATAATGCCAATGAAGAGCAGGACTGTGAATAAACTAGTGTTAAAACTGACAAGGGATGTTTTCTGGCTGGTGTCTTATGTAGCATCTTATTGCTCTTAAAATTGCTGGTTTGATGTCTTCCCAAATGCCGCATTTTCAAATAGCTTCTTCCAGGGAAGCATCCTCAAAAAATTCTCTCCAGATTTGATAGCTCCTGCCATAATACAATATTTTTTTGCCTCCATTTCAACTCCATGTTTTTTTGTATTAGAAAACAGTATCCTAAGTCAGACATGGATAAATATAGAAACATTCAATGACAGGTCAATAAAATGTGTATAGACCATCCTTTTTTTCAATCTATTATTTGCTAGGATAACCTTGCAAAATCATAATGCATATCTAATCGAGGTGTTATTTGAAGGGAATGATCTAGGAGTGTAAAAGACAGTCATCAAACCAATATAATCTTAAAAATGTACTTTCTATGTCCAGAGAGAACGAAGCCAGATAAAGAACATAGCATACCAGGGCAGCTGAAATCAAATTTAATATCAACACCATATGGTCATCAGTATCTGGTTTACTGTAAACTTTTAAACCTAATCCTGACAGTTATACCCTGCAGCTTGTGGTCTTAAAGTAATAAGAACCTTTAAACAGACAGAAGTCCTTGCTAGTAATGTTTTTGTAATGGCAGTGAAACTTGCATTGCCCACAGCAAGGGCTTTGATTTAAAAAGAATCCTAGTGAAATCCAGGACAGAGACAAGAGGAAAAAGTAAAAAGTATATCATAACAGAGATTTTTGTGGTGTGAGCTGATGTCTACATGTGGCAAATAGAGCGAGAACTGCAGAATTTGCTACAGATTTCAAGAATTCCCAATATTGATATTTATTTTGCTGGGAGAGGCTTACCAAAGGATGTGAACGCTTTGGTCATCGGTTTGTAGTAAGGTAATTTTCAAAGGCCAGCACTAGAATGACATCTCCCTGTCAACACTGCTACGCATCAGGTTGTTATATTATCCATGTAGTGTGGAAAAAGGCAATTCTTTTCAAGCCTCCTGCTTTGAGAGAAACTCTGCTCTGTTAAAATATTCATATCACAGTCTAACAGACACCTGTTAAAGAGCTTGCTTAGCATAGAATGCCATCTTTGTCTTATAAGGAGTTAAGCCATTGCCTAATGCTATGGCTGATTGTTGTTGGTACTTAGTAGCACTAGTAGCTCCAAAACATACACACCTCATCTCCAGGCAGACCATATTGCAAGCTTGCAGTACTTAAAGGGGGCCTATAAGAAAGATGGGGACAAACTTTTTATCAGGGTCTGTAGTAAGCTCACAAGAGGTAATGGCTTTAAACCAACAGAGGGTACATACAGATTTATTATTAAGAAGAAATTCTATATAATTGGAGTTGTGAAACTCTGGAACAGGTTGCTCAGAGAGGTGGTAGAAGGCCAGGTTTGGTGGGACTTTGAGCAACCTGGTCTAGTTGAAGATGTCTCTGATCACTACAAGGGGGTTGGACTAGATGACCTCTTCCAACCTGAACCATCCTGTGATGCTGTGTGATCTTCAGACTAGGGTGATGGTGTTGAAGATGATGCTCTGAAAAACAATGCTATAATCTAGAAGAGCCTTCATGTGTTTGTATGTGTGTGCACTCTCCAGACAGATAACTTTTTGGTTATTACTTAATATCACTACCTAAGTTCCCCAAAATAAGTTCTTGTAACTGGGAAAAAAAACCCCCAAAACACTAGTATAATGAAATTGTGAAATATATAATGTTCTAATCAAACTCAGGACTTTTCCTTGTTAACCAGAAGTTTTTTTTAACTTGAAGAAATGTATTTATTCAACATAAAATTAAAAAATGCTTTTATTAGGTGAAATATGCAGCATTCACCATGGCTAATAAATGCCAGTAAACAAATACGGATCTTAAGAGGTAGAGATGAGCTTTTGGCAGTGCAGAGTGAGAGCCATGGAGTGCTCTGCAGAGTCTGGGTTGAACATGCAAGTGTGTGCAAGCAGGCATTAAACAGCATTGTTGAACTGTACTAATGAATATATGGACCACAACTCTTTGTTTACAGTCTGAGGCAATAATTTAGCTGGGAAAGCATTAAGGAATATAAGCCTATAATAATGCAGCTTATTGGTTGCAACCAGAGTTTACTGAGGATAGCAGAAGGAAGACAAGGATATATATGGAGATTACTTGTAAGCTTTCTACTTCTCTTTGTGAATTGCTGGTAGTACAGTAGGATTATTGTTAATGAAACAGGGTAAGGAAAGAGTGAAATTCAGATCTAAAAGTAGCAATCTCAAGTATTGGGCCACATATTTTATCCTTAATGAGATGATAAAAAATTAAAGCTTTTGAGATGCAGTACTATGAAATAATGTACTTGTTCTAGCAAAGTAAAATGAAGGTTTTTTATGTGTTTTGGAATTTTATATATTATTAGTTTGCACAGCAGTTATTTTGTGTTGAGGTGGTATTCCTATATTGATTATACTTTGTTTGAATAAATACCTTAAGCTCCTTCACTTCTGAGCACACACCTTCTAAGAACACATATAGCACAAGTGAGCTTGAATTAACTAGGAATGTTTTCCTCTCAGTAAAGATCCTGGGTTACAGTTTGGTTAGGCAGAAGAAATGTTAAGCAATACTCAGCTGATGTACATCTTCCAAGGAAGAGATGTTGGTACTGAAAGAGCAACTTGAAAAGAGTCTCTGCTTAAAACTTGAGTAAAGCAGCTATGGAGTGTTTATCCATCATGCCAGATTTCAGAAGAAATGGGAGGAAGTCCAAAAATACAATTTGTAGTATCTAAAGAGAGGAAGTGTATGATATGCCATGACAGCAAATCCAGCAGGTGAGAAATGTTTATTGAACTAGAAAATTATTGAGCATAAGAATATCCTTACTGCTTTTATTAAATTTGACATGATGTGCCTGAGTGTTTGCAAGCAAATTACTTGACACTGCCAAACTCAACCATGTAAAAATGAGTCAGGTCTCCTAAAACCGTGATAAACTCAACTTTTATAGAATGTTATTGTAGGTTGGTTTTTTTCTTTCTTTTTCAGAGATATGACCAAATGTGTTGCAGGCAGATGATCTTTGTAGGTTATTTCACGGTATTTTCACTCAATACACAATCAGAAACGTTAAAAGCTGAAATTCTTACTGAATTATTACAAAGAAACATATTGAGGAAACCCCCCCCCAAAAAAAACCAACAAAAACAACCAAACCAAAAAAAACACGCTAAACAAACCACACACAAAAAAACCACAAAACCCAAAACCAACCAACCAAAAAACCCAGTCCCCAAAAAACAACAAACCCAACAGGCCATGACGTGTATTATTAATGGCTGTCACTCACCCACTTTGTGTATTTTTTTTTTTCCTTTTACAGCCTGCAACTTGGTAGTATACTTAGGCTACTGCTGTTTCCTTATCTAGATTATAGTGTTTTAACATTTCCCAAAAGATCTTGTTTGGTTTTGCATCTCTGGGAATGAAAATTACCCTGGAAAGAGTGTATCAAGGAGCAAGGTCTTGGCATCTCTGCTATAAACTGGGTTGATAGTAGGGAGCTTTAGCTGTTACATGTGGGCAGATATACTATAGAATAATGCCATTTTACTGGGGCTTATTTCTCCATAACTTTGTTGTTTGAGTAAAGCAAACAAATAAGAAAAAAAAAAACAAACCATGAAAGAGCGCTTTTTCATTTATCTTTTTGCTTGAATGTTTTGTTTCTGACAAATTAATCAGAAAAGAAAGCAAGTCAGAATTTTTTAAGGTCTGCTTAATGTACACACTCAATGGAATCTGCTTCTAGCTTAGTGATTTAATAGCTTTTTCAGAAAATCTTAACAAAAAGATTTGGCAGCCAAAATTCTGTGGGTCTACAGAGCCTAATAAGGCTTCTAAAAGACATTTCTTTTAAATGCATAGATTAGTGCATTCTATAATTTGAAAACCATGTTTATACAAGTTATGATCAGTACATCAGACTGGCATTCTCTTTGAACAAATAAAGGTTTTAATGATACGAATAAAAAAGAACTTGCTAACAAGTAGGTTTTTACCAAATAACCTTATCTCTGGTTGTTACAAGTGACTTCAAGCTGGTTTTAAGTGGAATGGAATTTTTTGAGTGAAATTCCAGGTTGTTGTTGGTATTGGCATTAATAGTTTAAGTTAGCTCCTGAAATGCAGACAAAAGAACTATATTTAGGAAGTAAACACACTTTATTGCAGGTTTGTACAAATCTGGGGGCTTGGTGCCTTCCAACCAAATGAGATTTTCCTTGACATATACACAAAACTGTAGCAGTAAGCTTCCCAATCCATCTGCCTTGCAATGGTTGGTTGGTGATTTACATATATTTATACCATTACATCACTATTTCTACTATAAAGCATGCTCAGGGGAAGGGTCTTTCTGGGTCTGGGCGTTTATTTTTAGTATTTTAATGACATCATAAGGAGCTAAATTGACCTAAAGGACACAATATTGCAAGTTTTACAGCTCCAACTGCCCAAGAGTGGTTCAGAATTTACTCATTTTTATTTGGGTTCTTCTCCATCACCTCCTGCCTTCCTAAAGTTCAGTTGTTCTTATAGAACTTGAGTTTTCTCTGACAAGCTGGTGATTTACTTGAGACACTCTAAAATCCTGTTGATTAATTGTCTTCTTCAATGTCTAATTACTGCAGGGTTTCCTTGTTGAGCACACAGTGTTGGTAATTCTGTGGCTTTCTGACTGCATATACATTTAACTTCTATACACACAGGTGTACATTTTGCACAACTTAATCATATAATTCTAATTTTTTTAGTTACTTTTCAACATTGAGACTTCTTTGGTTGTCTGACATTGTGTTCCAGTTTGCCAACATAAAGACCAATAAGCAAATGGCTGCAAAACAACATGCTCACCCAGAGTGTGTAGCCAGTTCAATGAGTCCTTTAACATCATTGTGTTTTCTTTAACAAAAATGGAACAATAAGTGGAACTGTGATTAGAGGGTGCCAAAATAAGATTTTATTTTTCATAAATATTTTATGCTGTATTTGAAGGGAAGATGAGGTTTTGTGTGAAGTTCAGCTTCAGTGCATGCTTTGACAGGGAATGTGCAGATGCCTTCCAGTGGTCACTTTCAAAATAAAGTTTTCTCTACTTTTAGTGCTTGTTGCATCTGAACTCACATTTCTGCTATCTTTACAGACAACAATATGCACAATTGCAAAGAACCAGCATTTAGTAATACAGTAGTACAATATTATGGAATGATCTGTTGCCTCTAGAATACTTCTGTACTTGCACATGAACATATTGGAACCCTTTAACATTTCAGAACAGTTTACGGAGGTCGGGAAAGGGACACACACACATAAGCCACACTTACAGCAGTTGTGGTTGGTAATCCTGGCTTCTGTGCATGTGTTAATTCAGCCTTTTCAGGGTCTGTGAAGTCCAGTATCTGTTTAACCAAATGTATTACTGACATTTAGCTTGTTACAGTTTGACAGGGCACAGACTAATTTTATGGTATTATACTGGGACCTAGAGAGAGAGTGTTTCCTGCTCCCTTCTTTCCTGTGCTCAGAGGCCTTGGGCAGAGGCTTGTGCTCCTGGTGTTCAGCTTGAGGTGTGCTCTGCAGGAGCCAACTCCATCGAGTGCTGGTAAGAGACCAGGGCCCCTTTTTCCAAGTCATCTCTGCCACAAGGGACTTTCAGACACTTAAGATCAATGACCACTGAAATCATGTTTCACATATGTTTGTGTATTTTTCATTTTTATACCAGAGTGCTATCCCTTCCCTATCCCAGTAAACCTCTTCTAGTTTTAACTTCCAACCTTGAAGTCACTCTTCCTGTTCCCCTTTTATCTTCCCCTGAGAGAGTTCAAGGATGTAATAGAGAGCAGGCCTGTTCTCTGTGTTTTGGTTTGCCCTGGCCACTGAACAGAGACCAATCTGCTTCCTCAACCTCAGAAAGACACAATCCAGGGCAGTTCTGCTCAGCCTTCTGGTTGCCTTTGATAAAACCTTTCCTTGGTAGTTGGATATCCCTTTCAACCCCTTGCTTTCCATGGGACTTGTCATAGAATGTGTGACTTGTGAATTTATCATCAAGTTTTATTGTCATTTATCTTGCACAGTCTGCATCTTTGAGCCCAGAAGCCTGAGGATGGGGTTTTTTTTGTTTGTTTCTAATGAAATTCAACAGACTGCAGTGGCTGACAAACACTTACTTGAGACATATCCATATGACTGTTTCACTGAACAGCACTGTGAGGGACAGTAGAACAAGCTGACATGTGATACAGTTCTCTAGTCAGTACATGAGCATGAAATTATGTCAGTGAGCTAAGGTTACTACTTCTTCTCCAACATGTCAATAAATAGAAGTATTACATGTGCTTAGTGCTCTAATGTGATTATGTCTCCACAGGATACCAGGATTTAATGTGTTGCATAGAAAAGTTTAACATAGAGCATTATGCTCTTGCTTACTGTATTTGCAACCACTCTTGGTGTGGAAACTTGAGCTGACTCTAAAAGCAATATACATTTTGTTTATATTTTAAAGAAGAAAAAATGTTTTTTTGACAGGATAAAAGGGTTTTCACAGTTAACAAAGAACATTATAGAAGCATAATTTGTTGGCTGATGATCTAACATATGCAAACCGAATTTAACAAATTCACTGGTGTGGCTGAAAAAAGTTAATTTGGCTGCCTTTGTCATGATGACAAAGAAAGTAATCCAGTTTGATTTTAGTGTCCAAGAAGACCAGAGATATCTTCATTATAGCGAATAGTTCAAATCATTGGCATACTAGAAAAACAGGGTTTTCCAGTATTATTCTAGCCTCACTTTTCCATAATCCCAAGCAATAAAAATTTCTGGGCCTTTGTAAGTTCCTCATGATCATAAGCAGTTTTTAAAATGGATTAGAAGTGGAGTTCCAGATTGATGTTTCCTGTTTCATCCCTTAGGCTTCTTCTTTTTTCCATGCTCAGTATACACTGACAGTTCTCTCATTTACAGAGAGGGAAGCTATTTGGAGGGCAGTGATTAGGGTCATCCTAATGGGCTCCTGCCAAAACTACTTCTCCTTGCATTCTTGTCCTAGAATTCTCAGTGAACTTGGTGATACTACAGGCTTCAAGAAACCTTAACCACGGTGTCTGAAGATGGGCATTTGAAAGCAGAAACGTGTAAATATTTTTGAAACATTCAAGTCTCTCTGCCAGCATTTTCTTTCAGAAGTGCCACCTTTCATAGGCTGACCCATTTTCTTCTCTCTCCTTGCAATGCGAAAAGAACCAATCTTGAAGAATTGCAGGTACTATATTGTAGGACCTAAGTAAGCTGCAATGAGCTGACAAAACCTACAGTTACTCACTTTCATTCCCTTTCCTTTGTACAACATGGTTATTGTAGTTTTTGACCATTTAAAAAGCATTATTCTGACACTGCTGCTCTCCTGGTATTTACAGTAAAGCATTAAGCCATACTCAGCTTTTCAAGTGTGGCTGAGTATGGCAGCTGGGTCAGGATGACTGAAGCCCTTAAATGTGATGGAATGACAGAAATTAGCAGGTATAGCTAGTGTTCAGATGACTTTTAAAACCTGGTCAGTTTGCTTACTGGAACTGAATGAGAAAAATCAAGTGTTTGTCATGGGAATTCAAAAAATTGTTGCTAAAATACTTGGCAAACCTTGTTTTTCCCCAGAAGAAATCATCTTCTACCTTTAGTTCTCCCAGAATCTTTAACTAGGTAACTAATGTAGAGGACTAAGAGTGAGGGCAGTATGTTTTTGTGTTTGACAGAGCACTTGAAAAAAATTATGCAAACACTGTGGAGCAGCCAAATTGTTCTGCTGCTCTTTCTGAAACCATATGTACAATCGTCCAGAGGTGCTGCCTTAGTTTCTCTCTTCAGCCTATTAAAAATAAAGGTGTTGGCCTGCAAATTCTTACATCCACAATTGTGGTGAAAAATAAGTTTTCTTAAATAGGGATAAAGCTTGTGTAATTCCTCTGTATGATTGGAATGTTCTTGGCAACAGAATACTGTTAAAGCTTCCTGTTGCTTTTAAAACCTGTGCCTCAGTTCAACTGGGTTTCAGTCTTTTGAACAAATGCTTTTGTTCAACAACTCACTCGACCACCCAGATTTCTTTCAGTTGTACTCTGTCACCTGGAATGTAAAGCAAAGCAAATGCTTACTGAAAATTGTTATCTGCTGAAATTGAATTATGAGGTCTATTTTTCTCTAGACAAATGTTGAAAAGAGCTTTGTAAAGATTTTTTACAATTTGTAGCTCATTGACAAGTTTAATCAATATTAATGTGGAAACTTTCAGCTGGGTCTTTCAGGATTCAAAGTGTGACTGCTGATAGAGGTGTCTGTCTGCTGTGCTGGGTGGCAATGGTGAAGAGACTATCTCAAAGCAGACGCTGATCTGTTTAAAAAAAGTGCATGCCTATGAAAAGTCCTTTTTCTCATCTTTTCTTCCTCTGTGTCCATACTTTTTTCAAAAGAAATCCTCCGTTGCTTTTATGATAGTTTGCTCTGTGATGTGTGGCAGTGATAAAGAGGAACAGTAATCACACAATCACACTTAACAATCCGACCAGATAATCAAGATGACTTCAGCTGGAGCCTCTTGAAGGGTAGGGACTTCAATGCCTTTCAGGAAAAAAAGAAGTATTGTAAGCCTGTGAAGCTAACTGATTATGTGTAGCTTAAGTTTTGCTCAGTTTCCTTTAAAAAGTATCATCCAGCAGAAAGCAGAAAACATGCTGTTGGGAGAGAAGTCCAAAGTGCAACTCTGCAATCTGAGGGGGAGTTCTAATTATGCATTTACTGAATATGACATGCTGTATGATTGTTGGCAGCTAAGTAGAAATGTGCAAACTTGTTTAGCATTCAAAACCTTTTGTAATCAAATAGAAAACTCAAATATACACCTGTGTATCTAACATTATGCGTATTATGTTTTCAGTGACCTTTAATAAAAAACACACCAGAACTTTAGAGGATTCAAAATGTTGGCGAGTTTCCTCTTGCATTAATTCTTTCAGAGTAAGCACAAGAGTTTTTAGAAAAAGTTCAATGTTATTATTGAGTAACCAGACATTTAAATATATAAAAATGATACTGATGGCTTTATAAAGGATATATAGGAAAGATAGGATATATAGGAAAAATATGAAAGCATGTATATGTCCTTTATAAAGGATGAAGTTGTTCTTTTATCACTGTTATCTGCAGCTCACCTAAGATGTCCTTGATCTAGTTCTTGGGTTTGGGGTGGCCATTCCTTATTTTCCCAGCTGTCTCTAAATTGCACTGTAGGCAAAAACTTCAGAAGTATGTGAAGAGTGGGGTGCCAGTTTCCCAGCCCTGGACACACTGCTTTGAGCATAGAACGTTATTTTTCTGCTTTGCCTGCTCTTGAGAAAAGCTGGCACCTTAGCTGCTTGTCATCCAAACTGAGTTTTTACCTTGGAAGATATCTTGGATTTTTGGCTAATGATGGTACCACATAACATAACTGTAGGTTAAAGGAAGTAGTCATGGGTTTTGGCCAATTCTAGGGGAAAATGCTTGAATGATTTAGTTGACACTTCTGAATTCACAATGTGATTATTTGAAGAATGTATTACCCTCGTTCTGGAGGGAAGCATTACTAATCTGTATGCAAGACACTGCAAATAGCTTATTCTGCAAGTTGTCCAAAGCAAGTTATAAAATTTCTTCAATTAAATTTTCACATAGCATTTAATTTGCCTTACTTCAGAGAAGTAATGTCCTAATTTACATGTGGGGTAAGGATATAAAATAACTTCCATGTGGTTTCGTTGATGCTAGATATTTATAAATTTACCCAGTATCTTTGCACACTGCTGAGTGCAATTTAATGTCCAAGAGCAGAGATAATGACAGGCTGGCTTTTCTGAATACAGCCCTTCCTAAGAGTTTGTTACCCTAATTTGATTATTTGACCTGGTATTTCAGAGGATTACTAAAATTTTAATTTCCTCCTCCTTTGATGTCACTTAGAAAGTGGCTAACAATTCTAGGACATCAAAATGTTTTTGAATAATATTTCTTAAGGCTTTTAGAGTCTTAATTTGAGTGAAACTTGATTCTACTTTGCAAAGGCTGTAAGACTATTCAGACTCATAAGGCTTTTTTTTATTAAAAAGCTTTCTTTGATAAATGGTTATTTTTATCAAGACTTCTAAGTGCATTAAAATGCATTAGTCGCATGTCTTGTTGAGTACTCATCACTGAAATATTAGCTACTCAGGGCTGAGGTGATAAAAAGGTGCAATGCACTTGACTACTCAGTAGTCCATTACTTGCTGTCATGGTACCAATTTTCAGGAACAGTTCATTTTGTGAAAAAAAATCTACCAGTCTAGCCTTTTCCTCCCTTTCTTCTTTATTAAGCTTTTGGATGTGGAAAGCTGGCAGGACAATTGTCCAGCCTAATTTTTGGGCATAGGTATTAATTTAAATAATATTATTGAATCTTAGTTGACACTATCAGTGTCTGAATTCATCAGAGCCTTCTGGAATCCTTCTGTGATGCTTCAGTGTCTCATACTGTAAGAAACCTTATGCACAGTTGGAGGCCCTGTTAAGTTTCTGCAGAAAATGTTGGACATAATTTAGTTTTCTGGTAGCATTAAAGTAATGAGTCAAAGATGAGCATAAATGTTGATGAAAAGATTGTCTGAGTTCCCCAGCTGAGAAATAAATGGTACTGATGGATGTGCTCTATATGTGCTATTTTTTATTGCTCTAAAAAATGCAGATTTCAAATGTACTCTTTGTTTTTTGTATTTTATTTTTCTTTCAGCTTGCCTGTTCTTACTGAGAGACTTGACAGTGAAGCTTTTTTTCCCCCTCACCTGACAAACGCTGATGTGCATTTTTTTAGGAAATGAGTGATTATGATTTGTTCTGGCAAACTCTTTCCTGTGGCCTTGTAATATATCAGGCTACTTCAGTATTTTTGTGCAGAGAAGACAGCTCATGTTTAAAGCCACACCTGGGCTGACTGGTCAGTGCAGAACAATAAAGATGCAATTGGCATTCATGCATGCATCCAACTAATAATCAGAGCCTCAAGTTTTTTGATTTATTTTAATAACAGCATTTATAAATATGCAAGGGATTATCTCCCCAGGAGAAACATTTAGAGTAATTTCTACAAATACATTCCTCACTGTTCTATTACACAAGCTTCCTTGGAGCTTAGGATATTTCTGCAGCTGGCCATCTATCCTCCACACAAAGAGGAAAAAGAGAGAAAATGTGAGAAGAAAGGTACGAAACAGCATATTCAGACCCCCAGAACCAGGTACATGAACTTGAAGTAGACTGCAGCAGTTAATCTTGTGACTGTTAAATGTATATAAAGAACTTTAAAAGAAAACTGCAAACTTTTCTCTTAGCCCATAAGGCTGTAAGTTCAGAAGGTAAGAAATAAACCTTACCATGAATTATTACATTAAGGGTTTGTGTAGTCAATGACACTTCCAGAACTGTGTTTTTCCTCACTGGGATACAGTCCTGGATACCTTCTGCAGGTTTCACAGAATGAAGAGATTTAGTTTCATAAAATACATTAATTTAAAGATGAAATAAAATTTAAAATTGATAAAGTTTGCCAAATAATTCCCTTCAAATATGTTTATTATTATGAAATAAGCAGTAATATTCACCAGTTAGCTTGATTTGGTAGAAGTACATAATGAATGTGTACTGACATTACTATTACTGCAAGTGAACCATGACATGTCATTTTTAATCTTAGGCTGAAAAATTTTGAGTGTTGCCATCAATTCTGAGTTTGGTCTCTGTCTCATTAACAGACCTTATTTACAATGTCATTCATTTGGACTTAATGGGAGGGATTATTTTGTTTTGTTTTGTTTTTACTACCTGTTTTGTACCAGTAGTTGAAATGGTAAGAAGCCACCTGTGAGCTGTGTGGGAAGATGAGGCAGAACTTATGTTGTACCCTATAGGAAGCAGTTTGGACTAAATGTGTGCTTGAAACTCTACTTGTGCTCATCTTTGATGCAGAATGTGTCCAGTATTGGCTAGTAACTTTACTTAAAGCAGGCCAACCTCTATCCTCCACACAGCAGCCAAGGTGAAGGAAGATTTAGTTTTAGGGCTGGAGTCTGAATCTCTGTCAGATCTCAGTCTGTCCTGACTCTGTCGTCTGGTTTACAGCCAGCTGCAGTTTTTCTGCTAAGGCTCTGTCAGGCCATGTCCTAGTTTCAGAACAATGTCTTCACTGTTTCTGTTCCCAAGTGCAGGATCTGCACCAAATTTAATTAAAATTGGGAATGCTAATCAGCAGGTCTTCCTGTAACTGAGATTCCTAAGACCTTGACTACAGCCAGTGTCCCAAAGTTAACTGGCTTTTGCCTTCTGAGATTGTGGGAAACATTGCAGTAATGCCACTGGATCTCAGATCAGGGAGTCTGCAGTGCCAGTTTCCTAACAGCTGAAACTTCTGAATAGTGGCAAGTTCATCTGGGGGTAGTATGGCTTCAGATACCTCAGTATAAGGGTTGCATAATTGAATTCTATAAGAAATGCCCTTTCTACATAACATAACAGCAACATTTCACTGATGAATATGTGTAAGAAAGATAAAAAGGACCTTGAATAATTTAATGCCCTTTGCAATGAATTAGATCACATTTATGCATTATAGCAGATACCAGCTTCAAGGAGACCTTGACTAGGCAGATTGTCCTACCCAGGGCATCTCTACCAGCCCCACAGCTTGCACAGCTGGATTTTCTTGCCAGAGTACATCTGATAGGAGGACAGGGGGAAGCAGAAGAACACTCTTAGAAAGTAGAAGAGTGAGGAAGAAGGAAGTGAGTGGAAATAGTAAGCAATAAATAAATGTAAATGTGTAAATTTGCATTGCTGTAATGCTGTCTAAGAGTATGGAAGCTCCATAGGCTATATTTTACTTCTACAGGAAGTTTTGTGTTTAGATTTAATTTCTAGAAACCTAAGGGCTAAGCAGAGCAATTAAAATGTTGAAGACTTAAAAATAAACTTCAGAAGCTTCAAGTAAAATACCTCTAGCTGATTAGTGGTACAAAGGATCTTTAATGAGAAATTAGGATTGCATTATTTCTTAGGAGGATAAGGAGAGGCATTAGATATCAACATTGATAATAGAGAGCTCAGAAATAATCTTAACACTGTGAGCTGCTTTAAAAAAAAAAAAAAAAAAAAAAGGAGGAAACTTCTATATGGCCTAATGCACAGATAAGAAAACCAATGAAACAAATAAATTAATGAATTTGGAAAGTTCTTTCACTACAAAGCTTATTGTGAGGTGAATGTTAACAGTCTCTTCACTCTTTTGATCTGTTCAGACTCATCCCTTTGATATGCATCCATGTTTGTCTATTTTCATAAAACTGTTTGTCTTGAAGTCATATTTTAATGCAAACTACGTTATATAAAAATGCAGGCTGTAAAATTTAGAATTAATTTTGAATGACCCACATATAAAACACTACCTCCTATATTTACCCACAGCAAACAAAATTCTAATAAAAACAAGGCTTAGAAACATACTTTGCAAACTATTTCTTCTTAGTTATCCTATTGTGCCAGTGTACCAAATGAAGGGAGTAAAAAAAGTCCTTTGATTGGGAAGATTGGCAGCATTTATGTTTTTTAATGAATTGAATTTTAAATATCCATTTATTGTCTGGGTTAAATTGCTACACAGAGTAAAAGGAATGCTGTTCTCTAAACAATAATTGGTCTATTTCAGTTCTCAAATTAGGTCACAGACAGCAGTCTCTGCACTTTCTCTTTTTCCTTGCTTTTATGAAAAAGTGACTGAAACTCTAATCATTTCTGCATTGAGGCAGTGTACTCAAGAATAGTATTTTACACGAGGGATAGATCCTTCTTATCCCTGTTTTTGGTGGTGTTGTACTGTGAGCCAGCTTGAAGAATATAGAAATCTGCAGCAATGATCAGAAGAAGAGTTTAAAGTCAATGTTACAATCCCATGAAATGTACCAGGTTTGAACTGGAGTGGAAGTTGTAGTTGCATAAGCATAATTTACAGATTAAAAAACCCAAACCTGTTCCACAAACTCCACAAAGCATAAGCAGCTGTAACATCAGCATGCTGTTGTGTTTACTGTATGTTTGTCCTGGA
Source organism: Florisuga fusca (assembly GCA_038090715.1). Classification (NCBI taxonomy): domain Eukaryota; kingdom Metazoa; phylum Chordata; class Aves; order Apodiformes; family Trochilidae; genus Florisuga; species Florisuga fusca. The sequence goes on from JAAWXA010000038.1 coordinate 5,176,185, forward strand.
CTCCCAGAGCATGTCAAGTCCCTGTATTTATATTAGGTAGCTTTCTTGGGGGAAAAAAAAAAAAAAAAAAGGTTTTGTGATTTTGAAAAGTCAAGTGCAACCTCTTCCAGTGCCCAGTAGCTTCTAGAGCACACCCTGGCCATCCACATTTGCAGAGTAGGACCAGGTGTGGATAGAGGCAGACGTTGCCTCCAGGGTTTGCATAACTGAAATCAATGCTTACAAATTCTGTCTAAGTCAATGAGTCACCTGGATTACCACAGTAGAGGCATCTTCAGGGGGCAGTTCAGTCCACGTAGCCTACAGAGCAGTTGATGGATAGGATGAATTACCTGCTGGAGTTACATATTTCCAGCCAAAAGATGAACTCTTGTTGCCCAGACCACACCACCATCTTCTGAGCAGCTAAAGTTTGGTGGCTCCATCACCTCTTCATTGGTTGTGACAGCCCAGGGGAAGGGTAAGACTGGTCTCAGCTCAGGCTTTGTAAACAAAAGGCAGATGATGCTTTGGCATTGAGCTCCGTGCCCTGTTAGTACCCTCTTGGCTCCAGTGCTTGTGGTGTGCCAGAAGAACCATATTCTTGTGTGGTAGTATTGTTTCTGTCAGTCTTTTTATCAAAATACAAGTCACTGGTTTCCTAGTTGGGCTGCTGCTGACATATTTAGAAAATTTCCTGTATCTAGGACTGCTGAGCTTGGTTCATTAGAGCAGTGTGAGACCGTCCTGTGGGTCTGTGCTGGCTGACAAAGAATTGACTCTGTATTGATAACATCGTTACTAGGTCACTGAAAAGGCCACAGACAAATTTTTTTAAACAGCACTGTGCCGTTCTAAACACTGTTTAAGAAAGGTAGAGATAGACTTAGCTCTTAGATGTTTCAATTGCTGGCTACCCAGAAGTGACATAACAGCACTATCATTTTAAATAGGATGAAGCTTTAATGGGTCTCCTAGAGGAAAAAGGAAACCCAAAGCTGCTTATAGTAGAAATGTACTAAACTGCTTGCATTTGATAAAGTGTTAATGGAGGAAATTAATTCATTGACAAATGAAAATGTCAGTTCAGATAAAAATAGTGCCTCCCTGATTCTGGGTTGTTGGTTGTTTTTTTTGCTTTTTTCATACAATGCTAGGTATGGGTGCAGTTTGGTGTAGTTTCCTGCTTTTATTAGCTTTGGATTGCCCAATCTTTTCTTATTCAGTCATCTAACAGTAACATCTAACAGTCCCCCCTTTATGTTGGGGAGAAGGGGATTAGAATAGGTGCAAAGTACTCATAAGACCTTGCTCCCTACTAAGAGGAAATAATTTTGATCACTAAAACAAGGTACTGAAAAAAAAAAAAGCCCAACAAATCCTTATTCTTTAAGACCTCCTTGTTTTAAGTCTGCTGTCAGCTGTGTGAAGCTCACAGCATCCATTGTCTTTTCAAGCTGCCACTGAAATAAAGTTAACTGTGGTGGATGTGGAAGCTGCCTTCTGGGTGAATGGAGCTGTAGCAACACATTCATATCTTGGGCCTTACGTGCCTGGCCATAAAAAAAAAAATTGGTTATTTGTATTAGTGCTTTTTAGTAGATGCCTCATGCTTGCCTAAGAGATTTGCCCCAATACCAGAATGTTATTTTGGTGGTGGTTGATGGCAACTGAAACTGTTACGCTGGCAGCCTAAACACCTGGGTTTGCATTTCCATGCTGCAAATGATGTGACATCTTCTTACTTCATAGAGTAAGAAGAGCCTGAAGTAAGTTCCTAAGAAATGTAGACTAAGTAAGTTCCTAGAAATTCCCTCTACAATTCTGTAAAGCATTTCTACCTGGTGGTTGTTTATCATGAAGCAGAATGTTCTGTCAGGATTTGCTTGGCAGGCAAGCTTTCTGATAACTAATGTATGTGTGTCAATGTTTGCTTTGCTCTGAAGGATGTTGCAGTGTTCAAGTAGTAGTTGCAAAAAAGGCTTAATGAGAGCATTAACGAAAACAGTTAATTGGCAGCATTAGCATTAGCTGAAACAATGACATGTTAGCCTGCAACAGCTTGTACAGTGACGTGTGATGGAAGAATTGTGCATTACTAACCAGTGGCATGGTTAGGTTTTAATTCTTTGTGTATTTATTTATTTATGTTAGATGTGTCTCTACTTTCTTGGTCTAATAGCAGAATAAAACTGGCTACTTCAGGACAATGTCTGGAAAAACCAGACACTAGAAAACAAGAAAACAAGCTGCTGTGAGAAAGTAAGCCATTGAAAAGGTGAACATAGGACACTGTCTGGAAATACTGAGAGCAAAAGAGACTACTTTTGCCACTTCCCTTTCACAATATAAAATATTACTAAGTTTCAACATGATCTCAAGTGTTTTTCTGTCTGTCATCTCCAGAAGTATAATTCTGTGGTTCTATCAAAATACTGCCTCTATCAAAATTTCTGAGATGAGATGCGGGACCCAAATGGACTAAAGGCAAGCAGAACACAAACACAGTGTTGTGTTTACTCAAGGTGTAAGGATTCAGTTTGCAAATACTCAGAAATGTGTTCTTAAATTTTTTGCTTATACTGAAACTCATGACAAACCATGATTGATTTCCAAGAAATTTAAGTAACTGGCATCATCCTGTTCACAGATCTCCACCTCAGATTGTACTTCATTATGCAGCACTTGGTTACTTTTGCAGGCTGCTCTGGTGTTCTAATACGAATTTACCACATTTAGTAAGATTCTTCAGGGTGTACCTTTTAGCTGCCCACAGGAAAACAAAATGAAATGTGGTCATTTGATCTTAACTTTTTTTTTTCTCTCTCTCTGCCCAACCCCTTGATTCCACAGAAATGCATGAGGACTTGCTCTCTATTTCCTCAACAATTTGAAAACTTAGTGACATTTGCTTTAAAGCCAATCATATGCTGACAGAGTTACAATTATCTGCCCTGCTGGAGATAAAAAATAATTTCCTCAACACCAAAAAATGTTTTCTTAAATAATAATTAGTGTCTCCATGGGTGGATTGTTTCATAATTTAAAATAATATGAACTATTTTTCTTTACATAAACAAGATGAGGCACTGTGACCACAAGGACCTCTGTCAACTGAAATTAGTTAAGGCATCTGTATTGATTGTAAGTTAGCTTATTATGCTAAGAAAAGTGATCAAATATAATTTGTCATTAACTCTGGTAAAACCCCCACATCTGCTTTATGCAGTTGCATCCAGCAACACACTATGGTTAAAAATCCTTCCTGTGACTGTGTTACAGAAATGAGGATGTATTTTCATCTGAGTTATAAATTATTGCATCTATTTCGTATTACTGAGAAACTGCAGAAGTCCTGAATTGTCATTCGAAACAAGAAATGTTTTGAAACAATGTGCATTGCAAGGGACACAGATTTTATTAATTTTCCTACTGTCTTAATATTTTTAGGATGCCAAAAAAGTTCAGTATGTGTGCTTAGACTACACTTGTCAAGCTAGGGCAGTAGCAAAATGAACCACTAACGAAATGCTGGATACTTGTCTTTTTTGGGCTAGTGCAGGGAGTTTTAATTCTTTGTGTATTTATTTATTTATGTTAGATGTGTCTCTACTTTCTTGGTCTAATAGCAGAATAAAACTGGCTACTTCAGGACAATGTCTGGAAAAACCAGACACTAGAAAACAAGAAAACAAGCTGCTGTGAGAAAGTAAGCCATTGAAAAGGTGAACATAGGACACTGTCTGGAAATACTGAGAGCAAAAGAGACTACTTTTGCCACTTCCCTTTCACAATATAAAATATTACTAAGTTTCAACATGATCTCAAGTGTTTTTCTGTCTGTCATCTCCAGAAGTATAATTCTGTGGTTCTATCAAAATACTGCCTCTATCAAAATTTCTGAGATGAGATGCGGGACCCAAATGGACTAAAGGCAAGCAGAACACAAACACAGTGTTGTGTTTACTCAAGGTGTAAGGATTCAGTTTGCAAATACTCAGAAATGTGTTCTTAAATTTTTTGCTTATACTGAAACTGACAAACCACGATTGATTTCCAAGAAATTTTTTAAGTAACTGGCGTCATCCTGTTCACAGATCTCCACCTCAGATTGTACTTCATTATGCAGCACTTGGTTACTTTTGCAGGCTGCTCTGGTGTTCTAATACGAATTTACCACATTTAGTAAGATTCTTCAGGGTGTACCTTTTAGCTGCCCACAGGAAAACAAAATGAGCTGTGGTCATTTGATCTTAATTTTTTTTTTTTCTCTCTCTCTGCCCAACCCCTTGATTCCACAGAAATGCATGAGGACTTGCTCTCTATTTCCTCAACAATTTGAAAACTTAGTGACATTTGCTTTAAAGCCAATCATATGCTGACAGAGTTACAATTATCTGCCCTGCTGGAGATAAAAAATAATTTCCTCAACACCAAAAAATGTTTTCTTAAATAATAATTAGTGTCTCCATGGGTGGATTGTTTCATAATTTAAAATAATATGAACTATTTTTCTTTACATAAACAAGATGAGGCACTGTGACCACAAGGACCTCTGTCAACTGAAATTAGTTAAGGCATCTGTATTGATTGTAAGTTAGCTTATTATGCTAAGAAAAGTGACACTATGGTTAAAAATCCTTCCTGTGACTGTGTTACAGAAATGAGGATGTATTTTCATCTGAGTTATAAATTATTGCATCTATTTCGTATTACTGAGAAACTGCAGAAGTCCTGAATTGTCATTCGAAACAAGAAATGTTTTGAAACAATGTGCATTGCAAGGGACACAGATTTTATTAATTTTCCTACTGTCTTAATATTTTTAGGATGCCAAAAAAGTTCAGTATGTGTGCTTAGACTACACTTGTCAAGCTAGGGCAGTAGCAAAATGAACCACTAACGAAATGCTGGATACTTGTCTTTTTTGGGCTAGTGCAGGGAGTTTTAATTCACTGAAATGAGGCACGGCCTGGGAAAGTTCAAAGCAGTAGAGAGGCTGCTGCCTCATTTCAGCTGATGTTGTGGTCATCACCCTGTCCTGTCATCCAGGCTACAAAGTCAGCAGTTAGGCACACAAACTTTTTTTCTTCCCTTTGAAAACTTGCAAGGTTAAAAAACCCAAATAAATGTTTTTCATGTTTCAAATATGAAACTCAGTGTTCTTCCTCATCCTGTGGGGTTAATCATGAAAGTTAATCACATCAAGCCTTTAGGAATATATTTGAGATTTTCTACTTTACCATCTAGTTCAGTAGACTACAGTAGAAAATATCCTATGTAGTGATTATCTGTCCTCACAGCTGGTGTAACAAATCTAGGCAAGAGCCTACACAGCACTGTTGTTAGCTCCCAAAATCCCATATAGGACAAGAAGGCATTTAATAAAAATCAGCAGCCTGAATTTACTATCTTGTAAGAAAGACTCCAGACTGAAGACAAATACGGTAACAATTTTACACACAAACATAACATGGTATTATTGGAAAGCAGTAAATAAAGGAAGAATTTGGGATATAAAGAAACCTTTATTTTTAAAAAAAATCAAACTTCAGCTGTATACTTAAGTGATATTTTCATGACAAAATACCATAGAATTCCTTACAGCAAAATAACACTTGAAAAAAGTGGAAAAATAAACTTTATATAAACAATTTTAACTCTTATTTTTAATATTTCTTCTGTATTTCAGAAGAATCAGTATATTTTTATTTAGTATATTATTATATTTTAACTCTGAAAATAAAATTTAGAACACTATTTACCACTACTAATAGCATTTTCATATTTGTGGAATGACTTTCTGCCAAAGCTAGGCTTTGGTCTCCCAAGAGTTATCTATGTAGCTAAAACTATAGCCTTTAATAAACAGGCACATTAAAAAAAAAACAAAAAACAAACAACAACTGATTAAACTCTTCTCCATTCAGTTTTACAGTATTGCACTGGAGCAGAGAGAATATTTCAAGCTCACAATATCTCGGGTCCTTTTGCTGAACCTCAGCCTTAGAATGTAAACTTTAAAGGTATCCAAGTACACAGGTTTTAAAACCTGAACTAATGGGTGCTTAACTTGCAATGAAACTGCCATTTGGATACTTAGGCATCTACCCATTTCAGAGGAATCTAGCCTGAGATTTCAGTTCTTATTTTCCAGATGTTCCTTTGAAACGGTCAGCTAAGCAAAACCAGGCAGAAAAGCCAAAATAATTTTCTTCCTTTCCAAATCAAACACTGCCTATGCTTAAGTTATTGTCATGGGACAGCAGTCCACATTTGGTCCTGTCCATCTGCAGGTACAGCTGCTTACTGCTTCCTGGGAAATGCCAGAGGGAAATTTATAATCTCATGAGTCCCATGAATCGTGCTTAAAGGAGTGTCCGAGATAACTGTTCTGACTAAAATGTAATGAAACTGCCTCTTCAGCACAGCATTTCATCTCATCTCACTGCATTTATCTGTCTGTAATATTCTCCATGGAATGATGTTGGATGTGAGTATACATAAAACCAGACAGGATGCACTACTTCTGCAGCCAGTGTTTTCTGTGGTCTTCCCTCATCAGGTGCTGAAGCTGCACTACCTCTATTTCTAGATAACCTGTGGCATGGATTACAATGTGTTCCACTAGAAACTTAAAAAATAAAACCAGGTATATGTTCATTACATGAAGACCTTTTATTCATTGTTTTTTAAAATTTCTTTAACAATAAGCAAATCAGATGCACTTGCTAAAAATGAAAGTTAGACTGTAGCAGATTTATTTTTAAGGACTTATTCCAGTGAAGGAAACAGACTTGTTTTGGTTTTTAACAAGCAAGGCACACTTAAATTGCAAAACTGCATTTGAAAATCAAAGATTTCCCCCTCGTCTAGAAATCAGCAAAGTGACTTCTTATAACAGTATTCTGGAAGGAATATTCCCCCCTTGCAATTATTCCAATTTCTGAAGCTGTAGCAAGAATATCTGCTAATTGAATTGGTAGTTACTTTTCAAAAGGAAAATAGTTGTTCCATATTTAGTTTCTGTCAGTGGCTTCGATTTTTGCTTCATTTATAGACGACTCATTATACAAAACCAGGCTGTAACAGAAACTTTGACTGCAAACCAGAATGTATTTGCTCTTCTATAGCTGCTTGCTCTGAAGAGCTCAAAAAAGAAAGTATGGGAAATCTGAGAAAAGAAAACCTCTAGGTAAAATGATCTGATCCAAAGGTGCTACAAGTCAGTGGGAGTCTGTTGACTTCAGAGTTTTTGAGATTTGTTTTTACAGACCAAAAAATGCCTCATTTTATATAATATAGAGTGTAACAGAAATTACTAAATCTGTTTTTTTTAAGTACCCTTTCAATTATAAAAATGAAAGACTTGAATTAAAGATTATCTAGAAGCTACAACTCTTGTTCCTGATACACTTTCTCTGTAACAAGGAAGTCTTACCAAGGAGAAACTTAAAAATTCTCAGAGCAGTTCTTTTCAATGATACATTACTGTATTAGTTCTGCTATTCTTCCACATTTCTCATAGGTCTCATTTTCAAAAGAAAAAATATTTCAGCAGCTTTCTTGTTACTCAGGATGCTAATGTAGTGAGAGCTGTTCTGGTGCATGGTGGGCAGTCAGAAATCTGTATCTTCAGTTTGGGGAATCTTTCTGAAACTAATTTCTAACAAAGTGTAAATTTTTAAAATAAAAAAAATATCTAACATTTCTATCTGAACCTGTTTATTTGTCTAATATGGAAACAACAAAAAATCACATTTAAGCAAGCATATCTAGCAGCTCTTTCTCCATGCCTTGGCTGCTCAGTTCGTTTAAACTGTAGTATCTATGAACAATCTTTTCCTCTGTGACAACAACCACTCGAAGCCCATGTGTATCTTCTCCCAGCTGGCATCCTATTGCTGATGAAACCACCATTTCCATGCCTTTGTAGAACCCTCCAGCATTCCTATGGTAATGTCCAGAAAATACAGCTTTAATGCCTGGTCAAAGAAAAAAGAGAGTATGCATTTAGTTACCAGTTTCAGTTTTTGTATAAAATGTGTTTACAGTAAAAGATACACCTGAGGTTATATGCTGAGGCTTACACAGCTCCTGGGACTGCAGAGAAAGTTTTACAGCAAGTACAGCTATTTGCATTTACCTGCATTCTTGAATCTTTCATAAAGCATAAAATTAAACCATTTACCTGAACTTGCATTTTAAACAAATAATTAAACAGCCATGAATAAATTTAATACTAATAAGTAATCAGTAACAACTTCATTCTGTTCCTCTAGTTCTATTTAGGGTTACTGGACTCTGACTTCTCTATGCTTACAAGAAGGTGTGTTTGTCACCTTGCTAGTCCTTCAGCTAAAAAGATGGAACACTCTAGAGGAAGATGATTAATATTAGAAAAAAATTTCAGTAACAGATAATTGCATAAAGAATGTTGCTACTGGAACACAAGTTGAAAGCCAAGGATGGTGGAGCAGGATCTGTCAGTTAACATGCAGAAAAGGTACTAAGGAGATCTTAAACCTGAAAAAGGCAAGACAAATACAAATTATCTTTGCATTTATGTTTTTTAATCTTTTCTCAAAGATATCAGGGGGGTATCACAGGTGGAATACAACCAGGTACATCAAAGAAACTTAATAAGCAGAAGAGGTGGTGAGGTATAATGAAGAAAGATGAGAGCAGCCAAAAAACGGAAAGGTTGACAACCTGCAAGAAGAGTCAGGCTTGGTAATGACATGAATGAGCATCTACCTAGTATGGGGTAAAACAAGGCAGGTTTATTCTGATTTCCTCTGTAGTTTTAATAACTTAGAAAAAAAAAAAAAAAGAAAAAAAAAAGAAACGAGGCAGCCCTTTTTCTTTTTCTTTTAAGTAGATGATATTTCGGACATACTGGGGCAAAAAACCCACTCTATTGTAATGTTGAAAAGAAAGAAATCTGTAGATCTGTTGCAGGAGACAACAATATGTTGCATCAAAAATCTCTGCTATTACTATCCAGGCTTGGTCAAGAGTAGAAGAGTAGCTAAATGACAAGCAGCAGCAGGTAAAGATGACAACCATGCTTCATAATAAGGCTTTAAACTATACTTTTACACACTTGGCTGAATACTTGGCTAACTGATTAGCCAAATAAATGTTTAAAGAAATTCAGCTATTCTTAGCCAGTAATTTTGTAAAACTGAACAGAGTTGAGAAGCTGGCTTCTCTCTAAGAGAGAACAGACCATCACAGACAAGCAAATCACTTCAGGTTACACCAGCATCCTTCACCATTCAGCTGTTCTATGCACTGCTGATCAATACATCATAGTCAACAGCACTCATAGTTTGGCAAAAAAAAAAAGTTAATCAGCTTTCTTGCTAACTGAGGATGGTGTGTATTTTACTTTTAATGAAAACTCTTAGTTTCACAACTCTTAGTCCTGTTCCAGCTGTAGGCCAGTGAAGGGGTAATTTGTGAGATACTGTAACAACTGATGTTGCTTTCAGACAGAAGAAATTATTGAGAAAAGTGGCAATTTAAAGGCAGAGCTGTGATTAGTAACACACAACTTCACAAGGAAATCCTATTTCTCTAGCCAGAAAAAACTTCCCCCCCTTTCTCTTGCAGTAGATCTGGACCCCTTTCTCAGTAATTGAATGAAAAGTGAAGGAGATGAACCTGTCTTAAGACAGCTGGCAACATCAATCCTTGCTTTTGTGGGAATGACAAATTTGAAGACTGGTAAAAAATATATAAACTAGGCTTAAAGCCCAGCTTGGAAAGCAAAATATAAATAATTCTGCTGTTTGCTTAGTTAAAGCTATTGTAGGCTTTCATATTTCAAAATCCAAACCCTTCTCAAGTAGCAAATAACTCAAGGTGGAAAACAAAGAATGACATCACCCTTATAGTTAGTAGTGGTGTATGGTCATTGTCAGCTTGAACTTGTCTATTGGCCTGTTTTAGTTTATCACCACTAATTCCTTTGCTCAGTGTAAGCTGATGGACAGTCTGGTGTGTGAGTTACACTTGTACCTCAGCATAATAGAGAGCTTGCTCTGACTCAGCTGCAGAAACCTAGCAAAGCACTTTGGAGTTTGGGTTTTTAAAACCTTGGGAGAAAACCTGTCTGAATACCACAGCAGGTAATGTTGGAATCTAAAAGCCCTGAGCCATAGTGGCATCTTTGTAGAGATTCTGAACTTTTTAGATAATATTTAGGTCCTTAAAATTATAATATAAAAAAAATTATATTATAAAGATGTTTTACACATTTTTACACTTTCACAGCTCCTACAATGTTGCAGCTTATCAGAGTGACTAATGTAACATACTTCAGGAATTTAAGCAGAACTAAGTGCTTTGTTCTCATTATATGCACACCTATCCAAAGCAGGAGGCTGCACTTGCCTCCTCCACCCCCCAGCATTCCTGCATTGACACAAAGAAGGTTCCTCTATGGAACTGCTTAGGGCCTGGCTGGGCATTCTCATGCTTACTAACACGGAGAGCAAACCTGAACATCACGGGACCTTCACATATGATCGTCCTCCTGCTTGTTAAAGCAGGACATCTTGCTTTGTGGCATTGTTCTTAAAAGAGCAAGCCCTGATGGGCCAGGAGAGGGTGTTGTGTAGCTGAGGCTGCTGAGTTAAGGTATTTGTGGGGACGACATAAAACACACAAAACTTCATGTTAAGAAATTACTTCCTGCTTAGGGCTCCCTGCGCAGGATCTATGTACGTAACACACTCTGGTTCTTCAAGTGCTTAGCAAAGAACCAACGGTTTACAGCAACATTTTAGATCTCAGTCTCAAACACACACCTGGCATGGACCTGGCTGTATCTTGCTCTTTCCTTGCAGAGCTAAGCAGCAGCTAGAATGAAGGGTTAAGGAGTGAAGAGGAACCTAACATTTGGCCTGTTTTGATTACTGCACCAGCTAGATCAGTAAAATAGAGTCACCAGCTTTCCAGTAAGTGACAGTGCTACTACAGGAACAATTTTTTTCTGATATTTTCCACTTTTTCTGCATGTAAGCAGAACTATTTTAGTCTATGAAGAAGTCAGGGAAAAGTAACAGTCATAAAACCACAGGGAGGTATAACCTCATATGACACATGCAAGTAAGTAAGGGAAATAAACACTCTGTTAAGGAAGTAAGTACTCTCTTTTTCCTGGAAGCATCTAAAGGTTCCTAAAATTGTTCTTATCCAGAGACTGTAACCTTTGGGATTAACAGTGGGACAGAAGCCAAGGCTTTGTGTTGTAATATATGTAAAACCACACCCTGACACACAGTTTCAGTGTAATCCGAAGGACAGGGGTTACAACAGCAATAAAGCAACTTTAGTTATACTGTAAGAAAAACAACAATCTCCCCTTGTCTGAGAATGCAGGGGAAGATTTTGAGCAATCTACCTTAGGCAGCAGATAGACATCAGGTAAACAGTTAGGCCCACAAATCTTAGAGGTTTTTTTCTTCTTAGGCAAATCCTGCAACTTCACCACAGTTACATTTAACATCTGCTAACTGCCCAGAGGGAAGAATGTATTTTGTTATGGAACTGAAGTAAGAGTGATTTGTAAGCACTGCAAATATGATACCCGAGCTCAGAAAGGATCTGATTTAAAACTTCTTATCTCCTGGTGGCTATGGGAGGCAGATTCTGCCTAACAAACTGGAGTTTATGGGTACCATTCATCCACAGTCCCCCTTTTAGCAGATGTGTATTATTCAGATTCTGACAGCACTAGACAGGTGTTCAGTGCTGAAGTGTCCTTGTGGATCTAGGCTCACATCAGCCCCTGCTAGAATTCAGTGTCTGCTTTAGATACCTCATGGTGAAAGTTTTGCCCAGTTTTCAGGTACTTTCTATTTCCAGTGCTGGTATTAATTCTCGTTACTGTTGTGTTACAGTGTGTTCCATCTTGAACAACAAAACAAGCAGATCACTGCTGTGTATTAATAGAAGTCAAACTGATGTTTTCTTCTTCAATAGCACTTTTTTGTTCACTCAAATGTATTCCAGTCACTTTTGTTAGTTCGCATAAGAAGGAAATCTGAACCAGTCAATGCAATAATACTAAGATGACAAGCAGGCAATTTACTTAGCTCTTGCTTTTGATCTTAAACATAAAAAGAACCTTAGAGATGTATGCACTCAAATTTCATTTATTCATTTCAGATGTTTTTCTGAAGCAACACTGTCAGTTTGCTAGCAACCCCTCCACACTCCCCTTTTTCCACCCCCAAACTCTGAGAAAAGAAAAGTGTCCTGGCAGGTTTTGTTTTTTAAAGCCCTCTTTCAGTATTCCTCAGGTCAGTTAAATGCATGCAGTAATGTGTGGCTTCTGAAATAGCACTTGGGAAAAGCTTTGCTATAAAAGCTGTATGAAATGCTAAAAAACTACCATATAAATAAATGTCCAAAGGATGGCACCTTCACAAGCATTCATTATTTCATTTTTTATGAAATACATAGTGATTTAAATTTACATTAGACTAGAGATTTTACAGTATCCATTAAACAAAAAAACCAGGATCCATTACTGCAAGACACTATTCACACCTAATAGATTATTCATTAAAAGAAAAAAATGGATTAGGTTCAGAATACGTAAAAAACTGCAGATAGTTACTACAAAAAGCCCCACAAAACAAATCAGACATGCTGATCAGTGTCATCTGATGTCAGACTGCATAACAACACAAGAATACCTGCTAGGGAGAAAGGCCTGAACTGCCAATTAGTTTTTAGTCAGAACAGGCCTGGAAGCCTGAGACTCAAGATGAGCACTATGCAGTGTTGGGCACCAGGCCTGCTCTGTCCTTAAACTGTACTTGGATCATGAGAAGATCTAAAATCAACAAGCTTCATGCCTACAAAACAAATATGAGTTTCAGAATTACTCAAAAAAAAAAAAAAAAAAAAAAAAAAGAAAACCACAAAAGGTTTAAGTACAGAAATTTAATTTAATTTAATTTAATCTGATTTAATAAACCAAAGATACCCTCCTGCCATGCAATTTACCATCATTTTCTGATCAAGCACAAGAAGTCTTTTTTTAGTTCTGATCTGACAAAGCTGAACCTGAAAGACATATTTTACTATTTCCAAAGATCTGATCATATCTCTTTTTTTCCCTGTTGAATAAGTCATTCCTACTAAAGAATGACATACCTATTTGGGTACAAATTCTGAGAAACCAAAGCAGCATAGATAATTCCTGACATAACAATCAAGAAAAAACCAGATTGTTCAAGAGTTATCTGAAGAGATGCAATACTTATATTTGTTCATAAACATTATACTCTTCATTGAAATGATCATGAAATGAGTTAATAAATACATTAGTTTTATGCCAATGCATTATGTCACTTCAGACTGTAATGCTACACAGTGTCTCTGGCAAAGCAAGAGGTGAGTGCTGAGGAGGCTCTTGTAATTCAGGTTGCTATCTCTTATGTTCATTCAGCTGTCTCAGTTTCACAGCTCTGATAAGATGGACTTTTTCTCCTGGTTCTCTCTTAAAGCTTCTTGAACCAAACAGCACACAGTATTAAAAAAGGGATTTTCTTACAGAGATGGTTTAATGGATACTGTTAAACTGAATGATTGTCCTAACAGGTAAAGAGATCTGAAAAAATATCTGGGATTTGCTTTGGATACTTCATGGAAAAGGCTGGTAGAGCAAAGCAACTGCACGTATGCCACCATCACATTCTTGCAGATGGTACTATTTCTGATTTTTGTAATTATGCTCATCTTACAGCACTTCTGAGTTCCCAAACAACCCAAACCAGAATAAAGGTTTGAAAGACACTGAGTCCTTTATCAGACATTCATCATCTCTTTTGGCCCTGGTGATGAAAACATTTTAAAAGAAAAATTTAGCTACCCCATTTTTTAGCATGCTGTTGATTTTACTTCTGACAAGAATCAGATGAGAAACTCGTTCATACATGAAAAGAAACTACATACTGAATACCATGCAGAAGGCAGTTTGTCTTTTAGTAGAAGTTGAAGTTATTTTACAGATTCTGAAGTGCAGCATCTTCTTCTCACGTTACAGTTTATCACTCAGAGAAACCCCCTCAAAACAACAGTTCTTGGGCACCAGGGAAAAGGGTCAGGATGAATTTGACATAATTGCACTGTAAGAGAACAAGGCATTTAGCTGTGTCTCATGGATAATTCCCAAGTGATTACAACCCAGTCTTGGCTTAGTGTGCAGCTGCAGTCCCAGGGCTCCAGAGTCTTCTCCCTTACTTGGTACTCTACTGCTCTTTTATTCTCTATCATGGAAAGAGGAAAGGACACGGAAGACTGGACAGGAAATAAAGGAGACCATGGCCTCTCTTCTTCATGAGGCCCCAACCAGTGTTCTGACCAGCCTTTCTGTTTAAGGAGTAGTTAAGTCATTAGAAAATATCTGTTTTAAATGTGAAATGCTAGCCAACTCACCTTTTTTGCTTTTAAACAGACATTGCAATACTAACATTTTGTGAAATGCATCTGTTTTCCTAACTTCTTGAAAAATCTGACATTGAAGAAACAGACTGAGCCCCAATCTCAAAGGACATCTAGTTGCTGTAATTACAGAAATCCAAATAAGTTAAAACAGGATGAAAATAATTAACTCACCTTTATCTTCAAATATTAAGAATACTTTCCTACACCTAGAAACCAGTTTTTCTTGTACCATGACATGATACTGAGCTGGAATTCAGACTTGAACTAGCTTAAATTCCAAGGGTGTCTGACTCCATTTTCTATATTTACACTCACTTCCATGACTTGCTTCCAGTTAAGTTCAGAAGTTCTGTGTTCAGAAGGAGCAGCTTTCCAGCTCTGGTTCCTAGTGTACAGAAACAATTTTCAGGCAGGTTTGCTGTGTCCACAGTGTGACTGGCTTAGCCTTCGCTGAGAATCAAACTGCTCAGTCCAGCACTATGTACAGAGTAAAAATCTAGAGGGAAAATTATATAAAAATAAAGAAAAGCAAGCAGATTTTCCAAATTAGGAAGAGAATGCCTGGAATAATCAGCATAGGCAATCAGTAGCATGCTTTATTTAGACTGAGCCTTCAATTAAATAAATGCTTTTCTCAGCAAAAGCAAATGACACTGTAAGAGAACGAGAAGACTAAATTAGTGCAATATGAATGACATAATAAATATGTAATGGGTACAGTACAGACCTTGCTTCTCCTCCCATGCACTCTGTAGAGAATTTTGGGAAATAGAAGTGGTTCTGACTGAGCAGGGAAATTTATCACATAGTCCAGATTATCACCCTTGAAGTGATGATTAATGAACTATTTTTTACAGTGATTGTAGACACGAATCTGTTCACTGCACTTTGTTTACAGATTTATAGCTCTCCTTTCAGACTACAGGTGAGGTTCAAAGCAAACAGAAGGAGGAATTTCTTCACAACACCGTGAAACGTGAATCTCTCTCCCACAGAGCACTGTGAAAGCTGGGAGTTATCAAAAACCAACTCAATAAATCTACAAAAAGAATCACTAAATTGCACTATATTGATACAATTAAAATGATGCAGTAAAGTCCCCAAAAGAAAAATTTTGGAGATAGGAAGAGTACTTGGAATAAATACCATTATGCACTTTGCTGTCTTGGGCTCTTTGCAAGGGATTGCCATGCTGGTATAATCACTCTGCTTCAGTTAGTTGTTCTAATTTAATGATAAAATTAGGTTAAAAATAGAATTATGCTTATCGAAAAATAACTGCTGCTTCACTAGCCACACCTCTCACTCAGTTATGATGTGAAGAGAATATACTAGCAAAGGCCAATCTGATATATACTTGTCTCCAAAACTGCAGGAGCTACAGAGGAGCAGCAGTAGAGCCAAAATGGAAGTAAATAGGTGGAGAAGCAGTTCTGTAAAGAAATGAAATTGCACTGAGTAGAAAGCCTGAATGTTACCAATGCTTCAATACCCTTTCAGTGTTTTCACAGGCAAGAGAACAAAATAAGTAGTATTCAGGCACAGGGAGATGCTACTATAAGAGACACATGCATGTGTGGATAGAGACTTTTTAAAAGGCAGTGCTTATAGCAAATACAGCCATTTAAGTCAGATGGATAAACTGATCTCAAGCACTTCCCCAGGAATATCAGGTATAAACTGGCTTTTCTTTCTTCCTTTCACGTGCAGCATACAGCTGCTTTCTGAAGTGCTGAACAACATGGCTGGTTCAACAGCAATACCTGTTCTTGGAACAATTTTGCACTCCAAAATGATGTTCTTTCAGCTTCCCCACAAGAGCACACATTAACCATTGGCATTTTTTTTGCTGTTCCTTTTTATTCCCCAGGGCAGGTGGCACAGAGCATTGTTTTTCAAGACTTCAGTGCTACAAAGCACATGGCAATATTTAGTTGTCTTTGTAAACAAAATCCCTTGTGTGGAATAGGATTGATTTCACCTTACTGCAATTTGAAACTGGTCACATCACCCCATCTACCAACCAGGTGTTGCAACAGCAAAGATGTGAAAGCATCAGTCACAGCACTGTTACACAGAACTCAGGTCCTGTTGCCCTCCCCCCCCCAAAAAAAAAACCCAAAACCAAACAACAAACCACCCCAAAATATTTCCCACCAAGAGCTACAGTAGGTGGGAAACAGCCCCACTGGTGTGTGTCAGGGAGCAGCACTCTCCAGGTCATAATCTCTACTGCCAACTTTAAATAGCAACATTTTAATTAATTTTGTGCAGCCCTTTAGAAGTTTTATGTTACCCTACTTTCATCAGAGGAGTTGTGTGAATAAAATAGAACCAAATAATTAGAATGGACACTGCACAGCACTATAAGCATCATAATAAAATAATAAAATATTCCATGTACTGTTGTTCACAAACATGACCCTGCAACCTTCCTTAAATCTGGTTTGCAGAGACTGATACGATTGGTGGTCCATGGGTCTCTGTAAGGGGGAGACAAGATGATGTTTTCCAAAGTATATCTGTGTCAAAAGTATTTTTATATAGGACAGCACTGAATAGAGCTACAGAGAGAAGGATCTTGGTCTCATTTGTTTTTCCTATATAATGAGAGGAGGCACAGCCAGAGGGCGATTCTAGATCACCTAATTAGAGTGCTGAAATAATTAAGCCTTTAGAGGTGCTATCTGCAGAAGGTCACTCTGCTTCAGGTTAATTTTGGGGAGTGCCTCTTGTGACCTTTCAGTGGAATCTGTTTCCTGGTTTGCTGCTCTTTCCATTTGAAAGCAAAGCTTTCTTAGAGACCCCATGGCACCCCAAACAATCCCTGATCTTGGGATCAAAAGGTTTTTACCAAGAAAACTACAGACCAGTGGATAAAACATTTAAAAACGTTATCTAAGAACAAATATTACTTAATGTTTTACAGACTATACTAAATAGATGTATTTTGTTCTTGCTGCTGAACTTATGGATAAAAAAAAAAAGTAATCATCATGCCTGGGGTACGGTCTTAAAAACCACTGTTCTAACAGAGTAACCTAGAAACTACCAGATCTGATTACTCTACCTATACCAGGACTGCAGAATTTCAAGATTGAAAGAGGTTAATCTAAATGACTGAAGGTGAGCATATTTAAATTCTTTTAAATCCTGAAAAAGTGACACATAAGCAAGTACTGTGATTACTCACTTGGGCTTTGCCATAACCAAGGTCTCAATAGCAGGAAGAAGAAAATATCACTCCCTTGTCAACTTTGATTACACAACAAAGAAAATAATGAAATATTGCATGTGTTGTCTAGTAAATTTTAGAAACAAAAGTGTTCCGCACTCCATGATTTAATTTTGTGCTTAAATAGGTCTCAGCTGTGGATGTTCAGAAAGCTGCTTATTCCTTTAATATTATCCTGTCATAACATTTCTTAGTGGAGAATGTAGGTACCACACATTTAATGACTGAAGGTGTTACAAGTTACAGCACCTAGGATTTACAAATATAATGAAAAACATGTTATTTAATGAATCTAGCCTGTAATTTTTCCCAGTTTTACAATATGTATTTTAACCACATCTGAAAAATTACTTTAAAGACATTTAGTTGAATGAAAAACTTCCTAATTAAAAACCACGGGAGACTACAGGGAATTTCCTTCTGTACTTTATATCTATTATCTAGTGAATCTCTCCTGGATGTAAAATCTCTCACGAAGGTAGACCACCTCTGTTCTTTCACTCACTCTGAACCAAAAGGTCTTTTCTCAACTTCCTTGGTGAAAAACCATCTATCAGTACAGGTATCATTCAGCAGCATTCTAAACAAGTTCAGATATTTACTTACATCTTTTAGTTCATTAGGACCTTTAAGAACACTTATTGCTATTTTGTGTTAAGTAATTTCAGTGTGTTAGTGAGGGTTCTTAGGATGAAAAGCCTTTAAAAGGTTGTCTATAGCTTGGCAAAAATACCCCTACTTTTCAGATCACAGAAGAAGTCTCTAAAAACCAAAGAAAATGATACTGGAATAAGATAAGTAGTCTTCTGTTACATAAACTGCTTAATTTAAAAGCTAAATTTATTACTTATGTTTATCAAGGACACAAGACATACAGACCACAGTTTTGGCTAGACTACTACTAGTTTACTTTCCCTATAGAGCTCTATGCAAACCTGTTTGTATCAGTACTATGCAGTTCCTGAAAGCTGAATGGGCATTTCACTCAGCCGAGTCGAGTGACTCCAGCAGATCTCACAGATGAGAACATCAGGGCAGCTCATTCACAGTTCTTGCACACAGGTTTTTTTTCTGTACTTGGTTTCTGCATGTAGAGGAGACAGCTTTGACAGCTGAGGCTAAAGTTTCAGAAGTTAAACAAATATGCTTTCAGAAATGTTATTTTTACCTAAATGATAAAGTATGTTCTCAGCTGAGTTGACTTTCACTGTGTCTGATACCAATTTTTCAGGACAATACTTGTTATAATGCATTTAAAGAAAAAATAGACTAGCAGGATTTCTTAGACATGCAGCTTACAAGTATGGTTTAACTTTGCACAGTAGTAATACATATTTACAGATGCCAGATTTTCAATTTATAAATATTTATCATAAGGACATGATTTTATCTTTAATTAGCCCAACTGTTAAGGACACTTCTAATGTGAGAAATGTAATTCAGTATTTTGTACCAGATGTAGCCTCTACAGATAGTCTTTTATCTCTGCCTGTTATTAGCAGATGCTTAAGACAAAAACATTATATAAGGGATTAGAAGAGAGTAACTACAGAAGGTCTGGGCTCCGAATTTAAAATAATGTTTTCCTGAAGTTGCATGCCTTGCTTTAATGCAGAAAAAGTATAGAAAAAGTGTAAATATGAAAACTGGTAGTTCTAGGTCTGATCCTGGGTTATCAACAACTGAAATACAATGCCCACTGTATCATACTGCCAAACAGCAACACCTAAAAAATGCACATTTATGCTGAAATTTTTCAGTTTTTCAACAAACCTTCAGAGTGATTGCAAACACTGAATTGGAGAGTGAGAGAGCAGAAGGAATGAAAGACATCAGCAGCCTGGTGGACTTGTTAAAAAGGCAGAATTACTCATTTTTTTCTGGAATTGCTATACCACAATTATAAAATAGAAGGGATTACAACCTTCTTAAGATGCAAGTCACCATTAAAAAAGCAACCCATACCCAAACACAAAGTAGACTCAGATTTCATTAGCAATATCCTGTGTTTTAATCCTCCAAAATTGTATGAAGCAAACTGTGTGAAAACAAATTTCACATATAATGATATGCTGAAATTGATTATTCTTTGGCAAAGCAGAGAGAAAACAAGTGGAGTCATTGCATATCTATGGTCCCATTCTACCCTGCCTGTTTGTAATCCACTGGTAGAATTTTGTGGTATTACAAAGACTTCTTCAATCGAGTAAGAAAATGGAAACAACACACCCGTTACTAAGGAAACTCTGTGACAACTTTTGATTCAGCTGATTTCTCTCAGCAGTCTGAGTTACACTGAGCTGCCTGCTCTCTCTTTCATTTAATTAGCAAAATGTTTGAGTATCTGATCGCAAATATTACCTAATGACTCATTTACTTATGGTATAAAACAGCAAGCACAAGATAAAAATTTAACCTGTTCATGAAGGACACAAACAAATACGTCATTTGGGGAGGACTTTTAGGGATGGGAACGAGGGACACAATGGGAAATGATAGAGGGAAGGGACAAATGGGATGTTGGCACAGAAAGGAGTTTGGGCTTTTCTTCTGTACAGTTGTCTTGTATTGCTCTCTCATTGTCTTCCTTTACCCTATTCATTTGAAGTCTACCCAACTTCTGGTTAAACCTCTGGATACACATTAGGAGAACCAATCAGAAATAGCCCTCCAAGAGACATAAGGATGCTAAATATTACAGTGATAATATTTTGCATAATTTCCTTTACCTCTTGATTAATTATATTCCCAGTACTGTTGCAAATTGTTGTGAAACCATCTGGATGACAGAGAACTCTAGAACAGAACTGCCTGAGTTTCCACATGAATACTTATTTACTGGGGTACACCTGAATGGCAATGTCCTCCTGCTAACAAGCTCCCCAGTGAACTGGGATGTGTCCTTAGCCAACAGGACCTAAAGCACTCATTCAGCTGCCAGCCTTCCAGCAGCACTACATCTGCAGGGTATTCTCAGCATGTCTCCTTAGAGGGAAAAAAACACATTTATAAATCTTGAACCTGCAAATATGTCAGTCCCCAGGAGAGTCCTTAGACAGCTGTGAGTTTTGGTCCCACTGGTTGGGAACACCGACTGGGAGATTCAGAGCTTGGAAATTAGGCTGGTTTTGGATGAGTTCAGGCTCAACAATTATATGGTAAATCAGGAAAAAAATTATAAACAATTGGCATTGTTCAATAATCTAAATAACATGCTCTCTCAGAGATACAGAAAAAATGACACTGATGCAGCAGTGGCAGATTGTCAGGAAATGTTGAGGGACTAGCATCCCAGGAACATAATGTAAAGGGATCAGGTACAATATATTTGTTTAGCACAGGTTCCATCCTCCCCTTGATCCCAGAAATGGCCCCTATTAGTAATGGATAGGCAAAGGATTCATCTTAGCAGAGCAAGACTGTTTTTCACACTGAATAAATATGGAGTACATTACACTCCTGGTTTAAAATTGGCTCAGTGTGGGAGAAAACAACCTCCAAGGTAATTCCAAATTCTGTTTTCATGTTTTATATAAAACAACCCCATTTTTTTTTCTCCTACAGCAATACCTGATCTTCTGCTACTTAGGCAGGAAAAGCTCAAGTTGTCTTCCATCCACCAGTACTTCCAAAATAGAATCCTTGCTGTTTACTTTAAAAGAGTTTTTCACTTTCAGTTTATTTTTCATTTGGAGTTTTAAATTTTGTTGTGTAATTTTTATGGTTGACTAGATTCAGTTGATAATTCTGACCTGTGGGGATCAATAAGGCTTATAAGCAATATCTGAATTATCCTGAAAACAATAACATTTGAATTACATGTATTTTGTCTGGCAACATACCCATTACGTTTTGAAACAAAAATTCACAAATAGAAAAATTGGAGAAAATACCTGCTTTGTGAAACTTTTCCATTATCTCTTGACGAACTGATTTTTCAAAGTTGAAATAATCGTGGACTTCATCAGGTTCGTGCAGAAACAGAGGGATGTGCTGAAATACTATTATATGCTTGCATTTATGTTTTTCAGCAACAGCCAATTGCTCATTGAGCCACACATCCTGGGCTTGCTTTAACTCAGGGCATTTGGAAGAATCGAAGTACAACTGAGAATTCAGAACGAGAAAGAAAACACCTCCAACCCAAAAGCTGAAGTAGTCATCTCCCCAGTTCTTGCAGTAATTATCAATTGTGTCTCTTGTTGGAGTATTGCCAATATCATGATTTCCACTGACAAATACCAATGGGATGTCCTGATCAGTGTTCTTCAAAACATTCTTTAAATCTTTTTCTTGGTCCTTTCTCCATCGAGTTCCTATAGAAAACAAACACATTTTAGTGTCTGTGCTCTCTTTTCCTTCCATTGGTATTAGCTTTTACTATGGAAATAACCACAGTAAGAAAATACTCCACATCACATGTGATCGTGATGCTATGCAGAGCTCCAGAATACATCTTCCCTTTAGTGTTGTATGTCCACTCAACCCCTTACCTCCCACTTCTGTCCCTCCCTTACCATGTTTTCCAAAGAGTAATCAGAAGCCATTAGTATGCTTATTAGTCATAAATTAAATTGAACATTTATAAATCATATTTTGTCCTGAAATACATAACATATATCTAACATGGGCCCGTTTCACAAACAATAACTTTATTTTTATGAAGAAGTCTTAAGAGGATCTTTACAAGAACTCTGAAATCAGCTTTACAACATACCATTTCCATACAGGTTCAGGCACAATCAATCTTAATTTATTTTTCAGTTCTGTGTTATTTTTCTAACTATCTGTACATATTATAAAGGACGTATTAGAGGGGTCATGCAATGTAAATATGAGAGAAAAGATTTTTTTCTCATTTCTGTAAAATTCTTATGATCAATATGTTGACAAACACTGACCCTTAGTAATAATTATTAGCAAAAATTTCAGTTTGTTTTCTTTAAGTATCACTTTATTTCTGTTACTAGAATTCTACAGCTTTAGAAAAATACTGAGAAAAACATGTTCATATTATGTCTAAATTATATCTAAATGCAAATAAAGATGTGAGATTTGATGTATGGTGCATAAGGTCAAAATACACAACTTTCTTGTGTTTAACTGCTGTACAGGGTAGAAAGTTATAAGAAAATCTCTGATGAACTTGAGAAATATTGAGCATCTGATACACAGTGTAGAAGGTAAAGTAGTGGACAGCAGGTCCATTTGTGAGGTATACAAATGTACCAGGCACCTTGTTTAGACCAGTTATGCAAAAGAACCTTATCAGTCCTAGAAAAAACAGAGCAAATGACATCTCCTGTTACTTGGAGAAGCTGGATTTAAAAACAAACAAACAAAACAAAGATTTAAATCAATCTGGCACACTCTGTTGTCCCTGGGGTAGGGAACCTGGCTGAGAAAGCTGCTTTCCTTCCACTCCCTGCCTTCCTATGCAAAGAGTTGGAAATTTCAAGTTATAAATATGAAAATGTATGGAGGGGGGAGGTGAAGGCTCTGCTAAGATATGTACAAGCACATTACACCATGTTCATCTCCATGCTATCACTTTGGGAAATTTAGCTAACAGTTTCAGAATATAAAGACATTTATGCATGTTACAGAAATAATTTGTAGAATTATGTATACCTCTTCCCAGTGGTGAAATTGAAGCTCTAGAGACCAACACTTAGATTAGATTTGTTGACAGAAGGGCATTGGTTCCTTCATTTAATGCAATATTATTTCTATAGCAACAGAGAGATATGTTCAGTTTTACTGCAGAAAACAGATTGCTCAAAATGGAAAACAAGGTCTTTGTCTGAAGAGCCTAGGAAATCATACTAAACAAAAATAATTTTAGGACAATACTATCTTCATTTGACCTTTTTTTTTGGTAGAAGGTCAAAAGAAAAAAAAAAAAATCAAAAAGAGGAGGAACCCAGGGAAATAAAGGTGTGAAAAGGCAGAGTAATGTCTCTGTACTCTTTGGGTGTAATGCTGGAAAGGAAGGGCTCCAGGAATGTGCATTATCTGTGGTAGAGTGAACCACACCACTGTGCAGTGCCACACTGGAGGCACCTCCCTCTAAATTTATAGTTGAGGTAAAGTAATAAAGGAGACAAAAGAGGAAGAGATAAGTGATAAAGAAGGAAGCCACTAGAAAACTACAGTGGTCAGTGCCATAGTATAAAATTATCTCCTTTAATATCTCTACCAGACACAGAGGCAGCTATAAGATGTAATTATACCCATTTTATCCATTATTATCATCCAGAACATTTTTAGACAAAGGTTTGTTGCAGGCGAACAGGAAAAGAATACAATGCCAAGAGGCAACATAAAAAAAAAATTGGGGAGGTGCTGGCGTAAATGTAACTGAAATCAATTTCTGTTGTGATTATCCTGGCACCATGTGCAGTGACATTTTTAATACTGTGGCCTGGGATTTAAGTCTTTATGCTAGGTTCTGTAAATATAGCCTTGCCCTGAGATAAATGACTTCACAAATTAATAGGGCAGTTTGGTTTTCATGAAAAACATGAAAGTGAAAACTGTTGCTAGTGTAGTTGCCTAGAATTTTCTGCAGCTTCCCAGTCCATTACTTTTGAAAGCTGAGCAACATGTCCAGGAGCACAAAGATAGAATGTCAATGTCTCAGTTGCAGTACATGTTTCTATTGCATGTTACATCACTGTTTGCCTGAACACTTCCAGTATTCTTTCTTGCATTGCTTAAAGGTGTCAAGACAATCTGGCTTCACCCACTGAAAGAGCAGATGTCAACAAAGTACTTCAAAGCAATTTGGCTGAAGGTGGCTTTAGTCAGCAGAACTACAATTCGCAGATTATTCTGCCACAGAAATAATCCTTTAATCCACAGTTACTGTTTACTATGGTATTCCACAGAATAGAGCACCTCTGAACAAGGAGTTGGGTTTGTTTTTTTCAATGTACTAGCTATAAAAACCACTTGAAGCACTTTTCACCTCCAGCTATATCATCTTAGCAATGCATGGTCACTGCAATTTTTGTATCTGAGGAAAGCTTCACTTACAGGTACCTCCACCAATAATGTAGCTTTTTCCCCAAAAGTATTCCAGATGAAAAGTTATCAACCAATTAACAATAGCAATCATTTTTCTACTGAGAGTGAATTATGAAAGAGAATGGGGAAGGTTGTAATGGTATTCTTAGGTGATACCTCCAGGTGTTTCTGTGTCAGTGTTAGGAGAGTTACAACTACTTCCCCACGGCAGGAGACAGTCCCTGCAAGGGGACACACTGTGGTGGGGACAGCAGGGCTATTGCCCTGGATCTCCAATTTATGTCACTTTGTAAGAGATGAAAGCTCCAGTGAGGTGATCTGACTTCTAACAATCAAAGCTATTGATAAATTCACAGAAAGAGCCCATCAGAGGTCAGTTTCTCAGTATTACATGATGATGATGCATTTCAGAGAAATTTTTACTCTCTGAAGATGACCTGAGAAGTCACTTACAGGGACCTGGCCAGCACAAGCTGCTGCAGCTCAATCCATGCTGCTGCTGCTGTTTCTAGACCTCCTTTTGGGGGTGGGTTTTCTCAGGAGCCAGAACAGTACCTCCTTACCTGCTCTATCTTGACACAGACAGTACTGTGTCCTGGTTTCCTACAGGAAACCATACTGCAGGTATAAAAAAAACCAAGTGGCCCTAAAATCTATATTTAAAAGTTTGGCCCAGGGGGCCCTAAATGAGTCAAAGTACATGTTTTAAATCCCCACTATTATGGTGGTTTCTGTCTCAACAAGATCTTTGTTCACCTTAGGCTGAGGACAAGCACAGGCACTATTAGGATGAACTTATCCTATGAGCCAGCCAATTTAACATCATGTAAAAATGTAGCACAATTATTTCTTGGGTTTCTAAATTACTGGTCTAAGTCTTGCAATGTATCGTAAAAGTGTCCCAAACACAGGAACTGCAAACATATAATTTCTAAAGGAAAGCACAAATTTACAGTTTGGAATAAAGTAAAAAAGAAAATGGTTTAACTATGAGATTTTATATGAGCAACACTTTTGAATTGATATGACAACTGCAATCTGCCTAACATTTAATCCAAGAGACTGATTATCAAAGAACAAGTAAAAGCTAAATTGTATATTAGAATATGATATGAAATATCAAATAGAAATAGTAAAACTAAATCTGATAAAAGCAAAATAAATGTCCAAACACCACTTACAAAAATGGAGTTTATAATAAATTAGGAAGAAGAATTACTCCAACTTCAAAAGAGAAGCAGTTCTTGTTGGAAGCAATCACACAATTGTTGTAAGCAAACAGAAGATATTTGTATTTTCCTGTGCCTTACAGTGCATCATCACAATTGCATTAATCAGAGTCTTTTGGACAGGGGCATTTTCCTGTTCTTGAAAAGTTTATCTTTTTTTTTTGTTTGTTTCATTTCCATGACTGACTGCAGTTGCTCTACTTCTTTTGCATGCCATTTAGAGGACTTTCCCTAGCAGCATTCCCTAACTTTCTAAAGAGGGGAATTCAAAGCCATACTCACAGCATGCTCCTTTTTAAAGTACCTCCACTGAAACAAATTTAACTGCTTCGTCTATCCCGGTTTCCATCTATCCTGGTCAGAAACTGGTCTCCTCCTGTTCAAAATAAGATTGCCTATCACCTTTGCTGTTGTTTTGTTGACTCCAGCTTAACAGGGCTACAGCCAAGCTCCTACATCATCCCCCTCAGCGTCTCAGATGACCCCCCACCCAGTGACTGCCCCTTTGCTGTGCCTGTCACCTGGAAGGCAGCAAAGGCCCAAAAGCAATGGTATAATTGAGATCAGACTGTATTTTTCAGGCTCCTTTTGCAATTACATCTTTACTGCATCTAAGTTTTATGTACTACCATAAATAAAAGTTTAACTGAGCTCTCATCCTGTCACATCTCTGATACCAATACACAGTTTTATCTTTGCTAATGAAAACCAAGCATCCCTTCAAGGGCACTGAGATGCAGATGGAGCTTTCCCACCCCAAAGCTCTGACACTGTTTCTTGCTGTGCTGCCCTTTCCCAGCCTTCCCTATCTCACCAGTATGGGCAACTCCTTTATTGTCATGGACAAACTCTTACCCTCTTCTCACTGGTTTAGATGATACTGTCCCAGAAAAGCAACGATTATGTCATTCTCCATAAACTGTTAGGAAAAAACCTTGCTCTCTCTCCATTTCACATTAATTTTTCCTAGGATGCTACAAAAATGCAGTAATAGGGGCACTGGCATAGAAAGAGGCCACCCAGGTCACTCTTACCAGTGCTCTTGTTAGTCTGTGCTTACAATTTTTTCTTGGTTTCCCCTTTACAGCATCTGCCATAATGAAGTCATGTGATTTACTGCCTCATTCTGCATCATTACATGCAAGAATAAGCTGATCAATTTTAATAAACCCAGTATGGTCATGTTCCAAGATAAGTTTTTCAGGCTTAGTCTGTGCTGTAATAGCCAAAATGTGTCCTCTGTCTTCTTTAAACATATATATATTCCTAACATCCAAATAGCCTGAAAACAGTTTTATGGTGTGCAAAAAAATATTATACCATTAGAAGTAATGTAAAGATTACTGTATTCACTACTGGACAAACTGAGTACTCAGTCTAACTAAAAAAACCTCATCCCATTAGTTCCAAGGAAGAGCAGGCACTGCAATACTCTTTTATCTACAGCTGTAAGCGACTGATTTTTTCAGTATATTAAAAATAAGTAATTATCTGTTCTGAGACAGAAAAAGGGATCACACTGAAACATTTTCCTGCATGAGAGCACAAGTTAAATTTATTTTATAACTTTGGGCATTGAAAGAACAAACTTTAACTCTAGTTTTAGCTATTAATTATTACATTAAAGCAATGACAAAGCCCCAAAAATGAACGAGGAAGCCTACTAGAGGACCAACTGCTCCTAGAGTTTTGGTGAGTGTCATTAAATATAATGACTGCAAGTGCCAACATTTCTGAGTGTCAGCCACACAGGTGCCCACTTAACAACCTATTTTGTGGTGTTTACTGTTCTACCTTCTGCTGTGAAAATAAGTATCATGTTTCATTTAAGTACAACTCTGCTCTTCGTATCCTTACTCATCTCCTAGCTATGCAGAGCTGTCACATCAAGCCCAGGCCATCACTCCACTCCCATCTGGGTCTCTTCTTCTGAGGAAGTCTTCACCAGCAGGAAAAAAATGCCACACTGCTACAGGTGTTAAACCAACAAACTTAATGAAAACAAGCTGAAAGTATGAAAGTCTTGTTTCTGATAATTGTTCTTCATTTTAAGGGACAGAGCCAAGATTTTAATCTTTCACACCTTCAAATGACCACCCGTGAGAATTTTACAGGTTTTTGACACCTTCATCATGTCTAGTTTCATATTAAGTCGTTACAGCACGATGAAGAACCCTCTGGAACACTGGTCCCCTATGTCTGACAAAATTGTCCTCACTGTTAAGCCGAGAAACACTTTCAATAAGTGGGTACAATTAATTAAAAAGATGTGTACTTTTCCAGCTGGCTAAGGCATTTTTCTCCCCTTACAAAGACATCTTTGCTATCAGAACAAGTGCAGAATGAAAGCAGAGCTAATATCAGCCAGAGGCAATGGTTCAGATAGACTGCTTCTTTCTTAGAATATGCGCTCTCAGCCCAAATCATCTTTTGCCAGTTTGTGTCTTTGCTCCACACTCATGTTGGCTGCAGGCTGTTCTCAGGAGAGCTTACAATACAAACAGGAGCTTTGCTGTGCTCAGAGAGGTAACACAGCTTGCTTAGAGCCACAGACAGGAGAACTGGAGGCTCTGTAGTCCAGTTCCTGCCCAGTAAAACCACATTAACCTCCACCGGCTACATAAGAGCTGGTAGCTGGGAACAGACTTGGTTCATCTTAATTATTGAGTCAAAATTATGAGGGCCAGATTTTCTGCCACTGACTTCCAAGGAAGAATAAACTCCTTTACCATTCAGTGAGATGGAAGAGCCTGGAAGTATGCCTTTTAAAAAGCTAACACTTTAAAACTAGAAAGACAGCTGTAATCACCTCATTTGACTGTAACTGCATGGCATCCAAAGCACTTTGTGCAAGTTACTCTTTAAAAATAATAAGTCCAACTTCAAGAAAGCAGCTTTATCATAAAAGCATATGACCTGAGATAACTGTATAATTAATTACATATCAAGATTTCAGATATTTTTAACATTAATGAGAGTTTGGAGAAGACCGTAGCCAGGAACTCTTCTGGTTTGGACTCTATTCTACCCAACAGGTCCAAGTTTTTGATAGGCTGCAACAGCAAAAGAAATGGATGCAGTAAATTTGGTGAGTTAAGCTATCATTTTGTCAGGAAATTAGGTCAAACTTAGACACTGCTCGTGTTATTTCATATGATAGTACAAAAGCCCCACTGCTCAGATAATGACATATTTATGAAAAAAATCACCTAGTAGTCAACGAACAAAATTTTCACCTACAGCCTGGTTCAGTAGAAACATTTCAAAGCCACAGCTTCTGCCTTACAGTTAAAAAAAAAAAAAAAAAAAAAAAAAAAAAAAAAAAAAAAAATCAATCTGTGCCCTTTATACTTCATGCTCTATTATAAATCTCCACTTAAAGATTCAGGAATTGGGATTTAGCTGACAGTTTTGCTGAAACTGCATGTGGCAGTAGAATACAGCTGCCTTCTCCCCAGCTGTGCCAAGCTGATGGGAGTTAAAATACTACACATGCTTTTGTTAGTAAACCAAGCAGCCAGCTCAAATGGCAAAAAAAGAGCAATATATGGTAAAGGTCACATGCTTATATTGATTTTTAAAATTGGAACCATATTTTAAATACACCATTTTTTAACCTGCTCATATGATTGTTATACAGACAGGTCAGAAATCAGCATTCATGCCTCTATATGAGAAAGGAAATATTTTCAGGAACTAGTGTATTTTTAGTTAAAATTAAAACATTGCAGAACATCTTCTTATATATAGATGCTTCTCTCAAAGGTTAGCAGAGCATCTTAATTCTGTCTGGCAAGTTTTTTTTTTAATAAGTTAACATTCCTTTCTTTTAAGAAAATGGGTTATTTAACAGTAGTTTAAAAGCAATAGTAAAACCAGTTCACAGCCAGATTTACTGTGGTAAAACCACTTTTTGATAAAGATATTAAGAACTATGAGGCATTTTTTCCTTTGTAGAATGTCTTACTAATTCCCTGTACATAACACTAAGAACTTGTATTGGACCTGGCATTTTCCCTGTAATTTATTCATTTCACAAATGTATAAATGGCAACTTGTGCATTTGCATACAGATTTCAGCATTATATTCAAATCACATCTTGTGTGCAAAACCTACAAGCAGCAAGTTTCCAATCTCCCACCAACTCAGCTACTGGAATGTGAACAACCCAGTTCATACAAAGCACAAGTACAGTGCTGCCTCCTAGAAAGGATGTCAAGCTGAATCAACCACAAAGTAACTGGAAATTTATGTCTGTAAAATACTTCCTAAGAAGGAAGAACATACACTTGCAAATGACTGTGGACTTTATATAAAATCAAATATAACAGGATCTGTGAAACTCAGTATTAGCTCAGCATTCATTTTTACTGGATCCAAAACTGAAAGACACGTAGGACTTCTGGGAGGTGCCAGCTTGAGCTCTTACTGCAGGTCAAGCTCTTTCCTGGTCAAGCCTAAGAGTGTTTCTTAAGAGAATTTACAACATTCCTTATAAGTTTTCAACAATAATGCTTTGACTAGAAACATCTCCTATGGTATGTGCTTTTCCCTTGATTTTGGAAACTGAAAAGTTAACGAGTTCAAGGAAGTTTAAGAAGGAGCACCCTGCAAGGCAGCTGTTTATAATCACATGATGCAGCCTATGCTTTAAGATTTGGTATCTATAATAACTACACTTTTGAAATAAGACATATTAATGCACTCCACATTTCACAGGAACAAGAGAGAAATAATCTGGACCATGGCTGTTGCATATTGAATTTGGGCACTGGAAAGAAGCTCAAAATAATCCAGTTAGTAATTCTCTCAGGAGAGAAGATGCCTTCAAATGTTACAGTCATTATAAACAGAAATGAAGACATATTGCTGTCTGGACATCAGAACCATCAGCTCTGATGTTCCTCTGCTCTGAAACAGTCTATTCTGAATTTCAGTAATTTCACTCTCTACAGTGTATGTGTCAGAGCTTGTCAGAGGTACTGATTGTATAATAGCCAGTATGTCCAGACTGTCTTGTATGCTGATTATCAAATTGCTAAGCAGAAGTCAAATGGAGAAGTGCAGATTTGAAAACCATGTCCCTTAATTGCTGCCTAAATATGAATTCAGAATCCCTGCAATAAGCTGCAAAATACTGTGATATTTGCACCTGCTTTTAAAAATTTTTCTACCTCTTATCACCTGTGTTATTATATGAAAAAAGACTGTTTGCATGGAAGACAGGATAGGGTACGTAATTTTGAGGAGACACACAGGCAGCAGCTTTGCTTTTCACAGAAAGCACACAGTGGTGACCAAAATTATAATTTGTCAAATTGAGCTGTTATGCTTTACTGAGGCTTTATGGAGGAGTCAGTGTTAGCAAAATGTGCACAATTTGTGTGGGGAGGGGGAAATGCATGAAAGATGCATTACACACAGAGAGCACTGCATGCAGTCATGAGGAGTTGACTGGCAGGTGAAAAGGTACCAGAGAGTTGGGGTCCTTCCCTCTGGAAACAGAGACAAAGAGCAGGACAGGGAGACATCACATCCAGGAGCCCAGGGATGCTTGAAGCAAATAGGGAAAGCAGGCAAAGGGAGAGAAATAGGGAGAGATGCTGACGCAGGCAGTGCACTTGCATCTCCAGCAATCTACACATTGATTCCATGACTGACAATTCCCTCCCAAATTCATGATCTTGTCTTTTTATAGGATACCAGGTAGTTACAGGTTCTAGGCAGTCCACCAATTTCACCACTACACAGGTCTTGGTGCTCAAGGGCACTGCTTTCCCCAGCTGCACCAGGTGCCCTGCTCTGCTACTTTTCTGCTTCCCCCTGCCCCTCTTATGCTTAAAGCAGTCTTTTTCCATCTCCTGAGGCTGTACTGCCTCAATGAGCAGTAACAGATCACCCATGGGCTGCTTATAGGCTGGGGTGGGGGCCTCTGTCTCTATTGTTAAAGCCTTTGCTATGACCCCATAGTTCAGCTGTTGACAGTAACACCACACACCCAGCCCCAAGCTCCAAGTCACACAGCCAGACCCTATGACATGCTCACAAGCCCAAGAAACCTGGGCTGGAGCACTGCAAAGCCAGCCCAGCTGCTGGCCTTTAGGTAGCAACAGCAATACTCTTCAGACTGTCCTCCTGAGTAATGGTGGCATTCACACCTGTATGACTGTAGTAACAGAATTGCCCAGGATTATTAATTAATTTAAAAATTTGGGAGGGAGGTCTTGAGCAATAGGAAATCACGATGACATCCCCATAGGATTAGGAGTTCACTGTGCATTTTAAATACTGGACTATTAATACCTGTAACGGTCTGTACTGCACCTATGGAAGCAACTATGGAAAACTGTACCTATAGGTGCCATTTCTCAGCAGAAGGTTGGTGGTGCATATCCCTATTTGCTTTCTCCATCAAGATCAAGAGACCACTGTTCCCTCCTGTTGAGTCCCTGAAGTTATGTATTACAAATGTTAGACTGTATCCTCTACGTTGCCTCAGCATACAGATGTCTGTTGGATTAAACAGCAGTTTTTGCTACACTGCTATTCTTTTTAGAACATTTAAAGTTTATGGACACATACGGAAAAAAACGTAGCTGCCTCAACTTCAGTTTAGACATTCAGGCTCAAACAATCTCCTTTAGCTTCCGCCTAACCCCATCAAGCTCCACAATCTGCCCCTGCTTTCTGTCTGGAAGTAATGCCACTTTTTGTTGTACTCACAGCCTGAAGCACTTATTAGCACAGTAAAACCATGAAAATTCCTAACAGGCACAATAGATTCCTAACAGATCTAAAAATCCACCTACGGTCCAACAGTGAAAGGTAGAGACACATACAGCAAGCATACTAAGAAGCAGTAAGAAAGCAGTATCAAATATGACTGCAGCTCTGTAAAACTGTTTGAAACAATCAGATGTTTTACACTGTGCCATTTCCAAGAGAGACATTTATGAGAGCAAGTACATTTTGTCCTGCTTTAATGTACTGATATTCTGACCAATTCCATGTTGTTGTTACCCTACCACTGAGAACCATCCAGGCTTTGGATGATATTGGTGGATTAAACAGAGACTATCCAACTGTGCAAGAAGTTGGACAAAATTGAGAAGCTGGGTCTACACACTAATAGCCTCTGTAGACAAAGAATTTTAAACATGATTCAGTTTGCTTTGCTGAAGAGCACAGTTAAATTTTTGATACTGAACTAGTTCATAACATCCCCCTGTGCATATTTCCATGCAGTGTCACAGACAGTAACAATCCCATTTTCCTCTGCTGCACCACACAGAATAGAATTTTGCAACAGTCATGGCTTTGACCTGTCAGGTGTTGTTTCTACTCACCTTAGACAGAGCTTAAGGATCCGCCAAACAGAATTAAATGTTTGAGCAATGTTTTATAAATAACAGTTTGAAAGCCTTTCATTAAACAATTTAACAACATAGAACAAAGGTAGAAATAGAAAAAAAAAAAAAAGGGAAATTTAACTACTGGGACTTAATTGACTGAAAAGGCTTGTGTCAGATAATATAGAACTGAATGATTGGGGCAGGAAATGTGTATACTAGGGATTATGCCTTCATTTAACTAAAGGAATTAGTACAAGTATTCACAGTGTACTTCAAGTGCCGTAATACTCAATTCTAGTGATTTGAATTTCTTCTAATTAACGTATACACAGCAATTAAAACTGCAAGCATAAACATTACTTGCTCACTGATTCGTTATCACACTGTTAACAGATCAAGTTTAATCAAGTTCTATCAGTTTTTTTGATTATACACATTATTAGACAAGCCTCGTTCCATTTAGGTTACTAAACAGCTACATTTTATTACAGTCAGAGCCCAGTAAAGTTTGCAGGAGTGCTGCTGTCTTGCTTGTTCTTTCACCCATGTAAATAGACCAATTAATGAAAAATAATTACAAACCTGGGCTAAAGCTAAAAGACATCGCTGGTTGGAAATGATGTCTATCAAGCTACTGACAGCAGCAGTATAATTAAAAAATGCAGTTTAAATTTCCTCCAAAGGAATGCAGCCACATAAAAAAGCTGTTAGATTCCTAGCTTCAGAAGTCAGTGCTTCTTCATGGCTTCAACAGGGTGACCTTGGCTGCAAACAACTGATTTCTCTGCTGTTATAATGGAAGATGTTGAAATGCAGGAGCTGTTTCCTGCACACCAATCTAAACTCAAGGTATGGGATGAAGAAGGAAGCACAGTGTTTCATGTTAAACTGAAAGAGGAAAGATGGGCAAGAAAGGAGGCAGGGGGGGTTGTCCTCAATCTATGGAGGGAGCAATACCAGGTTTGTTGAGCTTGTGAGTCATTTCAGTGACTTGAGGTCAGCCACCAACAGTGGGGTTTTGCTACAGACCACCCAAGAGGGGCAAAGAAGCTAGATGTTACACATTAGGGTATGGGACACCAACTTAATGCACAGGAATGGCTGCAGAAGCCAAGTCTTCCATTATCAATGGTGTATCTAGAGGTAAGTATTGAGTTTACAGAAATTATTTTCAGTAACACAATTGCACTGTAAGGTATTGCTTAAAATTTGTGATTATGTACCACAATATTAGCATTACTAGGAATAGGTATCCTATTCTTGATTATGTAATCAAGTAAAACTTCTGAAAATAATATTCAGAGTACAAACTACTTTTAATCAGCAGCTAAATACCAAGATGCTGACACTGATTACTTCGTTGCTCTAATGACATCTGTAATGGATTCCAAGTGCTGTGCCTGATTGCTTCCCAGCTGATCAGGATTCTGTTCATTACTTCTAGCTGCTGGAATTCTGAGATTTCTTGGAGTTCTTTTGCAAAAGGCTTCAGTATTGCTTCAGCTAAATATCTACACTGCATG
Source organism: Florisuga fusca (assembly GCA_038090715.1). Lineage (NCBI taxonomy): Eukaryota > Metazoa > Chordata > Aves > Apodiformes > Trochilidae > Florisuga > Florisuga fusca. The sequence goes on from JAAWXA010000038.1 coordinate 5,211,002, forward strand.
CTTTAAAACAGCCATCATAAACTTTACACTTAGTACTCCATGAATTTGTTAGAATTGAATATTCTAGAATTCCTGTTAGTAGCACATTTCCTTAGCTATTTTATATAACTACATTATGAGAAGCTTAAAAAGTTCCAAAAAAACAAATTCAATAAACAAGAAAATTTTAGATGAATTAAAATACGGTGGCTTAAGTGAGAAAATCATAGAATAATTTAGTCTGGAAAAACCCTTAGGATCACTGAGCCAGGAACTGCTCATTCTTTCTTGCAGTTTATGCAGTTTCTTGGAAATCACACTACAACATTACAGCTTCAATTATTTATACAATGCACAGAACAGAGATCACACAATTCAAGTGATCTCAGCAGTACAAATCCTTCAGTTTCTTTTACGTGTTTATTAGCAAAATGAGCATGTGACAGTATTTTACAAGACACTCACAGGTTTGTATCTAGAACATCATGGAAGTCTGAGACATATCCTGGTAAAAAGGATAATAATGACTGCAGAGATCCATTACTAGAAAAAAAAAAACATAAAAGCATCCACAGAGCAAGACTTATTTATTGCATGCTAGCCACTCAGTAGTAGAAGGCTGCTGGCTCTCTGTACTTGGCACTTAGACAATCAACAGAAAAGCCTTAGAATAACAGTTTGAAGTCAATGTAGACAAAAGCATTGTTTTTTGAGCCTTTGAGAAATATCTAAGCAAAATGAAATTAACCCAGCTTATTGGATTACTTAAACTTGAAAGTGAAAGACTCTTTTCAACAGGGTATAGAACACTTATTATTTGTCCTGAAACATCTTTCCCTTACAACAGATATTGAAGATAACATACTTGAAACGCTTTCACAAATTAAAAGTCCTAATCAAAATACTTATTAAAACTCTGCTATATGAAGGCCAGATGATTCTTAGGAAGATATTATTTTATATTTCTGGCTCAAACATGTACTTCCAAAATTAATGGAAGAACATAAACCAATAAAACAACTGCATAATGGCAAACTTCATGTTACCAAGCTGCTGAGTTTTTACACAGTAGATTTTATCAAGCTTAAATCTGTTGTTTTTTACACTTTCCCACACTATCACTAAAGTCATGTTCTTATCAAAAGTAAATCTGTAATCTACAAGTAATGTCAATCAATTTGACAGCTAAGGTTTTAAAATCCATTTCGCAGGACACTGAAGGAATTAGTGAAAGGTCTCTAACATGTTCAGAACCTTCTGGTGCAAACGAGGTGGGAAGCAACACGGCAGGAGGAGCCCAAAGCAGAGTGCAGGACAAAGCACACAGAGCTTTGCAAGCTCACTTGGTGGATTTCTGCACCCTCAGCTACATAGCTAAAGCTGTCTGCAGTTCTGTTCTTTATCAAGTCTAAGGAATGTAAGACACTGTGCTTAGTTCTACTTCTGAGACCACTTGTCGACCACTTTTTCATTCACTTCTAAGGAGAGTATTTATCTCCTATAAAATAGAGAATATTACCAGTCTGTTTCAAAGTTATAACTCTCAAACTTTGTAACCCACCTTTCTTGATGGACTGTTGGTGGTTCTTCTGGATATACACAAAAAACTGATGTCTGAGACCCACAGCAACAGGACAGAATGCTAGAACTTGGTTTTGCTGACTTTTAGACTTCTAAACATTTTATTATTGAAGCAGCTGAACTTATTATGTATTAGGAAGTCAGAATTCTGAGCTTCACACACATCAGGTACTCAAGAAGCCAGTTATTTTTTTTTCTTTTCTTGGCTTTGTATTTTCCCAGTGGATAGAGTCCCTATTTGTCTTTTCAAAGCAATTTGTTTAGAAGAAAGGATTGTAATGTGTCTTCTTACATCTTTTATTTCTAAGAAAATTTCCTCAATCCCCCTGAAAAAAAAAACAACTACCAAAAGTACACCCCTGAAATGAATGATGCAGCAAGTCAGATGAAGGAATCAGAATGTCTCAAGAATCATGTACAAAGCATACTTTTTCCCAAATATCATAACAGTAGCATACCAAATCCTATGAAAGAATATTAAGAAGTCAATAAAATTAAATTTGACATGTTGCCAATCTGAAATATAAAACAATGGGAGTTACAGTTCCCATTCTACAATTTTAATTTCCTTACCTGGCATTCCATGGATAAGGTCTCCACACAAGACAAAGAACTTGGGTTTAGGGTTTAGTTTGTTAATGGCTTGAACTGCTTGCTCTGCTAATCTGATTTCTTCTCCCCATTCATCATCTCCATTGTTAGTGTCTCCAACTGACCAAGATTTCATCAGTCCAAACTGAGGATCTGCTCCCTGGATGAAGTAGAAGGGCCCTTTCCATTGGTACTCATCCTCTAGAAGGAAAAGCAGAGAGAGGAAAAAAAAGTCAAGCACTAGAGAAACTTCTAAAGCACATGAAAGTTTCTGTGCATCATTAAATTGATTGCTCTTCTCCTAAGTAAGCTGAGGCTGCTTTAATGAAAGTACAGAATTAAATAGTCATTCATATAAGACAAATATAAAGGCAGAAGTACAAAATTTTCCTTTAATGGGCAGCTGCAATAAATGGAATTGTATTAATCTAATTATACCACATGGTAATTACAGACTGATTAGAGGAAAACTATGTGAAGAATTCGGCAAATAAAACTGGAAATTACAAGACTACTGCATAACACAAGTGTATAACATTAAGTTTCATTTGATTCTTTTAAGGCTCCAACTACTGCTTCTTAAATTAGCAAGTTAAAACACACAACACATTTTATGGTTCAAGTAGACTTGGAAGTCTAAGGGGTTAAGGAGTTAAATAGAATCATAGAATCAGCTGGGTTGGAAAGGACCCCTGAGATCAAGTCCAACCCTTGATCCACTACCAAAAAATACTTTTGGTTCTTATACTTTCAAAGAGTAGTTGGATGCAGCACATTCTGTGGAGTCAGAACTGAAGCCACTCAGCAGGACCAAGGTCAGCAAAAACAAAATCCAACAACATCAGAATTGGCAGCAACAATGAAAATCCTAATTTAGAACTTCCACAATAACTCCAAAGAGCTATGATAAAAAGGTGAGAAGGTGAGAACTGAGAAACCAATTTGCATTGATAGAGTTAGTGCAGTTGGTAAAACAGAACTTGTACTGCTACAGTTTTCTTGTATACTTGTTTCTCTGGCACTTTAACAAGTCCCAACAAAAAACAAACCAACCAAACAAACAAATAGCATAATAAATAAGACTTCAAGTACATTAGGAAAAAAGAAGATCTCAACACTGCAAATAAAACAACAGTTGGCTACAAATTAAAACCAAAAATGGGTATCCTTTTTGAGAGACTTATGTCTCAAGTTGAAATTAAAGTACAAACACAAGTACACTGTTAATTTTTAACACATTCATTTTCAATCTGAATATTTCAATAGCTGTGGCTGGCTCAGTGTTAATGTGTTTTTTTTTAAACCAGATTTAAACTGTTGAAAACTCACTGACTACATCCATCTATAGTTGAATCTAAAAACCCAAACCAAACCAAACCAACAAAAAAACCAACAAAAAAACCTCCCAAAAACCCCCCAGCAACTTATTTCAAATTAAAATATAATCCGTAAGTGTGCTCCCATATGTCAGTCTGTCCCAAAATACAGTTTGAGACAAAACTTATCTTCCATAACAATTCCATTACATAACCAGGTAACATGCTCACTGCATAGATTTACTTCTGGTTTTCATTCAAGTGATCTAGAACTGGAGCTTCTTATTTTGTAAGAAGTGGGATATGTTTATTTCAAGGAAGGTTAGAAACAGAGGCCAAAATTCATCTCTTGCACCAAGCATATGATTGGGCTGGGTTGGGGGAAGAGTAATGTGGTCATTTCCCTAAAGCTGCTTGTAATTGTCATCTGTTGCTATGGCATCAGATCATTTTGCCAAATGCAAGCTTCTACATTTTAGTTAAAAAACCCCCAAAATATAATTATTTATAATCCATTAGCACTGTTAATTCCTACTAGCATTGCTTTGTTCTAAAGAACAATAATGCCTGTTATAGATAGAAACTTTTAGCCATTCATTAGCTTTTAATTCTGAAATGAAATTAACTTTTCCAGTTACGTAACTTATTCAGAGAAGTGAAAGGATCCATCTATCCATGAGCCTGCAATAGAAGCCTTATGGAACTAGCTGAATGACACAAAGTAATTTAGATTTTTACTTTATTCTTTGCATGCCAAAAAACGACTGCCATAAAGAACTCTTCATGCTGCGTCAAAAGTATTGCTTGTGCAGAGAAACAACTTACGAGTTTTTATAAGCAAAAAGCTAAGAAAAAACCAGTTAAGGAAGCTTCTTTCAGAAAACTTTTATTACCCACACAAAATAAAAAAGGGGAAAATGTTCTGGAAGAGTAGCACAATCCTCAGGGTCATTAAATGGGAAAAGGACTCAAATCTTTGAACTAAGTGGCAGGATTTTTAACACCTGTCCCAGCAACTCAGTAGACAGCATGGATAATCAATGCTGAGCAAAATCTAATTGTTTCCTATGGATTAATCTGAAACCAGTAACTTTTTCCATAGTAGCCAAAGTAAACCACAGAGACATAGCCATTTTTACAGAAAATACTTGCAAAAAGACAGTTACTCTTTGTTCCAAAAGATTGTGTTTCAGTTATGGCGACTATTTCCCCTGGCAGAGCACCAGGGATGGCAGGTGAAGCCCCTGCAGCAGGCCAGGTAGCTGTCAGGCAGCCTGACCGGCCCAGGCAGCAGCACTGCACCACATCCCAGGTAACAAGGAGCTTCACATACAATGCTGGAACACTGAGAAGTCTGGAAAGCAGACAAAGCACTTTCAGGGAGCATGCAGAGCTGATACAAAACAGGTCACAAGGCCAGAGCAGGGGCTATTTCTAATATATGCTTCATGGATATTGGGTTTTTTTCCTGCCTTATATTCATGCCAGTGCAGTAACTCTCTAGGTTTTAAGTACCTGAATGTTTCCAAGACTGTGCACAGATGCTCTGTTTTGAGTGGGTGAGTGATGGTCACATGAGGCAGAGAGACAGACACTGATAAGATGAATTTTAAAAGAGAAGTTCAGTACACAGACAGAATCAAGAAGTGCCAGAAGAAAGGAGAAACAGAAGATGCAGGGGTGGAGGTGAAGAGTGGGGAGAAAAGGAAAGAGATAGGAGGTGAAAAGGAACGGAAAATTATACAGAAGTATATGCCATGTTCTCCTGTAGGAAACAAAATGATAAAATGAAGATGGCAAAACAAGAACAACAGAAACAATCCAGGAATCAGGGCTACAGAAGTAACATTTACTTAAAATGTTAGATTAATTAACTGATCTTAGTCCAGTAATTTTAGTCAACAGCTAATTATTTGGTATTTGATAATTTACCAATGAGTTACAAAAAAATAACAGTAAGACTGATTATTTTTTATGTTTGCATTGTTATTGATCAACCCAACTAGAAACCCTATTTAAAAACCAATAAGCCTACTACTTAAACCAAATACTGTTTAGTTTAGTTCTTTTGTTTATCAGGAGTGTGTTTCAATTGCTACAAATAACTGCAGAATATCATGAAGAGTTGCCCTGGTACACCACCACCCAAGCAAATTTGCATCTACACCAACTCTTAAGCCTGTTGTGAATTCTGCTCATCCAGGAGTACTCTTCACTTGCCCTCAGGGGTCTATCTGCAGATGAGTTCAGGAAAGCTTTTCTTTTCCTGTGCAAGGCTTAACATCAGTCCAGCCGAGGTCTGAAGTGTTGCATCTGTGCACTTTGGCTAATATTTCTTCAAACTCCGAGGCAGCCTGCACAAATGCTCGTTCAACAGACCAATGTGCTAGGAGGGTAGCAAAGAGAAACAGACTGCAAAAGCATCTTCCACCACTACAGATGGATCCAGAAGTCTTTTGCCCAACAATTAAATTATTTAACAATGGACCATGTTCAGATAATTACTAACAAAACTTCTATACCCTACTTCTCTCCCTCACTGCTGCTTGTTAGGACCCTCAGACAGAACAGGGAGGCCATGCTAATGAGTCTCATCTGCTTAAGCAGTAAATCAGGCACCACAAAAATTTGCTTGACCTGTTTTTTTTTGACTTTGCACTGAATCACAAGAAGAGTAATAATAAAAAAAAAAGTCACTCTGTGGTATGCTAAGGGTATGCCAAAGTCTGGCAGGGGATGACTAACAAAGAGCATTGGGCATGAGTGGTGGGAGGGGGAACATCTGTTTTTGCAGTGAGCATCTTGTCGTGATCCAGGTCCTGGGTGTTACTCTACAAGGTTTCAATTAAATAGCAGAGTTGCTATCTTGCCTTACAAAATAGCAAGCAATAACTTTTAGGGAATGGCATCAGGGGTACCCTTCTGAATAGGAGTTTGAATTTTCAAGCACATGGGAGGCCAGGTCCAGTTTTTAAGCCTTTACATGAGCTATGTTAGGCAAAATGCATGCTAGTTAGGAGAAAGACAAGATGAGGATTCAATTAATACACCATTTTTTTTCTGCCTTCTCCCTTGCATTGGAAAATGGAACAGAGCTGAGAACACCTGAAATTGGCTCTTCATCCCTATGAGCAGAGGCTGTTGGCAACCTTGTGAATTTACCATAGCAGTAAGAATGCAAATGTCAGACAAAAGTCAGCAATTTCTCAGGTAACTGATATATGCCTTCCATTGCTGAAGGACAAATAATGTCTATGGAGCTGCTCTTACATATAGAATCATGCAAAACTCCTATTTTGTTCCCAGGCCTCCTTAAGAGTTGCACAGCTGATCTCCACGGAAGAAGTCCAACTTCAGAATATGTTGTTATGCCTCCGTTTCAATAGCTTCCCACTCTTTTTCTACTCCCATGCATGCCAAAGTATGGAGAGAGGATCAATGCAATGTAATTTTAGTAGCATAGGCTGAAAAATGGTGCCAGATTCTAATTTTATATAAGGATTAATTCTGTGTAGGGCCAAAATAGTCAGCAGCAATTCACAAGAGAAAACCTCAGCCACGTATTAGAATAACACATACAAAGACACCTCAAGGACTTAAGTGGGATTTAAGCTGGAGCTCACCATTTCTAGAGGTCAATAGTTAATATCTTTCATGCCTTTATTTCTTCCCCTTCTTCTCTTCATAATTTCTCCCTTTCTTCCTGCCTCCCCAGGGGTCACAAACACACATACAGAGATTGCTCATATAAACCATCACAGTTTGGCCTGACAGCCATGTAGCACTGGTGGGTTTTCCAGTGCTCCCTTGGTGATGTTTTTTAAAATACTTTGGCTGGTTTCAACACTACATTGGTTTTCTTCCTTTATACTCTATAGCATTTCACAGAAATGAGTTATTTATGAGAAGTTACTCCTCTCCATGATCCCTCTACAGACACTACTCTAATCAGAGGAGAACAGACATGGACACATGCCTAGTGCTTGCTCAGTACACCATGGGCAGTAAGAAATTAAAAAAAATACCATTATTCTCATGTTGGGTTTGCCAGGGGAATTAATTTCACTGCTCTGGAATCTTTTAAGTGAAGGCAATATTTATATACATTATAAACAACACAAAAGACACATCCTTTTCCTTTGCAATTGTTTTGCAGTTTACCTTTGAAGTAATTTAACTCCTTAAACAGCTTAAAAAAAGAATAAACCTTAATAATTTCTTGTTTATTATTAAAACTTTAAAAATAATTATGGCTTCAAACCTAACATTATTACTGTTTGTATGTCTAAATATAAAATATTTCAGTCTAATGAACTATGCATTCCTTTCAGGTATATTTTCCGTGTGCACCCAAAAGACTACCAAAGATACTGCTATAGAGGGTTCTGCTGACTGACCAATGCAACCTATCATGGAAGGTGCAACTATATGCATCAGTGAAAAATCTTCAAAACAAGTATCAAAATACAGTTTTAAGAGAAATAAAATCCTTTCAGAGTAATTATTGTAGCAAACATCCACAGTGAGCCTAAAAACAAAGATAATGTCCATAGAGACACTGAAAGATTAGTTTCCCAAATAAATTAGGCAGTGCTACTATTTTGAAAAGATACACTTTTAAACTTATTAGATAACTATCCGGGTGGGAAATGCTCCCTCAGATACAGTATATTTGTACTGAGGGCTACAGAATGCTAAACTCTCATTATGCCTTTATGCTCACCCCCAAATTTAACACAAACTCATTTCAGAAACTTTACAGCCCAAGCCTGTAAGTGTGAAGGGGGGGTGGTTTGCATAATGACAAGGTGAAGTCACAGAAAGTTGCTAAAAACCCACTTAAAATTTGCTTAATCCGTATGAGAGTTGGAGCTGGTATTCAGAAAGGAATATGCTAGCTGGGAAGCAGTTTTCATCAGTGCTCAAAAATATTGCTGTTGAAGAGCTCTAGAACAGTAATTGTGATGTGCCAAGATCCAACTCTTGTGTGAAAGCATGGCAAAATAAGAAATCAACTGCAGTTGTATTTAATATCAAAGGAGGGTGAATTATATGCAATTATGCTTTTAAAAAATTACAAAAATCCTTGAGGGCAACATGAAAACTATTCAAAAACACTAACCCAGAGTCTTAGACCATATGCAGAGCATTTGCTAAGAACTCTGTAAAGACCAAAAAGAATCCAGACTGACTAAAGAAGCATGAACAGCAGCCATAAGGAGGTACATGTAGGACAGCATCCTTCAAAAAGATAAAGCATTCAGACAAATAAAAGGAAAGACTTTATACACTGGAGGGTTAGATACAGAAGCCTAAGAAGTCAAGCAAAGTGAAGAACTGGAAACAGCACAAATCTGAAAACTAATAAAGCCCTTTATAAAGGCACAAGGAGCAGGTTGCCCGCCAGGCACTCAGGCAGAGCAGGAAAACCACCTACATTTTTTTGCACCCGTGCTTGTTGTGAGGAACTTGTGAAGCTCTGATACAAGAATTCTTCCTTACAAACAATGCATCAGATCTGGCTAAAGTCAAAATATCAGTAGATGATTCAACAAACAGACATGAACAATAACAAACCACTGAGATTAAGTGGCATCCACAGAAGAACTCAGGAAAAACAGCCAACCCCTGGGGAGCTGCCTCTTGCTCACAAACTGCCTTTGCACCAGAGGAGCAGCAAGACGGTCACTGTCACGCCTACAATGAAAAGAGTCTCCTGAGCAACTACTGATGGCAAAACTGGCATCTGTACAGACAAGTTAATGGAAACTACAATAAAGACAATAACTACTGCACTTACTAATTCTTTAGAAAGATTAATTAACAGCTTTTACACGGACAAGGGAAATCCACTTGATACTGTCCACTGGAATGTCCAAGAAGTATCTGAAAGTTGCTCACCAGAGATGCTTAAGGGAGCCAACCTGTCTTGAAATATGAAGTAGGTGCATGCACTAAAAACTGGTAAGAAAAAAACAGAAATAGACAAAACATACAGATCCCATCCTAAATCCCTACTGGGACATTTACTGTTCAACAAATTCAAAATAACCTGTAACAGGAAGTAAATAGTCAAGGAGTGACATTTGCTAAAACTAAGCCATTTGGCAGCATGAAAATAGGGCCTGGTTGTGAAGAACTAGGGAGACACTTCACTATGCAGTGACTGTTCTGGAAAGCAGAACTACAATGCAGAACAGTGCACATGGAAAAACACCACCAACTTCATATAAACAATAGTTCTAGCAAGTGTTGCAAAGAAAAGTGACCTCAACATTCATTAATGGCAAAAAAGCAGAAATAGAAAAGGAACAGAGAACAGAAAAAAAAAAGGTAAACAGCTGAATAAGCTTGATTTTGTAAAAGACTTTTGAAGGACATGACAAAGGAACATAAAATCACATGTGGAACTGAGAACACAAGTATCCAATGCTGGTTATCTGCCTCTTCCAGATTAAGGTTTTGAAACCCTCAGATGAAACTAGCGAGACTGGCAAACCAGAGACACTTCTCCAGCATTTAAGCTCATGGTACTATCACTTGCTTAGTTACTTGAAAAAAAGTACTCTATTTTCACAGAAATCCTTTGCACAGCATGATACTGGCATACTTGGGACAAAAAAACCAACAAAACCCATACAAAACCCCCAAACCAAACCGAAATACAAAACTGGCCAAACACAACTGAAAACAACAATAATTTTTTTTTTTTTTTGAGAATTGGTGAAAAAATAATTTACCCAAACATCTGGTCCTGTTTCATCACTTAAATACTAATAAAAGTAGTAGACACCTGAAGCATTATTTCACATGGGCAAAATGCAGAGTGAAGCCAAAGCAAACAGAGGTCTCTTGCTAGCAAAGTAGGGTGTTTATGCACGGTTTGCTACTACACTCCACTGATTACATGGATAATTTATACCTCTAATCTTGAGCCACTGAATCACACATGAGCAAATCAGAGCAGGTTAAAAGTATAACCTTCACACTGTGTGAAAGCAGACTGAACAAATTATTAGGGCACAGGGTGTATAAGTGTCATTTTGCAGAAAGGCTTGCAAGAAAAAAAGGAAATTAAGGTCTGGAGGGTGACTATCAAATTTTAAAAGGAAACAGTGTGCAAAGCCATAGCAGTAATCATAACTTTTTTGTAGCTACCTGTTAAATAGGAGTGAAACCTAAAGACTGAGGAAAACTAAAACAGATAACAAATTTTCATCTTAAACTCCAAGAAAATTTGCATCAGTTTTATCAGCCCTTGGTTCCTTTTTTCCCCTCAGTCATTGAGTTAATAAAAGGTTGTGTTGAACTTTAGCCTCTTAAGAAAGAGCTAAGTAAATTATTGACAAAGTAGCACTGTACCCTAAGATAGCTGGGCTATGATAGCCTGAAAAGGACTCTTCAGAAGGAAGAAACACATCTGGAAGAGAAGATACCCAAATCCCATTTTTTCTCCTATGTTTAAGGCAATTTTCAAGAAGTACTTAAAGCTTTTGTTCAGGAATTTTTACATTTCTGTTGAACGCTCCTTTTGTTGCAATTTCACTATACAGTTGATAAAACCACATGGCTTGTCCACCATCTGTCCCCTCAAACATTAGGCACTCTGTGCCAAACCAATCACACCATCTGCAATTAATAGGTTGCCAGAATGACTGCACACATATACTTGACGTGCTCAGAGAATTGGTGATTTTTCTGTATTTGGCAACAAGCAAAGCCAAATATTTCCAATGACATGCAAGAAAATACCACAAAATTGTAGGGCTTTGAATAGCCTTGCCCACCTCACCAAACCAATACAATTCATAATTAATAAAGAAATACAAAGGGAATAAAATACATGTGTAGCATTATGAAAAGATGTCTTAGCACAGAGCTAGTTCTGCACCTGAAAAACCAAGGCACACTGCAGAACCTTCACCCTTGGGAGAATTTATGAACAGGTGAGATACACACCAGATGCTCCACATACTTCCCTCTTCCAGCCACAAGACCAGAACCAGCAGTCAGCAACTGGCTGCCATCTTTAGCTTGTCAGTGGCCTTGTTCCCTCATTCACCTGAGAAGAACTAAGTCTGGAAGTGAGCCTTCTATGGAGCTGACTTCTACTCCTGCATTACCAGCTGAGGGGTTAAACAGTGCTGCCTTTGCACAGCATGGAACTAATTGCTGACCTGCACCCTGAGAGGCTAAAGCACCCTGAAGAAACTGGGATCCTGCCCAGTTACATCCATTACAGCACACCTGCCTTTCATTTAAATAACACAATGAACTACCTGTAACCTGTTAGGTCACCTCTGTAGGTACAAAGACGGTAGCATGGCGCCGACATCAACAGTTTCACAAGCTACAGAGATCAGGTTTAGCAACCCTGACACGCATTTTAACCGAATCTGGAGTTGTACACTGAGGGCATCTACACCACGGAGGCCTGAGACACCCGCACAGCGGACGGGCAGCAAGCACGGCGGGGGCAAACGCTTCAATGCGCCTCTGGTCTCCTAACGGGATGGCAAACTTCCCAGGCTTGAGACGCGGCCCAGCACAGCGGGGGGGGCAGCGAGCCACGGCTCCGCGNCCCCGGGGGTGCGGGAGCTGGCGGTGGGTGCTGGCACGGGCGGGACGGCCCGCGGGGTCTGCCGGGGCCAGGCACTGGCACCTACCGCAAAAGTGCTCTGGCTGTTAAATGAATGATAATTTACAAAGTAACGGATTTCCTTCATTTTCAACTTTTTCCTAACCTGAGAGCTGAAGTAAATTGATACTGTCTAAAAGCCCTGGCACTCGCCCCCTCTACCTTGAAAGATTGTTCATCAGGTGTCATTTCCTCTTGGGGTTGATTGCACTCACAAAGGCAGACATCACCAACCTTTCTGAAAAAAAACCCAAAAATTAAGTGAGAAGGTGAAGGCACAGCATCTGCCTGCCCTCACCCAGCCCAGCCACCTCCGGCCTGGCCAGGCCTTGCCCATGTGCCTCACCCCATGGCTGCTGCCCACCTGGCTGCCATTTTTCTCGGCGCCAGGCTACACAGCCAGGAGATAATGGAAATACACGGGCAATCTTGCAAAACAATGTTTGCTTAATCTTGTTTGACCTAGCGATACAGAAATGATAATATTGTTGTGAGTTTTTGATCAAACAGCCAGGATTCTGCACCACGGGATGTGCTGAGTTCTGAGTGCCTCTTGAGTCACCTTGTGAAACCTGTAGTGAAGCACTAGATAGCATCCCTGTCATCAACTAAAATGCGCTCTGGTGGCTGGATTGTTTTCTCCAGCAAAAGTATGTGAACTTGAGATCAGCACACTGAACTACTTTGGTTTAACCTGCATGTGTTGCTAAAGGCAACCATTCTTCTTAAAAGACTGAATCAGACCTGTGTGAGATGTGGATTCTAAGATGTTCTAGATTTATCTAAATCTCTGCAATTTAACAGCTCTTTTTCCTATCGTGTAGGGGGCTCTCTTCTACAAAATTCTGCTGTCAGTACTATCTGTGATCTCTTTGCAGGATAGGTCATGAAAGAGCCTAAAGTTGCTCAGCTCTCCCTAGGTGATAACTGGTGAGTTTGCAGCATGCCTGTATTGCCCACTTCTGTTACATCAGCCTGAATATTGTTTATTGTAGGGAGGATACAACATGAAATTTCCATTTAGTAATTTAAACATATTTTCTTCTGATTTTGCAGCCTGAGTACAGAAGTGTTTTCATCTGCAGAAATAAAGGAACATTTGCATATAAATGTATGAACTGAGGATGGGGAATATGTGTGCAGAAGGGGGATTTCTACTCTCCTGCTTCCTGCACTCTGCCAGTTTCTGGAGTAATGCATTTTTGAAGCCAAGATCATGGACCAAATGCTATATAGCTACACTCATTTTACTATGACTAAATCGTTTGAAGTTACTACTGATCTATGTTAGTTTAATTTTAGATTTTCATGGACTTATTCCACATGAGGCTTAGATAAAGCAGCAGAATTTTGTCATAGGACTTGATTTGTTATACAAAATGTCATGAATATAATGACACTGAATAAATAATTTACAGTATCACATGTCTGGTCTTATTCATGGACTGTAAATTGAGAATAATTTTACTAATTTTAAGGAACTAGTGTAAGCCTACAGAGGAGAATATACCATTATGGAAAAGCACGTAGTTTATTGAAAATAGAATAGCTAAGAAGTGAGAAATTGAGGCACTGAAGAATAGATGCTTATATAAGGTTTAGCGAAGTAATGACTGTGAAGAGAATAATGAAGATTTGTGGAGTCCAGATCTTCTAAGACTTATTCTAGTACTCATTAGATCATGCTGCCAATCCTCTATAATTCTGAACAGCTTGGAAGTTCTGAAAAATCCAGTAGCAGACACTCTTCTTTATTTCTTACTGCAATTTGAAGTATGATTGTATGTACTTCAAGGGACCTAGATAAAGCACTAATAAAACAACCTGTAATTCTAAAATTTACCATCTCTGATGAGCAATTAATATAAAGAGCGAAACAGTCATAACAGTGATTGAAAGAGGGAATCCTTTCTCTATTCTCAGCCAATTACATGAAGATAGCAGATTGCAAAAATGGAAGAAAACGAAAGGTGCAAAGGAGATACCAGACTGATCTAAACATTGGAATTCAAAATTAAAAAGTACAGGCAGATAAGTAGATTTTAAACTAAACCATTCTAATCTAGAATGACAATCTGGAATTCAGGGAATCCAATGAAGGTTGGAGATGTAAACAATACACACAGCAACATCTGTTTCCGGTGCATGCTGATATATTTGAGTCCTTGAGGAATAAGTTAGAGAAAATAATGAGATGATGATTTAAGAGACATAATTGTATTTGTTTAGAGACAAAATTGATTTATGCTCACTGAAAATAATGTATCAAATCTGTTTTCTATCAATCTCTTCTACTAGCTTCCATAAATCTTATAGCAGGACAGCATTCCTAGTAGCTGTAACATTTTGGAAGGTTTTGAATATGACACCCCTGTTATTCTCCCCAGAGCAGCTAATGGATAAAAATTAGTAAGTTTTGAAAACTTACTGTAGTACCTCATAATATCCCACTTCATCTTGAACCCCCATTCCTTTGGTGAGAGTAAGATCCTAGGATGACTATGCCAGTATAAATAAATTGAGCAATCTGATTCTAAAACTTTACAGAATATGATAAAACTTAATGTCTGCTTCTTTGACCATCTCTAAAACCTAAGTGAACTGCTACACTAAAGAGTGCTTATCACTTTTAATAAAGGGTCCCATTAGGGTTAGGGTTAGCCAACTGGCTTCCTATTTTCCAAGGCACCACAAAACAATATAAAAAAATATTATAAAATGGTTTTGCACAAGGCAACTTAATATGATTGGTTGGCCAGGACCAATATTTTGTTGCTAGGAAGGGAGCAATGATGACATTGATTATTTCCACAGTTAAGAATCCACAATGTAATTGATTTTTCTCTGACTCATTTAGTGTGGGCAGGCTCCATTTGTTCAAGAATCCTGTAATATATTCCTTGAATCACTGTAACTATGAGAGATATAGAAGTTGTAATAGGTTAAACACACTGCTTAACTCTATTTGTTTTGCACACTGAATTCCCACCTCTGACACAGATACAGGTTCTCCTTAGACCTACCAGTCTTTTTTGTAAGATGAATTTGTAAGATTCATTTTGTGTGCTGCCAAATATTCAGGAGTTCTACTTCATCCAGGGTGCCTCTGATTTTGGATTTCCCTATCTTTAGATTTCATTTTCAGGTGCACGGAATATTTGCACTGTTCACTGAGTAACAGCCCCAGGCTGCCAGAAAAGTCAAAGTCACAACAAGCAATGGTTCCAACGAATGGGGGGGCTAGACTAGAAGTAATTCTTTGATGAGGTGCCAATTTTTGACACACTTGGTTTCTGCTCCTGAAAAGCCATGGATGTTTGGGTCAAGAGTTTGTACTGAAACTGCTAGACATAGAAAAAATGCATAGGAGTCCAGCTGAGCTGGAGCTAGGTGAAAACAAATACCTGCTTCCAAAATCACACAGAGAATTTGCAGCTGTCACCTCATCCTGGCCTATCAAAGAACTTTCTGACTTAATTGTTCTCTATACATTTTAGGTTCTGTGTAGCAGCTGCGTCTGGCAGAAGAAGCAGTATTTAGTTTATACATCTGTATGAATGACCCTCAGATTCCTCTCTCCTTCTTTGCTGATACAAAATAAAACCCCAGATGATCATTAACTACAGTTACTATTTCTGCCAAAATATCAAAGCAGCAGCAATGTTTCAAGAATTAAAATTCAATAAACAATCAGAGCACTTAGGTGTTTTTTCAACCAGGCATAAAACAAGGACATTCTTGTTTTACACTGTTAACTCAAAATGTATTGCAAATGTATTGGGCAAATCCCTTTGTTTCCTGGCTAAAAGCAGAAGACTGGAAAAACAAATTTTTGCATTGCAGGTGACATGCAAAGAATTTGGGGTTTTTGAAATAAAACTGATGCTTCCTTTTTCTTCCTTTCTGGATTAAAGAACATTCATAGTCCTTCATAAGAAGGGAATATTTTTTTGTCACTTCAATTTTAACAGGCAGGTTCTTTGCAGCTCATTTGTTTGACAAATATATTTTTGAGAAGCACATATATATCAGCATTCTGAGAGGGTGTAACAAACTGGACATAAAGAAACAATGGCATCAGGTTACTCTGTGAAAAAATTAGTCTTACTAATTACAAAAAAAAACCCCAAAAAACCAACTGTGAAAATGGAACTACTGTTGTACAACTTTGCAAAGATGCAGCTTCTGCTACAGAATGAGGTTTGTTGTGACAGAACTGTCCTCTGTGTAAGTGGAAACATCAGTCAGGGCAGTAAACCCTCTTTTTGATTGGCCTTCAATAGGTCCCAGACTACCACTACTCTTCCCTCAAAATACAGCCTTACCAAATGATTGCATCTGCAGTTAAGAGGATCTTTGCTGCCTTAGAGAATTCTTTATGTCCCTGAAAAGCTTTATGGAATTCTACATGTTAGTATTTACTCCTGTTGTGTGCCAGCTTTTGCATGTCAAATAAATCTTAAAACTAAATTTGCTGTCTGTAATGTCCCAAATATAGCAATCACTGAGCTTCCTGAGACAGGATGACTATGAAGGATGCATCTATTTTGCCACAGAATTCTATAAAACAAATTGTTTTTCAGTAATTAAAGCTGGAGATGAACAACGAAGGTACTCTGGGAAAACCACAGATTAATTTAAGCATAAATGACCCATTTAAGTTTTTTTTTCACTCAAGTAATGACTGAAGAAAATGAGTTCAGAGACTGATGAAGGATGCTGAATAGGTAATTATCGCTATTACACACCTCTTAGTTTAATTTGTAGGAAATATGATTTGAAAATTAAATACTACTTAATTTTTTTACGTTTCGGTGGGGACTCTCTTTCAGCTGTGTCTAGCACTTTTGTTTCTCAGAATTTCAAGGACCTTTCCTTTTCCATTAATTCTAGTATTAGATAACCAGAAGGATCCATTTTTCAATTTCAGTATTATCTCAGCAATAAATTACATTTTCCACTTGTCTCAAGTTCCTAGTCCAAAGATCTGTAGGTGTTTTACAGACCTTGGGTAAAAAGAGATAAAGTTCAAATCTGGACACAGGTAAAGGCACACAGAGGCTGATTTATGAGTGAAGACATAAAATGTACCATAAAGCTTCTACCTTCAAAATTAATAATAGATGAGGATAAGACTGCATGCCTGTCCTACAAGGCAAAAGGAATCTACCTGTTTTGTAGCAGCCCTTCAGTTCATCTCCTTCACTGTGTTTGGGATTTTTTTTTTTCAGATTCCTTCCAGTGGTACTTACTCATAACAACATTGTCAATGACAGCAAACACTGTGTGTATTCCCATAGTGGTGGTGTTTAAATTTTTTAATCCTCATTTTCCAAATCTCTGTTACAAAACAGTGCCCAGTGTTTGAATATAAAAAAGCAGCCATTAATTGATGATAGCAAAGTGGCTTTCCCACTCTTTGAATTTCTTCTATTTTTAAAACAACAGAGAACTGAAGTTGTATTGGTGGAAATATTGCTTTGTTTATCAATATATTCCTGTATTTGCTGAAAGACAATCACAATAAAGATATATGGCCCTTGTATAGCAGGCAAAATAAAGACATTAACTACAGTGCCTCTTGACCAGGTTACTTGGAACCATTTTGATGCTTGCCAGTTGGTTGCAGACATATGCAGTAAAGAATGTGTAGAAACCGTATGTTCTGTTCAATAGCAGTCTAAGAATGAGAAGAGTGCTAAATTCAATGCTTAGTAAATCTGCTCCATGGAAAATTTACCCAATGGCCCTGCAAAATGAACTGTTCTATCCAGTTTTGCTTCAGACATTCTAAGTTTAAAATTAGATAAAACTAAGAGCCTGCAACCATGAAGCACAGTCAGGCTTGTTCAGCAAGCATGGTGGAACCATTGGATGCTGTTGCTCAGGAGCGGGTCTGAGAGTGGGACAATTACATAAAGGCAGTCCAAAGAAGTGGGGAAACTGGAGTGCATTGGTCTGTAACAAGCAGAGATGTAATGAAGCACATTTAATCATGGCATATTGACAGCAGATATGGCATGTGAAAACAGACAGTCTGGCTACAAACCTACAGTCTTGAGCTTCTGCAGTGGTCTTACTTTGTAGATTAAACTAGTGGAATGAATGGTAAAACAGGAACATTCTAATAATAGTGAAGCACAATTAATGTTTTTGTTGGTCACAGTGGGATGGATTCATCAACCATAACATTTTTAAAAATAATTAACTGTGCTGATTTTTTCATAAAAAAAGCACAACATTCATGCAGTGTAATTATTACAGTGCAAACCACGATTGATTTAGGACAAGGTAAACTTTGTCATTGGGTAGATAAATGCATAGTGTCAGGAAACATTCTCCTCCCCAGGTTCCAAAAATTATGTTCCTAACATTCTCTTGCAGCACACAGTATAATATAAGCTACTATTAATAATATATCCATAGCTGAACATAAGGTATGGAAGGACTGTTTAATGTGTTTAATAATTCAGATGAAGAAATTAGTTGATTGTGCCTTTTTTGCAGTTCCACAATATTTCTAAACATTAGAAGAGCTCAGCATGCTAGGAAGAATATAGTAAGTGCCTAGGAGGAAATAAAAAATTAAGTGGAAACCGTAAACTTTCCTAATAACTGGAGCTATGGCATATGCATTGTATGCTATGGCATATGCACTCTATATATGCTGTCATTTCGAGCCACGTGCACAAATAAACCATGATACATACCTATGTTTTTTGGCTCGTGAATCAAAAGAAAAAAATGAAAACATGAGCTTATCATGCTTAGTAGAGTGTAGGATGCTGTTGTTTGTATACTAACAACCTAGCTAAGGCTCTTGCAGTGGTGGAAAGATTGCTTGTTGGTGTTGGTATTTAAGAAAATATAAATTTACTGAATTTTAATTAAATAGTGCATGTGAGTTCACATGCCACATAACCACATGGGTGGTTATGCATAGGTCTCTTCTACATAAATACTTTAAATGTCAGGATCTTGGTATGAATGGAAGAAATCTTTTCAGGAAAAAAGGTACATCATATTCAACTGCTTAAATGGAGTACAAAGGTTTGATCTCTACTGTTGAGGCTTAGACTTTCAAGGAGTGTCTCCTTATTCCCATTTCATGATGAGTTCCATACCTCAAAATATGGTCAGAAAATACAGTGACTTTTTGAGTTGCAGGTGCCATAGGAATTATAGTACTCCAGTGAAAACCTTGAAGGCCTTGAATGTGAACAAGTAATCACTGACTGGAGAGCCAGTGGAGTATATCTAGTGCTGGTATAGTACTACTTGTCCTGCCACTTCAGTTTTGAAGAGCAAAGCGAAGTCAAAATAATTCATATTTAGGCTTTCCATGACAACTGTGAGATGATATTCTGTTTCTGTCCTTCCACATATTAATCTGAAGTAGTTTCTTCATCTCTTATTTAAGGTTTCTGATAAGTAAAAAAAATAAAAACAACACAAAGAAACCAGGACAAGTTCTTCTTTGATGAGAAGATGGGAGTAGGATGCAGAGCCCAGGTTCTTGAATTGATCAGGAAGAGGCACTTGCTTGCCATCTTCTGCTATTTAACCTCCATGGGAGAGCACTGGGTGAGACAGCTCTCTCTGATCAGTACTTCATGTCATGGCTTCCACTCAGTATGCAAACTTTTTAGGTTCATTCTTCTGAGGGATCTAACTCTCCGTATGTCCTATAGCGAGAGCTTATGTATCTGAATGTGCATTGGAGATTCTTCCCCAAAAGATCATCACACTCCTTGCTGGAACAGGCCAATGGGAAAGCAACTATTCTGTTGGTCTCTCTAGAAATCTTCAAAGCTCGTTTGGCTCAAGAGAAGGTCAAACTTAACTAGAAACAAGGTTGATTTACAGATTTATTTTCAGGCAAGCTATAGTCAAAGTTTAAATATTGTTAAATATACAATGTAGAGACATAAACAGGTTCTTTATACAAGTCAATGTATTTTCATTCATCTAGCAAGAAGGAGGAGGAATCTGTGCAGAGAGTCAGCATAGACTGCCTAACTTTTGTCTGCCCTAAGCCACCTTTTTGAGAATTTTTGGGGGACTGCACCGACTGTGTAAGGCTAAATTCCTCCTTCAGAGCAGCTTTTGTAAGCCAGAGATACTAAACTCTAGTAGGGATCCTCCCACTGTGAATTTTAAGGCACTGGGAGGTCTGTAGATGGTGTGCTTATGTGCTTGATATGCTACAATACTTACAGAGCATCTCCTGTAAATGAAGATGGAGAAACTTGTCTAGAACAGGCTGGGAAGCCTTGACATGAAGAAGCATCCTTTACCTTGCTGCCAGCCATAAATAATAATATCATATACAGACTGGTGCTAGAATTTCCACTCTTGCTTTCCAAAGACAGAAGTTCTGGTGTTGCACCCTGTTTTTCCCCTTCAGCTCCTCATTGGGCAAACAGGCATCCTTTCCCTGAATAAAAATACTGATCAATTTTTTACTAATAACCAACAGAGTAAACTCACTTTTAAGATTTCTGCCAGGTTTGTTTAATTGGACTCACTGGATGAAAAAAGCTAGTATGAGGCTTTGCTCAAAGCTTTGATTTTCACATTTTAGCACTAACCCGTTTTTGGATAAACCTTGGTTAATCAGATTTCTGCAACTCAATCAAATAAACAGTGAAATTCACCCTGGCTGAAAGTAGCTGTGGTCCCATTTAGAACTATTAGAATTTCAGCTACTAATATTCTCTTATCACTTACTATTTCATCCAGCTTTTGAAGTGCAATTGTTTTGGAACCATCCAGGTGTGGGCTGGTATTTCAGTAGCCAAAATCCATTGGAAATAAATTTCTCAATGAAAACTGTTTTGTGTTTAATCCCTAATAGACAGAATACCAGATTTATAAATCTTGGAGTCTGGCATCTGGTTCTCCTGCAACAGCATTTCTTCCCTTACTCCTGAGAATACCTTCTACTTCAGGATCACCACCTTGTCCATATCCACCCAGACTTCAACTTAAACTGATGCTTCCAGCAAAGACACAAAGTAGTGCAGGGTGCAATAGGATCCTTGTCCAATGCAGATGTTAAGAATTTGGCCATTTAAAATAGCAATGCTTGCTATTTGAAACTTAGACGTGCGTAAGTATCTTGAGAAAGGTTTTGTGAATCACTGAGAGTGCTAGGATTTTTCACAGTTTTGCTTTCGTGAAGAAAACAGAATTGCGGTTACTTCTGAGTCCTTACATAGCCTAGTCTAGCAAGTATTTATCTCATCTTCTAAATAAAAAACCCCAAACCTCATCCTTGTATAAATCCTTGTTAAACAGAAAAAAGTGCAGTGTAGAAGCTAACTTAAATTACTTTCCATTTGAGTTTCTGAACAATAAATCTCACTTGAACAAATATAATACCATTCTGGGTAACTTGCCTAAGATCTGAGCAGACAGGTAAGTATATAAAATATTTTTTGCCAAGAAAGAGAGCTTATTTATTTATTTATACACTAGGGTTTTAGTGGAGCTTTTTATCAAGAGGATAACACAACATATGGGTGTAATTTCTGAAAAAATCATGCACCTCTGCTATGCAGTCAAGACTAAATCAAAGTGAAGAGAGCATTTTGCAGTTTCTGCAAGTAAATTAACTAAGATCAACAAGACTCAACAGATTCTTAGGACAAAATCATAAACTTGTTGTGGTGAGCACCATGATGTGTGGGGGAGGAGGAAGAAATGCCAGCTGAACCCATCATCTATCTTGGCAATTATACTGTGCTGATCACCATGGTATCAGAACACCTTTATGAGCTCTAAGAGTAATCACAGTTAAGGATCTCTCATTTCTCCTCTTGTCCTAGGAGGGATGACTTTATTATTCTCATTTTTATTATTGTGGAATAGGCAGGTGAAAAGATGAGATTTTACGTTTTATTTTTAAGGAGCTGAAATTTGTATTTGTTCCAATATCACCAGGGAATGAACTCCACAGCTTTATGCCAGCTGCCAAGAAAATTTTATCTGTCCATGGTATAGAGATGATGCTTTTCTTATCCCAGAGAAATGCAACTGTAGTGAAAGGTCATGAAATCAGCAAGAAGCAGCCTTCATCCTCTTACATTGTCAGGGCACAGAAAAGTTGCTTAGGATGGATGTTAGGCAGGAAGGTAGAAACAGTGAAACAAATGGAATTTTGTCCTATAAAGAACATCTCAATGAGAATAAGCTAATTAAATCTTGTTCCTTAAAGTGGAATCTTCACTCTATTGAAGTTAATGGTAATACTCCTGTTGACACTGATGAGTCATGTCTTTGTCCTCTGCATACAGCTGTCAGTAAGTAATTAATGGTAACAAACAGACCTTATACTGAACAAATCCTTTGCAACGAGATGAAAAGACTGAAAACTAGACCAAGGTTCAGGATTTGCATGGAAGATCTATTTCTGATATTGCTATGCAAGTGTTTTTTTAATTTGAGCTAAATATTATGACAGAAACAAGTGAGATAATTGGATATTATGAGATATCTCCTCTTTTATGGTCATTTTATGCGTCAAAATACTTGCATTGTTTATTTAGGAAAGCAATCCTATTGTTCAACCATATAAATTATCTCTTTCATCATATTATCAACTCTCACTTCAGCTGTTCTAGATTGTGTAGAAATACATGCATTTCCCTTTTTAATTTTGTTACTTTTTCTTTTGAAAGAAGAACAATCACTGTATCCCAGGGAGAGTTTGTTAAACTGGAAAATCATATTTAAGACTTCAAGGGATATATAAATTGCAAAATTGACTTTAAAGAGGCCAGCTTTCTGTCAGGTGTGTGGGAGTGAATGTGAGATTGTTTTCTCCACACACCCAAGAAAATTGTGAGTTTTCCTTTTACCAAGTATTCATTTACAAGTGGCTCCTGCTCCTGTGCTTGCTCTCTCTCTCTCTATATATATATATAATTTCTATATTATACAGAAGTATTAATTTTGCAGCTTTGCATTTTATTCCAATGTTATTTGCCTGTATAAATATACAGATCAAATAATCCATTCTGAAAACTGTACTCTCAGGTTCCAGCATTTTGCATTACAAATGTGTTTACTCTTTTTGTACTCAGGTATAAATCTCCTGTATGTGTGTTAGAGACCAGATATACCAAATATGTTATTAAATTTAGATTATATGGAGCAGGTTAGAGATAATCTGCTGATCTAAGTAAACACTACAACAAAAAAAGATACTACTAGAATCTGCTGTCAGCATCTTCTTGCACCAACTCTCAAGACTCCCTAATGTGCATGTCACATTACAGTTAAAGTCCTTTTACTTGTCCCATTATTTACACAGCTGTGGAATCACTGTGCTTTTGCAACGATAAAAAAACTCTAGGCAAATATATGTTACAAAACCACAAGGGGAAAAAAAAGTATTATCAAAAATGTTCTGCTACACATTACTTTCTTTAAGCATTTACTTTTCAGTTTACTATTGACATGATGCAAAGAGCAAGGAAACTGGATTGATGCCTTTCCACTCAAGGAGATATAACAGAAGTCTTAGATGGTCTAGATATATATTCCATATATTTAGGTATAACAGAATTGCACTGTGCTGAGAAATATCAATGATGTGGCCTGTTTTACCATCATCAGAATGTTTTGTAGAAAGAAATGGCATTTACTTTTCCACTTTGAGATCATCATGGTTTTTTGACCCATCTGTCAGTACACTTGGTTGATAGATTATTTCTTCCCACTGGCTAACATGCTGGAGGACAGATAAGCAAACCCTTTGGGAGCCAGCTTTAGTACTGCTGCTTACACTGGCTGTCAAGTGGAGTCAAGAAGGGACAGTTGTTGCCATCTGCCTAAAAGCATGTTCTGGAACCTGTATATATATTTGTGTGCATCAACAATTTTCCAACATATGTGCCTAAATTTAGTCTCTGAACTCATTATTGGGCTTTCAAGTATGTGACCTGGTTTTCAGAAGTACTGACCACTCAGACAGCTGGTGATTTCAGTGTAAGCTGTGATTATTCAGCATCACTTGAACAAAATCACCCAATGCAGTTTCCATTTTAAATCACTGGAAAGACAGTTGTTGAATTCAGTAGATACCAACTTGGCCTGCAGATATTTAACATTTGGCATTCATATTTCACTCCCTTAGTGAGGCATGGTAATAACAAAAATTAATCACATAGTCACATGAAAACCGCAGTCATATAATCAAACAAGTATCACAGAACTTGGACCATATTTACTTTTTCTGTATCCCTTATTTCATCTGTCTAGTGACCTACCATTTTAAAATCCTGAGTATTTTTTAACAGTTAACATCCTTTAAAAATGGAATTGTCAGAGATATTTTCTTCTTATAAATCTGAAAGTTCCTACATCTATGTATTACTACTATATGCAAGATACAAAATGCATCAAGCCTCAGATGGGCATGTTGTGACAATGATATGGAGAGACATCATTAAAGCTTATTATCTGAAAAGGTCTAATGTTCAGTAGGAATTTTTGATTTTGGTTGCCTAACAGTACATTTGGGAAGACATGCAAAATATACAGTGGCTAAAATCTCTTGATAGTTAAGTAATACAAATTTACATTTCTGTGAAGAGCAAGTTCTTAACTTCTGAGGTTTACAGCTGACTTTATAGCCCTTGAGGGTTAATAGTGCTAAAACTGACACACTCCAACTGACTCGCTAATTTGACTTCTTGTTCTGTCTTCCTCCCATGCATGTTCTAGGCCTGAAGAATGTGTAGTCTAGACTGAAACTTGTCTACCTCAATCTCAGTTACTGAGTTTTCAGAAGTAGTATTGGCTACATCAGATCCACACTTGTCCTAACATATACCAGAGTCAAACAGCAGAGGCTTAGAAAATTTTGTCTGCTGTGTGTACTCATCTGTGTCAAAGAACAGCTTCTCTATGCTCAGGCACAGTATACAGCCTATTATACTGACTTTAACCTTGCCAATTTTTAGTTCTATTTCAGGTCTGTTTAGAAAAGCTTCCTCTCTGCCTTGAAAAGTTGAACTCCTGAGAACAAAGATGGTTGGGTTTTCAGTTGGAAAGATAAAAAAGCAGTTCTTTTTTTTGTTTTGTTTTTGATCCTCTAGCCTTTCTTTTTTGTTAGCATGACATAAAGATTCTGTTGGCATGAGTTTGCCGTGCTTTGTCAGTTGCAGTAATCCTCAGGCACCTGGCCAGTCAGTCCAGATCTAAATTCCATGGCATTCTAATTTATAACAAGAAGGAATAGTCCTTGTTCATGGGTACTTGCAATACTGTTACAATTCAAAATGGTAACAATAATATTATTTTTTGGACAAAGTAAAAAACTGACTGACAGTTTTCCTTTTTCAGAGTCAGAGGAATAGCTGTGCAACAGGCAAACCTGAGGGCACAATTAATTTTTCAGCTATACTGCTGAAAGTTAATTTAGGCATATTGGCACTTTTTTTTCCACAGCTGTATATGGAGGACATGTACAGTATACATGTGTTTGCTCTTGTATATTTGCAAGTACTCTGTTTACCTTCCAAAGTTATCTGATTTTTTCTGAATTTCCTTTGAATTAACCTGAAGCTACAGGAACTCTCAGGATTTCATTAAGTCCACTCGAAATGTGAGTGCTGTTACTGCCTTCCCCAAACCCATACAATTACTCCAGTTTTGGTTTTATAAGAAAACTGAAGAGAAAAACTATTAGGTGATTAAGGTAATTTCTGCATCATAGAATTGCAGTGAATTATCTTCCTCCACAGTAAGCCATGAAAACTAGTATCTCACACTTTTAAATTCATGAAGCACTTCCTGGATGATGTCCTTACGGTGATCCCTTTGCTATGCTCAAAGTGTATTTTTTTCAGACTTGATGACAGTAACTAAAAAATACTCAATGTTTGTAAGATATTCTAGCTAAAGTTGCTATGAAGTAACAAAATTATAAGAACAAGCTCATTGTTTTCCAGTCCATATGTGCATCTTTTTTTTAATGGAAAGAGAAAGGTTACTTTAAAAAGATGTGTGCTCAATAACTATAAAAGGAAAATATATTTAGTGTCAACACACGGCAGGCTGGGATTTCACACATTGCTGCACTAATATGATACTAATCATTGCAGTTATTACGTAAAAGAACAAAGACTTCTGAAGTGTTGGCTGTGTAACTGAAAGAAAGGTCTGGAGCCAATTGCATTTTAACCATCCAGCAAGCCCAATACCAACAGGAAAGCATAATCCTCAGAGAGGGGTGGCAAAACTCAGCAGAAGCAGATGGGGCTGTCTGATGTGTGCCGATTCAGGAATGTAGAGGTGTTAAAAGCAAACTTCTATGTCATCTCATTCGGGGTTGTTTACGGTATTTGTAAATCATGGCACTGTTTTCAGTATCTATAAACTTTGTGTTGCTTGTAGCCTCCTTGCTAGACACATTTTGTTTCTTCAGCTCAAGATTGCTAAGATATTTTTTTCATGTCTCATGTCTGATGTGTGATTGCTCCACATTAGACATCTTCTACCATTTAACTGTATTTTTAAAGACTAGATATTGCAAACATGTTGCCAGTTGGCCTGCTATAGTAGAATCATCACTGCTTTTGTTTTCCAGCTCCATACATTTTGTATCTATATATGCAAACATCTCATCACTGTATGAAATAACTATCAAGGAAGCAGACATTGACTGCTTCATTCCAGTTTCCACATGATATTTCTTATCACTAAATACCTTTCTCATCAATACAGTCTGAGATGAGGACTTTATAGTTTCTGGTTTTGACAGATTTTCACAGTTCTGGAATGTCTGCTAATAATAATGATTGAGCTATGTGGCATTTTCCAGGAATTACTGACTGGCTAGACAGCTCCATTGACTCAGTGCTCTGCAAAGGACTATGGTCTGTAGCAGGTAATAATTCTCTGATGCATCAACATTATTATTATTAATAAAAATGAAATACAGAATTTGGAACATGATAATTGCAATTGGTCTCTAGGTTCTAATTGATCTGTACTCTACAAATTCACCACCACCTCAATTCAGGTTAATTCATTAACTTTCTTTTCTAACTTTATTTTCTTAAATGCTCTTATTTACATAAAACCCTGCAAGAATCAGTTCTAAGAGTATATACAACTAAAACCACAGAATTGAACATGCATAATGCACACATCCATATATAGAATATGAGTGTGTGTTTATGTAACTTCCACTGACACATGTCTATACATTGCTACAGGATTTACCAGGAAAAGAAAGACTATTTTCTAGCTTAATGTCTAGCAACAAACTTTGCCATTGATCCACATGTGGAAGCCTGGAAGTACCAGTGAAAACCACTAAGAGAAATTATAAGAAAATATAATAAGAACACAATTTTGTTCAGGGTCTGTGTCTCAAGTATTTCACTCAACTAAATGGATACGTGTTTAAAGACAACTCTGTGGATTCTATTTGAAACATTCATCTTCTCAGTTGTTTCAGAGACAAAATACATTCCTTATTGGATAAAACTGTAGAAAAGTAGATAATTATCACACACCTTAATGTCAAAAAGACAAGTCTTGAAAGTAGAAGGTGAAAAAGTGATGCTAAAGCAGTAAATCTTCCATGTTTCTCAAACTGATAAAGACAACTGAAATAAAATAGAAATTTATTGACTTAATTGATAAAAGCTTTATAAAATCACATAATGTCCCAAGATCTTTCCTCAGTACTGTGTGTAACACCCATTTTTCTCAAATAGTTTTCTGGTTTCTATTATTACACTTAACAGTTTTGTATTTTGATCATGGCAGTGTTCTTACATGCTACAAAGCCATTGAAGTACACAGGTCTATTAAAAAGGGTTCTTCCTGTAGTCTAGAACAACTCTAGTTCACTATTAGAATTCTGAAACATGCTACAGCTAAATTACATCCCTGCTAATATGACTAACAGGCACAGAGAGCATAACAACTAAAGTAACTTACAATTAATTAGGGTAGCATAATGCATGGGTTCTGAGTTCTGTGGATCTGGTCCAAAGTCTTATGGTGCCATAGGAAACATTTTTTTTCAAGGAGTTTTAATTGCACTTCTATTTTTCCCCAGTTCCAGGCTCTCGCTTACATGTCACTTAAGGTCAGATTCTGATTGTATAGACCTGAATCACACAAACCTTAGATTCTAGCCTAAATTCTTTGGGGTTTTTTTGCTATAGGGGAATTCTTAAGGAAAATGCCAGGAACTCAGTGAAGCAAGAAATCAGTACTATAGTTAGTCAGGTTTAATAGTCCATGGAATAAATAATTTTTGATGCTATTATTTCTGCACATAAGTAGCACTGATCATGGAAATATTTAAGCAGATATTTAGCAGTCAGATCAACGGAGAAACTTGCATAATCTTAAGTGCCTGACAGGACTGAACCTTAAATAATAAGTATGGAACAGTTTCATTTTGTGCAGCATTTTCAGCACAAACTGCATCACAAAGTGTTAAATAATAAATAATAGTAGAGCGAAGCATACACAAGGGAGGAATGATATGATTTCAGATGAGACTTGAAAGGGGATGTTGATGAGGTGGAGGATTTAAGAATTAAATATTAAAACCAAAAAGACTGTTTTGGGCTGGGATTGATTGTTTTTCTTTGCTGAGATATAAAGGGGCTTTCTAACCTACCTCCTGGACAAGGATGTGAGGCTTACTGTCATACTGTTCAGTGGAATCATCACTGTACCTGGTCTATTTTTAAGAGGAGGCAAAGGATCGCAATTAGCTAACTACAGCCCTCTCCGATTCCAGACGTCTGCTTTGTCCTCTGCCTCACCTTTCTGTTTATTTATCGCTTAACGTGTCCACACGGAGTCGGCCCAAGTTCCTGAGTGAGGCAGCAATACCACCCCCTCACAAGAGCTTCTGGGAGAGGACCGGAGGGGCCATTGCCCCAGCACACCAGCCCCTCTCCCCCAGAGACAGCAGCAGCCTGCCAGGCCGCAGCGAGGCCATCACGGACATGCCCCTCTGGAAACCGCGGCTGCTTTGAGCACCAGCCCACACTGTCAGATCGCACCATCGCGGGCTTACTTCCTACATTTGGTGGCAGCATAGTATTCAGGATAGTATTATTGCTACTTGCGCAGGTTACTTGCAAACCAAAAGACGGAGGTGAGAGAGTTAAATAACAGGGATGAGGAGTGAATCACTAAAAAGTCTTTCCTAGAGTCAGTTCTCTGTTCGGGGGAAGTTATTTCAATTGTGTCTCGCAAACAACCCGCCGCTTCACTGGCTTCTGAAGCCAGCCTGACTGACATTATAATAAGATTTTAAATAAATGATGTGCAGGGCCAGCTCATGCTTAGCAGACATAGGCGTAGACCCGCTCGAAGCACGCAGTACAAGTAACACTCCACCTGTGCGGAGCGCGCCGGGACGAAGGCAGCGCCCGCTCACACCCATGGTCTAGCGGAGGTGCGGCTCGATGGACACCGCTCGGCCAGGAGGATCGGCCTCCGCCTCACAGGTGAGTGACTCTCCGGAGAGCGCTGGCCTGCCAGGAGAGCAGTCATCGGGAGAAGGGGCGCTCCACTTATCGGGAGAGCCGCGCTCTGCTTCCCTCCCTCGGGGCCCCAGAGGCGGTCACCTCGCCCGGCCCCGCGGGGTGGCTGCATGGGGCTGGGGCCGCCCCCGGACCCCATCCCGCTGCCCCCCCCCCNCACCGCCAGGGGCGGGAGGGGAGGGGGGGCCGGTCCGGTCCGCGCGGGGCTGTCCGTGGTGCTGAAGGCGAGCGCGGGCTGAGCGGGCGCCCGGCCCCTGACGGAGCCCCTTTATGTGCAGCTTCTGGCGCAGCGCAGCATCCGGCAGCTCCAGCGGCGGCGGCAGCAGTATCGCTGAGCCGGGGCTGAGAGGCAGAATGGAAGGCTTTATTCGGCTGCTCTTCGGCTACTTGGTGGCGGACCTTCTCACGCTGATGTGTCGGGCTCAGGAGAAAGCTGGACAGCAGCTGGGGAGCTTAGTGGTGCTCTCAGGAGGAAACCACTCCAGCCTTGGGGAACAGCTAGACCCCTCCGAGCCACCTCCCACCCCGGACTTCTGCAGGGGCTATTTTGACGTGATGGGGCAGTGGGACCCCCCCTTTAACTGCAGCTCGGGGGAGTTCATATTCTGCTGCGGCACTTGTGGCTTCAGGTTTTGCTGCAAGTTCAAAAACACAAGGCTGGATCAAAGCACCTGCACAAACTATGAGACGCCGTTATGGATGAACACTGGGAAGCCTCCTTCCCGCATAGATGACCCTCTGCACGACCCTACCAGGGATAAAACCAACCTCATTGTCTACATCATCTGTGGGGTTGTGGCAGTCATGGTGCTGGTGGGCATCTTCACCAAACTAGGGCTGGAGAAGGCGCACAGACCCCAGCGGGAGCACATGTCCAGGTAAGACTGACTGACCGAGTGCCAGGCAGCAGAGTTCTCCAGAGTCTCCTCTGCTTGCCCCCCAATCCCTGTTCCCCTACCCTTAAAAAGGGAAGAGGAGCCCATGTGTTCCTGCTAAACAACAGCAACTGCCAGGCAGGCTGCATTTCCCTCCAAGGCAACTGAGAGAGAC
Organism: Florisuga fusca; assembly: GCA_038090715.1. Taxonomy (NCBI): domain Eukaryota; kingdom Metazoa; phylum Chordata; class Aves; order Apodiformes; family Trochilidae; genus Florisuga; species Florisuga fusca. The sequence continues at coordinate 5,241,691 of JAAWXA010000038.1, forward strand.
CCAACTTCGGAGAGCAAAGCTCCCTTGAGTCCTTAAGCCCAGGTTATCAAATTCATGCATTCTGAGCAGGACCAGAAATAATTGCGGAGTCTGCAGAGACAGTAGACCATTTTAATGTGCCATATATGACCCTCTCCCCAGCAAGATCTAGCAAGTGTTCCCAGGTATAAAAAAATAAAAATCCTGAATCCAGCAACACTGAATTACAGAAAGCCTGATGAGTTCCCTGTTCCAACTGCTTCAAAGCTTGGAAAATGTTTTTACTTCTCAACAGAAGGATGTAAACAAATGTCATCTCTCCCTCCTTCTCCAGCTGCAAAATGGTTTTGGCAGGACCTTCCCTACTCCCCCAGCCCTTGCAAGTGTGTGAGCAAGTGTGTAAAATTTCTAAGCTGTGAAAATGAGCCAGGGTGGAAAGGAAGAGTGAGACACAAAAAGCAAAAGCTATCGTAGAATTTCTTAACATTTTTTCAACTACTGTTTAGAGGTAAAAAATGTAACATGAAAGTATTGTCTCATCCATATATGTGTGTGTTATACTCTGTATCTACAATGTAATGGCTGAGTTATATCAAAGGGAACCTCCCCCACCTAGAGTTAGGCATGTGGTCTACCATCTACTCAAGATACTAGCTGCTTAGTGGTGGATAGCCAGGTGGGCAACTCAGAACGTTGCCCAATGGCTTAAACAACATATTCCAAACCCAGACTGTAAAAGCAGTTCAAAATCAAGGCATAGCACGTTTGTCAAGTTTGCAGTCTGTCTGATTCTTTATGCTAATCCCAGGCACATGAAAGTAAAGCAGGTGGGGGCAAGGCATTAAAAAAGGCAAACAGTTGCATTAAAGAGTCTAAATAGATTCCATCATCTTGGGCAACTTTAGTGATTAAATACAATTTAAAACATACCTTCTACTGGATGTGCAGTTTGGCAGAAATCTTCCTCTTGCCCTGACTTGTAATAGTGTAGTTCACAATCTCTAAAGCTTAAATGAAGAGTCATCCTTTGAAAAGCAGTCCAAGAGATCAACTCAACACCTGGGGCCTTATCTTTTTACTGAAGTTTCCTCATGACTTTTTGATTTATCCTGAAATGAACACAGAAATCTATAAAAATGCTTCTGCAAATGCATCACCATTACACTAGCAATTAACTGCTATTTATAAACTGGCTGATATGGATACACTTTTACTATTGAGGAACAAAACACATTGCAGAAATTTTTGTCAACATTGTGTGTCACTGATACTTTTGCAAAGATGTTTTTTTGACCAAAGATATAATAATCCTTTAGACCTTTTGAATATTCTCAGCTACTTAGAGAGAAAAATAAGACATGGCTCCCTATTTCTTTTTTAAATCGTACACTTAAACTACAGAGGTTGTTTGGAAAAAGCTCTCCCTTGTTTCAGCCTCTTTCCATAGTGTTTTCATGCAGGCAAAAGGGCAGGGCTTTTAACAATTACAAAAACCAAGACAGAGTGAAGATGTAACCATCCCTGCTTATATATTATTTAAATAGGTCCTATTTCTACTAGTAGAAATATTTGTTATCTAAAGTACAGGTGTGAAGTATTCTGAAAGGATATTCTGTTTTAGTTTATGGAAACAACTGTAGGGGCTTGGAAAATCATTTTGAAATCCTTCAGTCATGTATGCATAAAAATTAGGTTTCTGAAGTGATTCTCAGAAAAGGTCGTCTGCTACCTTGATCACTTAACAGTGTCTGAGATGTGCTTTTCTTGCCATTAAAATGTTCAAATCAGGATTATATAGAAACTTGGAAAGTCATGATCACATGGAAAAACAGTCACCCACTCACTCAGTACACATAATAGTCATGTTCTGCAGCCTTATAGCTTTTTTTTTTTGTTTTTTTAAGGAAAACAAAAACAAACAACACACTTCTCACACTCCCATTACAGCTAGGGGGTGAGTTTACCACTAACTTGAACAGGAATTAGATTTGTAAATCCCGTCGGCAATCCAAAAATCTGTTCACTGAGTGAAGCACTTGAAGTATCCTTTTGTCTTCAATTGTGTTCAGATAAAATATTCCATCCTAGCTTATTTTACACTACTGATGTTTTGAAAAAAAAGGCTGCAATGCTTAAGAAAATAATTTATCTGTTTAAACAGCAAATAGTAGCAAAAATAAAAATAATATGTAGCCTATATTCATATTCAACTTCTTTTTTACCACCCAACACTGCAATATAAAAACCAAACTAACAAAACCCCCTGTTCTTTAGTGAACTTTATTAGTAAGTGAAAGGATAATGCAATAAGAGTATTTGGTAGGCCAAACCAAAGTACTAAGTGTTACTCCATTTTGGCTGGCAGCAAGAAACACATGGATGCTGATTTGTCATCTGTTCCTCAACTAAGATTGTCTCCTTTCCCTTCCCTAGCCAATGGCTACACAAAACATGAATCCTCTTCATTCCTGTGAACAAACTCACCTATGGGACTGATAGTTCTGCTTTTCAGAAAATAAAATGTATTATGTGAACTGACCTTTTTTATGAGGACTGATTTTTTTTTAAAAAGTGACCAGAATACAACTGGTGTAAAGGATACACTTCCATTTTTGATTTACTAAAAGTATGAGCAGAGACTTGACACATGGGAATAAGAATGGTGACTTATAAATAGGAAGCAAAACTGTGCCACACTTATTAATTTCTTGCATTATTTCATCTTGCAGACAGTGGTTCTGCTGTTGAAGTAAGACAGTGGTGTGTAAGAGTGATACAATGTTAACGAAGGGAACTTCACAGGCTTGGCAAGTGTAGTTTCTATACACTTAACCTTTCATTACATTTTGTTTACTGCTATACCAAAAAAACCGCAAGAACACTCCATTGATTTCACTGAATTTTCCTGAAATATTTGGCAGTGAAAAAGCTATAGGAAAATGTATTGATTTAGTGAAACCAATCCATAGGAAGAAATATCTATCGAGCAATTCTTTTTAGAAAAAAGGAGTAAAAATCTGTCCTTTTTTAGAGAGCTTGTTGCTTCCTTTTGTTTTGATAAAAAGGACCAACTCTGGCATTGTTGACATTTTCTTTTTTGTTACATCAATGCTTTTCAGTAAAACACTCTTGGCATGGAACTGCAAATCTGGGAGATGATAATTGAGAGGGGAGTACAGATTTAACTCTACATGGCATATTTCACTTTAGACATAATATGATGATGTTTTGTTTATGTCATTCTCATTTAAAAATTTGTTATTTGACACTAAAAGGAGAAAAATATTTCCTTCAGCTACAGTGTCCAAGAACTAAGCTGTAACAGTGATATCAAAATATCAAAAATATCTTTACCCTCTTGCCTTCTAAAAGAATAAAGGAATAAGATGGTATATGTTATCAAATAGAGCAAAGGGAAGAAATGTGGCAGTATTGTTCTTAAAAGGAATGCAACTGATCTGCCTCCTGAAGCAGACCTATAAGCTCTGCTAGGTGTATGAGGGCAGCGTATTGTTGCTGCTTAAGACTACATCAATGGGACTTCCAGGCTCCACGAGTTATGCTTCTCCACCATCTCTTGAAAATCAGTAGAAAAGGGAAAAGCTTTACTTCTGTTTCAAGGAGGAGATTCTTCTGTGAATAAACCCACACCTTTGTCTTTTTCCCTAATCCTTATGGAGAATTCACAAATAAGCCAAGAACTGAAAGGACAATATTTACAATCATGCTTGTGTGCTCCAGCTCCTGTTTTTTTGAAGCAGTGATTCTGACAGAATGTCAGCAGCCTTCCAAATATTGTGAACCATCTGAGCTTTTCTTTCTACCTTCACAGTGTGCTGAGCTCACAAGTTACATCTTTTGTTGACCATTCAAGAGGCATGTACCTGGGACCAAAAATAGTCTGACTTGCCAAAATCTTGAATCCTATGTGTGAAATTATTTCCCATATGGGTTTTGACCCAGTTTTGGAAGCAGTGTATGACAAGTGACCTTTCACATGACGTGTGCTTCAACTTGTACCCATAAGGGAAATGCCTGGCTCCACATGCTTTATAACACATGAAAACAGTATTACATATCCAAAGAGAAAAATCTTATGGGAGGAGAAATGCTGCAGCTTTGATGCCTGGGTAGTTCTGGGCCATTAACTGCCATGCAGGCAACATTTCTCCACTTCTGTAATACTGCAACCAATATCAATACACAAGACCAAATAATATCACTATTTGGTTAGAAGGTCATCTTGTATTTTGCATTCCCTTAAAAAATCATTCAGTATAGCAAAGGTGTAGATAAAGACCCTCTCTCTATATATAATTTTCCAATAGGACTCACTCTAATATTTCTTCACATAAGTAACAAAATTCATATGATGACATTCAGGTGAGACAAATGCAGGAAGGTATTATAACAGTTGGTTGACCATTGTAGAATTTTTCAAAGCAAGCCTCTGTTCAAGGATTTTGTCATGTACTGGGGCACAAACCTCCCTTTATCCATTTCATTATATGGGTAAATCCCTAAAAAACCAAAATGCAGGTATAACATTTCCTTTGCACTTCAGTGACAAAAGCTGCTACACATTTTTAATTCCTGCACAACAGTGGAAGATAAGGACAAGCTCTGCCTTTTACGAGCTATTCTGTTCAGAGATTCTACAGCTTTGGCTAACACAGTGTAAACAAAGGTGCTGTGCTGTTAAAAGTAGAACTTGATGGTTAATAGTTCTTATAGTCTTAATACAGTGGGAGTAGGACAGCTAATTTTTTGAAACCTCTTTGAAAAAAACCACCCTAAAATGGTAGAAAGTGTAGTTGGCATTTTCACTGACAGGTAGTAGTTAATCTGCTATCATGGGGTGTTATTTACAGTCTGCAGTGAACAATATTTACCATCAGATTAAGAGCAATGAGGAAAGCATTTCTGGAAACCCAATTTCACAAAGTTAGGAAATAATAATCCATGTATTAAGAGATCTCACAGTTTTAATTCCCACATGAAAGTTAGGAACTTTAATTTGCTTTTCTTCCCTTCCCAGAAATGTGTCCATCTGCCTCTGGAATTAAAATTAATATTGATGTCAATATTTTCTTTGTATGGAGATATATTTGCATAGATTAACTAGATATTAATGGTTTTCATCCCCACTTATTCTAGACTAGGTTTCGCAATATAATGCTTTCCTTTTGCCTAATTTTCTATATACCTTTGTGAGACATCTTTTATTGAATTTTTATTATTCTGTATGTAGGCCAGCTCTGCTACTTCTGCTGTATAAGCATTGCTTCAAATGGGAGCATTGCTCTGATACCATTAATCATTTGGTTACTGTCTTCTGACCTCTGTATCAACAGAGTATCTGTAATATGTTCATCACAAATGTAACTAATATTTTAATAGCATAATGCTAGCCATAAACACAATGAAACGTCAGTATTGTTCAGCTATGTACCAAAGCAATGTTCCTGCAATCTGAAAAGAATATCCAGCTCAGGATTCCTCTCAGCCTGTAACTCAAATGAAGATACTTTATAATATTTAAAAGTACCGTGGATCTTGATCAGAAATCATCATGTCACAGAATTACAGTGGAGTAGCTAGATGGCACTTGCCATGGCTTTCACCAGTGAATGTGCTTATTTCTATTTATTAGTTCATAAACTAGTTTATTTTGATGCAGTATCTAGGACACTGTATATAATATACTGTAGAAATTTTATCTAAATTGTGCACAGTGTCCCAAAAATACATCCTTAAAAAAATAGCTCAAAGGGTCTAAAAATTAAAACTAGTAAAACCAAAAGAATGCAAATAATGGTCAGTGCTGCATTGACCCCAATAGAGAAGACTTCCACTGGGCTCTGAAGACACTGGTGACACACACCACAGCTTTCCTTTGCCTAAGGCAACAGCTTCTGCAGGTGGGCCAATTATTTTGTGTGGCACAGTAGTTCAGCAGGCATATTTATGATATACCTAAGGGATAATCCTGCTCCTGCAGAAGTCAGTGGTAAAAATCCATAGCCCAGAATTACAGACAAAGTTAGATATTGCCATGCTGAGAGTTTCAGAGCCTGGATCTGAAAGTAACTCTGGATCCTCAGGACAAATACAGATGTGTGTGCTTATTGTATGCCTAAGAATGGATTTAGACTCAGCAGTCTGCTCAGCAGTGACTCCAGTCCTTAGAAAATACACCAGCATAGGAAGAATCTGTCTGTCTTTCAGATAACTGCCTGCAGCTCTGCAGAAGTCCACAACCAACTTGAGTTGGGCCTGACCTAACTTAGGAATCTTTCTGCTTGCTTTCTCTTTGCTAGCATAAAGCTTTTATCCTGTTTCTGAACTGGCTTCAAAGTCTCAAGGAGTGTTCCTGTGCAAGCTTTGCTCTGTCTTAAGGAGCAGGACTCTCACGGAAGCTAGAAAAGACTTTCTGATCTCCCCTTCTGGATGGGAAAAGCTTAAATCCCTGATCATGCAGAGTGCTATGCCTCCTGGATTTCTATATGAAAACCATGTCACCGTTCAACTTTGGTGACATTTGAATGACAATGGCCAAGACCATGGTGTTCTGTGTAAACACATGTGAGAGAATTTACTTTATAGGCCCTGCTGGTAATGTAGGTGTGAAGATACTAGTTTGTGAAAGCTAGAGGCAGGGCTTAGGTGCTGAGGTGTTCAGCATAACCAAGATGCCAGTGCTACTGAGCACATGCAGTGGCAGAACTCATTAAGTCTCAAAAAACTTAAATTATGTTCCTATAAAGCCAAGATAGCTAAAGAACTTAATGTGTTTCTATGTATTACTACTAGCACACTAAGTCAACCTAAAAAGAGTCTTAGGTACCAAGTCTCTCAATGAAACTGATCCCCTGATTTGGCTGGGAGTGGAGTTGGTTTCTCCACCAGACTTCAGGACAGACTGCATCTAAACTGAAAAAACCCCTTGGAATATACCTGTAATGCCTTATAGATTTTCAACAGGTTCATTATGATTTTGTTTGATTTTCAGGGCTCTTGCTGATGTTATGCGACCTCAAGGTCCTTGTACAACAGATCATATGGAAAGAGATCTAAATATTGTAGTACATGTGCAGCACTATGAAAACATGGAGACCAGACCTCCTCCAAATAATTTACGTAAGTTACACTATAATTTTATCACTATCTGGAATGATGGAGCTAAAATGAGCATTATGAAACAAATATTGCTGGATGTCAAAAGAGGACTGACGGTACAGGGGTTCTTGAAAATTAGTTACTGAGTTTCTTTTTAATTAGAAGTCTTGGTTGACTAATACCAGTTTTGTATCAATGTGACCTTGTACCTTGTGGTTTTGCTCAGCTCGTCAGCCTATGCCTTATTCTATGTTTTGTTATACCAAAATACAAATAGCTAAGTTTACAGAAAGATTTAACAAGATGTTTCATATGGCTGTAACATCCAGCAGGGAAGTGGTCTCATTAGGCTGTTATATCATCTCCACTAGTAAATCAGTTACTTTCCTGGAGAGCACCAAGTTCCATATGGTTTTGGCTTTCTCATTTTTTTGTCTCTAAGGGAACGGTAAGAGGAAGATTATTGTTTTAAGTTCAATAATAATATTTTTATTCATTCTCTGCTATTGCATACTTTTGGTATTGAAGGCAAGGAAAAAGTGCACCTTGGAGCTCTAGAATATGGTGACATTTCATCATATGAAGTCGTAGGCTACTTATTTCTCAGTCTTGTTTTAGACCATAGTAGAGAACTTTCTGATGCTCAGATGTATTTTCCTTTTGTAATGAGCATTTCCACTTCACTTTGAATTTGCACAGATATTTATGTTTTATACCTTCAATATACACATATATAAGTATATATATGCATAAAAATTATAGATCTGTTTAAAAATTCAAGTTCAGTATGTTTATAATAGAAAAAAGTAAAATTTGGAAAGGTTTAGATTGTTAGGCAGTGGATGGCTTCATTCTGTGTTATAGGTCAATGTAGATGTGTGTTTTACTGCAAATATACTTTTAATGCACTGGTATTTGGATTTTGAAAATCTGAAAGTGTATGTACTAGTCTTTTCCTTATTTTTCTGTAACTACAGAGAGCATAACGCTTGTATTTGGACAAAGGATGACTTTTATTTGGACTGACCCATTCACTTATTGTGGTATTTTACTGATTTCTTATGGGGAAAGGGTGTTAAAACAATGGGAGAAAGAGCAGATTCATATGCTGCATGCATTCCTTATCCTTGTTTTGTGGCAGAGATTGACTGTGATTTCTTATGTGCATGGTTACAGAGTAATAGGAAAGAATTAGAGCTCTGACCTCTAATAAGGATACCACATAGAGTGATGTGTGACATCTAATCTGTCTGCACTGCTCTCCAGCAAAGTACTTTCACCTGGGCCTGTGCAGTTCTACACTGCAGAGGGGGAGGTGCTGCAGCATTACATCTCTAATTCTAGAACACCACTTCTGGAGGGGAACTTCCACAGGTGCTCCAGCCCCCTGGAGCTGAGCTGGTGAACTTCTGCTTTAAGGAGCATAGGAATATGCACTGTATCTCTCTTTACTCTGTGTATTAGCTCTTTGCTGGTCTCTGATCCTTCCTGTGACCGTGTTTTCAGGAAAGATGCCAAATGGTAATGAAGTTAGGATACAACCTGATTTTCTCTCATATGTTAAATGTTTATTCAGAACTGCAGTTAACGGAGGAATCAGACACTAAAGAGATTCTTATTGCATTGACTGTATCCAGATTTTTGTAATCATCACACTGAGATATTTCGCTTAAAATTCTCTGTATACTAAAATATATCACATAACACAGCAGGTCTTTAAACTTGTTTCTTGGATTTGAATTCAGATTTAAGCCTTGCTTCTATAAACTCTTGCATTTAAATGCAACTCAGAGGCATGCATGAAGGGAAAAAAAAAAATAAAGATGCATTCAGTAGTACCATAGGATCTTGGCTTATGATGACCCCAGATGTCCATAACACCTCTGTCTCAGAATTTGTCCCTCTGGCACGGATGGGATAATTACCTGTGCAACAACTCTTCAACCACTGCAGTTTACAACACAGAAGCACTTCTGCTGCTTAGGAGTTAGCTGAATGCACTGGGTCATAAACAGGGGCAGTACCAAGCCTGCTTCATATACAGCTCAGGCTATGGATGGAAACCTCAGAACCAAGCAGCTATGATGGCATTTGTTTGAGTCTTTAATCAACTTTATGGATTAAGTCACTCATTTTAGATTGTTCGATGCAGATCTTTGTGTTGTGAAATTACTCAGGGCATTCTGTAACCAGCATTACGTACATTTACTTCATAGCAAGTAGATCATTATTCTATATTTGTTGCCATTATATTGTGACACAAACTCATCTAAAACATGACTAAATGACCTACTAGAATTAGCCAGAATATCAGAAATTATTAAAGTCTGTTGAGAGCACGTGCATTTATGGTGTGGAAAAATCTGTGTAAAGAAAAATTATTAAGACAAGTGCAGTAGATCTGCAATTTGAAATTTTATAGTTGAGTTCTGAAACACTACAAGAGTGGGTATTACTTGCAGAAACTTTGGCAGTGCAGCATTGCCTACTGCATGTGCTGGAAAAATGTCAAGCTTTTTTGGTTATTTTTTACATGCACATAAACCAGAGCGAGTTACAGCTTTTGTAAAAATTCTATTCCAGATCTTTACTTAGGTAGAGAAAATGTAATGGTACAAAATTATAGCATTAGATGCTTTGGTATATATTTTTTAAGTTTTCTAAGTTACCACTTCTATCTACTAGCTATCTCAAAATGTGACTTGAAAATATGAGACTGATGTACATTTCACATTGATCCATAGATAAGAAGAGAGCAGGAGGAATTTCTTAGGCATTAGGTATGGTTTCTGTATTGTGTCTTTCAGAATACTAAAGACAAGCTACTGAAGGCCAAACGTTATTAAAAATATTGTAATTTGACTGTTCAATTGCTCCTTCTGCCTTCTTAAAAACATTTTTCTGATGCTGCCAACCCATTCTGAAAGCACTCTATGAAGGGAAGCTCTTACAAAATGACAAACTTTGCATGATTTCTGACATGGAATATTAGTTGTTTTTCTGTTTGTTTCTGGACTGTTTGTCACCAGAGAACAAATATTTTCTAAGTTGCCTGCAGCTAGCACAGCTATTTGCCAAAACTAGCACTTCAGTGGAAGGCTAAAAGTAGTGATCTCTTTTCAGCATATCTTGCAGTTTACTCAGTTTCTTGTCTCTTTTTTTCTCATATTGAGAAAAGAACAGCCATATTGAAGGTTCTGGAAAAACAGGTTTTTTTCTTTAATGCTTTTTTTTTCTAGATGCTTTTCATTAAAAGCTATTTTGTCCTTAATGATTGTTAGTTTCCATGATTTTCTTCCGGTGCTCTGCTTTACTTAAGATTACTTTTCTATTATTTCCCTTCATTCATACACATTAGAAAGTGGTTGTACTTTGTAAACAAGCAGCAGCTATCTACCCAGAGTCATATCATTCTGGCTTTCTACAATCGAATGTTAAATAAATAATATAAAAAAGAGAGAAGACATTTACAATATATTAAAAAAATAGAACCAAAAGAAGACCTTTGCAGAATTTGTTTTGTTATCTATGACTTTCATGGATCTAAAGACAGCAGCAACATTGCAGATTTTTTGTTTGTTGGTGTGTTTTTTTTCTTTCTCTCTTTCTAATTATTGTGTTAGAAGTAAGCAATTAATTTAACTTGTTGGGATTATAATACTGGTGCAGTGGGTGTTAGGAGCTTTTGTAGCTACATGCTCATTCTGAAATGTGATTACTGCTATTATTTCTAATTCATAATCAATCACAGCAGACTGAAACAAATACTTAAGTTAGTGCTATCCACAGTCACTTTTCCTAATGATCAGCACAAGCTGTTATTCTTACCTCAGTAACAAGTAGTCTTGCACTAGTATATTTAAAGCATTTATGCAGAGTCCCAAGGTAAAGGTGACTTCAAAAGGAAGCCAGTTCTAGGTTATGGAGGTTTTAAGATGGAAAATGCTAGATTTTACTAAGTTTGAGATGTGTGTATTACTTCTTCATTTTAAATTTAACATTAAAAAAGAAGTAAATTGGAAGCAGGCCACTAAGAGAAGTGTTGCACTGTATTAATGATTTGCAGCACATGTGATTAAAATTATTTTTTGTCTTTTAAATATATGCATGAGAATAATGTGTTTGCTGTTGCATTTCGTTGTCAGTTGTCCTGGATACTTACTGATTACAAATGCTTAAAACAATGCTAAGACATTTCTGTAACTGGTGCCTTATGAAAACTTAACTTTTGCTACTTCTTTGATTTGCATTGAGACACTAAGCATTTAAAAAGGAGGGTATTTTTAAAAGTTTTTGCATATTAGAATAATCTTTCTATATTTCTTTTTTCTTTGCTTTCCCCCATTTCTGTAAATAGAAGCTCAGCCTCTGTTTTCCAGTGAGAGAAACTGTCACTAGCTTGACACTGAAAATACAGTTGGAATTTGCAGGAGTTTTTTGGTAGCATCTTTCATCCCTCATGGATATACTTTTTGTTGTTGTTGTTTATGAATACAGCATTCTTTGGCAAATTATTTTTGCATTTAACATACATAAACATGTTTATATCAAATTATTCACTGCATCTCATTGCTTCAGCATAATTTAATAAATGCAGAGCTGTTGAAGTATATGAAACACTATTAACTAATTTAATTACACAGTAACTGTTGGCCAATGACTTGCATAATACTGAAGAAGTCAGTGAGAATGTGCAGATCTTACCCATTACAATATGCCTCTGGAGGTATGGGCCTTGAAACTGTACTCAAAACCCTCTTCAGATAGATGGCTGCAAAATCCAAAGGGCTGAGCAAATAACTCTGTGTTTGTCCTCATTGGTATCTAGGTTACTTGATTACAGTAAAATGCTTTTTTTAGGCCTGGCTGTAGGCATGGGTCTGGCCCAGAGGAATTGAACTATGTTCTTCATAAACTTTAATTGCCTGCTTGCCTCCACACTTAGGAGACAAAGTATAGTCAGAAAGCTGAGCTGTATGAACAGGGCTCCAGTTTTGCTTTATGAGTGAAAAGATGGACAACAGTAGGAAGTTTTCAGCAAAGAAAACAGTAACAGTAACAGAAAAAAGTACTGTTTTAGAACAGTAACAGACAGAGAAGTGAAGAGGTACTGCTGGTGGAGTGCACTGAGACAATGAAGGGTGAGGGAGAATAACATGGATGAACTGGGGAATGTATGCAGTTTGCAAGAAACTACAGTGCTGTTACAGAGGCAAGTGTAGTTAGAAGGTATTGGGAATTTATTTCGAGTTAAAGCCTTAGTCTTAGTCATATACTGCCAGTATGCAATACCTCATTTCACTGCTGCTTCTGTGATCCATCCAGGAAGAAACTTAAAACTCTTCCAAAAATCTGGTAATTTATATTAAATTCCTGAGCTAAAAACAAGTAGAGTTAATTTACTTGCTCCATTTGCATTATAGTATACAGCAAGGAGGATAAATTCCACATTTAAATTATAAACTACAAAAGTAATCATCCAAGGAAAAGCCCATATCATAATCACCAGCCATGTCAAAAGAAATACTATATATTTAAAATATAATTTCTGTTTGAGGTTATAAGCTGCAAGCTGGTTTGTTGCAACTATCTTGAGACCACTTTTTAAACCACTTTAAATTAATTTCTAGATCCTGAATTTAACTAAAATTATACTGCCAGTAGAACTTCAAAGCGTTAGCAAATCAGTGATAGAATTTTTGTTAATATAATTACAGCTATAGCAATGGATTCCAGAGCTACAGAGCTTCCATGCTGGAAACAAGAATTCCTATATAAATGCAGAGCCTCAAGATGCATTTCTCTTGCAGCTCAGTCAGACACTGTAAGGCCATAATGTTTAATGAGTTCTGAATATCTGTTTGGCTGCCTCACAATCATTACTATTAAAAAGGCTTCTACTTTATACTTAGATTTTAATTCAGATGCATGATGATGATTTATGAGAAGATGCTATGAAACTTCTTTAAAACACCAGTGAGTATTTTCAAGAAAGTTAATTACAACCTGAGAACGAGAGCTTCAGAGTTTTTTTTTGAAAGTTAAAAAGTAAAACAAATGAAATACCTAATTTGTCATTGACTTCTACATTTCATCAGTTGAAATCTGGAGATTATCTAGTCCAACCTCTCTGCCAGAGCACATTCACCTAAAGTACATTGCACAGGATTATGTCCAGACAGGTTTTGAACATCTCCAGAAAAGGAGATTTCAAAACTGCTCTGGGCAATCTGTTCCAGTGCTCTGTCACCCTCAAAACGAAGAAGTTTTTCTTTATGTTCAGATGGAACTTATTGTCTTGCAGCTTGTGCTCACTGCCCCTCATCCTGCCACTGGGCACCACAGAAAAGAGTCTCATCCTCTTTACACTTGCCTTTTACATACTTACAAACATTGGTAAGATCCTCTCAGTCTTCTGTCTTCAGGCTTGAGTCATTTTCTCCAGGCTAAAAAAATTCCAGATCTCTCAGCCTTTCTTCATAAGAGAGGTGGTCCAGTCCCCTAGTCATACATAACCCTGCACCATACAAAATATCCCTGAATCATACAAATAACACATTATCATATCCCATAGCATAAAAAATAGTTTTTTACTAATAATTACACCAGTCTTCACCCAGTGTAATATGTCAGAACTCCAGAAATGAGCCTACCACACAATTAATTCCATGCTTTTGGAATCATCCTGTTGGATGATTCCCCTGAAAGGAGGTTGGAGCTGGGGGGGGTCGGTCTCTTCTCCCAAGTAGCTACCAGTAAGACAAGAGGGCATGGGCTTAAGCTCTGCCAGGGGAGGTTTAGGTTAGATATTAGGAAGAAATTCTTTACAGAGAGGGTGATCAGGCATTAGAATGGGCTGCCCAGGGACGTGGTGGATTCTCTGTCCCTGGAGTTTTTAAAGAAGAGACTGAGTGTGGCACTCAGTGCCATGGGCTGGTAACCATGGTGGTAGTGGATCAAGGGGTGGACTTGATGATCTCAGAGGTCCTTTCCAACCTGGCTGATTCTGTGATTCTATGATATAACCATTTCCATTAGGACGGAACAATTGAGTTTTTGCTCTGTCTTTCTTCATTTGTTGTACAATAAGAACAATTAGATTAGATTACTGCCTTGCATCCTATAATTTACTAGTCAGCATTTAGTTCAGATAAATTTGACATATCTTAAGGAAAATATTGATCAATGTAAAATGTGTTTGGGAGAAATACAGTTAGCCACTGACTTTATCCTTTAGTGGCAACTATTAAACATTATGGCAATAAAAATTATTTAGAACATTTTTTTTACTTTCTAGTAAAAAGGCTGAATGACTATTTAATAAAATAAAAAAATTATTGTCATAACAGAAGAGAGCATTGCAGTACCAGACTATTACATAGGCAGCTTTGAGTCACAAAATGTCAAACTTGAAAAGCACACATAAAGGATGAGAGTCATTTTGCTGTCGATGGGATACAGATTAAAGTACTTTGAAATGTTGTCCATAAGTACAAGGGATGTATTTACCATCTACAAGATGAAAAGTTCACTATCTAGGTGTGGTTTGGCTTTGGCAAACAGTTATGTGATTTGTGTGATGCTGCTTTTTCTTTCATGCCATCAGCATAATTTTTTAATAAGGGTTTAGTTCCACAGGTATTTTTTAGTAGTTATTGATGTGTCCTGTCATCGAATACACCCCTGAAACCAAAGGCAATGCTTAGCAAAAAAAGCATCTTCTACTTTTTTGGCACTTTGCAATATAATTTTTCTTACTAAATTTTATTCATGAGGTGCTATTCCTATGCTATACTACGCCATTTAGTATCCAAAATTGTATTTTGTCTTTGGACAGACATGTCAAAAACTGGCAAAGGAAGCAATGCTAAACTAATAGAAATCATGGTTTGAAAAACCAAAACCAGCAACATAACCTTTTTATGACTGAGATGCCTTTTTTTTTTTTTTTTCCTTAAATGTGGCACGAGTCACCTCATGAAAATGCAAACAAAAGAAGTAACTTTTGCTTTCAGTATTGGTTTGCCAATGCCACAAACTAGGCTTGCCTCTTGCCTGACAAAACAGTATCTTTTAACTGTTGACTTACACGTCTCTACATCCATTGACCCTCACCCTAATATTTTGTCTCAAAAATCACAGATTTGTAACACAAATGATAGAAACGTAAATTCATTAGTACAGTGGTTCAGAAGCAAGCATTAGCTATTGCCAGCTGACATAACCACAGCTAAACATCTATGTTCTTTATCACATTGGCTGTGTGAAACTTTGATTTTAGATGTCAAAATGCTCTTATCAGAAATATAACATTCTGTAAAATGATTTCCCTCTTCATTTTTTAATGTCACACCAGTTTTGGCAAGCAGAATCAATACAGTGGTTACAAAATAAAGTAGATGAGGTTAGCTGCATACATTAAACAGCTTAGGAATACATCTCCCACTACTGCCAGGCAATTTTCACTGCCTATGCAGTGAGGGATATTTTCACAAATTTCAATCTATAGTTTCAAATGCAAATGAGTTTCCATACCTTTGCATTACATCCTCTGCTTTATATTATAACTTTCTCTGAAACGTACACATTGGCTCTGACTGCAGTTTTATAATAATAAAATAAAGGAAATGCACATTTGATATATAGCTGTTTATGCACACACACCAGCATGCACAAAAGAGCACATGGATGATGAAATTTGGACATTAATGGGGTTAACAGTTTGTTTAGCTAGATGTGTCCACAGTAAACTGTCTCAAACACAGGTCTATTTTTTACCCTGAAAAGTTTTTTCTCACTGTTAGTTTGCCTTTTACACTTAACAGCACCAGCCAGAAAACAAAAACCAGCCTTTCCCACGGAGACAGTTCCAGTCTGACCATTCCTTACAACTTTTGAACTACTTCATTGTTTTCTCTTAACATACTCTCCATGCAACAAACTGTGATTCCTTCCTCTTCTGCTGCCTGTAACAAGCTGCTCCTCTGTGACCACAAATTCTGTTTGATGATGGTAGTTTTTGTTGTTTTAGAAAGTCTGTGGTCAGCCACTCTGTGAAACATAGGAAAGAATACCATAACATAGAAAAGTATGGCAAGTGTCTACTAGCATTTCATCTTATCAACAAGGCACTGAAAATTAATTGCTTTCAGGCACCAATTACAAAACAGTAGTGGATGTGATTCAGAGGTGGGGGTATGCACAGTCTGTGAGCCTTGCAACAAAAGTAGGATTTTGACAGTGCTTGCAGTAGCTGGTTTAAGCCAATTAGATGAAATTCTGGTTTGTCAAAAGTCACAGTCAAGCATTCACCAGCTTTAAATCCTCAAGGATTTTATCCAGGGGCATCACGACTTACTAAGGACCTAATATGTCTCTTTATTGATGGAAATTAATTATTAATTATTTTGTTATCAATCTTGGATAAGGAGAGAGATATAGGAATATGCAACAAGTTTATCTTATGGCTTAAAAAAGATTACACATCACTGAGAACTCAGCAGTGGAGAAGGAGAAATGCATGTTCATTGCCAAGAGTAATAAAAGTCAGTCAGGGCAATGCAGTGAACACTCCCAAACTGCTTACCAAACTAAACCTTCCTGAGAAGGGTTTCGACAAACCAGGCAGCTAGAAGCAGTTTCCAGCTAAATAGCTAAATGGTTTTTTGTCCGTTTCTGTTTAGATTTAAGGAAAGTTTGGGAGTCTGCAAATGAGGAAAATGTCTGTGCTGTTGGCATGTAAGAGACAGGGAACCTTTCATGCTCTTCTCCCATACTCCTCCCCTTTTGGTAGCACAGCTGCTGTGGTTGAACAACTGTTGTTGTCCCAGTATGCAGAAAAGGCTTCTTGGAGGGTTTGTATGGATACTGAATACACAACTGCTGAACCATGGTACAAAATAGAATTGCAGGTGGCAGCTTTTACTTACATAAGTGGTCTAAAATTTCTCCAGAACCTTACGTGAGTAGAGAACTGAGCACAATGGAGATTTTCTTCACTAAGGCCCTTCCAAGGACAGAGGGATCCAAGTCAGTATGTTTGCAAAGGGGTAGCTGGTCAACAAACAGGCTAACTGGTTTGCTAGTCTGGCCAGGTGGGTCTGGGCTATGTGAAAAAAATATGCCTGTATCCTGTGGAAACAAATTAACAGATGAATTCTTGAGCATCCCTGTACTGAAAAGAATGAGGCCTACTGTCAGTATTTTATAAGAGCTTCCAAAAAGGAAAAGTAAGCCTTTTGGCATCATTCTCCTCTGGGGAAGCTGATGGTGGTTTTTTTCCTCTTCTATATGTCTCAGGGGCTGAAGGAGTTTCTGTGCAACATGTTCTCAGCAATTCCTGCTGGAGGCTGGGCTAAGATTCAGGATTATGTTTTTTTTTTCCTAAAAGCTTTACTCTATCTTATCAAATGACTCTAGTTTGAAGAACATACTTTCAATTATGAGAATGGATGAGACTATTTATAATTTTTTCCAAAACTTGAAGGTTGGAGAACTACATTGCTCCTATAGGAATCCACATTCATTTTAAATTTTCAAGTTACTTTCTGAACAGCCAGCAGCATGGTGAGAAAACTTTCCTTATCCTTTGTAAAAGCAAACCTAACCACTATTTTGATTAGAACAATTTCAAGTTTCTAGACATAAGGGCTTTACTTGGTTAAATGAACTCACAGGATGATTTTTTTAAGAAAAATCATTTACATTTATGATTATTTCTTTCCCATAATCTAACACTTTATTTTCTTTGGTTCTTGATTCCTTTCTTCCTTAAGGACTTCCACTCAAAAGGTCAGTGAAAAGGAATGGTTTATCTCAGAAATAATTGGGCCCACCAAAGGTTTTCAAGAAATCATTGAAAATCAGAAACAGTATGTGCTCTAGGGGATAAGACACTTGCATCAGGTTTTTGCACAGACATTTGACTAGAATAAGGATCTCTAGAGTTATAATGAATGAAATTCAGTTCTAGCAGGCATCTCCTTTTTCTGTGGTATGTGTCTGGGGTTTATCTTGTGTCTGCAAATTCCTTTATGAAAGCCAGTAAACTAAAATTTTACCTTGGGAGCCAAGCATACTATTCTGTATCTGGGCAAAGGTATGACTGTGATGATGAAGAGGACAGGGATTAAGCCTGAATAAAAATGCCTGTAGCAATAGCAGTAACAATTACCAGAAACTTAAGAGTTAATGTTAAGAGTAAAATTATTTATGCTTCTTTAAAAGGTATTTTTTAAAGAATAAGTATAAAAAAACCCAATTTATATTATTAGAATATCTCTTTCTCTGACTTGTCAATTATATTAGTATTTCCTTGCACCCATCTAAAAATTACCTAACTCAATAATTATTTTTTCAGCTTTGATCCCGCCTCTCTTCAAGAGAGGTCTAAATAACTACATGCAAATTGATTAGGCTTATTTCCTCTCAGAGTGAGCAAATAGAGAAAAAGCCACCTGTGCTACAGGACTCTTTTCAAGCACATAAAATTGACACACTGTATAATATGACCTTGTATTTTCATAATCTAGCATTCTAGAGCCATTAACATTTACTTTTACTTGTGGAAATCTGTTTTGAAATATTTATTTGCAAGCTACATTTTATTTCCTACGTGACACCATTTTCACCATTTCTACAAATACAGAGACACAAAGAAGTCTCTGGAACCTGAGACACGAATCTACAGTTATGCTGCAAACTGTGCATCACCTGTCTGCTCTATGCATAGGAAAAGGTTGTAAGATTTTATAAGCATCAAAATAACCAAGATATTTTTTAGAAAAGAAGAAAGGTGGTCAATGAACATTTGGTCTCTCTGACTTAGTACTTTACTCTGCTGAGACTGTCCACTGGAATAATGATAGTGTTCCCTCTTCCTCTTTACCTTCTCTCCTTTCTGCTCATAAGAAAGAGAAAGAATTGTGTCTCTTCACTGCAATCCCTCTACATCTCTGTAACCCATACACTGTACCTCAGGTTCCTCTTTTGTTTCTTGATTTTGTCTGGACAAATTGTCACAATTTCTGGATTTTTTCTGAATTATCCATTCTGATGATGTGTGACTGATGAACATACAGAACAAACCAAAACCAAAAAACCAACTACAGTTTGTACTTCAGTCTTCTGTCTCCATACAGCCGTTTGTTTTCCTTACAGCTGTAGAAACATCTCTTCCTTAAGAAACTGATTACACTAGAAGGGGCAAAAGGGTTAAAAATTACTAGAGGGAGTAACAGAGAGCTATTAAAAAAAATTACAGTAGCTTTTTTCTCTTTCAAGAACAATAAATCTGAAGTTATTTAGTGAATCCAATAAAATGCTACAGGGCATTGTTACCACAAAATTTAGATCCATAAATCAAGTAAGTATTGAGATGCTGCTCTGAGCATCTCTAATCACCAAATAGAGAGATCTACTCATCAAAGGCTGAAAATGGAAGGGAAAAATAAAGATTAAGAAAATAAAAACTAAATATAAAGAATAATAAAGAACAAGAATAATCTATGGCACATTCCCATGGATCAAAGAAGTGTCCTATCAGTATGGTGCCTGATTTGTACTGTTTAAATTAATTCTATAGGAAAGTCTGGAGGAAGTCAGGATATTTGAAAAGATCAGATCATAAAGAAAAATACAAATATAAAACTTGGCAGATGGTTTATTAATTTAAAACTATTATTTCTACTTTATATTATATGAAGTGTATTCTAGATGCTTCCAGCTGGAAAATGCACACTGGAAAATGCAGTTTAAAAGCTGCATTAATCTGTCTCTGTGATTTAGGAAAGAAGATATTGCACAGCTGAGGCTAACTAACAGATTACAAAGAGAGAAATTTTAAGACCATTGTTTCCCTGTGTGAAATGTGTATATGTTAAAATGGGCCTGGTTTTCCACCTGTAGCCTACATAGAGTTTGAGATGAGGGAACCCTGGAAGTTGGTGAACATGACTCAGTAACTTTAATTCCCTTCTCATATCACTACTGACAAGTCTTTTCAGCTGTGGAGGAATTAACAGAAGAGAAATAATTTTATCTTAATTTTCATCCCAGTAAATTAAAACTGGGACATATGCATGTCTAATCCAGCATCACAGGCATGATTGAATCCTGGCAGTCAGTACAACATAATCAATACTGCCATTGGAAGAAACCTTTTGAAAAAATTCTCATAGTAACATGCAACCACAGATCCCACCAATTATGACCTGTGAGAGATAATTGCAGGCTGCTTCCTCTGTCTTGTGGATTTGATATCAGTGACAGCTCCTAACTGTCATTCTCACCACCTTCTCTCTGGTTAAGACATGGAGTGCTTTTTACATTGTACACAGGACTAAAACAGGCACATGCTTCCTCTTGCATCAGAACAGTTACTGACAGCCCCCCTGTATATAAGTGGTGAGGCCTTAGAGCTGGAGCTCCATCCATATTAAGTACACCTGAGCTTTTTCCCATCTGACTGCATGCAAGCTGAGTTTCTCAGAGCATCTGATTTTCTTTGTGCTTCATACTGTAGAAAGGTGTTGCAGAAGACAGTGCAGAGCTGGCTGTGGTCCAGCCATTCAACATTCTCATATTTGTGGTTAGATTCCTACAACTGGAAAGTGTAGATTGCTGCTGCCACAGCTGTCTGAAGTTGTAGCCCCTGCTATCACTACCAGTCAGAGCAAACTGGGTTTGGCAAACTACAGTATGGAATATAAGCAAGCCTGGCAGATCCAATTGATGAATGAGAATCAGCATAACCTTAAGATAAAGAAATGCCAGACCAAAAGATAATGCTCAGAGCTGATGTACTGAATACATGGGGAGAGAGAATCTGTAAAAGGAAGACGACAATGAAGAGCCTCACTTCACAAGGAAGATGTCAGAAAGCACATAGAGAGAGTGGGTTTGATTTGAAATGCTCCAGAGATTCTTGTTTCAAAAGGAATCAAAATTTTAGAACTAAGTAGTGTGTAACACCCGAAGCTTCCTACGTAGCCCACTGAACTTTCAGGAGAGGGAGCTGTGTCTGCAGAACAGGCCTTACCCCCAGGGGTAAATTTAGCTGGACTGACCATTTGGCACTGCATCAACCTAACTCTTTGGTAGATGTCTGGCTGATACCCATATTACATTTTACAGATAAATAATATCAGAAGGAGAGTAAGCAACAATGAAACTGAAAACCAAACTAATTTTACAACAACTGTAATAATTACTTAGTGATTTATGCAGGTGTGACTCAAAAGTAGGCCAGGCAAAGTCTCATTCTCCACACCCCCAGGAGTATCTATCAGTTGACACCATTGTTTCTGAGCTCAATCTCATTCTCCCTCTCACTTGATCTCTTTCTTCCCATGAAAGCTTTTCTTGCCTTCATTTTTGTGATTCTGTTTTTCTGTGCCTGACAGGTGTAATGAAGATATGCCACAGTTAGTGACAAGGCAAGTATTCTAAAACAATTCTGCTGGAGGAGATAAAATGCAATAGCTAATACTTGGCATCCATTACTCCAAATGATCATATCACCAGTAGGTAAATGTATGTCATGTTCTGTAACTTAGAGGGAAAAAATGTTTCTTTAAAGGTCATCATTAATTAATAAATTAATGAACTGTAGAAGTGTCATTGCAGCATAAGGATCCATAAAAGTCATTCAAGAAAAGACAGTATATTTTAGTCTCAGTTTCAACACCAACTCTATCTCAAAATGTGTTATGGATTTTTGAAAGCTTGAAGTTGTGCTACAGGGCTCAGAATATAAAATGTGGGGTTTTTTTAAACAAGTAATTGGTTTTTTATCACTACAAGATATTGCAACTCTCTGTATATGCTATGATGGAATATGACATTCCTCTTTTCTCCCCATATTTAGACAATTTATGCACAAAGTAAGTGTAAGCTGCCATGGTATACATAGCACCATACATTAATTTATATTAATTTATATACATCCCACATGTGCTATGTAATATGTAACATGTATAGCACATTATATTGTCAGTTCAATTTTGACATTGGATGTAAAGGATAAATGGAAAGTAACAAAAAGCATTTTTTCCTCCACCTGTGTAAGCAATCCTCATTTTGCTATTGCCTCAGCTTTAAGTAGTAGCAGGTGAAGAACCTGTTTGTTATTTTTTAATTCACCTTTATGTGAATATAAAACCAAAAAGTGCTTTCTGAGAGATCCATTTTCTAATATTACTGGTAGTTCCTCTTACAAGATTTGCTGAACTAACTCATTGCACATTTTGAAGCAAGTAAATGTGTTTTATCAGCAGCAGTGTGATCTTTTAACCCATTATTAACAGTAATTCATAATTACAGTATAGGCACAG
The DNA here is from genome assembly GCA_038090715.1 of Florisuga fusca. Lineage (NCBI taxonomy): Eukaryota > Metazoa > Chordata > Aves > Apodiformes > Trochilidae > Florisuga > Florisuga fusca. Next base: position 5,264,121 of record JAAWXA010000038.1, read on the forward strand.
AAAAGTAAAAACATTCACAGCTTCAGACCTTAGGAATTAGTGCAAAATAATGTGAAAGTTAAAATAACATACTGAGCCTGTTACAAAATCAGGGAAAGTCAGGTATTGTCTTTCATTGTCTTTCAGTGTCTTTGAATTCCATCCACTGTGCTTTCAGTAAATACGCTTGAGATCCAACAGTATAATTTGTCTTAGCATAATACCATAACCTCTTCAGAAATACAATAAACACCATCATTGTTTACATAATCAAGATATTCCCGTCTCATAATCCAAGGATGCTTATAACAATCTGTTGTATCACTTACATTAACATTATTATCTACCCTGGGTACACCAAGATGTAATTTAAAACAGAAACAACAGAGTACTGGGGATAAGGAAATGCTGATCAAAACCTTACTGATTTCTAGAGGTCACACACATCCTGGCAGTCTGCCAGGATGAGAGTTGCTGACTGAACAATTTTCAGTTTCCCTGCAACTCCAGGTTAGCACAGTTATTAAAACTGACATTTTGAAAAAATTAAGAAATGGTACTAATGAGGAGCTCATTTTGAGGGGATAATGGGAGAACTCAAAGGTTTCTAATGTCTATAATGCTTCAAATGAGAGTATTAAAATATTAAAAGATACAGATTTACTATCCAGGCTAATTTATTAAATTCTATGCAATTCACTAAAAAACCCCTACCTTATTTAGCAATGGTTCAAAAATCAGATATGAAAACTGAGTATATGAAAACACTCCTACTGAAGTGATTGTGGACAAAACCATACTGTCATTAAAAAAAAACCCACCAAAAAAAGCCTTAAGAGACTGGATGTTGATTACATAGAACATGCAGTTTATCACATCTGGATCCCCCATTTACATACAGTTGTGGTGAGTTTAACAGTGCCCAGTTTGTATTCTCATAGTCTAAACTATCTGCCACTATATGTCTAATCCTTTGAGCATTAAGTATTCTGGAAAATAACGAGTTTGCCAGTTTCTAAATAGTGTCAGTAACCTGTTCTCTTAAGCAGACAGACCTGCTAAAAACAGAGCTGAGAGTGTTTATTAGCAAATGTTTAACTTATGAACACACCTGCTCTTAGGGAAGAAAAATAAAGGTCTTTTAAACAGAATCATGTTAGCTTTATTAATTGACTGAGTTTGGGATGGAATCCTCATTTGGAGGAACTAATTCTGTGATAGAGTAACTGGTCAGGGGGAGTGCCTCTGCCTTCTCTGCTCTGTCACTTGTTACAGCCTGCTCTGGGCTAAAGCAGTCTCTGTGGTTTCCTTGTGGGAGAAAAAAAAGGAAAAGAAAAGGGGCAAAACTGTGATTTGCAAGAAATGTGCTCACATTGGCCAAACTCCATCTCTGGCCATCTTTTGGCTGCATGGACTGTGTGGATTCATAGTTTTAAAGAAGAAATGGGTTCTATTAGATCTATGATCCACACAGGAACCTCCTATATGATAGAAGTCCTGTAATGTACCCAGAAGCTCCAGTCATAAGCATGTGAGCCGTAAAGCCAAACGGCTGTTATTCCTCTGTACTAGGGGTTGTATTTTAGGGACAAATCTTTTTTTAAAATTATAAATGCATGTTTAATTTTTTCTTAACTTACTTTGGTATCATATACTAATACAATCTAGAAGTGTAAAATATGCTTATAATCCTGGCTTCTGTTAAATCTTAGCTGATAGTATGAAAAAGAAGAATACTAATGGAAACAGCAAATACCCAAGATTTTGCTTTCATGTAAATGCAATTAGAGCTTTTCCCTTAAGCTAATGGGATAAGTAACTATATGAGGAAATCCACAGACACTGCCAATGTGCATGAGGGAGAGAGCAGTGTTTGCTTGGTGTTCAATGGTCCATGTGTAATAAGCTGGCAGTTCCATCTAGTTCCTACTGGACAAATGTCTCCATCAGAAATTCCTGTTTCTCCCCTCCCCCAGCTGCACATTTAGAAGTTTGAGCAGTGAAGCCAAAGGGTGAATTAAGAGAGACAGGGCTATATTTTCAAAGCTATTTGACATTTCATTCTATAGACCAAGATACACACACCAACAAATTCCTATTGTATATATGGTAGTGAGATTCAGGACATGAGTTAATTTCCCAAATACCTGTGCATGGCTGATCAACTCACACACCCTTTGTGACAGCATTTGCCCACCCAATATAAACAGATTAATACTTTGTCTCTTGAGAGTAAAATAATGTTTTAGACTTTTCAGTAGCTAGTCTGACTCCTGGGTGACAGACTTGTACAAAATGACACACAGAATGGATCACAGCTCTAGTGAGTTTTTCTAAAAGGTGTTGAAATGATTCCTTAATACTGGGAGCCCTTCTATAGAAAATGTAGCATACACATAATGTAACACAAACGAGTAGAAAATATGTGATAATTTTATATAACACAATTACTGTTGGAATTAATTTGGAGTGGTTTATTTTTGGATTTTGCCTGAACAAATAATACACTTGAAAAAACCTGTTGACAAAACCTCTGCAGCAAACCACAGGTCCGTATAGCTCCCACAACTCTGTGTACAACTGGGAGTTGTACACAACTGGGAGAAAACTGTCAGGATCCAGGCTATTTTAGCTTGATCTCAGCCAAGACATGGGCCATTTTTTTTCATAATACCATATACAAACTATGGAAAAGATTGTCAGGTCCATTCCTGCTCAATTAGGCTACTGATCTAACCCCGAATTTATACTTTTTGCCCTCAGTTCTTGCAGTTTTGAAACATTTAGCATAGTTGGAATGAGGAACATTTGTATCATACATCTTCTTATTGCTACAAATGGTTCTTACTGTTGGAAATGGGTTTCAATTTGCTAATCTAACTAACTACCATTTTTCTATATAAATTCCATAAACCTTAACCTTGTTCTGTGCAATCTCTGTAGTTGTTTAGATGCATAGTGACTTGTCATTTGCATCCCATGAAGCTTTTACAGCAATAGCAACTTCAATTAAACTATAAAAATTGGCTTCACCATAGTTCCCCCCAAATATCTTTGCTATCAACATTTCTCAGAGTGGCAATTCCCCTGAGCTTTCCAGAATGTATAGGTCACAGGTAAAACAGCATGTTCTCTGCAAATGTTAATGAGTTTACAAACTGCTGAGTATTATAATGATAAACTTGATCATATTTCTCTACTGACTTTACATAGGCTTGGCACTGCAATATTTTTAGCCTATATCTGTTCTCAAATGGCCCAATCAAAAAATCACTGAAATGAAAGAAAAGAGGTGTATTAAGACCAGCAGCATTTGATCAGGCCTGAGACATTCAGTGCTGTGAAACATTATCTGTGCACTTTTCTCATATGCAACTGACATTTCCTTGCACCACTGCATGTTACTGAATTTAATTTTCTTTTCAGCTTTCTGCCTGGTCAGGGAATCTCTTGAAGTTCAAGCAGTCAAGGCAGCTGTCTGGAGTCAGATAATTTCCAGCTTCCTAATAGTAAAGGAAACTAATATAATATCTACTTTGTGTCCCATCACTGTCATAACTCACATGGTATTGTGAAGGGTTTTCAGAGAGCAGGGCAGATTGCAAGCAGCAGTGATTCCTAAAGGCCTGACCCTGGTCAGTCCCCTGCTTCTGCAGTGGGTTTCCTCTCACACTTTTACAGATATTTTCACCAACCTTCTTGGGGACAGTTCACTTTACAAAGTAATTTCTATATCTTGTAAAGATTTCCTCATGTACCTGCAGGGGTATATTGCAGACTGAACATGAGGGAAAGTTTAGTGTCTCTGCTGATACTGGTACAAAGAGAAAGCTGCAGCCTGATGTCTTCTCTGGGTGCTTTAATATACTTACAGTTAGAAAGATGACCTTTGTTTAGAAATTTCTTTTATTTCAGAAGGGTGCAGGTTTTTTTGTAATAGTGGTGGCTTTAATATATAGCATTTGAAGTAGTACTAAGCAGACCTAGCGCTTCTTTTAGAAGGAAAGGAAACTGTTTACACCTGCTTTGTTGATCACTCTTCTACAACAAGTTAATTAAAAAATACAGATGACAAAACTAAGATTTTTCAGATGAGAATGAAAATGAAGACCAGATACTGAAAATACCTCATGATAATATATCAACTATTACTGACACTAAAAAATATCTCTTGAACACCAAAGCTCCTTATATCAGAAAGCCAATCACAGAATCACCAAACTCCTAAATGCAATTGTTCAACGTTGTTTGAAGCTGTTAGCATACATGTGTGAAAAAGTTTTATTCAGCAGCTTGATCAAATAGTCTCAATTACATCAAACTTTAAAATCCATGTGACATTTTTTGGTATAGGAGATGATTTAAAATCTATCTTGTCTCTGACATTTAAATACAGGGGACTATACCATTCATTTGTTTACCAAGATAAAGAGAGATTAATGGAAGAAGAACAAAGTAAAGCAAACTCTTACAGAAAGAAAATAGTTAGAAAAGAATGAATAAATAGGACTCCTTCTGGCTTTTTTGTTTGCTTTTACTCAGCTTAGGGATTAATACCTAGATAAAAGTTACTGTAGAAACTGTCACCTCTCCCAAATAAACTATTCTCTGTTAATGAAATAAAATTTTGTGATGGTTTTGGTATCATTCTGTTGAATGTCACTTGTGGAAAATGCTATTTTCCAACATGAATAAATGCTGCCACATATACTAAGCCTTGTGCAAGTATCAGAAATGTTCCTTCACACTCCCAATGAGCTAGATTTTTGTTGTTCGGTTTAGACACTTAGGGGACTAGTTTGGAGGTCCAGTGGATATTTAAACATTAGATTTTATCTGTATGTTCAAAGTACTTTGGTTTGCAGGCCATGTCATGTTCATGTTTCTGAAATCCAACTGTATGACTAGTTTAGTTTTCCTAAGAGCTTGCTATCACAGTAAGAAAAAGACTGTTTCCTTTTCCTGTTATCCATTTTTTTCTAACACCCTGGAAAAATGAGTAGCACAAGCAGTAGTCCTTTCTATGCAAAAATGATCAAAGATCCTCCTAAAAGGACAATGGTAATCTTTTCATTTCTCATTCCAAAAAGCTACAATGAAAAAATACAAAATTATCCAATTCCTCAATATTAGACTAACCTAAAAATACATTTTCTGATCTCAGACTCTTGTGTTTTACTTTCCTCCAAAGCATATGCTCTAGTCAGTATAATAGATAGTGTAAAAACACTGTGTACACTCTACATACTTTTAAACTATCTGGTGAAATGGCTTTTTGACTTTTTCAGGGCAAAGGATGAACGTGCAGTGAATTAGAAGAAAAACATGTATGTGGAATTTCTGAGGTGATATTGATAAGTGTAATTTATTTCTATTTACAGTATCTCTAGCCCTTAGTTTTCTCTCCTTCTGTCTGAATACAATATCAACAAACTTTGCAATCCCATAATGCTGCTTCAAGCTTTAAAAAAAATGAATGACAATGAGCCAGTGGCAGTTTTGGGCAACTATCCCAAATTACACACCAGCAAAAATTTACAAAAGTACAAAGGAACTTTTGTTACCTTTGTATCACATAGCCACAAATTTCCTTTTCTTTTCTCCATTCCCTTGAGGAATGATCCCCTTGTTGGCTGCTCCCATCCAGGAAATGTGCTAATTGTTATTACTTGACTTCCTAACGTGAGTTGTGTTTAATCCTATACCTGTTAAGTGCCTGAAGAGTAGTTTCATTGTACATCATGTACTGTTTGGGAATGTAAAACACAAGCTGTGTTCAAGGTAGCAGATGGTACATGATCCTTTTAGCTCTTTGTTTTAGAGGTGAACTTTTGGAGAAAGGTATTAATAATAGTTCTTTATTTCTTACTGATTAGAAATTTCTGTCCTACTTTTGAAGAGATACTAGAGCCTGCTGACCACAATTCTGACATCTTTAAACACAACTTCATTAGAGAACTAAACAAGTCTGCAACATACACAGAAACAGCTATGCTAGCTGGTTCAGACACAGTAAACTGTGTTTGTCTCAAAATCTTACCATTTACACTATACCAGTCCTGATTTTGTGAACACAAACAAATACAAAAAAATTACTTATTATTCCAATGTACACTGAAAATAGAATATATTGTATGATAAATTGAGTTAAAATAGTGAATAATTGCATTTAGTGAATGATCCGTGGATTTAAAAAGATTTCCAAAGCAAAATTTATCTAGCCAGATAATTATATAAATGGGAAAATCAAATAAGCAATTAAAAAATTTATACCATGGACTTCTGAACAAATCTATGGCTATAGTTTACTATATCAGTTACATTACCAATAAACTGTTGCTGTCTGCAATGGCTCTAGTAGTGTTTCCAATGTGAACTATCAGAAGAATTATGTAAACAAAGAGGCACAAATATTTCTCAAATGATTCAGAGGCTTTTCACAAAGCCTGTACACATCCATATCCAAAAAAATCAATAGTCAAATGAACCTCAGACATAAAACTCTAATATTAGCTAACACACCCTTTACTTCACAGTACCTGGTACCTCATAGCTTAAAAAAAAAAAAAGTTCAGTGAGTTATTAACATTTCAACAGATAGTAACCTTTCAACAGAACATTGTTGAGAGTTTCCTTTATGAGACGATGTAACTGAAAATAATTCAGCATGCCTAATTCCATATTATGTGGCAACAGTGAACATAATCCACACAAAAGCTCGTACTTTTCTTTACAATAAGTAAGCCCTTTAGTCAGCAGTTCAGAGGGCAACTGCTGCTGGTTCACAAGGGAGTATGCAGGCACCCCATTCAGAAGGTGCCAGTGACACCTATACCAAAAGGCTGTTTAGTATGAAGTCAATCAAATTAGGAGAGAAGTTGGGCTGAAAGTAAGAAACAAGACTTTTGGAGTAAAAAGAATATTTATATATTGGATTTAAGGATGCCATCATGCTTAAATTCTGAAACAGTGGTGCTTCTACAGCTCCTCCTGCAAAGCCTAGCAGAACTTTGCTTTTTGTGTAGATTTTGTTCAGGACTATGAGGGGGTAGTATGCCTTCCATTTATAGTACACCCACAGGTGTTGTTATTGCTCTTTTATTAAAGGCATGATAGACAGAATCATTAGCTGTGCAAATAATTTTCTTACATAAGAAGAAGAGAGTGTCATATTGTGATGGTTCAGGGGTGACTAGCAGCCCTGGTACCTCCCTGCTTCTGTGTGGGTTCTGCCTCCAGCTGCCAGTCCCTGCTTTTGCTGCTGGGTCATTCCATCTTTACTCTGGATTACAAGGCTTTGCAATCACCCTGTTCCTATCGTCCTGCCTATAAGTGGTGCCTTGGGTCTCCGGTGAGTCACTCAAAACACCCCTCTCATGCACCCTGCAGTCCTATTGCTATTTGGACAGGCAAAACTCAAGGTTTTCCCACCCAGCTCCAGCTGTCTCATGACTGCCATATTTGCTACACACCATACTCTCCTCTACAACCCTTTGATTACAGTAATCACAGTAGCTGCTTTGAAATAACGCACCATCCCTCAGCACAAAAAAAAGAGAGATCTGGAAAAAATATTAAAATTATGTGGGATTTGTGTGCCTGGCTCTTTTTTCCTGGTGACTCACATGCCTCAGATATATCCCAGGAAGCCTGTAGTTCAGACAAGTTGGATTCTTACAATGTTTGTGACTGTGGTGTCACCAGACATTTTCAGCAATAACACTTCTCAAAGTGTGCCCATTTCAACCCCTAGCCATTTTCCTTCCCTTGCCTCTGTTCAGGAGTATCACTCTTCCCACCAGTTATAACAGCATCACTGCTTCATGGCTGTCTCCTGAGTCAGACTGAAGGGCTGTAACAAATTTAAAATATCTTTGCAAAAAAACCACCCAAACCTATATAGTAAAAGCTAGATTGGTTCCTCCCACCTAGTCCTTGGTGTGGCTTCACAAAATGGGGCTGGAAGAACACCAGGGCAGCCAGCTACAGCTTGGAGGTATGAGCAAACTCTTTTTTTGGCAGCCCTCCACTCTTAGCTGCAGGCAGCTCATATTTCTTCTGTAGACACAAGGTTTGTTTTCAAAAATTTAGTGTCCTTCTGAGTTTGAAGTATGAGAGAAATAAGCCTAGTAATCAGATATGAGGCAGGAAGTGGCACCCCTAAATAGTTGGCTATTTTCTTAAGGACTCTTAATTCCTTTGTGGACCTCTGATTTCCTTTCTTGATAATTTCCCTGTAGCTCAGAATTAAACAAAGAAAATCCATTCACATGTTTCAATGTACCCACAGAAGTTCCATAGTGATAAAAAAATTGTACATTAATCCTGTATTCTTCAGGTATGTATACAGACATAATAGGCTAGGAGGGTATTTCGTCCTAGAAGAGCTAATCAAAGGTTTTAATTTAATCAGTTCATTTTGTGCTCATCTTTTCTGTTTTGTCAGCCTAATACTTGTAATAAAAACGTAATCTCTTCATTGTTTTAGTAATGCTACTCACTATTTAAATTGAGTACTTGACTGATGGTCATAGCCAGTTGAAATGTTTGCTTGCTCTCACAGGAATTTTAAATAACTGTTTTAATTCTGTGCCTTGAATAAAATAGTTTCTTTCCTCAAAAACATGAGGGAAAAATCAAGAGAAATGTGAGGCTTATGTTGATTTCCCACCCCCACCCTCAATTTTTTGACACTGGCTTAGAAATCTTTTAATATAAATAATTCACAGCATACGCATAAATTGTCTACTATGTGATGATTTTCTTGAGTCTCCTAGGAGCTCTGTGAGGCAGGTAAGGGAAAGGGTTGTGCTATAAAGCCCCAAAGTAACGTTTTCTAACAGAAGAATATTAACAATCATCAAAATAGTGATCAATAGAAATGAGGTTTCATTCCAGAAGGCATAAAAGAATGAATGTGAAACAAAGTGGTTTTTCTGTCAGGGCCAGTGACCTCTCCTTTCTGGCCAACAGAGTTCCAGCACTGGTAACACAAGCCTGAGAAACAGCCAAGAGGGCTAAATGTTTAATGGGCAACAATGTTTTGCCAGTCAGAAACTGTAACAGAACACACTGAAAATAAGTAACTCATCACCTTTCTGTGGAACCCATGGATAAAAAGAACTGTTTGCCATGTTTTCTTTCATCTTGGAAGAGAGAAACATGGTCTTTTTGATTATTTTTGTCTTTTCCCCAGCAACCAGGCAACTCTGGAAGCAAAGCAGCATCTCAATGACTGTACTGTGGAAAGCAGATATTCAGCCTTTAAATTATAAAGTTTTACAGAACTATGTTTTCTAAATAAAAGCAATCGACTCCTTTTCTTTCTCTCTCGCTCTTTTTTTTTTTCCCCCTAATGGCAATTATTATAAACTTTTGAAGCTTTTAAACTTATGTTTTAAACTTATGTTTATACCATTGTTTATAACACTATCGTTATCACCATGGAACATACTCTTGAGAGATCATCTCTCCATTAGTCTTTTCTAATAGGCAATTTCATAAGGATATTGATTTTAATTAATTGAGCGGATTAATAGCAGAACATTAAATTCAATCATCTGATGGATTAGAGGAAGCCAAATAAGCCATTCATACCTAATGCCAGGATTCAGACAAATTCAAGACCCACAGAGCCTCCTTTGTTGGGCACATTGTAAGGCTAAAAGATGCAGCTCCTTGAAAAAAAAAATAATTACAAACCTGTTGCATTAACTGTTAGAAAATCTTCCTGTAATTAAGATCTTTTATCACCAACAGTGACTTCTGCATTCCCTTTTTGACAAGCTGGAAGTCTTCTCAACACATGTACTTGTCCTGTAAATACAAGGCTATCTTTTGCAGTGTTGCTAAGGTCCTTATTGCTAAACCAAATCTATTTCCAGTTCTCCCTTTTCTCCTCGTAACATAAACCATCCCTCATACCAGTAAAATGTGCAATCCAGGCACATTATCTGGACTGAGATCTAAGGTTAGGTAAGACCACTGATTATTATTTAACAACTTTGTACAGTTTATGTAAAATAAATCAATTATTTAATAGCTTATAAGAAAAAGTTAAATGGGTTGACTTATTTCCTACATTTTTTTATAACTGACTTGATGCTTTCTAGTAATGCTGAGCTTGTAATCCTATTAGTCAGCTCCCATTTTCATGGTACACTAATTTGAATGCTTTTAAAATGTTTCCTGGAATACGTGGATTCTGCAGGAGCAGTTTCAGGTCCTCTCCCATTGTTCTGTGTTGCTGTACTCCTGCAGCTGGAGATGGCATTTCTGAGAAAGCAGGTGTGTTGTTTGAGCAACCCCATGACTCAGCAATCCCTGGCTGCCAGAACTATCCCATAGGATTTGTGGCTGCCAGTTGTCATTTACTCTAAATCCATTGTTTTGTAAGGAATAAACCAGCAGCTTTCCCAGGCTGAATTTAAGATACACCTATATAAACAGATCATGTTCATATATTTCATGGAAGAAAAGTACATGTTGGTTCAGAAAGAAATGTTGCTCAGTATCAACTTAGTGATACTCAAGTGAATTTTAAAAAACCCTGCAAATGGGGATCAAATATTACCAAACAGGAAAGGAAAACAGTGGACAATTTGCTGCTGGTCACTATTTCAAGGCGACCTTTATTTCTATATTGTGGTGCATAATAACATATGGAGGGTCATATTCTAACCCTTGCCATGAAGTAATTTATTTCAGTATTTCATTACTTATTTTCAAGGAGCTTCTACATGTTTCTGTAGCTCATATTCTTTAAAATTATGAGCCCATTATTAAGGACTGTGGCTTCTAGAGCCTTTTATTATCTCTTTCACAAAGTTATCATACAGTTGAGGGTCTTCTGTCTTTTTGTCTCCTAAAAGTTGCTCAAACAGGGACATTAAGGAAGTTATAAAATAGGTTTGTATAAATACCCTGGAGCTGAAGTAAATCAAACAGTCCTTCAGAGTGGGAAGAGTTTTCTAACTCACAGAAAAAAAAAAAAAGACACTGAAGTAGCCATCCTATTGATCTGAGCATAATAATTACCTGAATTAATAAAAAAATTTTAAATGCTGCATTATTCAAAGTCTTCATGCATACAAGATGCTGCTCTCAATCACCTAGCTCTTCATTTGCTCAGAAATGGAGCTAATCCCCTTAAAAGCCTTAACTACCAAGGACCAAGGTGAGGCTGACCATGGATTTTATTACAAGATTTGAGTTTTTACTGTTTCATTTGCATTTAGTTGAAAAAAAATATAACAAAGAATAAATTACTTCATGAGTTCTATGTATTTTAATACTGCAAGTCACTGGATTCAAATATGGGAAAAAGCTACAGGCTTGTAGCAAGAAAACTCACTGACTGAAGAGGGAAGGAAGCAGCATATTACTGAGTATACAAAATAGCCATGAGTCAGTTAATTTCAGAGTCTGCTGTAATGGAGGTATTTTGCTGCTATGGTGCAAAATTTATTGATGTATTTTATTAAAAGGCAAATAAGCAATGTTTATTTTCTGAGGATGTGTCAATAAGAAAACCAGTTAAAAAAAAACAAAACTAAGTCACTGTTAGTGTTTGGGACTCATCCTGTAAAGTGCTGAGTAAACTCTTACTGAATGAGTCTTACTGAATAAAATTCTAATTAGAATAATTGAGCTTTGATAACTGCAATGTCATTAGACATAAACTGGCTTTAAACTAATTGTATTTGCATTGTATGATGATTTCTGCTAATGAATGCATTAATGTTTATACTCTACAAACTTGTTTGAAGTAAAATATGAAAGCCCATGCCCCTTAATCTGAAGTGAAGTGTCCTTAGAGTACAAACCTGGCATGGTGCTAGTGGAAAAGGCTCTGTAAAGAATATGGGCCAGGTCTTCACTGCTTATGATTAAGAGCAGGAGAAAGGTGACTACAGGCTTTTTGGACTTCATTCCAGACAAGGGGAGCTGTGTTCTGGTCTCTGCAGTATAGGTCAGGCTGTGGCATGGGGTTTCTCTAATTTGGGCCAGCTGCTATTGATCCTACTGAGCCTATGACAAAACCTCCTAAACTCCAGGCTCTATTCTTCTTATTCCAACAGTAAAATGTAGACAAGGATCCAATAGTTTTAGACATGGTGAAAGACAAAAAAATTATACAGCCATTTTCCACTAAAAAAGCACTTTTTCCCCACTACCAAAACCCAATCCAAAATAAAAAGGTAAGAGATGTGAAGTGGTACTGGGTATATCATAACAGAGCTGTGTAATGCATTTTTTGTGACATTGAGAATGAACATCAGTGCTAACACAGACCTGTCCTGTTGGGCAAGTCAGGAAAAGTGATGCCAAGACCCACAGCCAAGCCTTAGAGGCCTTGTGTAGAAAAAACCCACAGAAGACAATACACCAGACCCCCAAACCATATTTACGCAGTTTTAACCTGAAGGGGAACCCCAGGCCTTACATCATGGTGTGTTCAGAATGGCTGCAAAAGCATTTGTTCTGGGAATTCAGCTACCCAGACTTCTTTTCTATAGCTGGTGTTGCCTCATTTCATTTCAGTTGCTGTCAACAGTCAATAAATAAGAATAAAAACGTACCAATCCTCTTAAAAGCAATTATTTTTCATAAACATTCCCAATTTTGACCTTACTCACTGGAATATTTGAAGGCAAAAACCAAGAGAAAAGAACCTGGACACAAACTTGTTTAAATATTCACAGTTTCTAGTTATTGCCTCCATGAAGAAGGTGGTGCAGGTTTTGAAAATGAGCAAGGTTCAAAAAGCACACAGTAATAAAAGTATTAGGGTTTAAAATCTGCTTCTTTTCTATTAAAAATTATCACCTAAAGTAAATTCTCTTTTGGAGGAGTTTGCATTTCTGAATTGAAGCAGACTGATTCAAACATGTTGAATATTCAGTGGTATCCCATAATTATGGGATGGAAGGCAAGGATATGAAGATCAGTTTTTGTCTAAATAACTCTAAACACCTGGAAATCTGAAATTCCATTTGTCTAGCACACTTCCAAGAGCTTGGAATATCTTACAAGCTATAGGACAGAAGCTTGTCCTACAAGTTGTTTCTGTCCTGAACTGGTGTTCAGTATTTATCTCAAGGCTTTGAAGAGAATCCTAGTTTAACTCACTAACTGATTCCACACTGGTACTGATATTTGGACTACCAGAAACTGGGAATTGGTTGTCTTTTTGCCTAGGCAACTACTGAAAATATTTTACATGATATAAACCTCAAACAAAAATAATCCTCTGTGGAAACAAGCTTTACCTCCAGGGTCTGGGTCAACGCTGAATGTGAACTACTCTGGAACTCAGTGCTTGCAGGGAGGTTTTAATTTGCACCCAGCTGGTACTATCAGCCATGTGGGATGAGATGAGGATGGTTATTACTGTCACAGATGATAAACCCAAAGGTAAACAAGGGAATTTCTTGACAAGCAGTGCCTTACATTTTGCACTTTAAAATAGATGAAAAGTCCAAACAATCAATGCCATTTATTGATCAGCTACACACATTTCACTTGCATATTTTGAGTAGCCCTATCAATATTTTTGGCTTTTGAGTGTTTGGCAGTTTTACAATGAAGTGTAACCCATCTGAGCCAATGCATAAAATGTTTTTACAAATGAGGGCCACCTATACCTCTGGTCCCCTGGAATGAATGATGCATTGAACTTTAGGCATACAGGGAACTGCCTTGGAAATCTCAGGAGAAGAGCAGAGGTGGCCATACCACTTAGCAAGTCTGATGTCTTCAAGATACACTGAATTCATGCAATTTATGGCTCCATGCATGCACCTGTATTTCCTGTTAGACTTACTGTAGACGTGACTTCCTACTTGACTTCCAGAGACCTGAAAATCTAGGGTAATGTGATAAATCATCCCTTTGTCTTAGTTAATATTTGTCAGCATCTCCCGGGAAACTCACTGATAAAGTAGTTGTGGCTCTCCATATTGCATATCAATATATAGATATAGCTAAAGTGGTGGAACCACGAAGTCTCCTAGCATTGTAAGAATGATGACTCAGGTGCATCCAGTGGTATAAGCATACCTCTCATTCACACTGAAAAGTCAGGTTGTCTTCATAACAAAACTTCCTTTTCTAGAACTATGCTGTATGTTCCACTAGAAAGCTTTGCATAATTGCATATTATTGGTTATTTTAAACAAATATAAAATAGCATAACCAAATATAATTCTTTAGTTTAAGTGTAATGACTTAGTTTTAATTTTTTTCTACTTTCAACATCTGGCAATATTTTCTGAAGTGCTATTGGTCTAAGACAGTGCAAGGAATTTCTTTGTCAGAGTCAATCTCTCTAGGTTGACCTTGAGTTCTGTATCGATGTCCATTAAGGTGATCCTTCGTGCCCTCTTCAAATATGCAAATAGCATAAACCTTGTTTTTAAAGAAATAATTACATATACTAATTCAGGATAAAAATGTGGTGTTACTGCAACCTGATGAAAAACACCAGGACTGCCTCCCTGCAGTATTTAGTTTTCACCAGAACAAGATTGTTGACTTAACTGTGATTAAAGCAGTGCAGGAAAAACTGCGACAAGTGCAGCTCATACACCATAAATGTAATGAGTCTTCATTTTCTCACGAGGAACAAAGATAAAACACTGCATATCCTTAGCATCTGGCAACAGAGGCAAAACTAATGGCTGCCATTTGCAAACAGGCCAGGTTAATGCAAGGGGTTCTTGAAAGTTACAAGGGGCCCAACAGAACAAAGATATATTGGGTGAAAAATTTGCTGCCAAAGGAACTCTAGAGAAGACATAGTACAGGTGATAGAGTGCTGCTTTACCAGCCATGTCAGCCATCCCACTCTACAGTTCTACATCCCCTATAGAAACACAAAGGAGAATCTGCTTCTTGGGAGCATATAGGTGCCTGTTAGATGAACAGGACTCTTCATAACAAGTAAAATCTACTATTTTGATTAGTGGTTTTAATAACAAGATAGGAAATATAAATGGTCTGTACAATGTTCTACGAAGATGAAAAGGGACAGAAATTATTTGAGTTCAACAGATTGTTTTATGGTAAAAAAATAACTTTGTATCATAGTTTAAGTGCTGAATAAAATGTTTTGTGACAGAAATTTCCCACAAAGAAAAATTGAGGAAGGCATGTTTCCAGTGAAGGGTGCATATATCTGTTACATTGTAAAATTCACAGGTATTTAATTGTATTTGTAAAATATGGGCAGTTTTCAGCCTGTATCCTGTCTGATTAGACTATCTTGAGCTAAATGTTCCAAAAGTCACAAGCAGCCTTTGCTAAATGATTATCTACAACCAGCCATACCTGTCTGATTCGCAGAGACTTCACTGGCTAAAGCTCTACATGACTTTGACGTATTTACCCCTCAGGGCTTTGCTCATGCTGCAGTTACCCCCACATGATTTTTTGCTCGTTTGTGTAGGTGGATGACTACACAACTTGTGAGAGCCTCACCTTCTGCCTACCAGTTGAAATTTGACATTGATTCACACCATCAGGACAGCATTTGTCCTTGTCAGTGCAGTGCTGGCAGTACCCTCCTATCAGAGGTACTTAGGAACCAGAATGACTTCTGTGTATCAATCGCTGCACAGCATTAAGGGCTCTGTTAGAATCTCATCCTTGGTTGAACAGATACAGCATTATTCTATCACTCAACAGCACGCAGTGACAGAGGGAAAACTGCAGCTGTTTAAACAAGGCTGGGTTGAGGATCATTAGTTGGGATCAGGAGCTGGATCTACAGGTAAAAGTGAAATTTCATTTTACCTTTGGGCACCGCACTTACTTCACGCATATCTTTGGGTGGAAACAAAAATCTAACAGATTATAAAGAAGATAATGCTCCTGCCCATAAATTTTCTGTATATTATGTGTGTCATGACTGGTGGATTCAGATATATTGTTTTGTAAATGTAATTATTATTGGGAAAAAAAGTGAACAGGATTCAATCTAATTTATGAAACACTTTAGAAGATGATTTTAAGCAGACTGATTACAGTGTACAAATCTCAGTTACAGTAGATATTAACTAAGTAATATAAAATATTAAACTGTTGTTTTCAGACCAAATAATCAGTACACAGAATGGAAGTTAATTTCTTCCATACATGTAAGTCAAGAAATGAAAACAGCTCTATGTAGTTTTAGGATAGTTCTGAAATTTGACAATTATATTGAAACAGCCAAAATCCAATATAAAAGCACTTGACTGCTTTTTTTAAAAATTTAATTTCAAAATATAATCTATTTTTCACTTGCTTTGTGCAATGCTAAACACAAGCATAAATAATTTAATTGAAAAAATTAAATTAAGGAGAATCAATTTGTGACAGATTTATGAAAGCATATAATGGCTCTTATACAATATTAAGCAGCTATACTTATTTAAAAAACAGATTTCCTATATGATCATAATAATTGATTTCAGAAATACCACTTATTTTACTTCTGTTGTTCTGGGATTTTCTCTTCTTATTGACACCCTAAAACCATATCTAAAGCTCAGCACGGTGTCCTACCCTGCAGAAGATTGTGATTCAAATGTGGAACTTCTTGATGAACAAGGGAGATATTATCCATGCTTTAGCCTGAGCCTTTAGACTCACAGGATTGAAACTCTTCACTTGTGTTGCTCCTGGGCACTGAATACACTTTTCAGTCCTTGGTCTCTAGGATTTTAAGGCTTGAAGCTATGGCCCAAACAGCTTATTTGGAAGTTTGTTGCCTGTGCCGCCACCCAAGCCATGCCCAGAGGTACAGGCTGGTGCTGATGGTTCACACCAAATCTGCAGAGATGCTGCAAGCAGGTGAACAGGCTGGACAAGTGTGTACTGATGCTGTGGCTGAGACAACCACTGCCTTTAGTTTACTGCTACATTTAAGCAGAAAGTTGGTCTAAGCAGATTACAGCCAACAAAGAAGAACTACAATAGCCTAAAATTATCCCAAGTTAATTTTAATCTCTTAATAATTTTGCGTGGAAGTTCTCCAGGCATCCATTAATTCTGGGCCAATCAGACTCAAGGACAGCACATCTCCCAGTCTGGAGCAGCTGATGCCAGTAGATTACCAGCACCAGAGTGCTGTGTGGCTTCCAGTGCTCTCTGAGGCTGGCAATCATGATGAATCACGGAGACGTGACCACAGAGTTGGGAATGCCTCCTCCTGCTCCAGTCCTTTCTCTCCTCACATCCATTCACTGCATCATGGCTTCTCTGAAGGTCAGCCATCCAGCTTCCAGAACACTAAGATTTTATGCCTAGCATTTGGCATTTAAATTGCTTTTATTTGCTTTTCAAGGCAACATTTTTGGGTTTTCTCTTTGAGAATTAGTTAGCAATTTAACAATTTTCAAGCAAAAAAACAAATTAAATTTTTTTTTTTTCTCTCTCCCTGTCTCTGTATACACACAGAGAGAACTATTTTTGTCTCTGTTCTTTTCTTATACTGAGGATAAGCATAAAGGTTGAGGTTATTGGTTCATTTGTTCAGCCAATTTTGCAGAACTGTCCTTGGCGTTCAGGGACAAATAATTCTTTCCAATCAGCAAAAAGGAGACAAAAGAGATAATTCAATACTGCATTAAGTTTGCACGCAGCTCAAGGTCTTATCGCACTTAAAGATCTTTTATTTCAAAGAGATGTAGATGTTTCTCAAAGAAATATATAGAACGTTATAAACTTTAAGTCATTTTTAAAATTGTGAAGAAAGCAAAGCAGAGGCAGTATATGGTTTCTTTCAGATTCTGATGACCTCGTCACACTAATTAAGAGTGAACAGTCCATTATTGTTTTGTCTTTAAGCAGACAATAGTTGCCTCTACATTTCTTGATTGCCAAGAGAAGGGATTTTGATACTGTCTTATCAATTACTAGGAAATACCTAACACCAAGGTTAGTTCCAAATTCTGAGTTCAATTTGCTGAAAGAAAGGAAGGCAGTAAATTTGTAAATTTTCAATCTAACCGACTTGGGTCAAGATAGGTCTTATGACAGCACTGAAAAAAAAAAAAAAAAGCCAAAAAAGACATAGTTGCCATTATCTGTCTACCAACAGATGCAAATTTTAAGTGAAATACACCACTGAGTTACCATGTAAAGCAGGAAGGAATTGCTTAGGAAAAGGTACAACAACTAGGCCTGAAAGTTCCAACCATCCATGTCTCGAGGCAGGTTTAGATGGAGTTCCCCACTGGTGAAGTGAACTGGCTAGACATGAACCAACTCCTGTCAGGAAACTGTGTGCTCCCCAAGTCTACTACAGCAAGCTCACACACACACACACACACACACATTCTTTCTTTTTCTTTCTTCTTTCTTTTTTTTTTTTTTCCCCCCAAAATACAATGTTACAATGTTGCACCTTTTTAATATTTTATTTTTACAATATCCCCTTAAAATGAAACAAATAAAAGTGAAACTTGAGGGGATTTGACCTCTTGTAATTTCCACTCCCTTTATGAATGAATCTTGCTCTTTTTCATGTATTTATTGTCACAGTATAAACCAATAATAGTCCTGCTTAGCAAAAGCAGTCTTAACCTGCATACCAAGCAGCTAGAATTGTGCCTCATAAAACTAAATGCATCTGCTCCTGGATAAAAGATGTAAATCAGCTAAATGGTTTTACAAAGATTTACTAGCTTATGCTACACTTGTTCCTCAGTTTATAATTCCCACTTATACAGAGAGACCTTCCACTTTTCTGGTTATTTGAAGAAGACAATTGAATGCTTTTACCAAAACCAGTGAAATATTAGAATAAAATGATGCTTTAGACACAGATTCTGTAAAGCAGATGCACATCTGCAGCATTTAAAAGGTTTTCATAATTCCTTTGATTCCAGCTGCCTGACTCAAACACTTCATGTTACCCATGTGTTTGAAATACTTTGTTAAATGTAGATCTAAAGGAAAATTCTTTGCCTAAGAGAGACTTATCCAATCTTCCACTTATGAAATAAAAGAGATCTTACCTCAGACATTTCTCTGCTGAAAGACAGTCAAATCTTGTTTCCTCTTGTAAAGAGACTGCTGTCAGAGAAGTTTCCAAGGAAATGACGAGCTGTAAAGAAACATATTCCTTGTGAGGTGAAGCTCATAGTCACAAGAACAATACAGTTTCCAGGATGCCTGTATTAAGCTTTTCAGATAAAAAAAATGTTCCAGTATGAAAAATAAGATTGAGACATAGGTCCTGCAAACAAATATGAAAATAAGGGTGGTTTAACATGTCATTATTCAATTCTATAAAGCTCCTAGACTTAGCGAACACTTGCAAGATATGAAAAAGGTTCAAAAATCCCCATCTTTTTAGGATCAATTATTTGTTTTAAATTTTCTCAATATTAGAAATAATAATAATTTTGCTTTGAGAAGGCTCAAGTTGATTTAAAAGACACAAGCATACTCTCATCTATGGATTCAAAAGCAAATCCATCAAACTCGATGGAGATGCATCTCATCACCTCAGATAAGTGAAGAACTTATCTGAGTTCTTAAAATCAAACCAGAGATTCTGTCAGGGTCCTATTTTAGGAAATGCAAAGTGAAGGATATTACAGTGCATATACCAAAGCTGTCTTTCATTATTATTTTTGATGTACCTACTTTTATGATACTTTATTACAATTACATATTCATGAAGGAGCAAAAGAACTTTTTCTGACTGCTACAAAGGTTTCAATATTTACTGTAAGTAAGGATCTTGTAGAGATCAAAATTCAAAGACTTTTCAAAACGTAGTCTCACAACTGTAACTGTGCATGGTCAGAACTATGATCCGTATTGTGTAACATCCATATTCTGAGTAACTTGTGTGATGTAAGGGACTTTATGGGTTTGCATAAGAGTCTGAAGTGGTATTATTGCAAGTTGTCTTCTTGATGTTGGGAAGCCCAGCAGAGCACCAAGTTCTTCCTATTCACCTTAATGCATAAAACAAGATCTGTGGACAGTTCCTTATTTTGGGTTCTGTAGTATTGAATTACAAGGGTTTGAAGCATTTCATTGTTTGACTCCACACATGTGACTCACTGTATCACAAAAGCAGCAGTTGAGGGAGAACTGTTTTTGCTAGTGATGGCAGTTTTTCCTCAAAGAAAACCTGCTGGGATAAGTACTTGAGTAGAGTTATTGGTCCTGGACTGATGGGTAAATTTCTGTTTAGGAAGGCTGGACTTGTTTAATCGTATTTTAAATCGATTTTTCTGAATATTCGATACATTTTGAATAGAAGTCTCACCAGTTCTGTAAGTGGATTCACTTGATCATAAAGCTGCTAAAAAGAGCCAGAGGAAAATTTGATACTAGAAAACAAGTTACTGATGTGGTAACTTTCTTTTACAAAGGCAAACATATCTCATACTAGAATATTATTATTTACCATTACTTTGCAATCCCAGTACAACAAGGTGAGTACAGTATTTTAGTGTAGGGCTGTCTATGATTAAAATCAACTTGCAAGTAATCTAATCTAGCTTTGCTGGAGTAACAGCTGTCAGATTGAGCAGCACTTCATAAATAACCTTCTGTTTTACGTGCAAGTGTTAAGTTATTTGTAACTATACCATATAAATGTCACAAGGAATGTTTGGTGATTCACAGCTGATGTAGAACATACTACGGGCCAGACACAGGACAGAAAGCAGCATGATTTTTACCACACACCCATTTGCTTTTCCTGAGCAGTTCTCAAGAGCATCACCATTGCCCTTTCTGGATTTCTCCCCATTTTGCCTGAAAACCCAACTTAGCGAATGACAGCAGGAGTTTGCCCTTGCTTTTCTAATTGCCAAACTTTCACTGATGAATGTATATGCCAATTAAGAATATATTAGCATAGAACAACCAAGTGAAAATTTGAATGTGGCAGGTTTGTGTCAAGTGCAATAATTCCCCAGCTTCTATCTACCTGTAAAACATCAGCTACTGCTCATACGTATGACTAAGTGACAGATATGTTATTTTGTTAAATATGTTGAAGATGACAGCAAAAAAATGGCCCAGGTGTTCCACCAGCCTGAGGGAAAAAAGGCAGCTTAAACCTGTCCTGGCAAACTCACCTGAAACTGTTCAAAGCAAAGACATTTCTAATTTGACAATTCTGATCTCTTTAACATCAGGATTTTCACAACGTTACCAATTTTAAGTGTCAGAGTATCCTAGGAAAGGAAGTTCCATGCTACTTAAAGCTTGATAAAGTCCAGCTTTCAAACAGATTTGCTCCTTGTTTCAGCTTTTTGACTGGTTAAAGTATCTGCTCTGAGGACTTTGATACCACTATGGAGAGCTAAGCTTGGAGTTCACTGTTAAATGTCCAAGATAATTCAGGACAAACCTCAGACTTTCAAAATTTGTATGCTACTGATGCTGTGGTTATATCTTGCTGATTGCTGGGGAAGAATCTTTATAAATATATCTAACCTTTCTCTTTGGGAAAGAGGTGGGTTAAAAAGATCTGGCACAAAATTTTGCAATGTGGCTTTTGGGGAAGAAAGCATTTGGACTTCCCTTCCCATACTGCAAGAGTGAACATATTCCTGTGTGAGACCCATAGCCACCAGCTCAGAGCAGATGAGTAGCTCAGAATCCTAAATCACCAGCTTTGTAATCTTTCCACCAAAGGTGCAATAAAAAGTAATATCCAATACTATTTATGGATGTATTGGTTTTTTAAATATCAAAACTTTTCTAGTGACCACAAAGCTGACAGTGCCTGGTCAGCTCTTGTAGAAAAAATAATAATTATTGCAGAAATTAACAATTTTTGCTTAATTGGTCAATTTTATACAATTGATCATAGAAGCATCATTACAGTTGCAGCGCTCCTAGTCATTCTTCAGTCTCCTACAGCTAAATACTTCAGAATGTGAAGTATGACTACACAGAGAGATTGAGGTAGTATAGCAAATGAGAAAGCAACAGAGAGGATTTAAATAAAGCAAACAAAAAACCCCCCCACAACTGCTTATCATTTAAAAAATATTCTTATTAGTTGTTCCTAACCAATAGCACATTAGCTTTTGCACAACTTAAAAACTGATAGGGATTTAACATTCTGTTGCAAGCATTAGAAACAATTGTCAGAAGCATTCCCCAGGCCCTGAGTGTATTTGATACTCTGTGGTAAACACTGGTAGTGTCAACTGTTATTACTGGAGATGGCATTGCGGATGATTTCAAGGGCAAAAAATATTTCAGCTAAAATTTATGGATGGTAAAGAAACTTAGAAATTGTATCAGAATTACAATTCATTGATAGCCATTAAACTTTATTATTTGTAATAGAAAAGATACAGCCACATCCAGATCTTTTTTCTTTACTTCTTTTCAACTTTAGATTTTTTTTACTTTTACTCTTCTGTTTTACTGATGTTTAATAGGAACTCTCAGAGGAATCATATTACAATAAATCTGTCTTTTCAAAGCACCTCCAAAACCTCATGCCATTAACTGGTAGCTAATGCAAAGCTAATCAGCTCATCTGGCATAAGCTTTCATTGCTTCTTGAAATAATAGCTTGTAGTTGCTCTTGGCCAACAGAACTACTGTCTAAAACCTGCATGCTCCAAAACCAGGTATAAAACAAGCAAGCAAACAAAAAAGCCACAGGCTTTATAAAGGCCAAAACTGTTGAGTAGATGCTAACAAAACAGACCATCTAAATAGTATGTTTATTCAAATGCTTCACACTCTGTCTTGGAAACAAAAAGACAGCATGCACATATCCTTCACAGTTCATTAATCTTACCAGGATTCAATGGCATATTAATCAAAACTAGTGCAAGGAATGCTGTCCACAGCTGATGCTAATATACACAGGATGTCTCATTGCATTTGTTTGGAGAAGCATGTTTATCCAATGGAGTATCCTTAAGGATGTAATTCCAAAGAAAATCATCCCCAGCATTTGCCTATTAGTAAAAATACAAAGCCTCTTTTGTCAAGAACTCCTTTGTTTTACTTAAAGTAGCTTCATTGTTGAGAAAAAAATAACAGAATTTGGAAAATTCGACATTACACCTCTTTGAATTAATTTACTGCTTCAGTGAGATGGGAAAAAAGAGATGACATGAAGACATCTGCTGATTATATGTCTCACAATTAAAGAAAAATGAAAATTAATATTGGAAAATAAAGCTAATCCTACAGCTTGACAACTGAAGATTACATATTAAAACACACAACTTTGGAGCATACCCTGGAGTTAGCAGACTACAGTATAGAACTTCAGGAAGAATACTGCTGACAGATTCTTTGGCTCAGCTTTCACCACTTTGACTGATGGATAGAAATCCATCCCCCAGCTGCCAAAGAAAGTAATGCCACTGACCAGGTGTTCATTGCTTTTCCTACCTCCAGGAATTAGACTTCTGTATTTGCATGTAATCAATTATTAGTTTAATCATTGCTTTTCTCTTTTGTGTTTTATCAAGCAAAAGAAACTGACTTTTGAGGTCTTGAATTTTTGATCCAGTTTTAATTCATAACAGTTCTCTGTCCTTCACCAATATGTGTATTTTTCCCATACCACTGTAGTTAGAAACAGAAAGCCATATAACAAATGTAGAACATGTCCATGAACTAGAAACATATGAAGCCTTGAAATTAGAACAAATAGATTTTAAATATTAAGATATATTATGTAGCAACAGAATAAAAATAAGAACTAGACTTAGAACTGGACTTTAAAGGAACTATAAGCACTCTTTCTCTTTTAGCAGTAGTATACTCCAGACTGCAACAAATCTGCAGTGTAGAAGTAAATCAGTTTCCCAGGTGCTTGGAATGTTTTATCTGACCTTTAGAGTCCTTATACAAGGAACATGCTGCCAACAGCATGGAGTCCAAACCCCCATTCTAAGCAGTGGGAAGATTTGGAAGCTGAGAATTTACATTAAAAACATACATAACAAAATTAGAGTATATATATAGGTGTAAATATTTTATAACTTGCTCAGAGTTTTACAGAATCTATAGACTGATATCTGTAGTCATGTGTTGTATTTTAAATATTTATTGTATTTTTTCCACTTAAGAACAAAAACAAGATTGGAAAAATTTCTTTAATGTTAGTTCCTTTGTTGTTGGAATTAAAATTTAACTGGTACAAAAGACAATTTTTTTTTTGTAGGAATGGCCAGATATGTTTCCATGTTAGCCTAACTGAAGAACAAGTCTTTCTGACAGCAGCTTTTTCTTGAATACTGTCTTAAATCGAGCTCCTCAGAAAAGGAGAATTGGTAGAGCAGGAGACTCGGGCTGTTCTAAAAGGCAGTTCATGCACTGCATTGCATAAGACTTGTTTTCAAAAACACAAGCAAACACTTGCCCCTTTTGCTACTGTGGTGTTTTGCCTCTTTAGCATAATAATATGTGTATACACCTTATCCCTTGTAGATTCTTTTAGTGCTAGGGAGTGCTATTAATCAAATGCAATAAAATAATGTAAAGCAGGAGTGCAAGGAATGTGGACAGGATCAGCTCATGTTTTAGTCACAATCACTTTTTTCTTACTCTTAACCTACAGTTTGGTGTTAATCTATAGTTTGGTAAAGAATTTTGTTTGTCTTATCTGCAGGACAGACAAAAGGACAGGGTCAAGTAACCCATTCCTTGCCTAGCTTGGGTCTTTGAGAAAGAGCCAGAAGAACCTACAGCCCTGGCACAGCTCTGCTGCTTCTCACCCCCCATGCTTAGAACATTATTCTTCCTCCACTGTTCTGCAAGATACAGCAGATAGGAGAATTGATAAGGCATTAAGGAAGTACATCCTGTACACTTTCTAAGTGAATGCAAGAAAGTGTCTGGGTATGAGTTGCATCCCCTAAGCTGCAGTTGCAGCAAAAGGGTTTCTGCATCCCCAGTTCAATGTGAAGTGTGTAGGCCCTTGCCTGGGGCTGGCTAGAGCCAAAGAGCCATTGCAGTCACTACAGTGGCCTTTGAATCCAGCCCTGGAGAGGAGCTAAGGCTTCATTCATCAGCATAAAGAAAGGCTGAAAAACCTGAGAAGCAGAAAAATGTCTTTGAAATATTTCTTCAATAATTTTTCATAGACGGGACTCTGGTTATCAAACCTTGTAAGGCGTAAGGAAAGAACAAGCCTGGATTTTCCAAGTCATGAATCATCTGATGAGTATCAGCCATTCAGGTACTGGGCAATCATCAACTGATCCCCCAACACAAAAGCTGCTAACTAGCAAATATTACATAAAAATCACATTACATTTAGGCATCTGAATGAAGAAATCCATGTTAGTGCTACTGTAGCAGTCTCATTTTTCTGTGTTGTTGTATTTCTTTACATGACAATGTACCCGTTAAACAGAGCAGACATTCTAGCCACTTATTACATATATAGATTTACATTAATTTATGCTGTTTTTTAAAAATCTGTATTTCATCAAGATGAATTTTTTGTATGGCTAGGGCTGAAGTCTGTCATATAACAACACTCTCATATGGAGTAGTAACATAAGGTAGAGTAGCAGCTCTACACTTTTCTACCTTTAAGCCCAGCAGTTTATTTCTAGTAACTAATTTTATCTGCTAGCAAAACATACTCTTAGGTCCTTGGTATACCTAATTTCTTGGGGTAATAAAAAAAATAATCTGATTCCCTTCTCAGAAATGTAAAATGTTGATGTTGCTGTACTGTTCTCCACAATTAATGGAAAAAAATGAAGGTCATTTAATGGAAACAAATATTCAAAAGAGAGAATTGCTACATTATGCATTTGATTCCTGTCAAATCCTCTTACTAAATTAAAACCTTTTAAACCAAGATGACTGAAGGATTCTTACTTCAAGTCTTACTTGAATTGGTCTCAGCTCATGCTTATGCTACCAGATTTATATTACTGTATCCTTACTGGTATTCCACTTTTTTTTCCATTTATCTAAGCAAAAAGTTTTAAAAAGTTAAATAAGAAATCTCTTACTTTGTAAATTGGAACTATAAAAATATTCCTTCCACCCACAAAGAATCTATTAGATCTGCCCTTCAGCATCTTTTGGACAAGGTATCTTTTTAGTTAGTACAAAGAATACCAACAGAAGAAGGAACCTCTCTTCCACTCAAACGTGTTTCAGAAAGGGAACGCTGTTAAGAAAGAGCACACAAGTCAAATAATTCAGCTCCTACTCACTATTGATCTTTTTAGGCTTTTATTTGAGGTGAAAAATGTTGTAGAAAATAAAACAATGATAAAAATAATTGCCTGGATAGTTATTCTGGAATCTTTTTCGGTGATTCTCACATGGAACAGCCAAAGCAGGGAAATGCACAAGGCAGCAAAGTGGGACAATAAACCAGACATTGCCCTCCTGTTTACTCCTCCTCTACCAGAGCTCTAATAACCAGACCAGGTCTGCTTATAATGATAAGCTACAGATTTTGCAGACTGATGAAGTCATTACAGCCTTCCATACCAAATGCCTTTCCCTTCCAACAGGAGAAGATTCGGCCATTAGGAGGAGACAATCAGTCAAGGGCTTGAAAGGAGATTTCATGCTGCAAGCACTGGATCTTCCATGGGGAGAGGCCACTGCAGCACTTGCAGGGCTTCACAGGAGCAGAGTAATCCAAATGCAGGGGAGAACAATGGGGGTTCCCCGGGGCAGGGCTTAAGTGTGTGCCTCTCTCCAGAGACAGGACTTTGGGACCTGGTTCAGAGCAGGGACTGGGGGAGGAGACATTTACAGCAGCCCAGTGCAGTTCCCAGAAGAGAGGGAACTCTGCAGCAGTGAGTGGGATGGGAGCCTGCTGAGGGCATTTATTACATCAGCCTTTCAGCACATCCTTTCTAGCTCCCTAAATGATACTGACAGGATGGACTAGGAGCAGTATTTCCTCCTGATTTTTTTTGCCAGCACTAACTTCACAGAGCTAGAAAGGGGGAGTGTGTCAGAGGATGGCTCCCACAGTTACCCACCACCCTGGTGTGGGGCTTCGTGTGCCTTCCTTCAGGGTTTTGGAAAGGGAAGGGGAGCATGCTGGAGAAGGGCAACACTTGCTTTTGTATTTTTATTTTCTTTTCCATGTCGTGCCTCTGCATGTCTCATGGGAGCTCCAAGTGATCAGCCATAAACTCTGGTTGATGATCCCTTTAAAAGCAGTTTGCTGTGCTCCTGCAGAAAACCAGACTGTCCTTCAGGCAAAAGCAGCATATACAAAATACGGTGTATTTGCTAAAAATGTGCCTTTCCCTCTTTGAAGCTGTCTGTAATTACATACCTAGGGAATAGTTTGATGTTTACATTTTCAAGTATATGGCTGGATGTATTTAGCATAATATTTTTCATCTTTTCCCTTTCTTGTTGCACTTTTTGTGGTCATAAATTAAATTATATTATGTTACAAAAAGAATGAGGAATGAGCACAAGTTACAGCAGCCCTGAAGAAGAGGCCAACAACCAGTGAGGGACTTTCAGGTGCTGGCCATCTCCCTTGAGTCTTCTGAAAGTGATGCTGGCTGGTGCTCTCTAATAGTTGCCATTCAGAAGCCAGTCTGGCTATTTCCTGTGATGTCTGATGCCCAAGGGGATCTATTGCCTAAGTCTCACATCACTTCTAGGGGGGAAAAGCTGGCCAGCAGCCACAGCCTCTCCTCCCTGCAGCCAGACCAAATGTCTCTTGCTCAATAAAGCTGGCTTTGGGCCCCGGGGTTAAATTCTTCTCTTGGATTTAGAAGCATAAATTCTGAAAGCCTTGGTTGGTTTCAGAGAAGGTATTCCAGATTTACACCAGTTTTCCTGTGATCAGAGGCCAAAGTGAGGTCTATAGTATTCAAAATAAATCCAGGGTTTTGGTCTAAATTTATAAGGTTCCTTTATAAAGCTTTTAAACAGGATTTATCCTCTGGTTAAAAATACCCTTCAGTTGACTTCATCCTTGCCAGACATTGAAGAACTTCCTAAAAATCTTCTTTTGCCACCAACAAAGCATTTATCATTTATGCAATGTATGTTTATCCATGTGAATACCACCATGGAGATAATTTCAACTATAAATTTACTGTCTTTTAAAAATCTAATTATGGCTTTTTGATTTTTCTTGAATTCATTCATTGCTTTCACAAGCATTCTCTAAAAATTTTAACAGACTAATTTATATTATTCTGGTTGGTAATTAATTTTCTTCCCACAACTGGAATGTTACTGCAGCTTCATTGTTGCAGAGGTGAACTCCAAATAATGACCTCTAGGAACTATGCACTGACATCAGTGGGATATGTCTGTGCTTATATTTAGCTGGATAAAGTGTCAGATAAAGCAGTTCATCCTTTAAAAGATCTTTTAGTCTAGCTCAGCAAATAGGTGGGAGACAGGCACAGAAAGTGGCAGTGAGGATGGAGAACAGTGGGAAACCAATGAGGGAAATTTTTTTGAAGAAGTTTCTGAGAAGAGGAAAGACAGCTCAGAGAAGGAGGATGGTGGAAGGTAGTACACCAACCAGGGAGGTCTGCATTAAAGTGAATGACAGATGAGTTTAAACTGGAGTCTGGAAAAGTAAGCTGAGATAGATAGAACAGAACTGGATAAGGAATAAATAAAGTTTCTGGGGGCAGGAAACCCAGGGCAAGACTTGGAAGTGGTTTCCAGAAGGACTTGCTCCATGACCTTTCCATGGATGGTGGTGAAGATAACTACCCTGTAGTTCCTTAGATGCTCCTTCTTGAAGAGAGAAGTGACATTTCCTTTCTTCCAGGGTTTGGGAACCTCTCCTGATCACCACAGTCTTTTAGGGACAGTAGATATCAGCTTTGCAATGACATCAGCCACTCCCTTGGCACTCACAAGCACAGTCTGTAAGATCCCATGGGCTTGTGCATGTCCAGTTTGTTTAAATGCTCCCCAATGGGATCCTCTTCCACCAAGGGTGTTTTTCGTGCTCCAGACTTTCCCAGTGGTTGCAGGGTCCCGGGCTTCCCAAAGGATGGTCTTACCTGTAAAAACTGAGGGCCCCATGTTCAGCAGTGGGCCCACCTTTTCTCTTGTTTTCCTTCCATGCTGCTGTACTTGTAGAAACTTTTCTGGTTGCCCTTCACAGTGCTCATCAGAAGCAAGTCTAGGTGGGCTTTTTGGCTTTCTGAACCTCATCCCTGCAAACTTGGACAGTGTTGTTTTTTTTTTTCCTCCTGGGTCACCTGTCTCTGCTTCCATAACTTTCATGCAATTCTGTTATGGTTGAATTTAGTCAGGAACTCCTTGTTGATCCATGGAGGTGTTGTGCTGCCTTTGCTTGATTTTATGCTCACAGAAATGGACCGTTCTTGAATTTGGAGGTGGTGATCTTGGAAAATGATGCAGACGAGTTGCTGGAAAATAAAACGTGTCCTGAATGTTAAATGCTGCCTCAGAAAATCACATTATAGCTCTGTATCTGTCAAAGGTTTCCTATCCTCCTCTCATCAAGCAAGACACTTAAACTAAGTTTTTCATAGCCATTAATTTCTTATCTTCTGGTTGTCTGTGCTGAGCTTAGGTCTTGATTGACAGAAATGCTGAACACTGTTTATTGCAACTGAGATGAAAAATCATTTATAATTTGAACATAAGGGGTTTTATAGTTCTAAACACCATGTTCAGAGCACCTCAGTAGCACACCTCCAAGTCAGAGGATACTTTTGACCTTCATTTCTCTGTCTCAATTAAATGCCAGCCTTTATCTTGCAAGAGTTTGTGAAGTTAAATTAATTAGTCATTGTGAAACCCTCAAGAGACAGCAGTGATAAATGAGACAGAAAAGTCTATGCAGAAACTATTTCTCATCTGAGATGGTTTGAACAGTGAGAAACAAATAAGTCTGGTGCCACACAGCATAAAGAGTGTATCAGAAGATGCTAAACAGCTTTTTGTGAGGTCTGTTCACCTTGGCTCTTAAAAAGGCAAGGGTCCTATGGAAAAAGTGCTGAGAGATTATGGAATGCATATGCATGAAGAATACAATAGACATAGAAAGTCTTAAATTTTGTCATTTTCCAATTTTTAAATGACGCTTTTGCAAACTCTGGAGTGTTTCCACATGTAGACATGACAGTGTATTTGATACCTCAGCAGAAAAGGTGGTGACATCACAAGGCTTTGTTGTTTGTCACAGCCCTTTAGTTCTTCTTTACTTTGTGACTTATTTTATTAATATGCTTTCATTATTAACACTCAGAGGTTTTTGATTAATGAAAATACAGGAGTGGCTCTGGTACTGTAAGAAGTTTCCTTAGAAATAACACATTTCTCAGACACAATACTGAACTTGTTATATAGTTAATTGTCAGTGTTTTTTCTCTGAAGTGAAATACCTATCTTAAATGGTCTCTAATAATGCATTTCACTCAGACCTTACATTATGTGGATATATTGATTACTGCAAAAACAAGATAATGGAAAACACATATTTCAGGAAAAATACGTATTTGGTTAACCTAAGGGAACACATTTTCTATAGAATTACAGTACTGCAACCACTGCAGCATTGTCACATGTATTGTGACATTCCTTTATTTTCAAAGATTTAAAGCTTGGCTATAAGTGAAAACTAGAAAATTAAAACATGAACATTCTCCCTTGTTATCTTTCAAAAAAATCAGATTCTCCAGTGCCAAATATTTTCTTCCTCCTAAAAGATGGGTCTTGCATTTCTAATCTAATACTTGCTATTCAGGCAACAAGCTGAGGAACTTTTCTCCTATTCACTTCAACGAGATTTAGGATTAATGAACTTTAAAACTGAGAATACAAGCCATTCAATAAAAAACTCCGTGTGGTTAAAACCATGGAGTCAAGGTGGTTTTACAGCAAGCTGGCACAGAAACAAAGGGAATGGGTCAGTGCTGACGTGCTGCTGGACCTGCAGTAGTTCTTAAGCTCATCTAGAATCCTGTCTGTCAGACACTACTGTGAAGTTATTCCACAACCTAACTTCTCTACTAGCTAGAAATCTGCTTCTAATTTATCTGCTGTGAGTTTGCAGTCACCTGGTTTTGTGACTGTCCCGTCCTCTTCTGTGAGGTTTTGCTGACATACTTTCCAAGAGCAATCGTATCTCCTCTTAGCCTTTTGCTGAGCCAAGTGAACCAGACTGTTTAAACTGCCTCTCACAGAACAGACTTCTTGTCTTTTCTTTCGGCAATGCCCTCTCTGCACTTCCCATGTTTTGAACTCAACGTTTTGTTATGGCTGCCCAGAACAATAGTACAGAGAAAGTCTTTCGAATACCTCCCTAGCAACACTGGTGGCACTTCTTTTCCAGCTGCACTACACTTCACCTGCTTTTACAAACACTGTACTACTGAGTAAAAGGCACATGAAGGTTTACAGGTATCCTGAATCTAACATGCCCACCTCTTTGTCCTCATCTGCTGTTCCAGCACAGATAAGAAGACTGGGACAGTACCCTGAAGCAGAACTATTTGGAACACAAATGATATACAGTGAAACTCTGAACCAGACCTCAATTCATCAGAATCCAAAGCAACTGATTCTTTATTGCAAAAAAACCCCAACAAAACAAAACCAAAACCCAAAACCTGAACAAACCTACACAAAAAACAAGCAAAAAACCCCATTAACACATAACCTAGAGGAATATTCAGTAATATTTTAAATTCCTCTAAAAAATTGTAATTATTGCCCAGCAATGCTAAGAGCAAAATTTTAGAAATGAGCTTACAGAAAGGCAGTCATATTTCTGCCAGATGCACTGGAGGGGTAGGCAATGGTAGGGATGGGAGCAGGATTGCTTCCATCAAGTTCCATTGCTTCTATTTAATTTTAGGATATCAGGGAAACACATAGCACGGCTCCTCAGGCAGCCTGGCAGTACTCCAGCTCTCTGCTTCATCAGTCCCCCATGAACATTGCCACTTGCCCCTCTGCCAGCAGCCCTGGGTAGAATCTTGTATGAATTACTTCTTGTGCCTGGAAAAGGCTGCATGACTAACTGCATCCTTGCTGTGAGACCTTGCAATCACCACCATAGGAAGTTTACACTTTTATGTCATTTATGCACTGAAAACTAATACTCTGAATTGTGACAACTGCCAGTTTTCACATAATTAGGGAGGGCTTGATGTAGCAGAAAAAATGAATATGTTTGCATTTGTGCTTGTTCTCCTCTGCCCTCTTTCAGGAAGCAAATAATTAATTTGACCAGATTATTTATGAGGGAAACAGTAATGCTCAGAGGCAGCTGGAATCTGAACCTTCAAGTTTTAACATGGCAGTTTAACAATTTTTTTTTCATTAAAGACAATAGGTTGATGTGTCAAGTACTTCACAGTCTGAGATACTGTTAAAAATGCAATCATCCATGGAGGTTTCAAGAGAAATCTGTATATATGGCATGCTCCAGTTGATGACAGAAATAAATCTTTTACATACAATGTCAAAAGCAGGATTCTTCAGCCTACACAGACACAATGAAAAGCAGGCTGATCCTAGGTGATATTTTTAAGTCTGTGCCACAATTCAGGATTACGCAATCATTCATTTGACTTAAGAAAACAAGAGGTACAGAGAGGAGAAGTATTAAGAAAAGGATGAGGTCTTCACAGCTGCTCAGTTAATTAAAGGTACCAAAATATTTTCTGAAAAGACCTTGAAAGTAAGACACCTAGAGAAGAGTAGATTTAGTGAACCATAAAAAAACCCCAACAGTTTCTTTCAAGCCCCACAGATCTCTTTTAACATCATGTGAAACGATTTTCCTTTGTGAGGCCTTCTTACATGTTTTAATGAATAGTTAATTTTTTTTTTTTAATAAAAACTACATATCCTGTGGGCAGTAAGAGCAAAATTCTATCTTTGGGAAAGAATTCCAAATGTTCACACTTTTTGTGCAAAAAAAAAAAAAAATCAACTTTGCAAAAACATTTTGTTGCTGTCAACAGATTTTAGTGATTTTTTTTTTTTTCTTTAAGTTGGTGGTGATTTTGAAGGTTAAATGCAGACGTACTGTTTAGATTGTCCAGTCATGTTGTTGCTAGGGAGTAATGGGCAGCTGTCCATGCTGGCAAGCCTGGACTGGGCACTGTCAGGGTGGTACTGAGATGGCCAACTGATCTTGGGGGGCTGTCTCACAGCACCCCAGGAAAACATGCTGCTTGACTCACTACCACTGGTGCAGAAATAAATTCTGC
Organism: Florisuga fusca; assembly: GCA_038090715.1. NCBI lineage: Eukaryota > Metazoa > Chordata > Aves > Apodiformes > Trochilidae > Florisuga > Florisuga fusca. The sequence continues at coordinate 5,297,267 of JAAWXA010000038.1, forward strand.
TCGTATGATGCAGTGAGAGGGGTGGGTTTGGTTTATTGCCTTGCTCCAGCTATGGCAGTCAAGTGCAGGGCTACCCTACAAAAAGCCCAGCCTGCACCAATCCCATGGTTTGTGTGCCTCAATGCCCCTTTTTTATTTCCTGCCTTTACACCACCCACTTCCTCTGCCCTGGCCTCCTTCACAGCACCCACCAAAGTGCTGTGTTTCCCATTGCTCCCAGTTTTGCTACATCCATCCCAAATTTGCCAATTGTGATACCATTAACAAGGTAACCTTTTGAGGTCTCAGTGATGCAGTTACCTTGATGCCTTGCAAGATGTGACTCCCCCAGAGGTCTCCAAGAACATCTCCCCAGTTATCTGTGAAGCTGGGCCTTCTGTTCCATTTCTCACAAACTCCCCCTTAACCACCTGTGAAACTCAGCCATCCTGTATGGTACTATCTGTAACTTTAGTAATTTTTTGACAGTTATATCCATCATGTTCAGCAATTTTGCATTTAATGTCCAGTAATTTTCCACATCCTGTTCCCTTACCTAACCTGAGGCCAGGGCTTAGTTAGTGGCCTAGTTATTTGCCCTAATGATGATTCTCTGAAATAGGTTTTCTGTATTTCTTTCTCCCATCCTTCACTCAATTCAGATTGATTCTGTTCGGTTTCCTGTATCTTCAAATCCCACTGTGTCATTTACCTATAAGCTTCTTCCTTACTTATCTTTCCCCCTACTCAGCTGATCCCCTTTTTCTCTGGCTTCGGGATGCTACAGGATCTCTTCACCTTCTCCTATCAGCCTGTCAAAATCTGAAGACTGTTGCTGGCCTGAAAGGACTTCAGTTAAACACAGAAAGACTTCATCAAAGTCTTGCTGTTGGTTAGAAGCAAATGGAAGTGCTTATCTCAAAAACAGTGGAGTAGCAGTAGTCCTTTCTAGTACACATTCTTAACCAGCTCCCTCCTGTGAGGGCAGAAGTGCAGACTGATGCAGGAGGATAGCTCTATGCTTTTACATCCACATTTCAGGGAAGAAATAATATTGGTTTAAGATTAAAATAATTAGTTGTCCTTAACCTGAATCACTTTGAAATCCCTCTTTTTTTCCCCCCTTAGGTTTCTGAAATTCATGACTTTTTAAAGGATTTCAAGATAGAAAGCCAAAATCTTACATATCCAAAATTGCTAGAAACTCTAAAGTTTTTGTTAATAACAGTGAAATATTAGAGACATATTCTGATGTATTCCCACACAGGGCAGTACTGAGACAGATAGAGCACTCTGCCTCACAGCTGTTTGTCACTTCATATTTACTGTCTACTCCAGTGCTGTAAATTTCTGCCATGCTGAGTTGGACATAGCACTCCAGCAGCAAGGAGAGGATCTGCAGAGTGGGAGGAGGCAACACAATGTGTTTGGAAGTAGATGTCTTACTGATGGGACTACTTGTCTAAAGTGAGCAGGGAAGCTGACGTGATAATATAGGCATCAGAATGACTCCAGTGAATTTGAGTTTGATATATTGTGTTGGTATGAGATGTCATTTTTCCCTTTCCACTGCTCCCCCTCAGATTTATACAGTGAAACAAAGATTTGATAAATTAATTCTTCCAGTTTTAGTAACGTTTTTGGGCTGTAAGCACACATTTTGGAAGAAAAAAGTTATAACTTTTGGATGGTCTGTAATGTGGGCTTCGATGATTCAGAGCTCACAGTTGGTTTTGTACAACTGAGATCTCAACTGTATGTACAATGTTTCATATACAATCATATATTTCATTTCTCCACCCTAAATCTTTTTTTTTAAAAAAAAAACAACCAGTGCGTTTTTTCCTATTAGACATGGATTTACCAGTGCATCGTGTACTCTTTCATATCATGTCAAAATTGAGCAGCCATGAGATCATGAGATGGTTCTGCCTTTTATTCAGATGAGGCTGCATCCTACTCTGTTATTATCCAGAGTTACAAGAACATCCCCGTTTTGACTGCAGTGTTAAATTTCATCTTATTCTGAACAAAATCATGTTAAAAACCCCATACTAAATGCAGAGCTATACTGTTCTCTCTTAAATGTGTCTGATATTTCACGACCATAAACTTCAGATAAATTCAATTCTCTTATTGCTATCCCTTATTTACATTGGTTTAGGGAATAAAAAATGAATTGAAAGAAGAAAAAAAAAAAATTATCATCTCCTCTTCAGACTCTCCAGCCCAAACGTGCCTCTCAGTTCTCCCAGCCTGCACAAGAGAAGGCAGCTGGTATAGTAAGAGAAATCTCCTCAACAGGATGGCATCAACATGAACAAATCCAGAGAAACCTAAAGCTTTAAAACTTCACGACAGCACCGTGCTCTCAAACACCTTTCATGTGGGCAACCACGGTATGGTACGGGGGATGGTTGTAACTTTGCCTAAAGCAATCCTGTTTCTTCTCTGAAGTCAGCTAAAAGCTAGATCAGGAAACTCCAGAAAAACTGCTCATTGGTAGGCAGGAAAACTGACATTAGCATTGAGTTAGGGGCTTTGGATGAAACAAATTGCCACCAGAGGTTACAAAGGACTGGAAGCTTTGATGTAGCTGGAGCAGGGCTCCTTTGTTTTCTGTTTGTAAAAAGCTCCCCTGTGGAGTTTTTGTTTGGGTTGTTAAAATCTGTTTAACTCAAAAAGCTGACAATAAGCACTTGGGAGCAAAACTGCCTCTTTGAAAGTCTTTTTGCTGTTCAACTGCATTGGCCAGCCCTGCCAATTTATAGCTCTCTGAGCTCTCACTGCTCCAAAGGCTGCTTAAGCAAACAATTAGGCTTTGCTGATCACTTTCAGCACCAGAGTGGCAAAATAGGCACTTTCTCGACAGGCTAGAAGACACCCGAACAAAAACATCTCACTCACTGTTTCCCATGCATGATATTAGGCAGATGAGGCTTCTGGTTCTAGTAGTCAAGGGCAACCCTTACTTATCAAGGGCTTCATTTCTGATGTATCAGAGCCCCGAACTAAGGGCAAAGCAAGTATTAAAGGTGACTGTAGTTTTACATTTAATGTTCCTTGAATAAGGCCATCTCTGCTGAACAGCTAACACAGTCAGTTGTGATCACTGATCAAGGTTGTTACATATCACCCCCCCACCCACTGATTTGATTGCTCATTATTTCCAGAATAAACTAATGTGGTCCCTGTGTCATGCTAACCACATTGGCTGCCTCTTTCTTTTGCCAGGAGCTAAATGATGGGCACAAATGGCTGGCTCACCACTTGCTGCATCTTGTACATTCAATCCTGAAGCAGAAAGGTTGAAATGCAGCAAAGCAGGAAGAGTATTTATATGATAGAGTGGTCCTTGGAATCCAGGTGACCTGTGTGGTGGGATGCCTCCCCATCATGTCAGCTTTCAGACTGGCCACCTCCAGCATGTGATTTGACCTACATGCATGTACCTGTAGCAACTCATTCTTACCTCATAGACTAAAATTTGGGATGTCTGTACAAGCAGTAAAAAATTTGCTCCAATGTGTATGCCACAGTGTGTATTATCAAAATTTAACTATACTGAAATAGTTCATAGGTCAGGAACCTGCTAGGTTCAAAGTAGCAATACAGTATCAAAAGATGGTCTGGAAAGTTTACTGTTTTTTCTGCAAAGTCTTCTGGGGAAGTATTGAAACCAAAACGATTGAAAGATAAGCTCTATGAGAGCACCTGGTTTTATATGGGAAAATATCAGTGAAAGAAAGTAAGACAAATTTTACAAGTTTTTCAACCAGTTATAAATTCAGTATTTAGTGAATTCAATCTCTTCTAGATTTTAGACTTTTTCTTTCAGCCTAAGATACCTATAATACTATAATTCCACACAGGTCTTACTGACTCTCCTCCATGCTCCTCTCTACTCCAATTAACTCAGGTTGCCATGGTTAGAAAGTTGGTGGGCACAGTGTAAAGAATGAGTATCTCTTACTTGCTTTGGTACCAGTACCATTTCCCCCCTTAAAAACAGTAACAGGAAGAAGTGACTGAGTGTGAACTTTCTATGCTGCAATTCTCTGTGTAAATGAGCAAAAGGGCCCTTTCTGGTTTTCTCTGTGCTCAGGTTCCTGCACAGACTGTGAGACTGCTTTTACTCTCCTGACAGTTAAAGGACCTTTTCCCACTGCAGAAGGCACTGGATGGAAAGTCACTACACAGCAGTTGCATATACAAAATTGTATGTACATAGAGAAAAACAAAGAAGGAATTTTGCTTAATACAATTATTTTATCCTTCTTTTATCTACCAAGAATGGCAGGACTTTTTAGAACATTTGGAGAAGGCAGGAGGTGTTTTGTGGGAAGTAGTAATGAAAAATTCATGAAGGATTAAAAATAGTTGGATTTTTTGGGTTTAATTCAGAATCTCTTTATATTTCCCTTAGTTTCCTCCCTATCTATACTGAATATAAACAAAGTACTTGTTCTAAAAAAGTTAGATGAATGGGTATGAACTAGAGTGAAACAGGAAATAAATCCAATCATTTCTAAAGTAGGTGGTTAAACTCTAGACCCTACACCCATGACCTAAGTCAAAGTGGGGTGGTTTGTTTAGGTATTCACACTGTCCAAGATTTACCCACAGCTGCAAGGAATTCATAGGTAGAATTCCTGCAGAATCTGTCCATTTTTACTTTTTGCCTGAGAAATGATGGCCTGAGACTCTGTAGTTGCATCCAGCTTTAGCTGAGCCTTTAACTAAACCCGCACTCCTTTTTCACACTGCTTGAATAAAGTGTTCCTGTAGCACAGGGCAGTGCAGACTATAGGGAGAAGGATAGAAAAAATGCAAGAACACATGTAATTGATGTTATTCTGAATCATGTTGCCTGGTAGATTGCTTCAGCTGTAGCCCAAAAGGTGATACCAAGAGGAGCACTTGGAGTGCAGTTTGCTTTTGTAGGCACCCTGATGCACCCTTTCACAATTATTCCTCCCAGTTTACCCAGGCATTTCCAAGCCTTCAAAAGACTGCCAAAATGAGGTAGCAAGAGAACAGATAAAACACTGCCACTCCTTAAAGGCATATAAAGATCCCTCAAGAAGACTGCCAGTCCATTTAGAGCCAAGTTTACGTGATGCCACATTACCTGGTGATAGGAAGATGCTTGAGGGTTAATTTCCAAGCCAGAATCTTTTTCTACAACTATACCTGGGCTTCTGCACCATGCCCAGTGTGTTTAGATGTCAGAGGAGCAAAGAAAACATGCCATTTTTTTTCTAACTTTATTCTATTACAATCAAGTCATATTCTATCAGCAACCCAAACAAAAACTAGGGATTTGGTAGTTTCATATAAAACTGAAATCAAAATTAAAAACTTTATATTTCTACCTTCAATTACTACTTCTATCTTCAATTACTATTTCTCAGGTAACATATTTACTGTCTGTCTTTACAGACAGCTACAAGAAAAGAATCCTGACTTAGGATACTCTTTCAACCTCTGAATTTCAGAAACGTTTCAGGGTTAATATTATTTTTGCTTGTTTCCTTTTTTCTCACTATAAATATGATGAGCAGAAAGATGTTGCCATGGTGAGATTTTATAATGTACTTAAAAGCACTTGTTACAGTTATGTACCACAGAACCACCTTCACACACATGTGGATTATAAAGATGTGAGAAATCACCCCAACGAAGTAGATACTCTACCATCTCAGATGTTTACAATACTTATTTAAAGTACAGATGTCACCAATATTTTAGCAGCTGCTAGATTATTTGGAGACCTATGCATTTATAGCCAGAAAGGGTGAAGATGGTTGCTCAAGATCAATACACCTTGCCCTAACGTGTCATAAATATCTGAGTCCAGTTTGTAGTAAGCTGAGTTAGAGACTGCAAATAACACAGAGTTCTTGCAGTCCAGGTTATCCATTACTGCACTGTGTGCTTGAAGACATTTTTGTGTAGACTCGTGAAATACAACAGTTTAGCTTTGGGCACTATTGTGTCACTGCACAAGACAGAGTTTTCACAACCGACTGAGGTACAGCATCACAGATCCTTCTCTCAGGAGAGCAACAGCCTGGGGGCCAGCACTTCACGTGAGGTAAGTCTGTGCTACTCTGAAAATAGGAGGCTCTGTAGCAGTTATGGTGTTACCACGTTCTGCCTCCTTTCCATTTGACTTTCTCACTGACATCTGGAAGCATATGGACAGTGTACCTGGACCTGTGCTTAAGCACCTGAGTACCCAGCAAGTTCTTGCTGTCCTTGATCCTGAACTTGAAGCCTTGCTGCCTGCTTAGCTTTTAAGACTGAGAAAATTCTGAGGCTCATCTTAAACAGATAACATGAGCTTGTGCCCTGGAATTTCTCCAAGAGCATTAGATTAGTGAGATCGCTGGCACACCTGTCCATACTGCTGGATTGCCTGGGACAGAGCTGAACAGCTCCCACTAGAGAGGATAAACTTTAATTAACATCTTTTTTAAACAAATGTTTTAAGCAGACACAGTAAGGCTTTCTCACTAACCCCAAAAGGAAATAAAAGCCATCCTGAGCTTATTGCTAGCTGAAATAAAACAACATTCCATTCTGAGTCCAGTTGGGAAAAAAGACACAAAGCTCAAAATAGAATTTTTGGAGCTGGGTACAGTTAGAGTCTGAAGAGGGCTATGCAATTGCTTTCTTATACGAGTGCTAGTGTGTGCCAAGTGGTGCTACTGGAAAGAATTAACTCCCTGAAACTCCAGAGAAATGCTTCTTCTGAGGTTATAGACTCAGCTGTGCAGCCACATGAGCTCAGGCTACAGCAGAAGGCCATGCTTCTGGCACAGGCTTCACCTGGGACACTGTACTGCACAGCTGGAGAAAGGAGTAACAGCCAGTCCCTTCCTTTCACCAGCACCAGCTCCTGGCTCTGTATCATCACAGTCAGGCAGCCAGATCCAACTGCCAAGGCACTGAAGGAAAGACCCTGCAGTTACACACAACCTTCCACCATCAGGAATCAGGAACTTCACAAGCTCTAGCAGAATTATGGTGAATTGTGTATGTGAATGATGTATGATGGCCCACGGTATCAAACCAAAATAATATGTATATGTACACATAGACACATAAAGACATGTAATATATTGTTATCTACTTTATGATGTATCATGTTGTATGTATATTTCTGGAATTTATTCAGATTTCAAAAGCTTATGTAGAGTTTTGAAACCAGCATTTCAAATGAAAATGCTGCACTAGTGTTTGGAAAAGTGAAGAAAGGTACAAAACAGACACTCAGTACCAAACTAAAACTGTACCACTTCTCTGATAACGTTTCTAAAGTTAGCAGGTATGTTAGGCTTCTGAAATACCTGAATTAAAAAAAAAAAATCACTGGCTATAATAGCTTTCAGTACTTATGAATCATTTAGTTCAAAAGCATGTACTCAGTAACAACTGTGTAGTATATGCCTCCCGTGAAGATAAAAACCTAAACACTAACAATTCTTAATAAGTGGTGTTGTATAGTATGGTTAAATATCCTCCAAAACAGTACAAGCTGGTGTGAATATTTCTGAATGCCTGTGATCAAATGTGACTCCAGTCTGAAGGTGACAGGAATTGCACTGTTATGGCAGTCCAGTAACATGAGACAAAAATGTGCTCGGAAGTTAATAACTACAAGACCAAACCTATAGTTTTAGGGGTAGGGATTGTTTTACTTGTGTATGGCAGCTCTGTACAGCTACAGTAGAGTATTCATGAGTGCAACTATTTATACAAACACAGCTACTGCTAGAGCTGAATCCATGGAGGGATGTGGCTCTGCTGGTACACTTCACTGCTACTCCCACACAACAAGTGTGCTTCTTTGTTTTGGTAAAGCTTCAGTTTCTTCTTCTTATTGAACATTTGGAATTGCAATAATTACATAATATTGCTGTAATCATGCAGTATGGTCTTTGACCTTTCTTCTGCTGGAATAGTGAAGAAACTTAGATGGACCAGTCCTGAGAGGTCAAGTCATACGATGTCCTAAGGGATCAGTTCAGATTCTCCTACCAGACAAAGATGAACTGTTGCATTTAGTAACAATCATCATCTAACATAAATGAGAAAGCCAAACATGTCTAGAAAAATGAGAGTCACAAATCCGTTTAGTTTTCAGAACATATGCATTAAGAAACCCCAAATATATTTTGACATATTGTCAGGACATCCACAGTTTGAGACACAACTTTTATCTTCTGTCTTTTTACTGACACTAATGGAGTGGCAATCGTTTTGTGCACAGTATGGGAAAGCATTGTGTACAGCAGATGTGTTTAACTATTGTATGCTAAAAACTTGCATCTACCTGTGTCGTGAACATTTATTATAAAAAAGCAGTAATGTGAACAGAGAGAAACAAAGGAGATTCATGTCAAACAAAGATCAAGAGTCTCAGACCAAAGTCTGATAACATGCAGAAAGACCACAATAGGAAGAATTAACAATAGCACTTCCCTGAATTAACCTGATTCACCCAAATCCACTCTGATTTTGATCCACAACCAAGCAAAACCAGGTAAGGAAATGTGGTTTACAACTATGTGTGGCACTTACTGAGTAATATTTTCAGGTCCAACTGCTCTTTAACCCTTCCTGATTATTTGCAGCCTATGTTTGGGCTCAATAAATCCATTTATATAGTGATACAGCTAAAACAATAGGAAATTGGATCATGTATTTTGTAAACAACAGTAAAATGTTGGTTATTTTTTTTTTTAATTCTATCCGAACACACAAATTCTATCTAGCAAGAAGAAGAAAATACAAAGAACAGATTAAAAAAAAAAGAAGAAAGGTAAAAGGTAAAGTGGTGGTAATGGCTATGTAGAAGAAAACTATGATCTGCAGGGCAGGAAGTTTTCAGAAGTTTATAAATTGTATTTGGAGTATATCAAGGACATTTTTGAGTTATGAAAGAGTAGAAACAGAACATATTTTCACAAATGTGATTTGAGATACTTTATTTATGGTCATGAGTCTCAGAACGGCTGCATTGCTTTTTTTTCCAAAATTTCAGAATAAGTCACTTTTGAAAGGGAAACCTTGCGTACAGCAACAGAATTCAGCAGTTTTAGTAAGGTGAAAAAGGATCAGTCAAATTGCTATTACTCCCCAAGTAACACCTGATGCTACTCCATGTCCCACCTGCACCTCGCAGTCAGCCTGGAGACTTCCATGCCCTGTGAAACACTCTTTTCTTTCATTTACCTTCAAATCATGCCTTCTGCAGTTTGACCACTGAAACCACTGAGCTAGAGTGAAATTCAATTCCAGGTTAGGAATTAAATAGTTTATAATTTCAGTTTAACATGACCAGCTTCCTGCATAGTCCCTTTAACACCCACTTGACAATGCACCTTTGTCAAACTGGCGGCAGGTCCAGCTCCTCAGGAAGAGAATGCAGGACACAACTGGCAAAAGGTGAAAGGACATCTCTGTTGTGCTCAACAGACCCTGTTTCCTCTCATGCCCTCTGCCCTGCTGGAGGAGGGATAAACATGATAGTCCTTTTGTTCTGTGCCCTTACTGACATGCTGTCTGTGAGAGCCTTCCCTCCTGCTCCGGATGATAGACTTCTTATCTCTTTTTCATCTGTTGGGAAGAACAAGACCTGTGCAAGGCTATAAAGACAAGAAATAGCTTTGTGGTGATCATAATAGCAAAATGCAAAATGAATATATTCCATTATATATTTTAATCATATTTTAAGATACCTCTACTGTTGTTTAAGCCAATAACCCCTTTAAAATAGGCTGCTGAAATAACTACACGTATATATGCATTCAGATACAGGCAGAAATAGCCAGAAAAGAGAAACACATTATATATAAAGAAATAATCCACTTATTGCATTCACTGTTTTCAGTTGCTTAGACTAAACCAGAGCCACGACACTCAGCACACCACACAGGAGTATTTATGGACACGCTGTCTGCTCTCACTCTGACGTACACACACATTTTTGTGCTCGTAATTTCTACACGTATGCATTTGATGTGTGCCCTATTTTTATCCTGTCCTACAAGTAAAGATAATCATGAAGCCATTTCCTTGACAAACGAAACTGTGAAGAAAAAAAACATTATCTCTGTGGCCATCCATCTTGTGTGCTGTTTGGCAGAAACGACAGTGTTTTTCTGTTTTTCAAAATTGCTTTTTTTTTTTTTTTTTTTTTTTTTTTTTTTTTTTTTTAGCCATTTTAAAGTATTTTTTTTACAAGTGGAAAAACCGCACGTTTTTCCGCCCGTGTTCCATCCAGCGTGTTGCAGCGCGTTGCCATGGTGACGGTGTATGCAGTTGCCGTGGGGACGCAGCGCGGGCTCCGCTCTGCCCGGCGGCTGCAACGCGGGGCAGGGGATGCGCCTGGACGTTGCCCTGTTCCCTTCGCAATGTGTGAGAAGTTTAAATGAAAATTAAGCAGGGTGCTCCTTTGAAACGAGTTATGTGCTAGTGGATTAATTCTGCGGGAGCAGAAGAGTGCCGATTGCAGGGAAGTAGGAGGTATGAAGAGAGGAGTTGAATAGAAGTGTTGTGATGATTCAGTACCAGTGCAGATTCTTGCATTGAAACCCTTGCCCATTTCTGTAGTATTGATTGAAATAAAGATGACAATGGGATGCTGCTAACAGATTTAGGCAAGTGAGAAAAACCACATTGAAAATCATATTGAAAAGCAATAGTACTGGAGTGTAGGTTGCACTACAGCAGCCCTGTGAAACAAAAAGGCTGCAGCACATCATCTGTCACTTCTTATGTCACTCATCTCGGAGTTAATCTGTAAAGCAGCAACGCTCTGTCTGAGATTATCTCCCAGAAGTACACCAGGCAAGTTAGGATGGGATTTTGTATCATGTGCTAAATATTTGGTACCTTCAAGAACCTTCAGCTTATCAAACAACTGCATAGAGAATCACATGATTCTTTCTGTACCCTAAGGTTTCTGAGCACTTCGTTTCTCCCACTGAGTTTTAGTGGATAGTAAACTGTAGCTTGATGGCAAACTCTTGAGAAACACATTACAAAATCAAATGCAATGAGCCTTCCAAACGGCTTGGGACTCCTAATTGCTCTGACAATACTTCTTCTGGTATCAAGATAAGTAATAACAGCAGATTGGAAATGGTTTTGAGCAAAACAAGGAAAAATAATTGCTGCAAAGGAAATGGATAATGAATGCTGCACTACTAGACAGTGTCTCAGCTGCCTCTTTTTTATGAAAAAAAAATGTTGTTATACAATTTCTCCTTCTTACTCAAATAGACTGAGTCACAGAAAAATTCACATTGGCTGACAATAATCAATATTTTTGTCTCAAGCCTCCTTTACTGATACCCCCAAATAGAGTGGTTTGATAACTTAACTCTTAAGAACTACCAAGAAATTCCATTAAATCATTGCAAGTCATGATATCAAATTGGGATTTTGCCAGCCTTCCAGAAACCTCCACTAAACCTCCACGCTGTTGGAGAAGCATTAGAGTATTTATTTTTTTTTAACTCTAGCAAGCACATCGCCTGTAGGATTTCTGGGATCTTCTCACTCATGTTATCATTTCCACAATGCAAACTGTTCACTAGATGGTTCCAAAAATACACAAGAAGACAGTCCCTCTTTGAGGAGCTTACAACTGAAAGACAGATAATTTAATCTATTCTAGAGCAATGAACACTGGATAGTTTATACACAGTTTGAGTTTAATGTGATTCAGTATGAAATGAGAGTCAAATTGATTCCTCATCATTAGAAAGCTCAGAACTACCATTGTATTTGTGTTCTAAAGTTGGAGCTTTGTTCTTTTATATATCTCATAGTTTGGCTTTGACAAGCCAGTGTAGTTCTTAAAGCAATATTGCAGATGTCTTTAGTGCAACATGACCCAGTCTCAAACTCTTGCATTGCCTTTGGCAATCAATAGCAATAAATATATACACATGACTCAGTACTGTAACTGTGACTAGTATGCTAACCTCTCCCATTCCTTCTTTCTATCTATCCTAGTTATTTCTGGGGCATCACATTATCTGAATGCTAAAAATTGTCCTTGAGAGGAGCTGAACCCACACATGCTCAGTTTCTAAACAAGCAGTGTAATTTCTGGCACCAGAATACAAGTTCTAATTAGGAAAGAATTAATCTCTTAAAATAACTAACCAGCATGGTAGCCCCACACGTGGAGGGGGCTTAAGCCAAAACTTGGCTGCAGTCTACAAATTCTGGTAGTTGATCCAAATTTTTAATTTTTCCTCCCACCCCCACAACTCATTTTTCCATTTTAGGACCAGGGAGGGTACCTAAAATACCATCAAATCCATATTTCTGGTAGGTCTGAAACCAAGAAATACAGGAAATAAGAGTAGTAGAGGGATGCAACCCATATCCACTGAAGTTTATGTAACATTCCATGTAATTGGGTACTTCTTTGGACATTTTTTAGATCCTCACAGTAGTATTTCTTAGCAAATTTAAATTTAGAAATATGCTCAGGATCCTAGCTTGTTTTATCTCTAAGAATGGCAAATATGGGAAAATAAAAGAAATACCACATTTGGCAATAAAAATAATTGGCACTTATATAGCATATTCTATTAAATTCAGATACGCTCATATTTTGATGGTAATGGGTTCCCATGAACAGAAAATGGGCAGAAGTTTGTGCTCTTATAATTTTAGTGTGCTCTAAAACCAGTTATGCATGTGTCATTACAGAGGAAAATGACTTGGCTCACAGACCTTGTCTTCACTCAGAAAACGATTTTTAAATTTTTTTTTTTTTATTGCAGGGTTAAACATATTAAAGGTTTTCTATCTTACAAGAGCAGTGAAGAAGGGATGCTTCTTTTTGCAGGGAGGTTAAGACATCTTCTCTCACTTGTGTTACAGTCCAAATGACATGTGCTTTGCTCATGGCATGGCAGATTCGATGTTTAATTTTCTGTAGAAAAGGCACACCTTGTGCAGTCCATGTGTAACTAAGAGCTGTCCTAATCTGCACTTCTAGAAATCATTAATGACACAATTTTGTGCAAAGAAGCTGACATTTCATATACTCAGTGTGGTAATTAACATCCCAGCTATATCTGCAGTGTGATTATTCTAAAAATAAGGACAAACATTCTAAGTCATATCAAAGGAATGATAGTAATTTTGTTTACAATTTTAAACCACTAAGCAACTCTGAATACCCAGCTTGGCTGTAGGTATGAGCTCTTTCACTAGACAACAGAGAGAGGTGGAATCCTTAAAAATTTGGTACTGAGCCTTTTTTGGAATGTACATGCTAAATGTCTGGAAAGATTGCTTTGAAATTGCCCTAAATTTTAACCCATGTTGCATGCTTCTCTGGGTATTTTGTAATCCTCTTCATGAACTTCAGCCATATTGTTACAATGAAATGGCAGCAGCAAAATTACTCAGAAACCACATTTACTATGTTCTGATAAATTTTTTGAGAGTGAGAGGGAAATTTTTTAGTTAAAACCACATACAATTACAGCCTATGGAAAGAATATCCAGTTTTTGAGGTCAGGACTAATAAACAGGCAGATGTGAGTATAAGAGGAAAAAAGGAGCTTTTCTCTATGCATCACAACATGTTGTCTGATAATGATCTGAATTTTGATAGCAATTGGCTTTCCTGTGTAATCAAGAATGCAATCTTTGCATGAAATCCACCGAGTACTGTATTGCTATTGCAGTGATAAAGTGTCTATGTTCTACTTAATGCCTATCATAGAATCATGAAATTATTTGGGTTGAGCTAGGCTGAAATAAGTACCACCTTCTCCCCACACCTCCAGGAAAGCCTCCCTTTAGCCTCACTTAGTATCTTCTTACCAATTAAATAAAATAAACAAATTTCACCAGTATATAAAGTAGTATGTAGACCAACTCCAACCCACTGATAAAAACAATGGAATTTAAATTGTCGTCAACAGTAAAAAAGATACAGATGTGAAGAATAGTTAACAATTCTGATACATGAATACACCAAGAGCATTACTTTGTACTGGTCAGAAGTTCAGATGCTACAGGAAGAGCAGCTGAGCAACTTTAGCCAGGACTATCCCACCCAGATCTTTAGGCAAAGCTACTGATCAGGTGCAGTTGCTTGTGGAAATATTCCATTTCTGAAGAGCCTACATTGACAGTAAAATCAACATGAAACAATTACAGCATTAAAAGAAAATATACATTGTTCACAGGTCCCATTCTCTTTACCATAGTTATAAGGCAATTGTGAAATAATGAGTGGTAAAGCAGCCAGTATTTTTTTCAGCAGGGGAGTAATTGCTCCAAGTGCCTTTCAGCACTTCTACTCCACAGATTTAAGATTTCCTTTTTAAAAAACTGTGCAGCTTCCTCTATTGTTCAGCACTGGAGACTGCATGAAGAGCAAAATCACTGCTGAAGGAACAATCTCAGCTATTACTTTAGCTATTATTTCATAAGTATAAATTTGCCAATATTATTCTCTACTTGTATGCCCATTATATCGATACAAAGAAGAAACTCTTCTGACTTTCAAAAATTTTATTTTGTTTGCCTAAATTCAGTATAAATGTGGCAGACATTTTAATTACTAACAAACTTGAATTTGAAACAGCAGGAGATGAGGAGTCAACACCAATACAGAAGAGTGAGATGGTCAGAGAAAAGTAAAAAGAATTATAACATTACACAAATATTACTGAAAGGGAAAAAAGATTGAGCAAAATTACTGAGCAAGATGCTTCCAGATTTGATTTATGTACAGGAAAGAACTAGCAACAGTTCCCTTAACGTGTTACTGAATTACTTCAGCCAATTATATCACTCTACCCGCTCCAGGGATTTTCAGAGGGCTCACAATCTCTAGTCAGTATTTATTCCAGTTGAGGTTAGACTGAACTACTTGCAGTAAAAAACATAATAAGTCAAAGGAAAAAATGAAAGCACAACCCCCCAAAAATCCAAACTAAATCGACCTCCCACTGCCCAAAGAACAGTTCTGGCAATGGGAAGTCTCTCGCACAAGGCTGGCAGCAAGGGCTGCAGCCAAGCACCTCCCATCACAAGAGCACAGCAGGAGCAGGGCTGAGGTTTGCAGCCCATGGCACAGATGCAGGAGGCTGTCACAGCCTGGGGGAAAAGTGGAGCACTAATTTGTATCACCGGCATGACTGGCAGTCATCTCCAACAGACACAGATCAGATTGCAATAGAGCATGCTGGCTTTCATCTCACTCAGCAGCCTCCTGGACTGAAAGAGGGAACGATGGCTGTGATTTCTTGCTTGCCTATTGGAGAGCAGTAACCCCTCTAGAGAACTCTGTTGTAGCAGCTTAGCTATAGAGAGATCTTAATTTTTGTCAGTGTTTAAATGAGAAGACATAAAATGGACGTTGTTCTTATGCTGAAATAATAAGATTAATTTTCCAGTTCATACAGAAGGTTTTGAAACAATACTGAAACTACTGAGAGATTCATTAACCAAAAGTGCTTAGCTGTTACCAGACATTTACCTGAGCAGTTCCCCAGTTCTCCCAATGCCACCAGCCAGATACAGCAGCCCAGCATTTCTGGGCAGCAGCCTTTGTAACTTTTGTACATGAAAATTTAAAAACGGACAGAAAAATGAAAGAAGGTTCTTGTTTTTCACATATTAACAAACAGTGCCCGTGGCTTCCATAGTGCTTCTATCTAATTCTTCCATGCAGAAGACAGTCAGATGAGTAACTAAGATCAACAAAACCTTACCTCCCTTCTAAAGAATTAGATTTTACAAACAAAATCCCATTTATGTATGGAAATGTATGGAAATAGTCTTCTTCTTTCCCTTTTTTCTTTTTCTTTTTTTCTTTTCCTTTTTTTCTTTTCCTTTTCCTTTTCCTTTTCTTCTTCTTTCTTCTTCTCTTTCTTCTCCTTCTCCTTCTCCTTCTCCTTCTCCTTCTCCTTCTCCTTTTCCTCCTTCTCCTTCTCCTTCTTCTTCTTCTTCTCCTTCTTCTCTCTTCTTCTTCTCCTTCCTCTTCTTCTTCCTCTTCTTCTTCCTCTTCTTCTTCCTCTTCTTCAAGCAGAAATCTCTCAGAATTAGCCACACATTTGGTGCTGACACCCGGCTAGAAGAAACTGCTAAACAGAGCTGGCTGGAGTTCCAGTGAACAGTAAACTGGCAAAGAGCTGACAGGAAGAAGGTGGCTTCCTGAGCCAACATCTCATACAATGCATCCACATCAGCAGAGGGCTGTGATGTGGGGGGGATCTGAGCAGCAGCTGCAGGAGTCAGCCTGGGCCTGGCAGCCTTGGGAGGGTGGAAGGAGCAGCAGGTGGCTGGGGAGCAGCAGGCACGGCCTCTCAGGTCACTGCTCTTAGTGGGCTCCATGGGGAACACCAGGCAGGTGAGAGAATGTGAAAATGAGAACACTGGGAGCTAAACCTTTGGGGCAATTAGCATGGTATAGTCTTGTTGCTCTGAAAAGAAAATTTGTGTGGTGGAATGGAAAGGAGAATGTGAAGTAAGAAATTCCAATCGTTGGATTCCTCAGATTTGCTCTTAGCCAAAACAGCACCAGAGGACTGGCCTGCAATCAGATGTGGGCTATTCCGTCAATGAATTTTGTGTGCAGCATTCCCACACATGCTGACTTCTTACAATTGTTTTTCTCTGAGAGGCAATGTCACAGGTCTTCCCTGAAATATATACTTTACAAAAATGAGCACAGACCCAGTACATAATTGATTATGGTTCCATTAGGAAACAGCTATATCTGCAAGACTTACATAATCTAAAGACAATCAATTCTAAGTATGTTAGTACTTTTAACACTTCCACATTCTGAATTAAATGCTGTGCAAATTAAAAAAATCCTCATTTAATTACTGTAATAAATCTTGTTTACAGATGACTATGAAAACCAGTAAAAAATAATTCACTTTGTTCTGTCTGCAGTGCTGGCAAAAACAGAAAAAATTTCTTTTTACTATGGTCTGGAAAGTCAAGAAAAAACTTGAATATAGTCACAACATGCTAGAAGCACATGTTACTTTGCCACTGTTATAATGTGATATTTTTAAGTTTAGGGAAGGAATTCCTTTTCTGGAAAAGGACTTTTGATCCACTTATTATGGAAAACAGATGTTGAATATAAACTTATTAATGTATTTCATTTTAGTTTAAAAGATTTATTCTAAATGGTTATCTGTCTTACAGTATCAACGTTCAAGATATTTACTGCTCTATCCCATCTGTTTCAATAATTTGTTAATGGTCAGTGATCAAAATATGAAGGATTTGGCCCAGCATGATGACAAAACACTGGGAGCCCCCTGGACCATATGAAACAGTTAAACATTTTGATCTGGGCTCTCTGGAACCAATTTAGCAGAAATGCAAGGATGCCACTGAAGTGTAGGAGAAACACAACACAGATCAGGAGTTGTTAATAACACTCAGAAATCAACAAATTCCCTAATTCACCATTTTTACACTTTCTATATTCTTAATTGTCAACATGCTACATAGAAAACAATTTCTGTGCTTTCAGTAAATAAGTGTGCTTATTCTTCATGGTCTTTGTACCTGATTCTGAACACTTGGGTGATATTTTCTTCCCTTTTATGTTTTTTCCCCCCTGATCAAGAGCTCATCGTGTTCTAGAGAATGATTCTCATTCACATTGCTGGAACAAAGACCACCCGTAATCCCTAGAGGAATACAGCACCAAGTGAAATGCTGGTTGTAAAATACAAAGATTATTCTCCACTTGGGCTCATTACTGTTTTTTCTTCTGGAACTCAGTTAAGCTGAAAGATGCTGTACATAACATAATACAGAGATAAAAAGAGAAATGTTTGACTATACGTATATTCACAAAATGTAAGTATCAAACCAAGAAAAAAACAAACTCCATTTGCATTCTATTCAGTTTCTTGATGCATGAATTAACAATTTACTTAGGAACCCAAAAATACACAAACCCCCTGAAATGGGTAGAAAACAGTCATGTCCAGCCAAAATTAATCAGCACTACCTCTCCTCATAATGTGAAAGGAATGCCTAAGGCTAGGAAACTTTATTTTCTGTTTATATGGATATTCATTAAGAAAACACCTTCCAAATCTCTCTCTTTTGAAGGATACAATTGCTGGTGCAATATCTTTCACAAAGGAGGATCTCCACTCTGATAGCCTTCATCATTTCACATTCACATGGACACTCTTACAGTACAACAATGAAAAAGACCAAATACTGAAATTGTTTTCTTCTGATATAAATTATTCAATTATTCCAACTACTGACTTACAATTTCTTACTCACATAATTCCACCTGAAGGAGATATGTTGCCAGCACTGTATTTATCAGA
Source organism: Florisuga fusca (assembly GCA_038090715.1). NCBI lineage: Eukaryota > Metazoa > Chordata > Aves > Apodiformes > Trochilidae > Florisuga > Florisuga fusca. The sequence goes on from JAAWXA010000038.1 coordinate 5,315,620, forward strand.
AGTGCTCCTTTAGAAGGCCTAATAAGAATATTTACAAAAACAGTTGGGTTCTTTCTATGTATTTGGAGGTTATTTCAGCATACAAAATTTTTTTTCATAAACGGAAACAGTATCCAATTAATAGCTGACATATATTGAATCTATTAGGGCACAGCATATATACACAATATGTTTCCTAATTACTGCACAGTGCTAATAATACCACATTGTATATGCCATATTACAATTCAAAAGCTTTTCAAGCAGTCCAATTTTCTTCAGCCTTGGCACAGCTCTTTTCTTTTGATTCCTGAAATCTGAACCCTGATCTGAGGAAGTGAGGGCTGTGGACATTTCCATTGTTCACCAGTGAGGAACAGGATTTACATTCAAATGAAAAACAACAACAACAAAAACCCAAGAAGCAAGAGAAATGGTCTATAATTAAGACAGTGTATAGAGAGATTTGTTGGTAAAGAGCTGATGGTATTTTAAAGCAATACATAGCAAAAGGGAGAGTTCAAGCATGCCAGCAGTTCCAGTTAAGCATTTGACAGGGTACTTAGGAAGTGACGCAGCTGGAACCACTGTACCTAACCAGGCTTACTCATGTGGTGCAGATGAGGCTAAGAGCTGGATTTATTTCACATGACACTAAAAATACCTGTATTGACCTCATAGAAATTTCTGTTAGAGATGCCCCTAAGCTGAAAAATTGGACTCTGCAAACTAAACAATATCATAGTATTTAAAACACCTGGCAGTGATAGGTACTGGTTTAGAGGAAGGGAGCTCAAAGCTTTCAGAAATGAAGTATAGTGTAACTATAGTTCTGCAACTTGATGTAAAAGGTGGTTCCCCTGTAAAAAATGTTATGCCTGAGAATAAAACGTGATAAGGGCTCTACCAGTGGGAGGGACCATAACCACAAACCCAAGTGATCAGTTTTCCAGAAAACTACATTTCTTGGATGTAGTATGTAATGAAACACAGTTATTGGGACCAAACTGTTTATTCCACCAAGACTCTTACCACTCACACAAGCTAAGGAGAGGAAACCATTATTTTGAAAATGCATTCTCTCCTGAGAAACCCTGTCTGCTTTTTGTATCTGGGAGGAGGAAGAGTCTCTATTGGTTTGCACTCACATATTCCCTGATACAGCAACATGCTACCTGGTGCTGTGAAGAACCTTGCTTCAAGCAAAGATTGTGACTTTCAAAAAACTAATTTGAATTTGAAACGGTAACAAGTGTTGATATCTAAGTGCTGATATTTTATAATGTTTTTATTCCTTTTTTTTTTTTCTGAGAAGACACTGCTTTCTGCAGCAGACAGTATACTGTTCGTGTCTGTGTGTGGTTTTGGTGTAAGTCTGTGTGAGTGCTCTCTGTCTCATCAGTTAGAGGCTATTAAGCTGTCATAGTAGCAAATCAGAATAATATCATTCAAAGAAGCATTCTCTTAACTGTTACTTAGGTATTTTCCTTCTCCTTGCCATCACCAGAAACACAGAATCCTGACTTCTAAGGACTGCTTTTTTGTAGAATGGACCTTAGTAACGAAAATGTCCTGATAAATTTTAATAATAGGCAATCAGGTTTTTGGAATAAGAACAACTACAATAGCAATAATAATCTATTCATGGATTATACTGGCCTGCTTGACCTTCTTGTAGAGACTGAGTTGAAAAGCTTTAGATGCTATTAATAGCCATTATCTCAAATTTCAGAGTGCAATCCACAGAATACTGACTGAATTTCATGGTGATTGTTCAGTCTCTGCAGTGAGCCGGTGGCCTCTGAGGTTACTTTGTCCATGCAAAGTGGATGAGAATTTTGTATTTGCTTCTCCAAATAAAAACCTTTAGACCTGCCTGATATCCATATGTTGCTAGTTGGAAGCCCACAGAGTACAACCCAGCTCTGGTAAGGTTTTTAAAATCCTGACAGCATCAACAAGAATAACAGAGCAGTTTGAAAACAGGAGGGATGCAGGGCTATTGGCAACTGGGATTCCCACAGCTATACCATTTCTCTGCATGTGGGTAACTCTCACCCACTGGCCGAAGCCCACAGACCATATTCCCACCTTTATCTTACTGTTCCTAGCAAATACAGATATAGCTAATAAATAAAACCTACTGCTTTTAAGAAAAATAAATGAATAAACCTATTAAACAGATCATTTGACAGTTGTGAAACTTCTCAGTCCGTGAGCAATCTCACTTGGAATAGCACTTGCAGAAACCCTTCTGTGTGCCAGTTAGATAAGATTATCCTAGGCCCAGTCTGTAATTTCCCAAAACAATACTGCACATTTGTCCTTTTTTCTACTTTGAGAATCTGTATCAAAATATTGTAGTTTTCTTTAATTACATGTTTGAAGTTGAAGAAAAGCATCAATTGAACCCCTTGTATAATCCAAAGAATTACTCCACCCAACTTAATCTCAATTATCAGTGGTTCCTGACAGCAGTACTGTGAAGCTCTGTATGAATTGTCTTTATAATTCTATCAGTTTCAGTTACAAGCTGTTTTTCTCTCTTTCTGTGCTTTAAATTCAGACTATCATATGGCTGTTTTTCACTCAATCCAAACTTTAAAAGCAAAATGATGGTTTAAGCATAACAAAATGTTTTCACTGAAAATATATTAGCCAAAATAGCAATCAGGTCTTGTGTAGACATGTTATTCTGCTAGGACTAAAATGAATACAATGCAGAAACAAATCTGTTTTAAAAGTTCACAGCTTTGCTTGGTTATTCACTTATCCTTGGTTATACTCTGATTTCCCATAGTTTTATTTTAAATACAAACTGTTCTGCAAAAATTTGGATTCAGATAAACTTGGGTACCCTGAGCCATCAGAGTTCATGCTTTCCCCAGAGTACACTGGAATAGGTCTCAGTCCTGTCCTGCTCGGCAGCCTTTAGGGAAAACAGTGACCATGACCGTGCTTTTCTTGGAGTGAAGTGTTGGCAGTGTGCAGGGAAGGAAAGGGACCTCTGGTAGATGCAGTACTCCTCCTGTAAAGGTCAATGCTCCCACGTCAGAACTGCAGCAGTGGCTCCAGCTGCTCTGAGCTGCACTTTAAGCAGCTTAGGTTACTCTGCTTACCTGGACACCAGCTGAACACCCTGACAACTGGGCTGGCAGTTGTATCTTTGACAGATACTTCTGTCATGTTTCACCAGGTTGAGTATATTAAAATTAAACAAGTCTGTAATTGTTTCCACTTTCAAAAGAAACAAGTGTTTCCAAGCAAATGCTAATTGCAAATTACTGTTAGGAAATCTGAATATAGGAAAGTTAGGTGAATGGTCTGTTCACATTTATTAAGTGCACAGCAAGGAGAGCAGAGAAAATTGTCTGATGTTTTGATCACAAAACGACCCATCTGTTCTCTGAGAACACCATTACTTATTCATCTAGCTTTGGCTACAATTGCTAAGCGGTTACTCGCTCCTGAACTCGGAATGCTTTTTACTGAATTCAAACCTAACACCCATCGAAGAGTAGTGGAAAACACTGAGACAGTTTGTTCCTTTAAATCCTTTCCTAATGCATGCTTATATCTGAATTATCCTACTTTTCAGTTCATTCAGCAGCTCTCATAAATACTACCTGTTGGTGGGTTTGTAGTAATCCCACGCATTAGTAACAGCTCCAGTATATTTCAGCAAATGAGATGTTAAGTATCATGATATTTGGGATGACATAGTGCAGTATCTTTAAATAGCCATGTTTTAGGATCTGTTGATCTTCCCAGGAGACACTATTTTTTCCACTGATATTGGAGAAATATACACAGACATTATCTGCATTCAGTTTATACAAACACTGTCCATTACAATAGCACAAGCACAATCAATCTGCTTGCAGAAGGTACACGTATGGGATCAGCAGCATTCCTGTATATTTTTCGGTTACTCATCATAAGCAAGTGCACAGAAGTGCACCCTGTGGATTCCCCAAAATCTGAGCTGACCTTCACCCTGATCTCTGTCATCACTAAAAACATGGAGATGAAGGTAAGTTATGAGCTCATGTAAATCAGTCAAGCTTCATTAACCTCAGAAGAACTGCATCAAATTAGTCAAGCTGAGGACCAGACCCTTAGTTATTCTCTCAGTAATAGAATTACTTTAAGACTTGGTACACGGGACCATTTAGGGCGGCAGCATGGCCGAGTGGTCTAAGGTGCTGGATTTAGGCTCCAGTCATTTCGATGGCGTGGGTTAGGGACTCAAGCACAGATCCTATGAGGAGAGGCTGAGGGAGCTGGGGCTGTTCAGCCTGGAGAAGAGGAGGCTCAGGGGAGACCTCATCACTCTCTACAACTCCCTGAAAGGAGGTTGTAGCCGGGGGGAGGTTGGTCTCTTTTCCCAGGCACCTCTCAGCAAGACAAGAGGGCATGGTCTTAAGTTGTGCCAGGGGAGGTTTAGGTTGGATATTAGAAAGAATTTCTTTACCGAGAGATCAGGCATTGGAATGGGCTGCCCAGGGAAGTAGTGGATTCTCCGTCCCTGGAGATATTTAAAAAGAGACTGGATGTGGCACTCAGTGCCATGGTCTAGTAACTGCAACGGTAGTGGGTCAAGGGTTGGACTTGATGATCTCTGAGGTCCCTTCCAACCCAGCCAATTCTATGATTCTATGATTTTTATAAGCAACTGGGAATTATTGCAAAGGAACTCAGACATTAAATACAAATTAAAATGTGTAATGGGGATTCTCACTGTATACTTTAAACATCTAATGCAAAATTTAGACTTTTATTCTTGCTTAGTTGAAAACAATTTCTTTCCTCACCTGTATAGTTCAACTGAGGATGTTTCTTTAACAGTAGTTCTAATAGAAAGTAACAGTAACAGAATTTGATGTGATTCATTTATGAAGAAAAAAATGCTTTTGCCTAAAAGAAATTATCATGGCCCTGTTGGGTTTCCAGAAGTAAATGTCTGCTTTAATGCCTTAGAGGAAACAGCCAGTGGAAAAAACTCAGCTAGCTATGAGCAAAAGGATAAGTAGTTCCCAAAGGATCATATTTTAGATACTTTTTTCAAGATCTAAAAGCTGTAATGGCATCAGATAAACTTCCAAATTACCAAGCTGGTCAGGTTTCACTGAAACACAGAGAGTGTTCAAATGTTCCCAGGCATCATCTGATCTGGGACAGGAGGTGTCAGGGAGATGGTACAAGCACAGTCACTTCTGCTTTGCCAGTTTGTCTTGCTCCTTCGAGTCTGGATGCAGATGCCCTGACTATCCGCACCACACTTGTGCTGATTCACTCCCAGATTCTTTTCTGAAGTGATCAACTGGTTTTCTCTGAGAGGACAACCTGGAACAGCTGCTATGGTATTTTGCTCTAAAATCTACCAGAGGGGCAGTGTGGATACTGATCCTGCCATGTTCTGTTCACTCCTCCAAGGACAGTTTCTCAATAACAGCCCTTGTGCCCTCTTATGCCCTCCTAGCATAATGAGAGTCATGTAATATATGCCTGGCTACATATGATAAAAGCAGAGTTTGAAGAGAATTTCAGGCACTTTGACTGCAAAAGCCATATTAAATAGTAATTATGTCCCTAGGTCCCCAGGGTACTGCATAGGAACCACTTGGGCTGCTTCAGCTTAATCCAGGAGGTCCGAGCAGCACTGCCTGGTGCTGATGCCAAGCAGCTCCCAGCTGCCCTGCATCCAGCTGTCTGGCTCCAGAGGGGAGGAGACAGAGGCAACAAGCTGGAATGGTCTCTGCATTTAGGGAAGAAGCTGATTGCTAGGAAATGAAGCAGTCATGGGCTGCTGCCTTGCCTCTGGTTTTGAGTGCTATCCAGGATAGGTAGCATTAGCTTAACCCAGGGAATTGTGGCTGAGCTTGGGGCCACAATTCAGCTGCAATGGTCCAAAAGGACAACACTGAAACAGCATGTGAAGAAGCAGAAATGTCACACATCCAGTAGAACCACCCCTCATCCAAAATTAGGGTATAAAATCCATGAGTTCTTATTTTGTCTGTGAAAGTAGTTCCCTGCTCTTCCACAAGTAGCATGGCAAAAAACAAAACCAAAAACCTGATTAGTGGCATGATGCATTTTAAACTAAAGTAATCATTTAGGTTATGGAGGAGCACAGGACAGCTCTTTCTTTTACAGACTATAAAAGTTGGTCTTTTTTTCTTTCTGTAAGTCAAAGAATAAGTCTATACAAATGTTTCTTAATAGTAATGAAATACTTTCAAGATTTACATGCTAAATTTAACTATTATCTTTCTGGAAAATGATAATTCATGTTTTGCTGGACTTCAGCAAGGTAAAACAAATTTTTAGTTACAATGCCACAGATACAACTACAATTTTAAGACAGAGAAGAAAGGACTTGTTAGATATGTAAAGTGGGCAGGAACTGCAGGTCATCCTGAAAGTAACTATCAGGCTGCAGGGACTCTACTTGGAGAATTCCTCAAGGATCATTGTAAAGATTTAGCTCATTTGATCTTTTCATCAGCAAAAATATAAAGAAACCTACAGGAATGTGCTCTCTCAATCTACAGATGACAAAACCAGACAGAACCATCCTGCAAGAAGGAGAATGATCCCAAGGACTGAAATATAAAAGATCAGATGGATTCTGCCTGTATAAAATGGAATGTCAGTATCTGGGAACTAACATAAAGTCCTGCTAAAATCTGAGGGCTATTTGATGACGTGATATATAAATGTCTAGTATCATGTCTAGAATCTTGGTAACAGGAAAGAAAATGTGAAACACCTCCTGCTTAGAAGCTGACACTCTCTTAACTGTATGCTGGGATTGATTCAAGGTTATTTTACTCCTAAACTAAACTGAACAACAGCAACGTCTTGTCAGGACAAATTAAGTTAAGGCAAAGAGCTATTAGTCTTTTTCTCAGCCGTGTATGCATTTCTTACTGATGTTATACTTACTAAAAGCTAAAATAGCACAATATGAAACAAGCTGTCAGGTGGTTTATGCCCAAAATTCAAATCAACCTTGAAGTTTGTACAGATTGTCTCCCACATTTAAACCATACATATTTTAAATTCATAGCCTTCTTGCTGAGGGAGAAAATGAACTGGCAATAAACACTACTTGTGTTTTTTATTCTGCTACTGCAGTAACTGCAGAAGGTACTTCCATTAACTAAAAAACTACCCTCACATCATCAGTGTAAACAGAAAAGCAGAAAGAAATTACACGCGTTTCTAAACAGCATCTGACACTGAGAAGTCCCTGTACAGGAAGAAACCTCTAGGGGTGTCTCTGTCACAGAGCAAAGATCCTGAATCAGTGCTGACGGCACAAACCCTGGGACTTGGAGCAGACTGACGTTGTGAAACAATTATTCACAGTGCAAAACAGATTCGATAGAGCTGTATCCAGTGCCAAACTGCTGCAGCATCACACCGCTTCTGGGGAGGGAGCCAGTACTCAGAGGCACCTCCAAAGATGTGGGGATTAGAAACTGAGCTCCACTCTGTGAGGGAAACATGCCTAGTAAGTTCAAACAAAGGAAACTTTGCACTTGGATTCACCTTCAGTTCCTCACTTGAAGTGTGTTACCAGGTTATTATCCATAGTTTTTTATGCCAGGATCCACTTGTCTGAATACAAAAAATGTCCACAGGAAAGGAAGTGGAGCCACGAATCAGACTAGCCAGCCAAACCTGTCCCTTATTTTTTTACTTAGGGAACTTGTTATTGTCACTTCTTTTTTACTTATCCCCTTATGCTTAAAAAAAGAAGTTTACTGTACCTCCTTTGGGAGCTTTGGGATAAAAAAAAAATGTGGAATTGTGTGGCTTCAGTTAAGCTGTATCAGTGAGAAGCAGAAGCAAAGTCCTGCTGTCCGTCCGGCAAGGCGTCCTAGGTCCAGGCAGAAGCAGTCTGCAAAGGAATTTCCTAGACATTTCCTTGTTTTTTATGTTCTGTGTATAAAATGCAATATAGTTTTTCTTTCTTGCTCCAAACTTGCTGAGGAAACAGCAAGAAAGAGAGAATGAGGAAAAAAAAAACCTACAAAAATGTTTAACGGTGGAAATCCATACTCAACAGATGTATTTAGGAACAAACTAACTGAAAACTAGAGGGGAACTTAGGCAGAATTTCAGCAATTAAACCTGAAGGCAAGAGCAGCAGATAATAAAACCAGAAGAAATGAGCATTTTTCATGTCGACATTATCAGTCATATTTTGTGACAATTCAACAGGCACTTTGTTTCTACTTCAGTGTGATGCAAATTTGATCAGCTGCACCTAAGCCACCGTCAGCAATTCAGACCATCCAGAGATCAGAACAGGCACAATTTTCCTGCCTCCCCTTGATACTGTGCACTGTAAATAGGAAGAACAGGTTCAGAGGGAAAGTGATTGCCATGATGAAATGTGTGAATTATAAATCCTGCAGTGGGGAGCTGTTGATGTAAACCGTGTTGGGAGCAACGCTGGATTCCCTATAGCATGGGCTCTGCTCAGATGGGAACAGGTTCTGCAGCACCAGTTCACAGTGTAAGGTCAGGTACAGAAACTGGCCAGCAAACAAGCCAGCCCTTTACATCCTTCTGAGGGATAAGAAGCACTAACATTCCTAAGAATCTAATTTACAACTATATTAAGGACAATTTATGCTAACAGAGTAGTCCAAGGGGCCTTATAGGTAATCGAGGCCCTATGTCTCAGACACTATTTCAGTTCATGCATCTGTACAATAATAAATACTTTATTACCTTAATTATTTCAGGGCCTAACTAATAATGTGTGTGAAGTGCTCCAAGATCCCTTAGATGAAAGAGCACAGAAGAATGATGTATAAAAATATTTTTATACATTTTATATTTTTAATATAAAATATATATAAAATATATTCTTAATATATTTTATTAATCTTTAAAACGAGTTTTACAAACCAAAAGCAAGGCACAAGGATATCAAGCAGACAGTCATGATGTACTTGCCAGTTTTCACAGCTCCTTGCCTTCTCCTTGCCTGCTCCTGCTACTCAGCTCAGACCGATGTGGTTGAACAGTTATTTCTATTACATCTGGACATTATCATCTTAGAGGAAAGCACAGCACAGGTGCATTCAAGCCTGCAAGTGTTGTATGTAGAAATGAGGCCATGGAAAGCCATGGACACAGCATTGTATAACGTAGAGGCTTCTGCCTTTTTGCTCTGCATATTCTTTGCATACTCATGGGTACTGTCTACAAGAGAAAAAGCTTGATTCCCTGGGTTAACACCTGCCTCTGCACTCCTGGTGCACTGAGAGTAGGAGACATTTGTCCTCAGCACTGGAATTCTGTTGGAGGAGAAGTACCTGCTGTAACCTTTAGCAAGATCAGCAGAAGGCTCCCTTTCACATCCAGGTATGGTTTCCTTCCCTGCCCCCCAGTTTCTTCAGTGCTGTTCTCACAGTTCAAACTAGTTTTATGGCCTCTTATCTGGTAAAAGAAGCAACCCTAAAACATTCTCCAAATGTTCTTAAAATCTAGAAATGGTTTAATTTTAAGAAACAAACTTTCACAGAAACAGAAGACAGACTATAGCTGTGTCACTAAGGCCAGGATGTCTATCAAACCATTCATCCATTGCAAGAAATACAGCTCTTAAAAGCCTTTAATAAAAAAACAAGGCAAACTCAAACAAAAACCAAACAACAAAACAAAACAACAAAAACAGTAAAAAAACAGAAAAAAACCCAACCTGTTTTTTAATAAGTGTACCTATCTTAGAGTCTTATGTGTATAAAACAGTCCCAGTTATAAGTGATCCGTATCAGCTCCTCTTACAAAGTACATCATTATGATTCAGCAGAGGTGAAAAGAACAGGGTGTACCAAGCAATACCCTACACAGAGAGGCTTTCACATCATACTTTCAAGGTCAGCCCCTTAGTGTTCTGTTCTGTCAGCTGTTTCCCCATGTTGACATGGAGAAAGATAAACAGAAAAGCAAGGCAGAATTATTGAAGGATAACAATATTTAAAGTATCTTCAATACAGACTTGAGTTATCCTGAATACTGTAATTCAGAAATAAGGTTTCAGTTGACCAAGGTAAAATTAATTTACTTAAAGAGAATTTGTTTCTAATGAGAATATCACAGAAAGAGAATTCTGAAATAAATGTATGAATCCTGCAGTAAATTAATTTAGTTTAATTTTGCTTAAGTGTCCCTGCGCAGACATGTCTTTAACTTACACTCCTGCAGTAAACTTGTAGAACAGAAGATCTTTCTAAATCTTTCGATGCCTTTGAACAACAGCGGGAAAAGGTGGAAGTACAGTCATGTTCAATGACTTCTGGTATGAATTGTGGTTCAGGGAGGACTGATTTTTAAGATGCCTATAATTTTGAAAGTGAAACTGTGTTGCCAATTGTATTAAAGTAAATCAACATTTTCCCTCTGCAACTAAATGTGGATTTAACTAACATGACAAAAAAACAGCCTTCAGACAGGAAAAACTGAAAGTCACAGAAAAATGCAGCATTTGAGTCTCCTCTATATATCAGAATAATGGCAGCACTTCTGCTAAACAACATGCCCTTTTGTGAGAATGGGTAGAAATCACCAGCCATCAACATGACTTCATGAGATAGGGCTGTGCTAACAATTTCACACTGTACTGGGAATTGCTGCTTAAATTCTATGGGCTTGGTCACTTAATGGCTGGCTGACCTTTTTTTTAAGGCAAACGTATGCTACTTTCTTTCCCAGAAGCATTTATTTCTCTTGCTCTAAAGTAAGGCAGTACCACAGTGAGCAGGCTGGATGCAGAAGCAGGAACTTGCAGGTGGCAGAAAGGCCACCCGTGCCCACCCCTCCCCGGGGACTCCCACAGGAGGCGAGGATGCCTTCCACACCAACGCAGCATTTAACAACACTCTCACCCAGACACACTTTTCTGAAGCTGGCACAGCAGAGGGAAATCTTTTGGACTTATTCCATAGTTTTCAAGAAATGTTGCACAATGAAGAGTATGTGCTGGGTAATTTAAGAAGCAAAGATGAAGTGTTCAGTTTTGCTATACCTCAAAAGATGAAGCATCCTGTAAGTTTTCTGTATGGGCAAAGAGCTCATCTTTCCAGCAGTCTGATGCCTTGCATAGCAAGGTTCACTGGTCAGTTTATACACTCATAGTGAAAGATCCTTTGTAAAGAAAAACCCTGTGCTCCCATTTATGTTGCTTTGAATGAAAAACAATGCTAAAATGATCTTAGTGCAAACCTTGGGATGATTTTTATTACTATAAAAGTGTTTAAAACACATCTGGTGAACGCTATATTTTGGCTAGACAAACCAAAGACAAAAAGAGAAGAAAAGAAATAAAATGAAAGATCCTTGTGGAAGCAAGGTCATTAAGTAGGATCAATGCCCATTTGGACAACCCACAAATGCTCCGATGCTCACATGTAACTCAAGTGGCTTAAAAGACACAAAAAAATCAATACATGAACATTCTGTTAAGTGCTTAAGTGAATATAAGGAGTGTGCATGCTGTTCTCAAGCATTTGACATGATAAACAGGGAAAAATTTGCTTCACTAATGTCACCAGGAAATGGTGAACAGAATTTAAATATATGGCCTCTTTGGTTATTAAGTGGAAATGATTAAACCTGTAAAAGCTGAGAACAAGAAAAGGCACTAGACTACATCACCTGCCATAGAAGTTCTTAAATTATTGAGTAATGGAGTTGTTGGAATGGTTTTATGTTAACTGCAAGGGAGCCATGCTATTGCTATTTTGTGAAAACTCAAGAGAAAGAGTAAAACTGTTCAGAGTATTTATTTACCTTAGGCTATTTCTGTTACTTACCACAACTGCAGTGACATGAATTTTCTTTTCATCAGAAAATAAAGCAAGCTCATAACATGGCAACTTTTGTCAAGCTTAATAAAGTACAAGAAGAGCTTTTCTTGTCACATTTCCAGGTCTTTCCATAGTGTTATCTGTGTAGTAGATGATAACAGCCTGTGCCATACCCCAGCTGCATCATACAAACAAAATAAATGCAACAGCAATTGTATGCTGCAAATTTTCAGTGGAAAGCTTCTTCTATCCAATTAAGCTGTGACAAAGAAGCTGCTTGCATTTTCAACTTCACAGAAGTATAACTCCAGTATCTGCAGGCATCTGGAACTTATACTGTAGATCACTATATGTAATGTACCTCAGGCACCACAGATATTTGCTGCAGCAAGGCAATTAACTCTACTTGATGCAGTGTAAGTGCTAAAAAATGAAATATATTTATCAAATATTTCTATTTTTTATGTAACAGAAAAAAAATATTTATGGCAGTCAGTGCATGGACTCTTTAGCTTGGTTCTATTAGTACTTAAAGAATCATTGTTCAAATTTTTAAGTTTTCTCTTGCACTCACAATTCAGCCAACCAGCATACAATCCTCATGATTTAACTCAGAAAAGAAAAATAAAGAAACATCAGTTTTGATTAAAATAAAACCATTTGTATTTTTAACTTCCTTGGTTAGTTTCATATTTGATTAGCTAGCACATTAAAAGGACTGGTATGTGGTTTACTCTGAAGTGAAATACTGTTTTAGACAACACAAAGAAACAAAAAATTCTGCCACTGTGTATGTACATGTATACAAAGTGTTCCCCAGGGGTGACAAATGTTATTAATGCTCACACAGTTACTTTTTTCTACCACTGTTGAGCAGAACCTAATAGAGGGATTAGGTGTCAATAAATGTGAGGCTTTCCTTGCACATCAAAAAGCCCTGCATATAAAACTTGTGGATATTTCAGATGCTGCTCCCAGCAGGGAGGTTTCAGTGGGTACTGTGGCCACTGCTGGGAACACACAGTTCCTTGCCACTGATTTCTAGACCAAATTTTAAACAGATCAGTGTAAATTTACCACTTGCTTAAAGGAAACACATTTCTTGTATGTCTTGATGGGCTGTATTTTATGATCATGTCATTCAGTTTTGAGAAGCTCACTTGCCTCATGGACAGATTACTGTACCCACTGTTTAATCTACTAAGCTGGCTGTTTAATACAGTGTGCAGTAACACTGTTACTCTGCCCTGGTAATCTTCTACATCCACTTTCTTAAATGTCAAGTATTAGATGAGAGAACTACACTCTTGTCTTGGGGTTTCCTAGTTGACTTCAGTTGAAATCTTTTTTTCTACCATAGTATAATTTTTTTTTTAAATTTATGAAGAATTCCAAATTTGAAGTCATAAAACCCCATGTTTTTCATCTTAAAAACGAGGCCCATAGGATTAATCTTCAATTCAAGAGGATTTTTTTTAAAACTTCAAGTATTGTGGTGTGTTGTTTTAACTATTATCATCCACCCAAAAATCTGCCATGGTTCAGAAAATGAAAACAAAATTCTGCACATATTCTGATCTAGATAAAAAGTTTGTATAGTGAGGTAGATAGTCTTAAAGCTTAGTCTTAAAAATTTACTAAACCTTAATGAAAAGAATAACAACAAAAAGAGAAAAACCTAAAAATGACAAACCCTTTACTCCTACAAACACCTATAGCTGAAATGTTGTAAGCATTTTTAAAGGAAAAATTCAGTGTTTACTGAGGATGCCCATTTCATTGCACATAGACAATAAGAAAAATTAAAAAGTCATGTCTGTCATACAAAGGAGACTCAGCAGGACCTGATCCCACACAAAGCTAATTGCTTCTTACTGGCATTAGGCACAAGGAAATGGAATTGTGCAAGTGTTTAGGGTACCAAAATTAACTGCCAAACTAAGGCAAATGATTGAGCACTTCTGTCACTGAGATTCTCAAGGGCACAGGAGGGCTGTCAGCACTGGGGTGCACACCATGAGCACTTTCATATTTCAGTATGAAGCTCCATCATGTTTCTCTTTTACTTTTGTAGTTGATGTTCCCTGGAGATGTCAAACACAGCTCCACTCCACTGTCAACTTTCATGTATGTAGTATGCCACTTCTGCCAGATGATTAATGTTCAAATTCTTAAAAGTCATCACATTTGTCTATTTCAAATTCTGTATCATGAGATAATATTTTAAAGCATGGCAGTTCTAGGTATTTGCAGTAACTAAATGCATTCATTCTTATTTTTAAAGAAGGGCTGAAATTTAATAGTGGTGCATGGTGGGAGCTGAGAGATTTATTTACCTTGCTAGGAGTGATTTATGAAAGTCTTGTTATGGGAGAGAAAATTACTTTAACTGAAGGTGAATTATTGTGCACAGCTTAGCAGCATAATATCTTTAGTACCTGTAAAAATATAAATGACAGCTTTAAGGTTCTGATGGAAAGAAACATAGTTGAGACTGCCAATCACTTGGGAACACACCAGTAAAGTAAGTCTCTCCTGAAGCTCAGACAAAACCTAAACTTTTCCTTAGCTTCAAACTAATTCAGTGAATGTTCTTTTTTCTCCACCTGTTATAAAAGGGAAAACTTCTTTTCCAGGTCTTCTAGGACTTTAGGAAAGATGCTTTTTAAGTAGATTGATTTAAAAGAGTCCTAGATCTCTGGTCTCTGGAGCAAGACAGCATTTTGGAAGTGCTAAAATTCAGACCTGTGAAGATTATTCCTGGTGCTACCTAGTATATACATTGAGGATTAAAGACAGTTCTGTTGCATCTTGTGCTAGTGAAAGACTTGAAGAAGAGAAACTCAGAAAACTGAGAACTCATGCAGCTACAGAGCACTATGTAAAAGGCAGAACGTAGCTACCAACCATCCCGAGCCCCAGCGCTTCCCAAGTGTGGTCATCGTGCCACAGGGCTGTCAGCAAGGTGAAGTGACAGGAAGAAATCCCAACCAGGCAGAGCAGATCACAACGGGATGGCTCTGGACTGTTATGCAACAGGAGAGAGTGGTGCAATGCAGACACTGCCTGAGCAAGGCATTCAGCTGGGAACTGAAATAGTCCAAGGGATTTCACATTTCTTAGCATCTGCTGATAGAATTTCATGTTGCTTCCTGATGAAGGCCTTAAATAATTAATGAATTTCTCTTATTATTACCTTAGAATAGTATCTCATCTATGCCTTTGTGTAAGAACAGGTACAGCAGAAAGTCCAGGAATCTTCATTCTTCCCGTTTGCAGCTTGCAACAGTGTTGCCCATTCCCCTGGTGAGCATACAGCAATCACAGATGCTGAGAACAGCTTGATGCAATATACTGGCACACTCCTAGGGAATGACACCACATGCCTTTCCATTCCTTCCAGTGGGATTTTATAACTTTGTTTTATTGTAACCTAGTAGTTTCCGAGCAATATGCCAGGTAAAGAAAGATTCTGCACAATATATGAGCCTTTGCATCTGCTCTTTTACTTAGAGAGGACATTTTCAACTGCTGAAAACCAACAGAAAGGCAGAAAGATGAGCAAAACTGTTGTTGATGCCATTATTGTTCAATGACTTGGAAAGGACAGCAGAGGGAGTTTTGTCATCTTAAAGTGTATTCATACTGTTTCTGTCCTGCTCCCTGACATGTGCTTTAGATTACCTCTTTGTAAGGGTGAAGTAATTCTTAACAGAACATTTTTCTGGGGAATATAAATATTAAGAGACGTAGGTGCTGGAATACTGAAGGAAAAAAAAAGTAAAGAAATGAACAGACAAGCTCTGTAATGTATGTGAAGTCTGCAAGTCAAGAGCACAGATTGTGTCCTGAATAATGCATTTTGTTTGGAAAGTACTCTAAATAACTCAGCAGAGAACACAGTGTATAAGTAAGACAATTAGACAATTTCACCAATTAAGCTATGGTCTACCTCAATATGAGAGTCATTATTTACAGCTGAGATTGAACACTAATAATATTTGTGAAACAACATGTTTAAGGGGGACTTCAAGAAACCTATTTCCTTGTAATACATACAAAAAGTAGATCATTCTTGGGTATGAAATAAACAATAGGACAAAATAGTCCAACCTAGATAAAAAAAAATGCACTCATATTCAAGGATCCTCCTATGTAAGTGGCCTAATTCCATTTTACAAATCCCAGGGAAATAAAATGGGACCAGTACTCAGCATCTTTGAAAGTTGTATAGCTTCTATGTAGGATCCCTAAAATGACATTCTGAACTATGAAGGCAGCTTCAAAATTCGCATTTTGAGGGAGTGGGTCTAGTGTAATCAAGTAGCAACTGAGGTGGGGCAGTGCTTTAGAAAGACACCATTTCTGGCCTCCCAGAAACACCAGCCTCTTCTGACTGCAAAGCTGTGATTTGGAAGCCAAAGATTTGGAAGTCAAAGACTCTTCTGCTCTTACTGCTAAAACTACTCCTAGCAGACAAGAAAGCAAAGAAAAAGTTTCAGATACTGATTAATTTAGGTGATAATCCCAAGGGGAAAACTGATGGTCTCCTAGAGAGTCTAGGCAAAGTGTAAGGGGAATAGCAAGTCAAAATCCTTTACACAACAGAGGCACTTGGCATATTATCACTTTAGTTAATAAAATAATGCTGAAGAAAGTTAGGGAAAAGCTTAAGATACTTTATCTGTTACTCTTAAGTATTTGCTGAGCTTAACGGTTTAAAAACCACATCTTGCTATTTAACTATCACATCATATAAGTGCATGCCAATAGCCAGGCATACTGACACACCACTTCTACTGACATGTATTTAAATAGAGAAGATGGAGCACTGAACAATTCATCTAGAACGTGAAATTATGAAATAAAATACACAACTCTTTTTTTTAAAAAAATTATGTATTTTTGTAATTGGCTGGATTCTGTCCATTTCCTATTTTATTTTCTTGTCAAAGCTATTCAATTTTGGATCTCTTTTTGTTTCAAAATTCCTTTTTTTGGCCCAAAATTCTTTTAAACAAAAAAATTCCAACTGTGTGTCTAATCAGGATACCAGAAAGATATATGAAATTCACAGACTACTGAGATTTATGTAGAGCAGTACATTTTCAGAAAATGTAAACTGGCAGATACCAGACTAACATTTAACCTTTTAATGATTTCACACACTGGCAAACACTAGAAATAAAATAGTGAGAAGAATTATTTTAAAATGCTTGAGAACACCTGCCCTGGGACCTTCCTGAGCTTTAACCATGATTCTTAGATTAATTAACTTGGAAGTACAGTCCCAGATCCCGGAGTCCTTCTGGATGCCTTTTGTCCTATTCTGCCAAGCCAGAAGATCCAGTACTTATGGCCCAAAGGAGGAAAAATATTTCTGCTGAGAAATTACTGTACCTTGCTTCCTGTGGCTGTTGGAAGAATGTACTGGAAGGAAAAGAGATATACTCAGTTTCCCTGTAGCCTATGGATTATAATCTACCTTTAAAGGGATGCTGGCAGAAACCTCAAGTTATAATTGCTGTCAGGGTGGCAAAACATTGATGGGATTTGCTGATAATAGCACTTCACCTAAAAACGTCTGTTTGCACTGTCAGAAATCTCACTGGAATTAAAAAAATATTCTCAGTATCAGAAGGAGTCATAGTTTCTCTTCTTTTTCTTTCAGATTTTATTTTATGTAGTATTTTAGTAAATATTGAATAGCCATACGTTAATAGCTATTTTACTGGAACATGTCTCCCTGTCAAGGATTAGTACAGAAATTTTCAGTACAGCAAGTTTCCTATCATAGAATCAGAAAATCCCAGAATAGTTTGGGTTGGAAGGGACCTTTAAGTGTCATCTAGTTTCAGCCCCATTGCTGTGGAGCTTTTCAACTCTTGGTGGGAGGAGACTCATGAAGTATAAAAAATTTATTGCAGTGGAAGTATTTACTTAAATGCTCTTTGAATGGAGGATGTAAATCCTTCTAGCTGGCTCGCAATTTAAGAGACTTCAAAAGGTAGTCTTTGAAGTTTAGAAAAGACCTTTGAAGTCGCTGAATATGCAAAAAAGAAATTGAAGTGTTTAGCACAAAGTACTGAACTTCATTAAGTGTTTTTGTCAATTAGAAAAAACAGCCAGTTTTGCATACCAAAAGAAGAAAATCAGTGTATCTTGTTAAAAAGTCTTCTCATCTCTCCTGACAGAGCCTCTGAAGTTACCTAAGGGTTACCAACTAACATGCAACCCCATTAGGAATACACAGACTGGACACAGTGCTCCACTTTGGAAATGAACCTGGCTATCATATCAGAATAATGATTTCTATTCTTACCAGCCCAACTGATACATGCTCCTGCCCCTGGGGCAGAGCTGCAGCTTTGTAGTGTCCTGTGCATTTCTCTTACTTGCCTTTGTTTAGCTCAGGGCAGCATCTGCATCTGACACAAGCACTTTGAGCTAGGACTTTATCTATGGTCATGCTTTGATAATTCTGAAGGCCTGAACTGATTTCAGTTTTATTAACTCCCTCTTTAGAAGGGAGATATACTTGGAGAGAAATTATTTTTTTCATTTCCTTAGACACATCTTTTGTAAATAAGCACAAGTAAGCTGAAAGGCCCCAATTAATGGACTTGGTGAAGAAGTGCTCTTAGCATTAAAGATGGGAATTCTACTGCCAGGGTACAGATACAAAAATAATAGGAGTCAAGTTTTCAAAGAGTAAATATGGGAACAACTATTGGGATGAAGTCTGTGCACAAAAATGTACCAGCTGCACAGGCATGCTTCATAGGTACAGGAGGGAGGCATCACCCTGCCTGATGAGGCTAAACTAAATGTTAAACATTTTCAAGCCCAAGACCTAAGCTTGAAGTAAATAGTACATCTGCAGCAGGCAGATACCACAAAAGTCCTTTTCTTGCTTATTCAGTCATGATAATGTACTAGGGGCACAAGTCAGAACAATCTTCCTACAAGAAACCTTTAATACAGAGTGCAAGGGACACTGATAGTTTCTGTTTGTAACTCACTGGTAGTTAGGAATCCATGAGTAGCTGGTGAATACTGTTACTTTGAAAAAACTTTCCCAACCTGGTGCTTCTGTCTGCTTGATCAAAGCACTGAAGTTAAGCATAGGGCTGCTTTGGTCTGCTGATTTTACAGCTTCTAATTCTTTCTCCCTGGAGTAAGACAAGGTAACTAAACTAGGCACATTTTCTGATATAACCATGTCAATAAAAAAATAAAAAAGATACAAGTACTGCTATTATTGTTCTGTAGCACCTACATAATCGTGAGCGGGGGTTGTCACGGGGAGTACCAGCTCGGCATAAGAAACAGGCAACACATGGATTCAGGAAACAAATGGGGAGTCCAGTGTTAGAGGGGGATGATTTTTGGTGAAAAGGAGAGGTCAAAGCATACAGGCTGCATAGTCACTCTGATTTTTCTGTCATCACATGGGAAAAAAGACTTAAGGAAGAGATATGAAGGCAGACAACAGTTAGTTCTGGGAATGATGATGGAAGCTCATGCTAAGCCTGAAGATCTGGGCTTGAAAATGTAACAGATGAGTTATCACACTGATATAATTGGTACTGAAGAGGTTGGAAGCTGATGTATTAAGAACATCAGGGCTGAGAGACACGTATGGCATAAAGGAGAGAGGGTATGGTATAAAAGTTGTGATACATGCTGGAATATTTTAAAATTTTCCCAGAGTGGGATCCCTTGAAAAATAAAGAAAAAAGTGTCAAACATCAGTTCTAAAAGGAGGAAAACAACAATACAGACATGGAGATTCTGAAATAGGGAAAACGCCCCTGGGAAAACAAACAGTGATTCTTCAGCTTAGTTTCTTGCCCATGTAAGAATGTATTTTAGTTGGTAGCCAACATCTACATAACACTTGCTTGGCTGTTGACTGTCATAATACTTTAGGCTACAGCTAAGAATAGAACTGGCAGAACTGAAAGGCAACAATAAAACAAATGATGTAGTTTTATGGTATTTTAGTCCATACAGGAGCAGAAGGCACTAAATGCTCACACAATTAAAAAATACAACATTTTCAAAGCAAAGTTACTGATAGCTCAGATTAGCCTGTGTAGATTTGAGGTCTTGACAGAACCAATCTTGGAAAGTTCAGATACAAAGGTCTAAAAATCTAAAGATGGAAACTAAGATGTCAGAGGTTCCTCTTGTTATAGGCAAACCTTCATCCCTGCTAGTTAGAGATGAAACCCAAAACTTTTTAAGCATCAAGTTATTACGTTGTGCTACATTCAGCTTTGCTTTTAGGCAATTCCCTTCCACATAAGCCTTAATCTCCCAAACTTAGACACCGAGACTTATAAAGCTAACTGAAAATAAAGAAGATATTCAAGAGTAAAAAAAAGAAAAAAATTGGTAACACCAGAGGGCTTTTTAATTTTTCAACTTCTAACATATACTAAGAACACATATTTAACTTCAGAAAGTGTAGTTTCCTGGATATTTTTGTAGAAAACAATAAGACAGCCAATCAAATGAGCAAGGGATTTGGCTATAACTTACACATATTGTACAAATCAAGAGTTATGGAGCCAGAATTTCAGTTAGTGTAAACTGTTCCAACTCCAGTGACTCCAGAGCAAAGATGAGTTACACTCACTGCAGATCTCACTCACACTGTTCCAAACTTTTTTAAGGAGTCAGAAGTGGAAATGCTTAGCATCCCAATTTGCCCAGTGGCAACAAATAGGTATTTACATCTTTCCAGGCACCTGGATCCCAGACAACACCATCTGAAGGACATGGATGACATGTTTTCAGTAGCTGCCACCTAATTTCAATCTGTCTATCTCAGGCCTCAGCCTCAGGGACCTTTATATTTCTTTCTTTGGCTGACCCCCTTTAATAAGGCCATGCCTTTTTATTTTTTTACTCCCTAAGTAGTCCCCTGCTTTTGGGAACATCTATTCTCCATATCCAACTTCATCTTCTGAAGCTGAAAGTATTTTGATACGATTTGTTATGAAGAAGGTAAAGACACACAGTTGGACTGGTCATCAGCTGACCACCTGAAAATTGGCCATTTCTGATGTCACCTGATTGACCAGACTAAATTTATTGTGGCTAAGTTAGCCTATCCACCCTTTTAATCTGATATTTTTTTTAAGTTTTTCCTTGCAGATATTTTCATTCTTAAGAGATACCTGATACAGCTGTTCGTGTTACTCAATATTTGGATTATTGCACTGAAGTTACTAGCAGTTACATCATTGACTTTCATACCTGAAATATCAGGCACTGATAACATAATATTTTTGGTCAATCTATATGTACTTTTCTCTAAACATAGATAATACAGAACAGTTTCACTGAAAATGCTTTACTTTTTGTACAGCCAGATGATATAGCTCTGCCTGCTCAGTCTCTACATTTTCAAGTCGGTTCTATCTACTTTTTGACTTTCTAAGCATGCTGAATCACCTCAATGTGTGAGTCATGCTTGGCATTATTGCATTATATTGTCAGATATGAGAAAATAAAAGTGAACCATTTATCATAAACAACGATTTTAAAATGTGTCATATGAAACAATGAATATGTATTCTCAGAATATTGCTCTATATCAGAAACAGTCACAAATTATTTTACTGATCATAATAAAAAAGTTGAAAATAAACCAAATCATGATACAGCTGTAGGCAATAATCTGCCATTTATCTTTACTGCATCTTAGACAGGAGCGTTTGAGATCTTATGTACATTATGAACAAGTGAGAGTCTGACTCCTAGAACACATTTTTCCACCCTTGCAGTGCTATAAATGCTTAAGGTCAGCTTTCATCCCAGAGTCTGACTGTAGGAAGGGAAGTGAATGTTGTCTGTAAGCCCCAAAAGCTCATGACAGTATTCTAAGCAATTGCTGTACCTAAAATATACTATTTCCTTGACACAGGACAGAAAAAAACAGCCCTTAAGGGAGAGAAGGGAAACTTAGTACCCACTGGATGGTTCCAATGCCTCTAATTCTTTCCCATTTGACTTGGGTTAAAACTGCTTTTTACTTTCTGGAATTTTAACTATTCTGACTGATATAAATCAGTCCAGTTCTCTAATTCATGTGAGAGTCATTCTGACCCTTGATCAATGTGAAAATTCCACTGAGGAAATATGTTCATCCATTTCTAAGAAATAGGCATAAGAAAATCAGACTGTGTCCTTAAAATGGTCCTGTATCTTAAACAGAGATTTTTATATTTTAGGAGGAACATCAGCTTCTGTCAAATACACCATCCACAGATGTGTTACTCAGCAAAAGCTTCCCAGACATCACACTATTAATCTGTACAATTTCTGCAAAACCCCTCTGCCACAAACCTGCAGTTCTATCCATGCAGAGGCAGTGCCCGAGCTCTCCTTCCCTAAGGGCATACTCTGATTTTTATGTCATTATTTCACTTTCTAGTCTTCAACAGTCTGCCACATTTCTCAAGTATTATGTATAACACAAGAAGGATGCAAAGGATCCCACTTAGAGATCCATCAGAAGCAGGCAAGAAGAGGATTTACTTTCTTGGCAGCAAACAGACCAAACTCAGGTTTACTGGGACTATGCAGCACTGAATGGGTTAATAGTTTCATTCCTCCACTCCCAGGTTCTTTGCTATTTAATTAGTAGATATATTTTACCTTTCCTTCACTAGAAAAGCTGAATGAATTGGCAGCACTAGGAAAACATCAAAAATATGACATGTCATTGTGTGATTAAAGAGTTTCTTAAAATGTATTCATACTAAGGGGATAAAAGGCCCTTCTTACTTTCTGCATGCAACCTTATTAATCATTTCACATCTTTGCCTGTAGCATTTTCTAAAGCAAAAAAGTCTTGTTGAGAGATAATTATAGAAGCAAAGATGGTACTATAAGAATTTATAAGGCATGCCACCCTATCCTTGTTGGTCACAGTCAGTGCATCCTTATCATGCCTAAACCAGCCTCATATTTGTGCTGTTACAGAATTGTTCTTGCCTTTTCACCAACAGATTACCAAGTTATTCTGAACCAGAAAAATGCTTTCAGTCTTACACTTCTAGGAAACATTTCCAAGAAAGACATTTAGTCATAGCCTTGTGTATGGCCCAAAGTGGTGGTTCTAAGAGAAACACTAATATGAGCAAGCTTCTCAATCTTTGACTAACTGCTGACTGCTCAGTTTGTGAAGTCTGAGCTGAGCTGCAAACACAGCTCTGCAGAGATATGAATCAGAGCAAGAGCAATTAGTTAAAAAAAAAAATAAAGTAAGAAGCTGTTAAAAATAATCACGTGATTTTTTTTAGTTCAGGTGTCCAAAATTATGCATCGTCAGTCTTTGCCTTGTATTTAGTCACTCATAGAGCCAAACATACATCAATTTTATTTGTGGAAATAGGCATTTGTGTCTAGAGCCTACATTTGCACGTGTATGTTAAGGTTTGTATGTAGAAAATTGGGAGTGGACATTTCTGCATATAGGCTGCAATTTTTAGCTTCTATTTCGGATTCACAAATGACCAGAGTTGAACAAAAGATATAATAAAAACCACAGAACTAAATACCAAAAATCCATTTTAAAAATATGCTACTAGATTGGAAAAGAGAGAGGGTAAGGAAGCAAGAAATGCATGTGACATTTTACTACAGAATCACAGAGAACACACACCACCTCATCAAGTTAAAGACTGTTTAAAAATGTCTCTGCTGCAGCTGAACCCCTTGCTGCTAGACAGAAAAGACATTTCTCATCAGTTTTCTCTGTAGTTACTAGAAACTCTTTGAGGAGTACTGACTAAGGTAAAGGCCAGGATGCTCAAGGGCAGGGCTGCCCTTCAGACAGCCTTAGGATTGGCATGGAGGAAGGGACCTAAAAGAACCATCTGAAAACCAGCAAGGGCACGTGGAAAGTCTTGTACATTCAGGTGATCTTCCACAGAGCTCTGCTGGAAAGGACTCAGGAGGCTGAGCGTGAGCCAGCAGCACCAGGGGATCCAGAGGAATGGTTTTCTCCTTTAGTCAGCACTCACCAGACCACAGCTAGAATAGCACCCACCTCACCTACCAAACACTCCACATTATGGGAAACAAATGTGTTATTCTCAGAACAAAAAAAACCACCACCACAACAACAAAAACCAACCAGAAAGCTTGAAAGCTACAGAATATGAAAGTGTTATTTGAGACATGAACATTAATCCCTCAGGGTATTTTCCTACTTCATCCTCCTTTCCCCTACTTTTCCTCAGACTTTCAGATGCTTTATGAAAAGGATGAAAAAACCCTTAAAAGTTCTATTTTAGACTGAAAACTCCTTTCTTTCTCATTGCCCCAGGATATATTTGATTCCAATAAGCTACATAAAAAATATATGTGGGATTTTCTGATACTCGGTCTGTCCTGACCTATTACTGTATGCTCTTTTGACACTGGGAGAATGGCAATGTAATAAGTGGATATTCAGAGGCTCCCTGCCTACATGGAGATTAGATGCAGCTGCTAACCAGCAAAATTCAGTTCATTGCTCACATTGAGAATTGTGGGGATTTTTATTTTTCTTTTTTTAGTTATATAAGGAGTATGCATACATGGATCATAATGCTTAACAAACATGAAGTAAACCTTCAAGACTTCAAGTTTCATAGATAGATGCTGTGTCTGACCAGGAAGGTTAGAATTGAGTTGGTCATAAATTCTCACCTTTTTTTTAATTGGAACTTAGCAAGTAATCACAACTATTTCAACTCGTCTTAGAATTTAAATTTAAGCTTTAGTTTTAAATGGCATTTTCCCAAATTAGGAAGAGTGTGGCCAGCAGGTCAAGGGCAGTGGTTATTCCCCTGAACTTGGTACTGGTGAGGCCAGATCTGGAGCACCGTGCTGGGCTCCCAGTTCAACAAACACATCCTGGATTGAGCCCAGCAAAGGGTCATGAGGTGTCTAAGGGGCAATAAATCAGCTACAGCAGTGTTGAGGACTACATGCAGGACTGAAGGTCTTCCAGCTACCTACATTCACATCCCAAGGCTGGTGCTAGCTCTTGGAGGAGAATCTTGAGATTAATTCTTTTGGGGCTTCTCCTCACAGTACTATTTCCACAGTACTTCTTTCTAACTGAAGTTCAGGAGTTAGTTTCATTATCTTGCAAAAGTGTTTGTCCTCAGACAAATATTCCTTGCCACCATCTCCAGTTATCTCAAAATAAAGATAAATGAAGTTGGCAAGAGAGTGTATGGAAGGAGACAAGTAATAAATAATAGAGCAGAAAATAAATATATTTAAGGACTGCAGTATGCAATAGGCCTGGGAGAATTTATCGCATTTCCTGAAAGAAAAAGCAGCTTTCTAAAAACAGCTGGTTGCCTACCATTGTCTGCTTTTTCTATGCATTTCTGAATTAAGAAATACAAGATTTTGTCACCTGATGTAAAAAATTAAAAGTACAATTTAAAAATGTCTAAGTGTTTACTTAAATTGATTTCTCTGGTTCCTTATCTTTTTTAGAATCTTAAAAATAAAAAAAGTTTAAAAATAAGTTTATTTTCTAAAGACTAAGAAACATTCATTAACATCTTGCTTATTGTAGATCAGCTGATTCACTTTTTGTCATATTATTGCATATGCATTGTGCATATGTGTATGCACACCTGGTCACACAAGTCCTTCTAGATATATTTTCAGGGAAATAATACATTACTTTATGTTTTAATACCTTTCAATTTTCTTTGCGTTTTCATAGGCATTTGAAATGCTCTGTTTTTAAAAGATCCTCTTGGAACTCATGCAAGGGGATTAGTCTTTTAAGCTGAAATCACACATTAAGTGCATGTGAATTAATTAGCAATGGAGTACCTTTCAAAAGGAATTAATTCCTTTGAGGCAGAAATCAAACATCTCCTTTACAACAGGCTTTTTTGACTTCTTCATACTGTTTTTCTCTTCTTGGCTCTTGTAACTACTCAGAGGTGACTTTTCCCACTTAACACACTTCACTGGGTCAGAAAAGTCATTTGCAGGGAGACTTGACAATTTATTACACTGCACCACAACAACCTCCTGTTTGCACAGGATAGCTACCTATCGCTATGAAATGGTTCCACAACTTTGAACCTAGTAAAAACCAGAGTCTATAGTGAATACTCAAGGAATAGGCTAAACTAAACCCTTAGATCACGGTCACTATGCAAAAAAAAAAAAGGCTGGATATACAAAGATCTTAGGCTGTATTTTGAAGGATACATTGGGACTCAATGCAATTTGGAAAACCCCTTACTCCTAGAATTTGCAATAAAGATTAATTTCTTATGCGTTCAGTTACAAAACAGTTATTTTGTTATCAAGTATTCAGTGCCCAGTATTTTATGCCTTGGAAAGTGAAGTATTTCAGGTAAGGGGAGCCACAGAATGTGCAGTCACCAGCTGCTGAGAATTTAATTATTAACAAGATTAATCAGTAAAACAAACCATTCAAAAACCTTATTTCCTTTCTCTCAAAACACTAAGTTCCCCTGAGAATAATACCTTAGATACTTAGATACCTTAGATACCTCTACTTAATTTCTTTTCTCCTCAACAGACCACAGAACTTCACTGAGCAGTGTGTAAGGGGTTTTGCCTTCCCTATTTTTCCTAATCCATTCCACTCCTCTCACTTCAGAGACCACCAGGAAAGCAGTCTCTCTGGCCAGACTGTGCCTAACAGGCCATGGTAGCTAATACTAATTTACATTAAAATGCATACATGGACTTTAAGTTATTTTTGATTAATCTGTTATCTCAAAAATTATTATTTTTTATTATTCATTTAGATATAAAACTCTTAATGGACTTCTCTCCACAAGGAGGATTTACTTTGAGCATCTCTTCTCAAGTGAGGAATGACAGTGAGGGAAAAAAATCTAGTTTCAATTTATTAAGTCTGCAGGGGTTTATAGATTAAAACAAGAACTTTTAAACTCAATAGAGACTGACGTTTCAGGACCCATGATCACTGCTAAGCTATAAGCCCAGTAAAAAACTGACTTGACTTCCAGTATTTCCTTGTTACTGTTTCTGTAAATCCACTCTCAGTCCTCTGACCTTTCCTGAGTGGGACTCTGGGGAGCTCATCCTAATGTTCATACAATGCTGTCTGACACAGGGAGCTCTCTCACCAGCACTGGATAAGCAGGAGCTAAATCTTCACTACAGAGGGCAAAGGTGGCCCCATGGGCATGTTTTTCCAGCTGGGCTAATTCAGCTTTCACAGCAGAGTGCAGAACACAGGTGTAAGGCAGGGCTGCCATGACCAGGGCCTGAGCTATTTCATCAAGTTCAGGCCCTGACATGATAATGCACCTGGCAGGGCTGACACACTTGAGAATGTTGAAAACATGTGAATTCTTCCGACCAAATCCTGCAGGAGGAATGCAAAATTCCACCAGTCCCAAAGCTCTTTGGAAAGGCAAGCATGATAATGTTTAAAAAAATACTTCAACTAAAACCAAAGTTGACATTCAAAGTCCTGGTAAAAGAAAAGGGAACTGCAAGGTGAGTTTACCTGAAAACAGAACTGTTAAGATGAGATAGCATTGTTACTGAAGTTATATTCAAGTTGGAGCATAAGTAAAAATAGTCTGACCTGCTTTTAGTTCTGTGCTTGTAACTCTGCTGTACCACTAAGAGGTTCCTGGTTTGAAAGAAATGTCTGCTTTGATGCTTTTTCCCTATAATAATCTAGATTTAAAATCAGGAGGTAACAGCTATGTAGCTTTAAACAGGCAAGAGTTGAGTGAAAATACATTTTGTTTTTTTTTATTAGCCAAACTAATATTGTGAAGAGCAAGGTGAGTAAATGCTTTTTCACAGTGGGAAAATTCCATAGACAGCTGTAGCATCACTTCACTACAAGGACACCACTACTCTTGGTGGATCCCTACTGATTAAAAATTCAAAGAAAAATGTGAAGACGAAGGAAGCACTGAAAAGTTATACAATTTATAGCAAAAATTTGAGACATTTCATAAAAATTGGTGTGCTGCTTCATTCAGGGACAGTAAATTAACTCATGCTTAAAACAAGAGATGTTTAAAGAAGGAATGGATAAAATAGGCCTATGAGTAAAACAGGATAAAAGGGAAATTAAGAAACAATGATGATGGACCCAGTGACCTTTTCTGTTCCAGTAATTACAGTTGTTATGTTCCTAAGTTATACAATTCTCTCATGCTTGTGGCTTGTATTCTATGAATAGGACCCTGAGTGTTAAAGTAAATCAGGACTTGTGCTATTTTTGGTTCTAAGCTAATAATTAAACAAACTAAAAAAAACAACTCAACAGTCTACATTCAAATCCTTAGCCCATGCTTAAATAATAGAATGAAATGCAAGCTGCCAAAACCAGAGATGTTCAGATGTGAAGCTGCTACTTTGTTCTAAACTCTTCCACTTGTCTTTAAATACTTCAGCAGGAGGGTGTGATTCAGGATGTTTGGTTTATTTAAGAACATAATGTTGCCAAAGCCAAGGTTTCAAAAATTTGTTAGGACTTAAAAAAAAAAACCCAGAGAGCCCCACTAGATCAGTTTCAAATATGATTTTTTTCTTTAAGTATACTTTTTAGAGGTGGTTTTTTTTTTTCCTTTTAAATTTTTAAACTTTAGGATATACTTCTGTAAAACTTAGTCTTTTCTGTATAAGTAAGGCCTGGACATACACGATCCCTCCCTGTTTCTCCTTGCTCCTCTTTAGATAAGTTTCTCCTGGACAAGAGTTGGGATTCTGATACAAGTAAATTTTCAGAAATTGAAGCTTTAGACCACAGATTTTTAAAGATATTTAGGCACCCAAATATGAAGCCAAAATTCTAGTGTGATTTTCTGTCTCTTTAGGCATTTGGATACTTTAAATATCTGTTCCCAGTGCCTGTTCACTCATGTGAGGGATGCTATGGCTACACTGTAACAGGCAAGGGCACATTGGACCAAACGAAATTCCTGATGCGAAATGAGCAGAACCAGGTGGTGGTATCTGCATTCAGCAGAAGGTGAAAATACTAGGACAGTAATCTGTTTTCTTCTTAATTCCAAGCCAGTCAGTTGTTGGAAGAAACTCTTTTAGAAAGCCTGCTGAGAAGCTGCCAGCCTCTGCTGACAGAATCAAGGTTTATAACTTAGGCTGAAGGTTTACAAGGAGAAAGCAGCATCTATGGCACCCTGTGGGGAAGGATCAAATCTCCATGCAAAGCTTGGGAAGGGCAGGGCTCAGATGGGAGGAAGAAATTGAGATATTTTAGTTGAAGACAAGACATATGTGCAGGCGCCTCTCCTGCTCAGCTTGCTGCCTCTCTCTGCCCCACAGGGCAGGCAGCTGAAAACATTTTAGTACATATTTTCACTCTTGAGCAGACCATTTGTTATTCTTTCTTGACACTGGTTAATGCATCGAAGGTAGGATCCTGGGATTATTTGATTTCACGTGATGTAAAATGAATTTTAAGTTACAAAAACATTAATTAGTGCTTTAAGTTAGTAATTAATCTGTATCTCTGTGCTGCAATTCCTGCTCTATTTCAGCCTTGAAGGAAGCTGTGCCTTTCCCGTAGGGCCACCATTCCCACTTCAAACATATGGCAAGATGCCTGAGGCCAAGGCTTTACAGTGAGCAGAAGTAACCGTCTTTGTCTGAAGTTACAAAATCTGGGCTCTGCTGAGTCATGTGTACCACACAAACAACCTATTTTTCTTACTACAGAGTGTGTTTTTACTATTATTATGTACTCTTCCTGCTACATGAAATGGTTTTGAAATCAATGGTGCAGAAGCTCTATTCATTTCAATGGGAATGCGTAAAAGATTGAAAATAGTATGTAGAGCAATATCTGCTCCTCAG
This sequence comes from Florisuga fusca, assembly GCA_038090715.1. NCBI lineage: Eukaryota > Metazoa > Chordata > Aves > Apodiformes > Trochilidae > Florisuga > Florisuga fusca. Next base: position 5,345,313 of record JAAWXA010000038.1, read on the forward strand.
AACACTGGAGGAAGATTATCCCATGAGATCAGCCTATGAGTCCGTTACGTTCCCAGGCCAAGTCCTTATCATAAAGTTTCCCATTATAAGTACAACACAGATTCTTGCTGAGTAGGTTCAAGGGCTCTTGTTCCACACAACTAGCTATTATTTTATATTTCCTTTAACTAGCTATTTGCAAATGGAGTTCTGATTCCCACAGAAATTCCCAGTTCTGATCCCCCCACCAATATCTTTCCCCCTTCTTATCAGCAAATACACCACTTACTAAAAGCACAGCAGATGCTGTGTCTGTAGAACTTGGATTAGTTAAGGGAACTGACAGTCCAGAGATTTTCCATGCTGACAGAGCTTTATAGCTTCCGATGAATGACAGGGTCTGTGGAACAGGGCCTATACATTTAAGTAGGAGGTAGAGAGAAGATGGAACCAGCACTTTGTAACTTCTATTTCCATGCAGTTTAATAACATTTTGACTATTTTCAGACCCTGTATCACCCATACAGAGAACTTTTTTGGCAGCCAGTTTAAAATGCAAACAATATACTGCATTATTATAACTACTACACAAAATCCTACTGAGTGGATACTACATTAATTTCAATTACAACTTTCCATTTACTACAAACCATTTTGAAAGCCAGTATGCCATGGCTGACTGCACAGAACGTAGACTCCTGAACAGTCATAGAGGCTGGCAATTACACAGTGTTACCCATTAAAATGATTTCATAAATATGCAATCTTTTAGGTGATAGAAAGATGCAAAGAAAATCTGTGAGATTTTCTGAAGTATGAACAAATGCTGTTGTAAAATCACATGTTCATCTGAAGTATCACAGCTGATTTTGCAAAGTTCTACAGTAAATGTTACTGGACTAGTGGTATATGTTCCAAACACCAGAAAGGTGCAAATTCACCTGGGCTGGTAGTCATCTGACAATGTAATTCTTTATTGATTTAATTTTATCTAGAAGGCACAAAGCACTGTATTTCTGAGAGTTCTGTTTTGAAACCAACCAGTCTACCAAAAAAGACCAGAGAATATTTAACAATTTTAGTAAAAGTTGAATGCAACTGCATCACAGTGATGATCTCCCTAGAAATTTTGAGCCAATGTTTCATGTATCAACCATTATACCATTGTCACCAGAGATACTACATGATATGCACGTTGACTCCTTAGTTTAGCAGCATTTACAATGGGTGGCACCATAAAAGAAAAAGGTCATGAACTTTATACTGTGGAATTTTCTAACTGACAGAAGTGAAGATTTAAAAGAACTGCTACAATTACTACAGCTGTCCAAAGACATTCTTGGCAGTGAAACATTAACACTGGGAGATCATTTATCTGGATAAAGATTAACATTAAATTCTTTTGGCTGAAAATATAAAAACTCTTGAGTTGCTTTTTTTTTTTTCCCAAACAGCTCAGCTTTTGTCTAGATTTTCAAATGAACTAACTAGATACTCAGCACTCATTGAGTGCCTTTCTTTTGAGCATGGAGACCCTATCACCATTCTTAGCTTAATTATGAGGCCAACAGGAGGCCAAGCTTGCTTCCATGTTCTCTGTCCCCCATTCAAATAAGCAACCTTCTCCCTGCCAGAAAGCTTGAACAGAGGTTAACCCTGAACTTCTTAGCTGCACATAGCTCCAAGACTGGATCAGCTAAAACTCCATAACCAGACCCAAAATTTAACCAGAGTTTGTTGTATATAGTATGATGACAGCTCAAGTTTAACCAGAGCTGAGTTGTATCTGGGTCCTTTCAGCTGAAGCTGTTCAACCAACAGGGCAGGTATATTTATGCCCTTTGAAGACGAGTTGATGTTGCTATATTGAATGTCTTTTACTCCAAAAAGAAGCTCTAGGACAAGATCAAAATAATGCCACACAATGAAGAACAGTTGAAATGATGGCATTTTTCCCAGAAAATGCAATTATTCAAGGATTTTTTTTCAACCAAAGGACAAATAAATTATTTGCAAAATCTTTCTGAAAACCTCAGTCAGATCAGAAATCTTAGGATTCTGTTTTTCCTTGGTAAATGACAGATTTTAAAAGGAGAAGCAAAGCTCTATTTGTCAAAATCTGAATGAATTACTGCATTTAAAATGTTTTTAAAATGTGGAGGTAATACAGCTAATGAACCATGCAAAAGCATTTGACAGATCTCAGTTACTGCTGCTCCTTTTGAAGGGAAAAAAAAAAGAGATGTTGTCAGGACTCATATACTTGAATAATAGTGGTATTTGTATAGATCTCCCTTTGCATTTCTCAAGCTGTGTTTTATTTTAAATCTAATTTTATAGAAAAAGATTTTCATTATCGTATTTCTTGGGTTTATATCAAATTAAGTACCATGGAGGAAGTCACTGAATAGACATTACTTCATATGACCTATGTCATATGCCACTCATTCCATACATTGTAGTGTTGTGTACTCATACATAATGAGTATATGTGAACTATGGATAATTTCCTCCAGGATTGTGAGCTGAACATTAGAGCTTTCGAGAGGTTGTGTCAGTTTTCTATAAAACTAAATATTACCAAAAGCACTCAATCGAAATTTTTCCTAATAATAATGGGGAAAACTTGAGATGTTGCCCAAATAAGGTTAAATTCACTGAAGAAACTTTATAAACTATTTAATACTATAGTTAATATATAACACTTGGGGTAGGAAAAGTAAAGAACACTATAATGGACAAAAGTTGCAGTTCAACAATTACACAGACCATTTTTACTGTTAGTTCTTCAGGATTTTTAAATGGAATGTAAGTTTTTTTGTTGAACTGTATCACAAGAAAGACAGTGCTAAACTGCATGAAATGAAAAGATTCATTAAAACTTCATGGAAACATTGCACAAAGCATAGCGACCAGCCATGGAAATGTAACAACTGTAGTAAAACTGTGAAGTCCACTTAATCCAAGTCCTGAGGCTTGTGCTACTGATTGACCCAAAAACTTTGAATACAAGCACCACACATGAGGATACTGCATGATATAATTGCCCTCTGAGAGTCCCTGAAGGTATTACAATAGATTTACTGGACCAATACTCATGTCACAGTTACACACTTAATTTCCCAAGTGAGCTCTAGCAGAGCATTCTTATTTGAATAACACCGACAATTTGGAGCTGTAAAAGCTTAAGAGTCATGCAGTGATTTACCCAGGAAACTTAGCTAAAAAGAGTGATTGGAATTTATAAAACAGTTCTGCATGCTGTCCTCATAGATCCTGAAGGTGTATTGCATTCTGCTTCAGGCTCAGACTTCATAAACAAAGGACATGTGCCTATTCTTATTCAGGTCAGGATTTAGAAATACAGAATAATTCAGGATGGAATGATCTTCAGAGGTCCAACACCGTGTACAAAGCAGGGTGAACCTGAATCTCATTTAAGGGCTCCTCTTGCCCTGACAGTGAAACTGTCAGCTTGGGATTTGGGTTATCTCAGCTGACTCCACCACACCAGGCCAGATTTGTGCTTCTTGCACATTTAGCCATGGCTTCAGAATTGTCATGAAGACAGTAGCTCATAAGTGCCTTTGACATTTGCCTTTCACAGTAGTGTAAGTACTCTGACTATTTGAGTTGCTATTTTTTATGTTGCTTGAAATGACAGCAGTATCAGAACTGTGCTCTGAATACATCAGTTTACAAAGACAATGTTACATCAGTAAAATGAAGACTTCAGAAGATCTTACAGCACTCTAAAAATAGTTATTTATTCTATATATTTATTCTGTGTAGCTTGTTTATGCTCAGTTTAATAAACAGTTTACAAGGGATGACTAATACTGAATAGTTCAGAGTGTATACCTCACAAACTACACATTCCTGAATAAAGCTCCACCAGTTAAAAAGCTAAGCAATGAGTATAAATTCACAGGCAGAAAATTAAAAAACACCCCCTTTCCTCCACCTCCAACCAAGCAGCTATATCTGAGCAAATAATCAATAACCTCAGAATGGAATGCCAAAGTCACACAGATGAGAGAGGAAATACTGTATTACATACTTATCTGATTACCACATGAATAACATTTTCAAGAGTATATCTCAAGAGAGGCATTTGCATTTCTGAAGTCTTAATCCCTTCTGTACAATACTTACTATATTTTTTTCAGAGTCACAAAAACCTAATAATCTGTGATGATTTTAATTTCAGAGCTTCAGTCACTTTGAAAAAGACTTTCAATCAGCGTAAGTCACTTCCTGAATTTATTTTTAGGACAGTAAAAGCTAAGAGAAAAATGTGTCACAATGCAGAAGTTAGGAAAGTGATCATAACAACTTTCCACAATTAACAACTTAGCCTAAAATGGGTATTACGTGACTACAGTACTCTGTCACTCCTGGAGAGACAGACAAGTTGAATTCTAAAGGCACTGAATTCTGGACAGTTCTATACATACATTGGAAGTCTTGATATTTTTTTACTTAATCCAGCAAGCGTTCCTGTAGCAACATTCTCTCACCAGTCGATACATCTGCCCAGAAGGGCTTAGTTGGTAAATAACCACTCCCAGGAACCTAGAAACACTTGCTAAGCATAGCTATCAGTTTAGGTGAAGCTGCAGATACTTTGGTTTCCCTGTCCGGCTCATATTCAGACTCAGCATCTTTTTAAAACAAGACATTCTTGAGGTCATGAGACCACTGAACCATTGGCAAGGATCAATGCAACTCCGGAGATCTTCACTCCACTTACAAAGCTAATAGGCTTATTAAAAACTCTTCCATCTCAACAGCTGTCTCTCTGAGGTTTCCAGTAATTAGTCATATAATATTCGAGTTTACAAAATGCTTAGGAAGAGATAAAAAAACTTCATTAATCTCCTGGCCTCACCTTTGCCATGTTACGGAGATGTTTGGGGGCTGGCAGTCTCCAATAAAATAGCTAACTCTGAAACTGCAGCAAGTTACACTTGCTAAATATTTTCCTTTACATTTGGTAACATGCTGAAACAGAATAATGAAAAAGCAGTTAAATAAATTGCATTTAATCTAATGACTGTGCAGTGCATTCTAGTCCTTAAGGAAATGCAGTGCAGCCAACTGACAGCTGCTTTCCAGGAGACATGAACACCAGTCAGAGAAAAAATGAATCATTGAGCTCAGACTCAGATCTGGAAGCAAGCTGCTATCAGAAGTCAAAAACCAGGAAGCATTACTCTTGTCTTTTCCTATTCCTGTCTCAACTATTTTTTCCTCTTATCAACAAAATGCCTCCAACATATTTAAGGGCATATAAAGAAGCACATGGATACAAAATGTGCAAAGAATCACTTCTCCCTCTCCCTGCCCATTTCAGGGCTACTAATAGGAGCAATAAATCCTGTAAAGTTTTGTCTTCTGTACATCTCATGAACTACTGGGCAAAGATGTATTTTATTTTTTCCTTTCCTTACAATTCAAATCAGAGAATCAGACAAAATACAGCTTTATGTCAGCAAAGGCATACTGTGTAAAAGCTCAGCAGCAGGGCTAGCAACAAAATACGAGTTTCTTTATCCTAGCCCTATGCTTCATTCCAAAACCTTGGTTTTTTCCTCTCTTTCCTCCACATAAAATGGACATTGACAACTTTTAGCTATGAATAAGTTATGAATATCATCAAACAGAGAGATAAGGCTGCTCTTCTTTAAACAGATGAGCTTACAAACTCTAGTGACCTTTGTCAGGGAAATTGATTTTGCTAAGCCACCATTTACTATGCTTCTTGTGCTTATCGACACGATGAAGCTGCAATTTGCCTCCTAGAGTTCTGTCAGTAACTGCAGCAGAACATCAGGCTGTAGAGCTGTGGTCAATGAGCTCAAGCCCGTACTCCCCTTGCTTTGCCCCAGCAGCTGCAAACCCTGCTGTATGGAGCTTGAGGAGATGCATTTTGTTGAATGTAAATAGTGGAAAGCTAGTCAAGCACTTAATGCTTTCCAAACAGCACAATGACAGTCACAGCAGTAGTGCTACAGGAAACACAAAGTGATTTCAAGCAAGGAAAGTGAAACAAATACTTTGAAACGTTGCTCAGACCACAGAAGTTAGAATGAGTGCCAGCAGTAACTGCATTGGACGGAAAATGTACACAATTTGATTTTTTTTCCTCTGCTTAAAGAAGCTTCCATTTTCTTAGCAAATGTAGAGAAGCTTTGGCTCCCCTACTGCTCAGCTTTGTTTTGTTTTGTTCTTTATACTTATGGTCCTTATTCAGTCAAATAGTAGCAAAAAGAGCGGGGAAGCAAGATCAGATCAAAAGTTAAACAGACTTAGTATGAGGCTACTTGACCTCTTCTCCCTTACTGCTCTGTCTTTTTGCTTGATGGCATCCCATGCTCTTATACCAGCTTTTGTCTTTCAAAATTTTTCCACTGAGTCCACAGATAATCCTATTAGTGCTTGATATGATACTGACCTCAAACTCACACACCCCTTTCCAGTGACTGTTCAATTCCAGTTCAGCTGCAAACTTCTCTATGGCTTCCTTAAGCCTGTGCAACTATTTTTAATCTTAAAGAAATAAATGAACATGGGAAGGAACACTGCAACTTTAGCTATGCTGCTACCAAATGAGATCTGTTATTAGTTACATCTGGTTTACTTTTTCCTGTAGTGTTCCTCATTCTATTCTTTAAATGTTACACAGACAAATTAGATCTGCACAGTGAACTTCAGGCTCCCAGCTTCCTGCACTCTTGTTCTCCAATTCATCTGTCTCATAGTCCTCCACCAGCACTCGTCACCATAGAAACTGAGCACGTTTCAGAGATTAGGTTTGGTGTATTATATAAAACTTCAGATACAGTAAGAAAGCTTTACGAAAGATTTCTAGGTGAGCCTCAAAGACAATCAGCATCTAAAAGTCTGTTCTGCAGTGAGCCCAGTCCTCTGTGTGCCATCACCTCAGGTTTGTCAGCTGCTGGGGTCACTCCAGCCCAGCTGGCATGGGCAGGGGAGATCTGCTGCAGCCCAGCCTGCTGGGCACTTGGGATAAGATCAGATAATGGCAGTGCCTAGGAGCCAGTAGCTGGATCAGAACACAAAGTGGGATGCATATGGAAAACTATCTTAAGAAGACATCAGGCCCCTACTTGCTCTTGAAAATACTGTAGCATGGACATGAAGGGAGCTGCACTTGTGAAAATGAGTAGTTCTGTGACTGCCATCAGCATGGTGGCAATGCTAAACTAAGGTATTTTCGCTGCAGACCGTAAGGAAAGCAGCATTGCCATTGTTAGTGTTGTCACCATTGCTCTCAGTATGAAATAGGACCTTAGCCACTACAGTACAGCACTGTTGCCTTTTAGTTATCTCACCTTAGCTATCAGCATCTCAGTGTTGATAATAATGAAGCTCAGATAAGGTCAGCAAAGGTCAGATAGAACGTGCTGGTATTCAGACTCTTATCTACAGCCAGGAGGCAATAGACTTTTCTGGTGGTCTCCATATTACAGCTTCAGTTTAGCAAGGTGTTCAGGCTCATGCTTGACTAAGCAGATGACTAACACTACCAACTTCAATGAAAAGACACAAGTGATCCAGCTCTCCTACTCTTTCACACCTGCCAGAAGCATTTGCATGCTGAGACTCACAGTGTAGCAATAAAACAAATAGTAACGTGAATATTAACTGTGCAGTCAGGCTCCAGGTATGGAAAAGGACCACATGGATGGGCAAGTACATCTGCTCTCACAGGATCATGATGCTGTGCATAGGTGCTGCATTCCTGCAACTTGCCAAAAGCTGTAGGAGTAACACAGCTGCTCATATATTTCAGCTTAACAAAATAGATAATCTCAAGGCTATTATTAAAATAATTTGAGGTGGATGTAAAAGTGATCCTTAATTAATGGGCATGATTCAGTGTGTACTTTTGTGGAATACCAGTCTATACTTATTTTTGAACTCTACAAGGAAAAATGTCATTGTTGAGAAGTATATTGCTTAATTTGTCTTCTAGAGAATATATTACTTAAAACAATAGGAAGATGGAGACAGATAGATGTATTTAAATAGGAATGTATACCAGTGGTTTTTTGGTCAGGCACATGAAACTTCCCCAGCATGGCACAACAGATGCAGGAGTGCCAAGCTGGTGTGCTGCAAATTTTTTGTTAGATGATGATTCCACATGGGACATTTTAACCTTTTCTGGAAATATTTTGCATTGTACTAACAGCTTTGATCATTTTAAATATCTCTTCTACATAATCATTTTTCCTGAGGCCACTGTTGTGTGAGGCAAGAAAATGCTTCAGAAGCATTAAGTAAAACCAGAGAAAAGAAAAAAAAATTTTTTTTGCTCATTAAGAATTCCCAACAAGTTACACAGAAGTTTCGTTTCCTATGAGATGGTACTCATGTCATCAGCATTTCTGTAATTCTCTGGGTCAATGTCATATATGTGTTGATTAATTATCCCACCACACAATAAAACAACAAGCCATGGGTGCAAAATGCTGCTACATCAGTATCTGACATCCGTTCTGTAGTTGCAACAAGACTTCACAAGATGAAGGGCAATGAAAAATTGTAGCCAGCTTGTGCACACAGTGCTCAACAGAACACACCGAAGTATTTACCACAGCAAAAGCAGCACAGGAATGGTAAAGACTAGGGATGTCTTTTCTGGTGGCAGTAGGAAGAAGAGCTGAAGAGCTCACACATCCATGGGAGAACCCTTCCATGGCTCCCTCGGGGCAGGAGTTAGCCTGAGCTCAGAGAGAAGCAGCCTTGCTCACGTCATTTGCAGAGGCAGTGCAGGCTGGGTTGGGAAGGGCAAGGCACAAGCAGCTGCAGGGTAAGGCTTCCCCAGCATAAAGGCAGAAAGGACCACAGTGGCAGCAGCCAGTGAGAACTTGGCTGTAGTTATTGCTCTCCCAGTTCTAGTGGATGAAACTCCTGGAGCGTTGTGCAAAGTCCCAGCTACCACCTGTGCCTCTCCCGGTGCTGGGATCTGGGATTGGTATCAGTAGCCAGAGCTGTGGGCTCTGAGTCTTTTGGTTGCTTTTACAAATGTAAGGTGAGGCAACAGCTGGGAAACCACCCACCCTTCCTTCCTTCTGGAGCTGGAGGAAGCAGAAGGTGGGCTCTCCTCCTTTTTTGCTTTCCTTGTATACCTTATTCTCCAGTTTGTGGGATGGGATGAGAGTGAGGTAGTTTCAGCTTGAATTAGAGCTTACACTGAAGCTCAATGCAATTGTCAGTGAACATGAATTGTCAGTGAACTCTCTACGAGAGTAAGTAAGCTTCAGATGCCTGCTTGAGTGCAACAAGCCCCCAGAGCTGCCTACAGGAGTGAGCACTGCAGAAACTGCAGTGACATGGACTCCAGCCTGCCACAACAAACTCCTGCAACCATTGAAGCAGATAAACCGAATTTATTTACAGATCATAGATGTCTAGTGAATAGTAATTTTTAAAAATGTAATTTTAATTTATACTGCAAGTTTTGATGTAAAAATTGAGGCAAAAATACTGGACTTTGTAGCAGTTAATTAACCAGAACAAAGCAAGCACCAAAACCGATTTGGGTAATACACAGAAGGACAGCTGTCTTCAGCAGAGAGAATAACTTCTGTGTTACAAACAAGTGATTTCAAGGCCTAAAAAAGGAGCAAGAAAAAGTAAAAAATTGAAGCAAGATGAAGACATTATCTAGAGGCTCAATCTCTTTCTCTCTGTGTAAGGGAAGATGGTGTGTAGGTCACTGCACATGACTCAAGTAGAAAATGATGTCCTAACTTCTGAAAAAGAGAGAGGAATGAAAAGAATGGAGTTACAAGGCACTAAGACAAGAAGCTGGCAATGCAAGTCTCCTATGAATTAAATGAGGCTGCATTCCCCCTAACAGCATGGAAACCCCTGGGTATTATGAATCAGGACACAGGAGGAAGCACAGGTCACAATTCACCAAAGCAGAATAAAGCAACTGGAGTGAGTTTAATGATCTAAAGTGAAACACAAAGCAATAGCTGTTGACAGGAACATTTCTCTTTGTTAGGGTTGTGATTCCAAGATGTTCACAGACCATCCAACTTAGAGACCATCTTCATTATTGCTATAACACCATTCTACTTACATTCATTACTCACTTCAACACAGAGCACTCTGGATGCACAAAAAACAAGGAAATATAAATATCACTTCCGTGCAGTTTCACAGACCTTTCAGGTAGCTGCCTAATAGGAGGGACTCATTCTCCATTCTTGCTGATGGAGAGAAGGAACAGTAAATCTGGATTGTTGGGCAGGAGTGTATTTGGCACTTGATATTAGGAAGCATGATGTAACAGGGGTATTGATGAGTCCCTCTGGGCTTAGAAATATTTTACAACTCTTGTTTTTTTTTTTTCTTTGTTTGTTTTTCCAACACCCTAAAACATCATTTAGCCAAACTAGCCACTCACCCAGACATCTTGTCAGTATTTTCTGAGTTTAAGTGCACATCCACCTGTAACTGCATTTCATCTGCCAGGACTACCTATGTCACATGATTCACTAGACAGAAGACAAAGGAGTACTTATCAAAGGGCAATGTCAGGGCTTCCTGAGCAATAAAATTCAGACTCATCAATAACCTGCACCCAGAGCCCCCAGAACACTCCCAAGACACAAATAAAAAATCACTGGCTGTTGAATCAAGGCTTGATAAGACTGTCAGAAAGGGCACTGCAAGGCAGAGAATCTAAACAAAATCAGTTGTTGTTCTCAAGTATGCAAGGATGAACAGAGCGCACTGGGATTAAGCTGATTTCCTACAATGTTATCGCAGCAGGATTCTCATCACAAAAAGAAAGCCTCATTAGATATGGCTCTGTAAAAATAAAAACAAATTGAACCCACAAAAGAAAGCAAAATTCTATTTCATTTTTAAAAGAAAAAAGACTCAACAAAGAAAAATGCAAGTATGGTAGGCTCAGTCCTGGAGGTCCTTTGTAGAGGAAAATCACTCTGATAAAAGAAGAGATTAAGTTTCTGCCACTAAAAGGTAACTGATCAGCACAGAGACAAAACCCAGCAGAGGGCTGCCACTCCCCTAGCCCATTAATCCTTAGAACATAAATATGCACCAAATTGTGAGTGCTGGTTTGGGACCTACCAGGAAAGAAGTGACTCTACCATCAGTACACAGGATTTTGCCTCGCTATTACTGTACTAATGCTGTATTAGCTATTATGGTATTGTCTGCACTATGGAGCATAGCAGATGAGTTATAACTGATGCTGATTAATTCCATAAATAATTCTCACCTCAGATGCAGAGCTGACCTGCCTTTATCCTATCACTTTCCCCTCTACCTTGTCTTGCTCTTAAGAAAAAAGGAAAAAAAAATTAAAAAAGGAAAAAGATTTAAACCTGATAGTTCCATGATCCATTTTACTGTGTATACCCATAAACAGTTGCACCTGTAACTGAGTGGATGGTAAACTGCATCATGGCAGGACAAATAAGAGACTGGGGAAGACTGGGAGCATCTGAAATAGGCTTTGTGGCAATAAACTGCAATAAAACATACTGAAGATGCGAGAAGAATTTTATTTTGTCTTCTTTCTTCTGAGATAAATAATAATAGAAGTGAAAAGGTTAACAGGTGGGAACCTCCAACTATGCTGAAATTCAAGCATTTGAAAAATGAGCCAGGAAAAACAGGTAATTACAGTCTTTGTGTATTACCTGTGACAGCATGTTAATCTCAACACACATCTCAGGGTGAATAAACAAGTGCAAAGAACCCATGTGTGATAGAGCTTAAGAAAGAAATGCTTAAGAACTGCTACATATACCAATTAACTATTTGCCCAAAAGAGATTTATTTCCCACAAAGCCCTCCAAAAGCCTGGGTTGGATTGAAGAACAGATATAGCAGAGAACTTGCTCTCACAGAAATTGATTTGAAAATGGAACATTTTGTTTCAGAAGTTCTGTGTAGGCTGAACAAACTTCTCTGAGTGACATTGAGGACCATTATTAGAATTATTACAAGTGCTTAAGTTTGTGATTGCTAAGTTGCACTGACCTTGCTCAGGGAGCGTATTGATTATCTTATGTATCTTTCAGAAACGTGAGAATGAAAAACATAACCATTCTGAAATAATAAAGAGTCCTTTCAGTGAAGGTGGTTAAGATTTAAATGGCTATAACCTGCTAAGTACATAACATCTTCAAATGGGCATCAAACCCAAATCTGAGGAAATTCACCATTTATTAGCATGTCGTACAAAAATATAAGGGTTTGGTAATTCACATTGATTGCAAGTCTTCTGCCACCACTTATGATAACTATGCTTGGCAACTAATAGCATTTGGGGAGCAGTTTGTGCACATTCTGTATCAATGTTATGAAATTCGTAAAGCAGATGGAGTCTCTCCGCTAACAAAACTTAAACACCCCTGTGGCTCTCATTTGTCAAATACACACATTGCACAAACATCCTGATTGCCTCTGTCATCAAGAAAATCAATAACAACCTGAGTCCTCAGCAAACCCCCTTCTCAGTCTCTCTCAGATGCTGTATTCCCCTGACTGAGCCGTACGGAGACGCTCACGGAGTCAGTAGCCACGCTACCCAGCATCCTATGGATTCAACAATAAGATCATGTGAACAAACAGATTAAATGCTGTGGTTTTACTGTAAATCTGAGTAGTTGAGCAGATGACACAAAGGTCCAGCGGGCAGAGCATATCGTCATTTTATATGTCACAGCTGGGAGGCTTCTCTGCAGCTTTGTTCTCCACAGCAGAGCTTAAGATTTCCCAGTGCATTTTAGCACCTAAATATAGAGAATACTTGACTTAAATTTGTAGTGCATAATTTTTCACAAGACATCCATGCTACCAAATACAATTTATTCCCTAGAATAATGCCATGTGATGTGTCTGGAGATGTAACCCCAGAAGTGTCCTTGGGGTTCTCCTGTGGTGACCATCAACTTGCCAGGGGACATGAAGGCAGGGACATGGCATTTCACTGCCCATCCAGATATCCCCAGCCACTGTCACCAGGGAGACTCCTATCCTATTAAGTGAAATTTCTCTAATCTAATTCCAGTAACAACATTTCCAGTATTCCTAATTGCATAATTATCCACTAGACAACTGACAGGGGAGGATTATTTTTAATTAGATGGCAGCTATTGGTGGATATTTAAAATTCTGATATTTCTCACAATAGTAAATAAAGGTTTACTGAAGTAGTTGGTTTTTCCTGACTTGAAGAGCCAGGTCTTCCATCTCTCCAACTTCAATTCCTAGAGATTCTTAGTAGATATTTTGTTAGTCCTTTTCAGGGATGAACACCAGGCAAGCTGCTCTGCTTTACCAATCATCTTTGGAATGCAACAACAAACTGGCCAGGAACATAATGTCTGAAGAGAGTTTGTTCCTTCGCATTGCTTGGGTTGGAACAGAACAGGAATGAATTGCACTATGATTATACCTTTTGGTACATATGCCTGAAAAGAAATCCTAATTGTGGTAAAGTGATATATGTGGGAAATACTCAACAAGCATTTGCAGGACTAAATGTTTGCTTTCAGTTCAAGGTTCTTCAGCTCTGGCCTGCTTCATGTCTTTAGACCTCTGCAGCTAGTGAACCATTCCATACTCTTATTGTGAGCATCAGATCAAAATTGTCTTCTGAAATAAACTTTGTCTTTTCAAAAAGAAAAAAAAAATTCTTAAAAGCACAAAGATTTGTCACAGATTTGCCTTGATTATAAAATCAGGGGTTTTTTTTCCTTTTTTTTTTTCCCTATAATGGAACAAACAATATATTTGAGTTGCTTTTGCTTTTCATCTGTGATAGTATCAACCACACATTGAAATATCAATATATTCTGTAACATATTGTGCCACCTTGCTCTTCTTTTCTTTAAAAGTGAGATAAAAGAGAAAATATTAAAATCTTACTTGAATTATGTTTTATGGATTAAAAATATTGCATTTCAAAAGGACTCCTTTCTTAACAAACAGGCAGTGCACATGGCTAACAAGGTAACTGGATTTTTCAAGCTCAGGCTCTGATGGAGCAGAAGCAGTGTTGATTCTGTGTTAGCTGAAAAAACACTAAAGATAACAGAATGAATTCAGCACTGATATGAGACAAATTTCTATGCATCTGCATCTGGATCTAACAGTGTATAGGCTCCTAATACTTCTAACGTATCTTGACATTTCTGTGTGCTTTTACACAAGGAGATGAAAGAAATCACTGGCACAAGGATCAGCACATTTACCAGTTGCATTGAACTTGGCATTTAATAACTTTTTTTGTTTTAATGTTTACTTTTGTAACATTTTTTAAACTAAAAATTAGTATTTTAGTATGATTTTTAGGGTAGTTTGTGACATCTCCTGGCTAAATATGGTTCCATAAGAACTTCTCTTCTGGAGAGTGAAAGGCAGTCTGTACCTTTCATGTGATTTCATATAATCTGAATGCCACTGAGCAACGACCATTGTACATCTGTTTAATAAAGCATTTACATGAGTTAAGCCTGGAATTTTATTCAGCTAAGAATGTGGCATCAGGATATAAGACAAAAATTACAACAAAACATAAGATACGCCCTGAATATAATGTGACATTTTTATATTTTTCCTAATTCAAATGATAAAAAGAGAAGCAGCCATAAAAACCATACAGCCAGTAATTCAAGCATATAAGCATAAACGTTCTGCAAATAACTTCAGGTCTTATAGCACTGTTCCTCCTGACTGTCCATTTGTCCAATAAAGAAGAGAACTGCTTTATAACTAGAAAACCAACAGTCATATTGTAGGCTGTTACATGAAGTTTTATTTATTTGTAACAGTCTAACTACTTGAGAGAATTTGTAGAGTTGTTATATACCAAAAGATAACCTAAACATAACTCAATAAATAAGTTCTGCTGCAAAATGGAAAACAAATATCCCCCTATACAATAAAACAGTACTGGATGATTAAGGGCAGGATATTTACTCTTAGGATCACAGAGCTTGATGGTTTCCAGGACACTCAGAGGGAGTGGTAACATCAGCACAAAAATTGAAGGGGAGATCAGGGGTGCAAACACACTGCAGGTAAATCTCTCTCCCATAAAGTCACTGCCTTCTCAAAACTGTAAATCAGCCTCTGACTACTGGCGCAGTCCAAGTACCTATTTCTTTCAGTACTCCTAGTTTTTTGCATTTATCTCAGTGAAGCACAAGGTCATTCTTCTAAAAATAATTAAAAATCCACAAAACTCTTTCCTAACTCCACTGATGTACTTCAGGGTAATAATGTTCAGCATACAACTGTAGGTACTTGGATACTAAGATACCTCTCTCCAGTATACAATATATATTTCTCAATGACAGATTTCAAAAGAGTAGCAGAGCTTTCCTCTCCTTCCAACCTGTACTACTGTGGTCGCTTTTAGGCAGTCACAGAATAGGTGGGGACTGCTCATAATTTTCTGATCTGGACAAATGCTACGTCAGTAAGTACTTATTAATTGTATAGCAAGGGTTTGAAAACTATACAGTCTTTGCTTTTTTAGAATAGCAGATAACTGACTTCTTCAGCATACCACTGAAAAGCAGGAGTTGAAGCACAGATGAAGTAGAAGTGTCTGGAGATCACAACTTTCACTGCAGTGGCTGCCAAGCAGGGCAAATGGCACCAGTGGATCATCCACTGCTGGGTGACCAGGGCCCTAACCCACTTTTTGCCCATTAACACTTCTCAGGCAGCACTTTGTCTCATTTGTTTTCATCTTCACAGCTTAATCTACCACTGTACAGAAGTCATCAATAAATGACTGGGAAGGCTACTTGGTTTGCAAAACTAATATGCTTTTCTGGTAGGAGTAGAAAAGATTCACCAGGAGCAAAGGTGAGTCGGCTGGGGCATTCCTTGCTTTTAAGCAGCAAGTATTTTCACATCCTTCCATCCAAACACATAAAGCAGCAGCCAGACTTAAGCAATTAAGCTTAATTTCAGAAGCAGTTAGGTGTTTCAGAAGGAAAGCGATTTCCTGAAAGGAAAGCATGTGAACATGGAAACAGGGTTTCTTACTAAGAACTGTATGGGTTTTTTTATAAAGGCATAATGCTGTACATAGATCCAGGGCTCCCTTATTTTTTGGGCTACAAGGATTTATCACACCAGACAAAGCTTACACAGCATGTACTACTCAGGGGGCAAGGAGAAGTTGGTCACATGTTGACACATCAAGTTTCATAACCAAGACTGGCACCAATCTTAGATAAAGGAACACTACTAGAACACACTTGTGGAATTCCAGATACTGTATCTTTTTTGTTTGGCTAGGACCAAGGGATGTATACAAGCAAGTACAGTGACATGAGCCTAAGAGCTTTTCCAAATGGACTCATAGAACACCTCCCCCGGACACTCAGCCCACCAAGGAAAATAAAAAACCCCTCATTTTACATATCTTTTTCGTCATTCTGTAATATTTCTGTATATAGTATCAAGGCTGATGCTTCTTCCTTTACAACACAAGCTTCAAAATTCATCTGTGTTCAAGATAGCTCTCCAAAATAATATGCATAATTTCTCTCAAATGATACAAGAGAGACAAGAATTGACAAAGAACCTGTGCAAGCTGTTACATGGGAAGTGATACCCAGCTACACTGAAGTGTGAGAAGCATGGTCCACAATGCAGGTGTGAACAGAATTTAAAACTCCTTGGGCTGCTGCCCATGAGGTGAGCCCACTCAGTGTGAGCACCAAGCAGATTGTGTTGGGACAGTCTAAGCTTCAGTGTTCAGCAGTCTCAGGTGGAAAATGGATATTTCACGAAACTTCATGATTTATGAATGCAGTAAACCAAATTTGCCCTCTAGCATTCTCATTAATATGAAGTAACTGCAAAAGTCAACAGGACTGTATCTGGTACCTGAGATGGGAATCTTTGGCCCTGATGGCTTCAGAAGAACCTCAGTCACAGCAGTAGTTCAGACACAGAAAAACTGTTTTGTGGAGGAGCACTAATCAGTGAACCATTTTAATAATGAAGACTGTTTCTGTCATAGGATAATTTCTCAAGGTTTTTGGTTTTTTTGTTTTTCAATTTATACAGTAGCAACCTCCCTACCTCCTTCAAGCCCCAACCTTTCCTTAATTTTCTGCAGTGAGCCAGGCAGCGCAATAAAAAGGGACAAAACCTTTTTGCCTGGTTATAGGTACAGCTGAGCATAGGGCAGAAGAGCAACTCTTTTTCCAAACTAAGCCTTCTTGCTGTGAGAGAAGCAATCCCTGCCAGCTCCACTTCCAATAGACCAGGGCACACAGCAGTGACAGGGGAGTCAGAGCATTTACCCAGGATTAAAGCAAATTCAGAATTTCAAGGCACATACATATGCTTTCACTGAAAATCGAGATGCACTCTAACATAATTTGCCCTCTTTAACTTCAGCAAATTATAGTTTTTATGGGGGGACATTTTCCAAGAAGCAAGTGAGTTGCGTGCATGAATCTCAATTATTTGCTAATGAGATGTGTAATTCCTAAGTACCACTTTGAAAATGTACCTCATACTGTTTAAATGTATCCTTGTATTCTCTAAGGGTGAAGCAATTTCCCTGAACCTTGAAATGAGCTGGTAAAAGGACTTCATGCTTTTTGTGAGAAAACTAAATCACATAGAACTATATCAAAGTAGCAACTGGTGTGGGCAGAGAATGATTACAATGGTGTGAGGCTGAAAACTTTATTTTAGACTCCTGCATAATCTCACTGCCATGAGGCCCAGAAGTTGCAAAAGTGAATGTGCTGCCACTTATTTATTTTTAAATGAAACAGACAGTTCAGAAATTGAATGGTTGTGCACAGCTGGTGAAGTACAGCCAGAAACATAATCAAAGAAAAGAAGGGAAGGAGAGAAGGGGGAGTAACAGGGAGAGAGACAAAAAAAGAAAGAGGGACATTAGAAGTAAAATCACCAGAGTGGTAATCTAGCCTCAAAATACACAAATACTAATATGGAAGATACACAGATTCATAAAAGATTAGTAATGAAGCTAGGAATAGAATAAAATAAAAATAAAGTAATATTATTAAGCAATCTGACAGTAATTAATACTTCGCTTATTGCTTAAGCGGGAAAGGGTTTGTATAGTAAACACAGTCTTATACATAAAATAAATTGAAACATTTTGTCCTGATAATATCAGAAAAAGACAGTAACATCTGAAAGATTAATTTGTCTGCTATATATTTCATTCATGGTATCTTCTCTTTTGATGTGTCACTGTTGTTAAAACAGCATGCCCCCAAAAAGTAGCAATCAGAGGAAACACAAGAGGTCTAATAATTAATAGCAGTGATTAAATTACATGATAAGTCCATTTCTTTAGTAAGAACTAAAATGTCACTATGAAAAAAGTCTATGCAA
This sequence comes from Florisuga fusca, assembly GCA_038090715.1. Taxonomy (NCBI): domain Eukaryota; kingdom Metazoa; phylum Chordata; class Aves; order Apodiformes; family Trochilidae; genus Florisuga; species Florisuga fusca. Next base: position 5,363,724 of record JAAWXA010000038.1, read on the forward strand.
AAGAGTGTTTAAACAAGTTAAATAAGTTGAAATAAGAGTGCTTAGAACTAAAGATGTGAAGATAAATGTTAGTGGGTAACTGCACATGGCCAGGACAATTCTTTCAGCATCTGTATTACCCCAGTGAATTCATACTTCTTAACAGAGCCTTACTCCTGAAGACCTCTATTTCTCTTTGGAGGTTACACTGGATCAGTTTTGCAGAACCATCAAAAGAGATTTTGGGAAGTAAAGACCAAGTATCAGCAGGTATTTTGGAGATGAAGCAAAAATATCTGAAGAAATATTCCAAACTCACAGCTTCCATTCAGATTCTGGTACCACCCCATCACCACATGTCAGTCCCATGTCTCCCAAATAAAAATTGGTCTAGAGCACTGTAAATGTCTTGGAGAAATAGAACTGCTGGCATTCTTTTCTCCTCTAATTCACATTAATTCAGTCCTGCCCACACAGTAAAATTAAGTAATGATACATTTTTTAAATGCGTGAAGGGGAAAAAAATTAAATGAAAGTTGTACTTGTTGTGAATTTGGAGGTGATAAATGCAGCAGATTAAAGTGAAAAGATATTTATCCTCCGCTGTTTTTCTGTTTTATATTTGCTAGCTGTTCATATACACAGAGCTTACCCTACACAAATCTGCAGAAACAAATTCATGCATATTTTCTCACATTCCACTCTTAAAAAACAAATATCTGTCTGTAGGGTTAGATTTTTCCCCAGGGCTAATTAAGAGTTAAACTACTCTGAGAAGTTATCTTTGTAAATTATACTTATTGTATGCCATTAAATGTCAATTACTGGGGTAAGCTGATTCCTACTGCATATTTATTAAGATTAATTTACAAGGTGTACTGAATGAATTATTGAACATGTAAAAAATGTTAATAGGTACAATTACTAATACATCATCATGACAACAACAAAAAAATTCCTCCTGTGCTTGAGTAAGACCATGAAGCTCATTAAATCTTTCAAATGAAACTATGACTGTTCTCTCAGACACAGAATTAGTGTTTTTCACCTATGTGTTTGAAACAGAATGGTCTCAACTGCACAGGCATGCTGGACAGTGTCACTGTGGTAATTTTCAATATATATGATGAGCTGAAGAGTCTCTTCCCTCTGGCTGGCTGCCACTATGCCTGCATTTGGCGATACCTTGATGCTCTCAAAATTCCCAGTCCATGCTTCTGGAACAGAGGAGTCCAGCCTGGAGGGGTGAACAAGGAAGTGACTCTAGAAGTTAGCTGACAAGCAATGGCTTAGGAAGTGCCAGTGTCAACGAGGAAAAACTATTTCCAAAACCCCTCGTCAGAGTAGATTTTTATTATTTATTCAATTTATGCATGATGACTTGAGGACACAGATGACTGCCATTTCTTCATTTACAAGTAACCCAACACCTACAATAGCTGTTCACAAGAAAGCATAGTGTCAGAGAGATAGTGTTTTACTTGTTTGTTCATTTTATTCTTCTTTTATTGCTATGACCTTTAAAAATAATTATTTGTGTGGGTTTCACTTGATCCTTCCAGAGTTCCCCTCTTACCTGCTCTTTTCTCCTCTTTCCTTCTAAATTTGTACACAACATTGTCAGTGGGTGCAGTCCGCTGATTTTTCTGTTGGCCTTCCCTTGAAACATGTTTTCCTAACATTTCAGTCTCTATTACCCTATGTCCCTGAAAACACTAGCAACATGATTAATCAGCTACTGATCTTTTTCTTCTGCTCCCTTTATTAAAACATTTGGAAGACTGTTCTCTGCTGCCCTGGTGACTCCTCTGCAGCTTGGAGCTGGCAGCTCCAGTTGCTCTTTCTAGGCTAATTCATCTTCTTGCTTTCTATGCACAGTTTCAAACAAATCAATCAAACGCCTACATCTGAATTTAGTAGAGGTCCTGGACAGCAGGCTACACTATTTCAACTTGTATCAAAAAGGGACATGTAAAAAAGACACAAATATTCCCTCATTTTGTGGGAATGGAAACAGCTATTTATTTAAGTCCACAAGTGGCTATAAATCAGAGTCATACTAGTAGAAATAGTATAGCAGTACTTAAATTTTCCATTAAATTTTTGGAGGGTCTGGATATAAAGAAAAATCCTTGTGATAAAAGCATGATGAAGATAAACTTGTTTAGCATTAGTTGGTTATAGACATTGGTACAATTACAAAGTATGTAGACTACCACCACATTATGTAAATATGGAAAACAATTCCATTTTAGGTGGGAAGATTACTGTAGGTGACAGAATATATTTCCTTTCTTTTTATCAGTCAGTTCAAAGTAGCAGGAAATTTAAAGTATTTCACTATAATATAACTCATATTAAGAAACCATTAAATAAAAATATTTCTCTGAGGTATCAATTAGAGAGCCTTTGGTTTACAGTCATAAACATTTCTACACTCCTTCTGTTAGAAAGGTCATTTCATAAGGAGATGAATGTTTGAAATTCTGAATGCATAAACAAGCAGGTACCAGAAAAAACCACAACTAAATAATAATAAAAAAAGAAATAAACAATTATTCTTTGTCAGCTCTTGTATGATACTTCTTATATGTGGGAGAAATAAACGCCAAGTCTCCTGTGCTTCCTATCAGCTACTTGTAAGGACTGAACCCATGACCTCTGACAAACAGAGGAGCCTTTTGCACTTTACAGGCATTCCCACTGCCCCCAGCAGGCGCTGAGAAGCTGAATTTGTTTCCTTCCTTCCCCAGAGCAGCCACTGGAGCTGGTCAGCCAGGCAGGGACAGAGGAGTCAGTGGACACGCAATGAACCTGAAAAGAACTGGGCAGCCTCTCCTCTGAGGCACCACAAAAGACCTCCTGCAGTTCTTTTGCAGTAATGTCTTATTACCCAGAGCCACACTGCATGGCTTTCTTTTCTGCCATTCTTCTCTTGTTATTCCTTTTAAGAAGAAGTGGAGGAAGGAAATTGGGCAAAATGTAGATTCACACCACTGTAACAGGCACAATACTTGTTACTGTGACTCTGAACCCATCAAAATATATCTCGCCCTCATCTTCTGGTGTATGCTAGTTGAATAAAAAGCCCAGCTGGCTCCCTGCCCACTCAGTCTTTGCATCACTGTAACAATTTTCTCTCGCAGACTGAGTCACCCTCCCAGCACACCGGGTGTGCAGTGAGCCCTTCCTCACATCCATAGCCTTGAACAAGCCCTTCTGCCACTGCTGTACTTGTGGTGGGACACAAGGAACTGTACAGCTCTGGACTCACATAGCCCAGGGCTAGAAGGAACCTGCTAATCCCCTGCATTTCCTCTGGCTCTGGGGAGCAGAGTTCTGCCAAAACACAACACATCCATCTGCTTGTCTCTCCCAGACCACCCGGGCTTTCCCGTGGGCTGCTCTGTGCCATGAGGACTGAGCTTGCAGCCAACCATCCATCTTAACACAGCTACACTACTGACTGCATGCAAGCCCTTCATGTGCCTGAAAACTACTTCTGTAGGCCCGCGAAAGCAAAGCCTCTCTGGTTTAGGGGATGCCAATCAAAATATACTGAGAATATTCATAGAATCGTAGAATAGTTTGGGTTGGAAAAGACCATTACGATCATGAAGTCCAAGTGTTAACTCAGCACTGCCAAGTCCAGCACTAAGCCATGTTCCTCAGAACCATATCTACATGTCTTTTAAATGCCTCCAGGCATGGGGACTCAACCAGTTCCTTAGAACATAGGGTATACATAAAACCCACAGGCTAAGTGTTCGCTCTGTTTGCAAAAGAGAATCTCAAGCCTGATGCATAATTTTTGGTGCACTTTTACACTGAGTAACAGGAGAACACAGATGACCTTTAACTGAGCTACCCACCAAGTGCAGCCTGAGGTGATTCAGCAACACTCCTCTCTATCTTCTGATAACAAACCTACAAGTGTAAGACCACGTTTCCTAACAACTACCTGCATGACATTTAAGTTGAGCTGTTAACAACCTCTGCTACCACTGCAGTCTGTCCACAACAAAAGGAGCGCTCCATTAGCTCCAGAAAAGTAATGAAGTTTAATGATCCAATTATGGCTTTTTCTTTAATGAAATACAGAAACAGCTATTTATACGGGCAGAGTACTTTCTCATCTACATAAGCATTTTTTGGCAAAGAACTGATAAGTAAATCTAGAAAGCTAGATTTACTAGATTCAAAAAGTCAGTTTCTAGTTTCACATATTCTTCATTTTATCTTGCTGATTATTGTCATTATTTGTTTCTAATATCAATGGGGTCTTGATATGCCTTCTCAGATGTTTTCAAGTTGTAAAATTTGATTTGAAATATTTAGTTTTGTTTATATGTGTCTTCTTCATTCTCTGCTTAGCAGAGACCTGTCTGGTCTGAGGGCTTACAGTATCAGACACCATCTGTCACTCATGTTTCCTTCTTCTGTCACAGTTTCATGTATTCCATCCTATTAGCTGCATTGGAATGGAGTCCACACCAGTGAGCACATGGCATTACAGAATGACCAGCTACAGCTGGAGTCTGGATTGCTGTTGGTTTTGAGCTCTATAGGTCATCAGTGTTTTCTTATTGTGTCTTGTACTCTTGTCTGTATAGCAAGCATATAGATCGGAGAAATTCTTCTCAGTCACATATAAATCTATGTATGTGTGCATATAAGCTTTAAGTCTATACCTTTCCTCCTTCATCAACCAGCTTGGAATAGAGGGGCTCCTGGAATAGAGATGGGGTCTGGTTTTGAGTATTTAAGCAACAATAATTGCCAAGATTACCTTCTTATTATCCTCATTATCTTAGTCATGTGCATAGTTGGGGTTTTTTTGAGCAGCCTTCTGTTTGTGAGGAAAAAGAAGTAATTGGGCAGAGGAGAACTATTGGAGATGGTATAAGAACAAGGTTGTTGCCTGTAAAAAATCAAAATGAAGACTCTGCTCATGAAAAAGAACAGCCACAAGTCTGGTGTCTGTGACAAGTGAATTAGAAACATTTTTCAAACAGTTAATTCTACATAAGGGCTAAACTTGCAAAAGGTCAGCAGTGTGTTGAACTACTTCCTATTAAAACTTTAGTTGCTGAAGGATGCTTTTTCAGGGCAACTAGATTTTCAAAACATTATGTAACTTCACTTACATGAGGTTTATTTTGCTTATGCATTTGCTATGAGAATATGTTCTACATTTAGGGATTGTTTAAAGACAGTAGCTGCAAAACAGAAAAATTCTGGATATACATTATTGTCTCAGTAATGACTGCATATGCATCCCTTTGTTGTTTAACACCAGAAAACAAAACAAAACAAAAAACCAGAACAGTTACAACTAAGTGCAAAACAGTAATGACAGTAGATTATGATCTGCACTTACAAGGGTTTTGAAATTTCAGAATTTGGTTTACTTCTGGTTTAGGTGAAAACTAAGTATTTGGCACTCTGCAACAGGCCAACCCAGCACTGAAGCTCTGGCTATCCTGCACCTCATGGGATGGGACAGAGCTGTTGTTCTGGGCAGTCTACTGCCAAGGAACTGTGAAGTGGAAAGTCAAAATCCCAGTGCCACACTGGTGCCCCAGGAAAGCTGCACAACAGCCAAGGGCTGGAGCCATCTCCCTGAGTCTGTTGGATGTTCCACAGAAGATGAGTGAGTTGGGGAGCAGTTCTGAACTCTTGCTTCCCCACAGCCTCTCTGGGCAGGCAGCAGAGGTGCTTGGCAGATAGGCTGACATTGAGACAATTTTCAAAACCTGTCTATCTTTCATTAGCCTTTGGTTAAAACCAAATTGCCTTGGCTAATGCTTTGATCTTCACAAATTAGCATTCTCTAATCAAAACACTTCTGACCAGCTTTTGCTGAGGCTCCAGATCACAAATTCCATTAGAGCTGGATGCCTGTCTCCCTCGGACTACTTTGCAAATCCATTCTCAGAGCGTCACATTCTTGGGATGCGAGCCTGATGCCATGGGCATGTGTTCAGGATTAGAGCCCAATGGATTTTACACTAAGAACAATCCAGAGATAAACAACAGCACTCTTTAAGAATTTTGTGAAATAGTCTGTTTCTGAAGATTCAGGACAAGAGAAAAATATGAATTTACAATATTTACATTCTTAGTCCTAATTTTATCCTCCTTGAAGAACAAAAAAATTACTAGTGATTTATGCTATTTAGAAATGGGGGGAAAAATGAATAATAAATGTCATTAATGCCAGCAGCAATTATAATTGAACTGCCCACAGACATTTATTTCTGCTAATTTTTCCCCCTCACTGATACTATTCTAGGAAACATGAATTCATAACTGAATTTGAGATAATTTCATATAGCTAGAATTAAGATACAATATTTTATTTACGGGAGGGTCACGATATATTCGTGTTTAGCTCACATTCAATAGGCAGTCCTAATTGCCCTTTGTTTTGAAATCAGAACAATTAATTTGAAACCCATCACTGTTGAGCCATAAGTCTGAAGTTTTAATACAGAGCTTCAGGTCTTTGCACAGTCTCCTCAGTTTCAAGTGTTTTGGAAATAAAAGTAAATTCAGAATAAAACAATTCATATAGCCCTTTGCATTTGCTCAGAATTATTAGCTTGTATTAATACTTCTATCTTTGGTGCTTTAAAAAAAAATAATTAAAAAATCATACTCTGAATCCAGGATTCAACTGGCTCGTTGCTGAGGAGGTGGTTAACCAACCTTTATCTTTGCAGCCTATGTATTTTTAATTATTTTCTATGTGTACTTTTAATTCTTTCTATGACTACAACACTCGTACAGTAGTATTCCATCAAAATTAGAATTTTAAAGATTTCCTATAATGCTACTAGCACCATATCCCAGCACACTAGGTAAGCCACAGTACCACTCTATTCATTAAGCAAGGGTGAAAGCCAGTCTTTCTTACATATGGCTCAAAAAGTTTACACTTTTTCTAAAGTAAAAATTTCAGACTTTCTTCCTTAAAAAAAAAAACAAACTGGTCATTGTTTATTTTCAAATCACTTTTATAAAGTATCACTCTCCTCATGTTCTGTAGTTTTGTAGGCTGCCTTTGCTGTCTGTACAGCAACCACAGAGGGGACAGTAACAGCAGACCGCTGGAAGCTGAGCCTTCAAACCTAGCAATACTAGTAGTACTGCTGTCATGTGAAAGCCATTACACTGTCAAAATAGAGATTTTCTATGAGGCAGGCACATATATAATCACTGGCTACAATATCTCAACACATTCCAAGACATTTAGTATTACACAGCTACAAACGTAGGAGTGGGTGGTTGTCTGGTTCCCATACAACTGCTGCTAACACACGAGACTCACTGAAACGTTAGAGGTTTAGCACATCTCTCTCAATCCTGTTGTTGGAAACAATCACAACAATAATATACAAAAGCAGTATCATGATTTAGATTACTAACAGCTACCGTAACGTACAGCTATAAAATTTTGTTCTGTTGATACTGGCTCTGATATTGCTTAATTGAATTCTTCCTAAAAATAGCTGTGAACTAAAGCTACTTGGAAAAGGATATATGAAAATTTTATAACACGTTTTCCAGGGGCTCATGCAAATATTGTTTATTTCCCTGCATAATCAGATTGCGTGGTTGAAGGTTAAACTGCAAAGGGCTGAATCCTGAAAACAGTAATTCCCAGAAGCAGTACTGCTGAAACCTGCACACAGTGAAACTGATCCAGCAGTGGGGGTTAGACTGGGAATATGTGGTCTTCATCCAGAAACAGACTTAGGTGCCTGGTTTGTACCACTGCGTGAGATGGCTTTAAATGTGCTTTAATTAAATGAGTCCCACATGGAAAACAAAATACTATGTGCAAATGCCTCCTCCTGTCCCTTCCTGCCTTCAACAGGGCTAGGACTTCACGTGACCCATGTGTCTACATGTACCACATACACCTGATCAAGCTGAGAACAGGTTTGCTTGGCTTTAGGAGCACCAGTGCAGAGCTTTTCCAGACACACTGCTGAGACATCCATACACAGAGGCCCTTCTAACTCAAATGTACTCAGAATTGAGATTTTACAGGTACTTTTTTAAAATGCAAAACTGCTTTTTTTCCCCCTGTATACTGCTTGTTACGCACTAGGTTGCACCACTGGCTGAGCAATGTGGCTCCCCAGTCTAGTAGAAAATGAAAAGGCAGCAACCTTGCTCCTAGCAGAATAACTCACTTGTTACAAACCACAGCACCTGTTTTAACCTTTGCTCCATAGAAAAGCCTCATATTTTATATCCTGAAGCATAGTATGTATAATTTACTTGCATAAAAATACTTTGAAAAAATAGGTGTTTATTTCATTATCTCTTTCTCAATTTTAGGCTTAAGTGGCAATGCCTTAAACCAAGCAAAATCTCTCAAGCTTGTTATAAAGTGAAAAAGTACTCTTCCCTAAGGAAACCTTGTTAGGAAGTGACAGTAGTTAACATTCTAAACCAAACAGACACTCGAATACATCTGCAAGACTGAGTGCCTACAACATCAGAATTGTCCCCCACTTATATTCCCTTTATCATAATAAAGGTTGGGTTCTTCCACCAATCTCTAGTGAAGTGAACTGATGCAAGTACAATAAATTACAAAAATGCCCATTGTGCCTCTAGTGTTTTGTGAAAAGGCATAGCTAAGCAATGGGTGCTCATCCACCCATGAGGGAAATAAAACAACAAAAAAACCCAAGACACAAGCCATAACAGAGAAATGCTTAATTCTCTTAGTGAATTTCAAAGAGAGCAGAGAGAAAAGTCCTATTACATTTTTCTAGTCCTGCCAAGGCCAAACTGATTCATAATTGGCACTTAAGCCCATATTTATCTGCCTTCTGGGTCTGTCTCCAATCTGAAGAGTGAAAGACCTTGCAATTTATTTCTATAACTTCAATAAGTGGTGACACACAGAGGAGGCATTCTTATGGTATTTATTCTGGAGACAAAAGTCTCACAGTTGTAAAGCTTTATCCATCTTCCCCTGATTGCAGGCAAACCACAAAGTTTTGCCACAGCTTGGAAACACACCCAAGTTTCTTCCATTGGAAACATTTAAATAAAACCCTAATAAAATATGGGGAGACGCTGGACACACTTCTAGTTCCCAGGTTCTGTGTGGCTATTTCAACATTAACACTGATAGTATTCAATGAAGTGTGTACACTATCATTTTTTTGTGTGTGTACAAAATCATTTTTTTTCCCCCTAGTTTTCTGCAAGATGAAGAATGAATGAGCATTTAGTAATCCCAACATAAGTCAAGTGGAGTATTCAGAGGAAAAGCTGTTCTGGTGCTCTAGCCTGGTTTTGTATTTATAATGTTCTCTACTTTTTATACTCAGATGCTCACTGCAAGGACAACTGCTATTATACAAAAGGCAAATTCAGTTTCAAGCATTTTTTTTAAATTTTTTTTTTTTCAACTTGAATTCCCCTGAGTGTTGGGAGTTATAACAAATCTTTAGTGGTTGTCTGTGGATATAAGTGATTATCCAAAAAAGGAACTTAATCAACAAGATCTTACTGATGAAATCAAACAGGGGAGTGGGGGTCTTACTTGTCTATATACTTCCTTTACGTTAAGAACACAGCTTTATTATAGGCATCTGACTTGCTGGCTACAAAATTACATTGTGTGTAATGGTACTGAATGCTGAAGGGCTCAACACAAAATGTGTTGTATTAGAATGGCAGACCCCTCTGTTTTGAAGACCTTATTGCTGATTCCTTTCTTATCAGGATTTGTCTAACTTGATGAGGATATCATCATTCATTTAACCATTTCTTTCCATTGAAAGTGGAAACATTCCTACTAATTCCTTCCTGGTATATTATTTAATTTCTAGCCCTATATGAATCTATTCTGCAAGGCTGGTGCAATGAGCAAACACGAGCTGCTGCTAAGTCTGCATAGGTATTCAAAATGAAAAAAAATGTTGTTATATCATAAAAATTCTCTACCTGCGAATGCAAAAAACCCTGGCAAAGATAAATGAAGTGTTTCCAAATACATGCTAGATACACTGCTGATACTGGAAGTCTTTTGGCTATTTCACCATGAATACACAAGAGCACTGTTGTGTAGGTACTGGACTTCTGAGTCCACTACTACTCTTGGCCTTGGAAAGAAAGAAAGAGAGGCTGGTAACTCCACTAATCAAGCAAAAGGATCACTACTGCTATCAGCAAGAATCACCTTGAGGTGAAACATGACAGTTGTTTAAAAGAACACAGAAATATTACATGAAAGATTAGAACATAGTCCAAAAATCAATAATTAAGATACTGAAGGGAAAATTAAATGATTGGCATGGGGTTTATCTTTAATTATACTGGGGAGGTACCATTAACCACACTATTTCTGGCTGTAAATACAGAGAGAATTTCCCTGAAGTAACATCGATTAAAGTTGGAGGTAAAATATAGTAATGACAAAAGGAAACACATTTACAGCTTATTGAGTTCCTGTGGGAAGTTTGAATAATGATCTATTATTGTAAAATAGATTATTTACAGCAACACACTGTGAGAAGCAATAGTTCTGACAGAATAAATGCAAGGACATAGCCTTCGGTCACAGAGGAAATTCACAGGCATCCAAATATCAGAGCTTCCAGCAGGCTCCCCTTGGGGCAAGGACTGCCCCTTTCTCTGCCTGGCAAATTCTTACCACATCAGGAATAAATAAATATTGATAAGACTGAATGGAAAAGTTTTTATAATAATTTTTGTAATACTGAAAGACCTAATTGCTTCAGTAAGCTGTTCAGGAAGCTTCTTGCTTGCAAGCAAAGCTTTCCACACAGATGACAGTATGGGTATGAAAACCTGACCCCATGCCTGGCTCCTGTTGGGATTTCTGTGCCTAGAATTCCACCCACTTCTTCCAGGGGCTGCTCCTTTTTTGCTGCTATAAATGAAAGCCTGAAGGATACTGGGGCCCTCAGTGCTTGACTTCATTTGACACTAAGACAGAGAAGGTTGAGGCTTTGGCTTCTACAAGTTCTAGAGGAAGATGCAATTGACATGTAGAAAGGCTGTTGCCAAAACAGTTTTGCTAACAACAAGAAAAAAAAAGGACAGCATACAAATCATATGCATGTGTGCCTGGCAGGAGTCCATAAAGCCTCCTTCTTGGAAGACTTTCTGTGAAAGCTAAAGATGCATTGGGCAATTCATTAAAAATAATGCATGTGGAGTAATAGGTTATTAACTAGAAATGTCTGAGAATAGAAGCATCAGTTTTAGTTTTCCTTTTGTGTCTGTGCTTTTGTTTGTGAGATGAATAACTGCACTGTGAAAGAATAGTGGGTGACAACAGTCCAGCTAATAAGGAGACAGAAATTACAAAAAAAACAGTATTATAAAGAGACATAAACTGTGTCCCCTGTTCAGATTGCCTTCAGACAAATTTTAAGGCAGGCAGGTAGCATTGGGCAGGCAGTCAAAATCTGTTCTAGGTGCTGTTCTGATGCCAAAAGGTACCTGAGTTCAACAGCACTGTTAATGAACATCATCACTAAACAAGCTGTCTCAGTCCCCTATTCATTATTTTGTAGAAACTAAATATGGTTCTTAAAGGAACTTATATTTGATGTAGTGGCTTTGTAACAAAGTATGGAAACCCAGAACCACCTTATTTTTGTTTGAATATCAATTTATCAAGAGGAAAAGGTCCAGTTTTGAAACACTTCTCACATTCAGAAACCTATCCAACTTAACCTGCTGAAATGCTAAGGACTATGAGAAAACAGCTTTTATTTGGATTCTAACTCAAAAAACAAAGAAAATCTTTAAGTCTAAAAGGTCAGCAGTAGTACATCACCTCATCCATACAACTATGAGTGAGAAGGGTTATACACCAGACACAAAATATTGTTTCTACGGTTTAATGAAAGAGAGAACTAGAGCTCAGGGAACTGTCATGGGGTAGCAATCACCCCATCTCCAAGGCATCAGTGAAAATATAACCCATGATTGCTAGCAACAGACCCAGAATTAATTTAACAATTAATTTTCGTTCACTGGGCTTTGTGAAAAGGGTTGTTACTCTCGGTCACTTTCCAGTGACCACATTATAAAACACAGCTCTGAAAGAAAAACTAACTAGAAGTTGGTCTTAGCAGGAAGGTCAGAAGAGAATAAGGGGTGAGACATCCTCAGTGAGGTTATGGGGCTTCTGCATGACATTAGGGCACACTGGCAACGAGGAGAGCAAATAAACACACAACATGTGAGCTGTCTTGAGGATATAAAAGGTACTGTGAATCTAATCCACCAGCACCACATTTGTAAATTAAACAGCAATGAGGTAGTACTACGGAAGATACACTGAATTACTAAAATTCTGTTTATAAATATTAGCCTAACTCCATTAAAGTAGGTGTTCAAAAAATACATTTAGACACAGCTTTGGAAATGTTCTAAATTGCCTGATTCAGCTATTCCTGAAAACTGGCAGTTTCACTGGGAACAAAGTAAAGGCTAGCCTAAGCACGGATCAAAACCTTGTTCCTAAATCCAGTACTTTTCAAAATACCAGACCCAACTTGTCACAATTTTGCCTCAACTTACAAAGTATACAAGGCACCAAATTTTAATGAGTAAGAGAGAACAATGAATAGAATAGTAAGCAGAGGTCATAAAAGGAATACTGTAGAAGTTGAGAGAACTTCATTAAATCATTAAAAAAAAAAAATTCCAAAGAAAAGAAACTGTCGAACAAGTTGTTTATGGAGGCCACTAGTACTGTGGGAATCCATATTACAATCACAAAAGCTGGACACCTTTTATTTTTCACTGATTTAATAGCAATTAGAAGGGAATAATCATCTTCCACTCTTTCTCTTGTTGCTGTGCCACAGAAGGGTGCCATGTGCCTGTCACTTTGTCCTCTCAAACCAAATATGTGAATATGAGAACAAAGGAGAAAAGAAAGTGGATGGGAAATGTGTTTGGTGTGATCACTCTCAGCACAGCTCTGTCACTGGAAGTACTCCCATTCCTGCAGCTTGGCTAGCTTGGCATTGTTGCTGTTCTTCAGGACCAGAAAGTCCTGGTTATATGTATTTGTACCTTCTATGTCAAGGGGGAGCAACCTGTGTGTTATGTAATAGTCTCCTATTCCTGGGATGGAATGAGGGACCCAGAAGGCCTTCCCTGGCCACCTTTCCAGCCTATACAGTGGTGGCAGCCAGTCCATTGCAGCAGTGGTTCTGTTCTGGATCCAGTGTACCTCTGCCTGGGCCAGGGTGCCAGTGGTGCTTGGCAGAGACCTCAGCACCAGTGCTGCTTCTGGGCACTGAGACAGCTGGGCAGGAGGATGGCTCCAGAGACAGTTATCTTGTCTCTCCAAACATAAGGTGGGGACCAGAGGCTGGAGATATTTTCATGGATCCGTATCCTAATCCTGCCTGCAGTACAGGTACCTGCAGTGCAGATGTTTTTCAGGGCAATGTAGCACAGCTACAGACTTGAAGACATGACTGAAGATGCCACACAATCAAGTGGTCATTCCCTGCACAGATCATAGGGAAGCAGAAGACACAGAAAGAGGTCTGTAATACAGAAAAATATAACAGATCATGTAGAAAAGAAAAAAGCAATAAAATAAGGAAACACTCTGAGAGAAAACTGGCAACACAGTATAACTCTGGCAGGAAGAACTGCAGGTCTTGGATTTACCTCTGGCATAGCAGTAGGAAAGAGGATGATGCATAAGCATGGGCATGTGCCCTTGGGATCCTGATCTGACAAAATGGTCCCAGCTGCAGTGCTTGCTGATAACAACAGTAACAGCAGTGTTAATGTACATATGCACTAAAATGGAGAAGTGCAGTGCATCTATGGCTCATAGCACAACAGCTCACACAAGCTCACATTCCTAGCCTCACACTACTAAACCATTCTGATTTCCACAACTGGTCAGGTGGAGGCTTTTTCCAGCCTTCCCTTCATGTCATCTGCATATCTTGATGATTATTCTTGACTAAGCAGCTTGCCTAGAATAATGTAGCCCATTATGCCTTATTCTCAGAGGAACAGAGGGAACTGTGCCTCGCCTACTGCACTTATTTTGATGTCAGCTTTCAGTACAGACTATTTAGAAGAAATTATATGCATTTTGGCTAGAAGTTTTTAAGAGGATGGGCAATCTCAAGCTCAGTTCAGGTGGCTGAACTCTTTCAAAAGCCACTGAAATATCCTTCTTCAAAGCAGTAGGATTTTTTCACTTATTGAAACATATGTTCATCATTGTCCCTTTAACAATAGAGTTAGCACTCTACAAACGGATGTGAAAATGCAAAAATAGAACTGGGTCATCTTTATGCTGCACGTCAGTGTATGTCCATGGACATTATTGATCACAGAAATTAGACATAAGAGGTTATTAAAATAACATGGGGGTTGAGACAGCAGCTATCACAGTTGCCTTTTAAAGTCTAAAGGTTCAAAATAAAATAGGAACACTACTGAAATATTAAAAAGGAAAATAATGTTCTTGTTTATACGGGACTGCCTATGTCCTGTATAACCGTGGAAAGACTTTGTCTTTCCTCCCTTTACTCCACTCTCCTGTCTACTTGATATTTTCTTCAATTGGTCAGTATGCACAGCATCAGTAGAGGATGCAATGGGAGGACAGAGGAAGTCATTTTGTATACTTCTCAATGATCCTTAAGATTATTCAGAATACTAAAATTAAATGGCATGTGGTAATATGATGTTCATTTCCTAACAAAACTTCACTTTAAAACTAGGAACAAGTCCCTTCCCAAAGTTAATACCTGGGTGTTAACTCCAGGAAAAAACAGAAAATTGGAGATATTCTTCCCCAGTGTCTCGGGGTAGATTCAGAATTTTACAATTGCACGCACAAAAGTTAAAGTATTTTTTATAATCTCTGATGTCTAAGCATGAAACAGTTATCTTACCTCCTGCTGAAATGTCATCAGTGGGCACACTAGGAAACAGTTCTGAGTAATGAGAAAGTTACAAACAAGGAACTGGTTTGTGGCCAGTGTCATGTAGGTAGCAAGACTTACAGCCTAAATATCTGCCACACACTGGCCACAATCCTCTGACTAAAAAGACCAACTCTGCAAGCTCAAAATGCATTCCTCTTCTCAAAATCAAAGAAGTTTCATGTTTTGTTTTCTTTCTGGTGAGAATGTCAAGAATGGTGAGAATGTCAACAGGATATGTGTTTTAGTCAGATGGCCTGTTTGCAAAGTACCATGACAACCTCTTTCCTAGGCTGCATGGTTAGGAGTGATTTAAAGAAGATGAGTTGGATACTTATCAGCTTTATATTAACTCTTCTAAGATATACTTAGTCTACTTTGCTTGCATCATTATACTTCATAATGATGCAAGGCCTTCATTATGAAAGGCCTATCACTTCATAGGCCTAAAGTAAATTAAATGGGTTAAAAAGAGAGAAGTTAAGAATTCAACATTTTTGCCCCCAAAGCTAGCATTCTTTTTTTCAGAAGATGCTAATTGTCATCTTCTGTCT
Source organism: Florisuga fusca (assembly GCA_038090715.1). Lineage (NCBI taxonomy): Eukaryota > Metazoa > Chordata > Aves > Apodiformes > Trochilidae > Florisuga > Florisuga fusca. The sequence goes on from JAAWXA010000038.1 coordinate 5,379,238, forward strand.
CACCTAATTTCCTCCCCTGAAGCTCTTGTGCATATATTTAAATAAAATAACAATACTGAAATTAAAAAATAATTTGAATCTAGCTAGTAATTATTGAAATCACAATGTGGAAAACATTATAAGCAGCTAAATTTTAAGCTATTACTCTACATAAAGGGCCATTCCAAATTACTGCGGCTCTTACGAATGCTGGCTTACCCAATGCTTGGTGTTGATTAAGAGAGAGCCATATGTAGGACTTGAAAATACTTCATTTTTTGCTTAATTTTTAACTCCTAAAAGCTAATACCTGAAGATCCAAAGAACCAAATTGTCCCTTTTGGAAGACAGTACTTCTTCACTAAAAATGCAGTAGTTAAGAAACTAATCAAAATTAGCAACAGGAAAGGGAGGAGGTCACACCTAAGGACAGGAAAGGATGGTTTCAAGAGCACTTGGAAAAATTATAACACATTTTTCCTTGATGGCACAGAAAAACTCATCCTACACACTCTGAGAAAGGACTTCAGTTCTCTAAGTGCTGTTATCTTTAAGAACTCCCCCAAAGGATGAAAGCCCGTAAAGCCAAAGGAGTACTGCCAATTAAAATAATTTAGCAATAATTTAGTTCACTAATTAAGGGGCAGGGGACAGGAAGGGAGGGAGGAATAGAAATAAACAGTTAATTCATTAAACTTCTTACAGCATCTAGTCAAAACCTGATCATGAATAACAACTAATAAAGTTATGTCAAGATGAAATGTAGATAACCTAAGCAATTTAATTCCATGACAATGTAACAGGTCCTTTTTATAGAGGAAAGTTGTAAACATAATAAATTTTGATTTTTAATAACATTTCAGAGGCTTTTTCTAGAAGGTAGGTGCAAAATGGCCTAAAAAACATCATTCAGAGAATAATCCTCAGTGATTCGTATTTTTTTTAAATGGAATAATACATTGCCCCATCATCCTCCTCACTAATGAAAATATTGCACAGTATTAGAGACAGAATAAATCCCTGCAGAACTCTGTTCAAAGTATAGATACACTTAATAAATTTGTGGACAATGCCATGACAGAAGGGGTTTTGACTGGCTTGGAGGACTGAATTAGAATTCAAAAGAGTCTAAAAAGTTGGAAAAAATAGTGTGGAAAAAAAAAGGGTGCATCCCTATTAAATAATATGCAAAGATCTAAACATAAAAATGATCATCTAAATGAACACAGGACAGGAATATGACAATAAAGAGTAGTCTGACATAAAAGGATCTCTGAACTTTAGGGGACTGAAGGCAGAAATGGATCAACAACCCTATGGTGATGCCACAGAAGAAACGGCATGCTAGGATGTGTAAATAAGTAGAGATCCTGCAAGATCTGAGTAGATATGAGATGCCAAATCCAGAAATCTGTGTTCAGAAAGGCTGGAATTCTGAGACCTCTAATCATTCTCTATGAGAAGACTGAAAGCATTCCTATTCTGTAGTGCAGAGAATTCAAAATGCTGCAGCACAAGGGACAGTAATCATCTACTCTCCATATCCTTGGAGGATAAGAGAACTAATGGACCTAAACTGTTTTGAAGGAAAAGGAGAACAAATTGATATAATAGGACAGGTTCTTTAATGGATACCACCAGAATAGCATTAGTACAGGACCAGCTTGTGCATGTAGGCTGTGAAGCCCCTCACTGAAGGCTTTTGAAAAATGTGACTTAGATCTATCAAAAGTAGAGGCAACTCTTCTTGAGAAGAGCATGGGATAAATGAGAAAATATTTTGAAAAGCCAATCATTAGTATTTTCTGTGATCCTGTAAAACAAATAACATGGTCTCTGTTCCATAATCAGTAAATTTTGTTCTCCACTATTCTAAAATGTAAAAGATGATGGCTACTTCTCTGAGGACAGTTCTTCACCGACCTTCTGAGTTCTGTCTCTGAGGTTTTTTTCACTTAACAGAGACTAACAAAACAAAATCAGCCCTGATATTAATAAGACTTCTGCATATGGATTGGGAAAGAAGAGATCCATAATTTTACGTTACAGCTTCACTGTAGCAGACTGATATATTTTCACTGCTAGAGACTCTACAAGAATAAACTAAATTATGCTAGAAAGGAAAAAGCACACTGTTATTGCTGCATCAGGTGTACCAGGACAGAGTAAGCCACTGGGGTACATTTAAGTCAGATATATAATTAAAGAAAATATTTCTCAAACTCTGCATTAGCTAGATCATCAGCTACTGTAATTTTCCCCAGTCTTTGCTGAGTGAAGGGGAACAATGTTGAGTGACTTCCTTCCAATTTTAACTCTTTCTCTGCCTTAAATCTTAACTCTTCAATTGCCTTTGCCAATGAATGAAGTGAGAATCCTGCAGGCAATGTTACCCATAAGCAATAGGCAGGAGGCCACCAAGTTACTGCTTGGACATAATAGTAAATGACAAAGACAGGAAGCTGGTAACATGTTTGTTTTTATAATTTTTACACTGTTTAGTCTTTTACCTCTAAACAGTTGGTGTACTGGGACAGCTGATAAAAAAAACTAGTGAATGCCTGAAGTAAGGGAATTTTTAATATATTCAAGCTGCATAAAAATTCACACTTATTGATCATCAACAACCATTACAGTAAGAGAAAATAATAAACAAGTAAGGCATATAAACACATTTAGAAGTAATACTAAATACTGGGCCAGGCACATTTCCATTAAGTAAGAGTATATTAATTGTTGGAAGAAAATTAATTTCAGTGAATGGCAAAACAGGGAAAACAAAATGTGAGCTGCCTGGTACATCATAGCAGACTCTTTGTTTCTCTGAAAAGGTACAGAATTATTTGATTTGTAAAACAACTGATACCTTATGGGAAAGTGTACAGAACATCCTTCCGGACCAAAAACCAAAAAATCTCTCATGTAAGTCAAATTTGCTGAATTTATATTTTCTTGATTTGCGTAGCTAAGGATATTTGCAGTGCTCAAAGTGTGTGTAACTGGTGGGTTTAATTAATTTCTAAACTCTGCTACTTGAGGCAAAAGATGAAGGAAACCAGAAACATGGGTGGGAGTGTGAACACAGCACCACTCCCTGCCCTCCCACACCTCAAGCATGGGAAACTGATATTGAAAGCAGGATCTTGGCATCTCGAGTTCATCTGCTTATTGCCTTCTTAAAGGTTATAATCCTCTGTGAAGCCACAATGGGTGGCTCTAGAGAAGATTACAATCTCACAAATCCTATCAGAGGATTATAAGTATGTCAGGTTGTGAGTAATTATGAAGGAATAGCACACCTTCAGAGGACTCAAAAATAACCTTCATAAAAGGAGATACTGTGTCACATAATGAAAGCCTACATGGAAAACCAGTGTCAGGCTGTAATGCTTTTGCAAAGCGAGAGCCCAGAAAATATTACAAGAATGTCAGTTTGACTGCATAGCATGGAGCCCCAGGGAAGTGAAAAGCAGAAGAAAGAGGCTTCCAAGTAGTTTAGTCACAAGGCCACTGATATCCCACTCCCACCCTCCTTGGATGGCAGCAAAACAGCCAACTGATTTCACAGAACTCTGCTCCTACACACTTGGAGTCAAATCAGAAACAAGGAGCCCAAACCTGAAACACGATGAAGGCCCCATCTCCTAAATCACTGCAATCACAGAGAATTCAGCACCTCATAGCATCAGAGAATTCATGTAGATGACAGAAAGAAGATTCCATCACCAGGTCGTGAATTTAAGTGATACACAAAGATGGAGTTGTCTCTTTTTTCTTTTGTAACTTGTCATACAGTTCAGAAGAGCTTATGGGCATAAGATTCTTATATCCATGTAAACAATTCCCATAGATTCAAACAAAAAATGGCAGCAGTACATTCAGTAAGAAAAAGGGCCTTTTACAGGAGCATTGTGTGGACATTTCTGGCTGGACTTAGCTGTCAATGTAGCCCCATACCTCTTTGATCATGCTACTGTTGTCTTTTTTTATGTTTCAACTCCCCCTAAAATCATTATTCAGAGAAATATAATCTCTGACTTTCACATAGATAAGTATCTGAAGGATGTAGATAGAAAACTAAAGGGGTGGAGGATTCATATTGTTAAAGTAGTGCTGTCCTCATCTGCACTCCAAAGAAAAGTATTGAGAATGAAAGTTCAAATATTTTTGAGTGTGTGTAAATAGCACTGTCTTCATCTGGCAGAAGCACAGAATTCCAACATGCTGGAAGAAAACTTGGGAATGTTGCCATTTAAAAACAGGCACAGGGCATTGCTTGAGCAACAAGAGCAGTCCAATTGCACGGTTCACTGGTATGTCTCTGAGTTTGCCTCTCCTGCCAGAGTAAAGTCAGTTCCTCCTAAGAGGAGGAGGGCAGAACATCAAGGGCAGAACACTGTGGATAGTGTGACCTGGTTCCTTGACCTTCTTTCCCATGTCCAGATGACTGACATCATCTCTGAAAATCAGCTCATGAATGTCCCTACCACAATGCTTTCTCATAAAGGCTGCATCTGCAATAACCTTGTTCATTCATGTCTCATATTACATCAACAAGGTGCTAAGAGCTCCTATACTACCCTATCTCTTGCCAATTTTCAACTTGAACCAAAAGGAATTTTAGTGTCAGGCAGCAGTCTAAGCCCTGCTGATCCGTAGCCGCTTGTGGCAGGGGATACACTGCCCTTGCCCATGCTCCATGCTGTCAGCACAGCCCCTAACACAGCTGTGTCAAACAGAGTTTAATATCTTTTTTAATCTGACAGTGTAGCTGAAGATGTTCCTGTGTTCAGCATATTTCTATTTTAGGGGAAGAAGGTTTTCCTCAGAAATCCACCAAGGATATCTATCTGTATGTGAAAGTCCATACAGCCTCTAGCAAGGAAGGCAGCAACAGAGCAAGAGGTTAATGTGGGGTGTGAACAGAAAAGATACAGCATTAGGATGTCAGCGTGCTGAGACACTCACGTTCAGCGGCACCATGGAGAATCAAGAGTACAGCATGTAGCACGGGGCTGACTCCTACCACTGCTTGATAGGACAAGGAAAGGCACAAGACAGTATGTTTGATGACAGGCATTTACACTGTAGACTGTCACTTCCATTAAACAGAAACATTTTTTTTTGCTGGATGAAATGCCATCCCACTCATCTCAGATCCTTTTTGTGATGGTGATTAGACGGGTAGGTTGTCGTGTTACAAGAATGTTTTTGTGATACCGTGCGGAGACAGAACAGATAACTGGCTAGCATAAATTGCCATGAAAAATACCTATTGTCTAAGAGCTATCACATTTAGAGAAAATATGACTACTCCCATGATTTGTACATCACTGGTGAGTAACAAAAATATCTGCATATCCTAAGGGACAGAGACTTACTAGGTATGACTTACAATACCATTATATACAGAATAACACAACTGTATGTATTACTGAGGGTAAAACCTCATCTCAGAAGCTACGCTGCAAGGCTACAAGTGTTGAGAAATGGCAACAGTAAAAATCAAATGAAAAGATAGTCTTGAAAAGACTATCAGACAAAGAGAGACTGAAAGGAGTGAAATTATGTACTTGAAAAAATCAATTTTGACTTTCACTGCAACAGGAGGCTTAGTCTCATGAATGGAGAACAGTCTTACTATCCAGGTAAGACTGGTCTGAAAGGAATTAGTTTACTGGCCCAGCCAAGTTGTTAAAATCACACAGGTTTCATCATATCTGGGATTTTCCAAAAATAGCACCGGCGGTTTCTGTTGGTGGGGTTTGTAGGGATGTGAGTATGGATTTGCAATGCTGGATTAGCTAGTCTTATAATTCAGTATTGCACACTCAAGAACAAAGAGGCAAATATGCATATTGGTGGCAGTGCAGTTATGGATGGGAGGGGAGCAATTTTATACTGGTGTTCTCTAATCACTCAGATCTATCCTCTTTTCATAGCTATTATTTTCAATTTTAGTTCAGGGCCTATCTTTTTCTCTCAAGTATCTGAAAAATGCTTAGCTATTATTACATTTTGCTCTGAATTCTCCCTCCCCTCTTCCTTGACTTCACAGTCTTCTTTTGTCTGTTTTGTTCTTATTTCTTTTGTATGTGTGTCTGCAGGTGGCTTTTATAGCAAAATCTCATTCTACTTTCCTGCCCTTCCCCCATCCTCCTCTGTTTCGTTACTGCATTGCCTGTCTCATTTATTCTTTTCCTTATGCTTGTAACTGCTCATTTACTAATAGATTCCATTCTGTGCCTATGGAGGTTTTTTTAATTATTTTCTGTGTCTTCAAGCACCAAATCACTGACTTCACTGCTACAGAAAGGAACAAATCCCCAAGTCACTCAACAGAACAGGTTTCACTCTCCCATAAAGTGAAGAGGAGGAGGATAGTGGCTGAGATTAAGGGACATTTATGGAAGGTTGCTGGTTCTCAAAGAATGAACAAGCTTATTATTCCTATCAGCCTACTAGCATCCCTGAGCATTTCCCATAACCTGACAAGAACAATCAGTCTGGGTGAACAGCACAATATATTCTATAAACAATGCAGAAATCAAAACAAAAAAAAAAGTAAAGTTTTGGGGGTTTTGCCTCATCTTACCACGTTCATACATGTGACCTTGTTGTGTCAGGTGTTTCCACTAGGGTTCTTATTTGTATTTAATAAGTGCTGAGATGCCCCTTCCTTGATTACTGAATGAAATGCATAAATTAGATATGATACCATCTTAATTGGATTGAGTACAGCATAACTACAGTAACCAACTTCATTATTGTTGTTGTCACCATGATGCACAGCAAAGCAACTCCAAAATTCACAATCAGGGAGAGATGAAAACAGTCCAAAAAAGAATTTTCACTTGAAAAATGCAGTAAGCTGTTGGATGTGACATGTGGGTAGAAGTTTCAATTGGACAGGCAGAGCTATAGAGTTAAGATAATGAACAGAAAACACAGTGATCAGTCTTCTTCAGCTACTGGGACTGCAATCAGAGGCCAACGCCTTAGCCATTTCCAAAGGTTCATTACTGGTAACTGGGATGTAAACCCCTACTTTTTATAGCTATGAACTGGTTTGGGCACAGCTTTACTTCCAGTTCTTATTTTCTGCTCCATTTGCCTCCCACAAGTTTTTTCATACCTAAGCCTCGTAAGGGGATAACAGTCAAAAGCACTCTTCTACATCTGAAGACCCTTTTTGTTTTTCTTTTTCTCTGTATGTCTCACTTTCTGCCCAGCTGACATCTAGCACTTGTGTGGTAAGCTCCAGCATGCTTTATCAAATTCTTCCCTTTGGGCAGGTGGTAGAAGTACAGAGAGCAAACTACATCCAGAGTGACTCCTCAAAGTCTCAAGAGTTTAGGAAGCAGCCTGGCATTGTATTTCCTTGCTTAAGAGAAAGTCATGTTGTGAATATTGAAGATTTTTTACAGTAACACCATCGCTAACCAGGTCTGACTATTCATGCTAGAAGCTGTAGAAGTTTTTTTGACTCTTTGTGGTGATCATAAAATGTCTTTTCAAAATGTCTTTTAAAGATGAATACACACATTGGCACTGACATAGTGCAGCTGGTTATATGGTTGTACCACACTGGACAAAGTACCAGTGTCAGGTTGCCAAAAGTAATGTATCAGCACAGCCACAGCTTTCTGTTTAAAGTTGTCCCCATTCAGTGAAGTCAGCTATTTGCAAATACCAATCATACAATATCTGATTTATAAGTATAAAGGATTTAACTTGGCACTAGAGAGGTCAGTGACAAAGCTGGTAGGGATTTTTCTGGTTAACCTTTCTTCCATTTGAAAACAATTTATGTATCCCAAAATATTTTTAATAATCCAGCAGATTATTATTATTCACTCCCTAAAATTTGACACTTACTATTTTTTCTAATGTCAGGAAGAAAGGCAGAATCTCAAATTTCACATTGAGATGTTGCTGTCGACAAGTTTCATTATTACCTGAGAAAATCTTTATTCGGTACTGCTGAGACTGGAGCAGTATTTACAAGTGTAAGTAAACACTGCCCAGGCCAATACCTTGTGTATTTACAGAGGCAGATGCCGCAGAGGAGGCAAGGCAAGTCCTGTTCCAGACCTCCTGTTTGCTGTCGGCTGAGCCTGGGCTCCCCCCAGTGGTTTGACTCACACTCCCCATCCCCCTGTCTGCTGCACAATTTGCATTACACTATTGCTATTTCAATTAGGAACATTTCCTTAATAGCATCCACATATAGATGAATTTACCCATCATCATTACATTAACTATGTTTGGAGAAAACAATGTAAGTGTCCCATTTGCTCATTTATTTCTACAAACCCAAAGAAAAAGAATCAGGTCACGCACAGTGCAGTGAGCTAGCAAATGCAACAATCACCAGTTAGGGCCAATTTTAGTTAGACTAAAATTTAGTAAGATTCAGATTCAGATGGATGCATACATCCATCTGAGATTTTCCTTTTACGCCGAGAAGTCCACTCCAACAGGAGTCTCTTAGTAAGCAGGAATCTTTCTTCAATATTGTACCACGCACTTTGCCAGAGTTTGGTCTTTTGCTTAATCTACTTGGTGCAGATGGACAACTGAGTAATTTCTAGTCTGTCTTCTGTGTGATGACTTAGTCTTGTAGTAAGCACCTGGGTATGAGTAAGGGGCACTGGGCAGTCAGTGCAGCACTGAAACAGTTCTGGGCTGTTAACAACACAAAAGAGAAGCTAAGGATTATTTGGAATTGGAAAACGTATTTCTTTACATCTTCATAAACACCTGAAGAACCCAACTCCAGCAACTTCTGTAACTTAGTAACAACACAGTCTGCAACTGAACACCTGGACAGAACCCAAGTACACCTAGTTAATCTTCCCCAGCACGCTTCTGGGGTACCATTCTTCACTACATTTAAAGAGATGACTCAGTAAAAATGATAGCTCTGTGACAGAGGTAGAAAAACTGTCCTGGTTAGCTACACCTTATTTACACTGTTTTTGCAAGTCTCCACAGCTGCCACTCACTGTGGCAGGGAGTGTAAGAATACTAGTGCTCACAATGCATTCATCACAGGGAAATCATGATGTTTTGACAGATTGAAAAGTAAGAATTGCCTCAAGGGAACTGCATGGTAGTAGCATCTACAAAGTGCTGATTTACATCTACTCAGAAAAATATTAGTGAATGTAATGGTAAAAGGCTGATACCTTCCTTGTATTAGGTCCCACCCATGCCTCTATCTTTAGAACTGCTGCTACCAAAATAGATCTGTGCTTCTCCTCAAGAGTATACCTGTAGACACAACCATAAAGCAGAGTGCAGAATACTATCCTAACCAAAATTTTAAAAGACTGAAATCAAACATTAAAACCAACTCATAAATTATGGTACTTTAAAAATAAATATGCTCCAGGCCATATTCTCCACTATAAAGGAACAAATCAGCTGCAAAATGGCTAAGGGGCAAGTGCTGGTATAGTACCATACATAGGCAGTAACTAGGTCCTGTTTTAGGTATGTCTGCTACGGGAAATATTATCTTGGTATGATATTGTGGTACCTACTGTCAAGGAAAAGGAGAAAACATAAGGACAAAGTGTGAGCTTTAAAGAAATTACCTAATGATAGTCATGAGCCAAACCTGCACATTCTGCACTGTGGGGCATATCTACAGAACACAACATAATGCTGTGCAAATAAGCAAGCTGCTTCTGGTACTAAAAGCAGTGTAACTGCATATATGCAGCAGCTTGCCTGAGCCAATTTAAATTAGTCTGGTTATTTAACTGCACAGACAGAGTGATACTGCTGCCCTGTATTCAAGTTACCTTGGCATAAACTTCTAGTTTTGGTTGGTATCCTAATGCTGCAGCTAATTCAGTCTTTATGTTGGTGTTCCATTGTTTTGAAAACCCTTTTTTTTTTTTTAGTTCAAAGATCTTGGGTTTTTTATACAAAAGTTAGCACATACTGCTACAACCATTAGTCGGCCTTTAATCATGCCACTGACTGTGTGAAGTGCGGGGTTGCTGTACTCAAACTTCCACTTCGTAGTAAATAGTGCTTTGTTGCATTAAATCTCATGACATATCACATCTAATCTGTACTCTGTAATGATGCTAAAAGCTTAAGACTGATTTTTTTCCCTTAATGCTTGTCAATTTTCCTTAATGCAGATCCACCACAGATGAATAACGTCATGCCAACATCTCCCCTCCTTCCTCAGATGGCACATCAACATTCATATCCCAGCCTGGGACAGATCACAAACCCATATGAGCAACAGCCCCCAGGCAAAGAGCTTAACAAGTACGCCTCTCTAAAGGCAGTCGGTAAGTAAGCAACATGATGCACGACTTCTCCTTTAGATCAGTGTGCTGCAATTGCTGTTGTCAGTTGACATTCAGCTTCAAAGTTAAAAACAAAGTCTTGTTATTCTGGACTACTTCATGGTAGAATTTCATATAGAATACCATGTAAGTAGGAAATGCATTGAAAATTAAAAGGGGGACTACAATTGGTGATAAGAGAATTATATGTAAGAATTGGTGATTATATGTGTGTCTGTACATGCATACAAACCCACACCACAACTATTGTACACCATTTTTTCAGCAAGTTTTACCTGCTACATATGAATATGTAGCTATGAATTTCAGTGTGTATTTTGAATATCTATCCACAAAAATCTGAGAGAAAAACATCAGATATGTTGCAAACGTAAAGCATGTCATCTAGACACCTGCTACATACTTCAAAAACTGAAGATACTTGTGTGTTCCTGAAGTAAGAGCTTTGACATTTTCTGGACAGTGTGCATTAGTAGGTCACTGGAGGAGTATTCTGAGGCTTTATGATTTCAAACACTTTGTACATCTTTAAAGCTCCTAATAAAGATCCCAGTGGTGGTTTTTATCACCTTAAATTTCAGGTCCCTCTAGGCAAAAATAAATTAAGAAGTCAGCGTGTGTGAGGGCCAAGGTGGGGGACTGTCTATTCATAAACAGCCTCTCACTAACCCTTACTCAGCTTACTCATTTGGATGTGAATATCATTTCCCCATGAACTCAGAGCAAGATTATTCTGCCTATTTCCAGACAGAGCTATTTGGCTCAGAAAACAAGCAGAACTGCTGGGAACATTCTGACTTATAAATCTAGTAATCAACAAGCCAGAAAAAAAAAATTCACCACAAACTAAAACTGCTTTATTTAAACTTCAGGACAGCAGACCTCTAACAAACTGTAGATAGAAGTCCCATCTCAAACAGTTTAGCAGCAGCTTGCCGTGTTTGCTTCTCACAAGCAGCATTTATTAACGTTTATAAAAGAGAAAGTTTAATAGATTTCTGTGGAATTTTGAATGCAGACGTGGTAGTTTTATAATGTCCTCTTCCAAAGGAGATGCTCTGTAATGATGTGGTGATTACCACAAATTCATGCACTGATATCAGGCTTGTTTTTCAGATGTCAGTTTAGGTCAAGGCAGTACTTAAGCATAACGAAACTTCTCTCACCTGCCCAAGAACCACAGAATGTACTATTTTAAAAATGTTATTAAATTAGAACAGAGATGTTTCTTGAGTGCCTGAATACAAGTTTTTAAAAGCAGCTAGGTTATAACTATACCGTTAACTCAACCCTGAAATATTGTGCACTTCAGCTCCAGAAGTTGTATAATGCCCCTCAGAGTCTTAAACTAAATTAAACATAACTTTCAGGGACACTTTCTTCCAGGAGGATTACACCATCTTCCCTAGCCAAGTTTTAGATTCAGGTGAATTTTAACAAGCACAAAAGTACTTCATTGTTATCCAAACTTCTCAGCAGAAAACTATAGAGACTGTGAAGCTGTTATGTTTATCCTTCTGTCTGAACTCAGGAAGCAACAGTTAAATCTGCTCATTTTTTAAGAACTTGTAGAGTCTCAAGGCCTTGATTCCTCCTAAAAGGCACCTCTGGAGTACATTCCAAAATCACAAAGCAGTTTTTCCATGATGCCAGCCAGCTGTGGGTTTGTGACCACGGTGACATCAAGCTAGCCACACTGCAGAGGTTGTATTGGTTCTATAAGAGCTCTGAGAAGAAACACCAGCTGGCTTGCATCCGGGCCCACCAATATAAATTTAACTTGACAACATCTTTTGAACAAAGAGATGTAGACTGAGGTCTCCCTGACCTGGCATTCATGTCACAGAGCAATGGCATTTTTCATACACTAACATTCAGAGCCACATTTACTGACCCCCATAGCAGGTTAATGAGTGCACCTAGTCCCTTTCCCTTTTCTTCATTGATAGTGGCTTGAGAATGGATTCATTTGTCACAACAGAAATTGAAAAAGGGATGTGTTTTGCATTTCATGTGTTTGAGGCAAACTATATTAATTTAAGTCCCTCTTACTCTGCATGATTCTATTGTTTGGGTGTAGTCCACTGTGCTTAATTCTCTTCTTTAATGGCAGGTAGGGGTGGAGGAAGAAGCATTCCTATTGCTTTGTAGTGTAGCAACTGTAGCTAGAGTGCATTAATATCACACATCATATTGTTGCCATAAGTGTTAAAAAGTGTAGATAACTGGTAAAGTGATGCTTTACCAGAGGCAATATTAAATTAATTTCCACACAGCTGCTTTCTTCTGAGCTACAGATGTCCTAAAAATTTGGCTGTCTAATTTTAGAAGTGAGCTAGTCATCTCTCAGTGGCTGGCTGCTGTGAAAATTCAGTTCATGAAGAAGTAGCAAGTCACAGTAATCTCTGCTCTGGATCGTGTTTAGGATCTGTGTTAAATTCTTAAGCATTTGGGGAAACAAGAGACAAGAGTGCCATTGCCACTGATTTGTGTCGTGTTACTGAGAGAGAATGCCCAGTACCTTGGCAGTGAGGCCAGGATGATCCCTAGGAAGCTCTTTTAAAGCTACACACTAGACTGCAAGGTGCAGTTTGAAGCTGGCCTGTTCATGCATGTATGCAGTGCAACATGTGCACTGCTGAATATCTGATTCAGCACAACAGGGGAGAAGAGCTGAAAAGGCCAATGAGGATATATTTTATTTTAAAAGCAAAATATTTTATATTTATCAGTTCAAACTGCACAGCCAGACCTTTACACACTCAAAGAAGAGAATATTTTGCTCAATTCTTGTTTTTTGCAGCCTCCAGATTTCCTTAAGTACTGACCAGCAGCTACTGACCAAATTCAGCTTCTCCTCCTACCGTCTGGTGACATTTACATCTCTGAATAAGCCTATTTTATATTCTCAGATGAGTACTTAGAGTATAACAAGACAACAGCCAGTTGAGATTTTTCTACTGTTTTCTTTATTGCACCATAATTTTCTCCATACTGTAACACAGACATGACCAGGGAATAATCAGCAGAAGACCCCCTGGAAATGAGACAGTGAAACACACACTTCTGAAAGAACAGACAAGCAACCCGTCTCCCAGCACCTCTAACAATGGTGGTGCCAGTGGTGCCTCTAACCATAGGCATCTAGCTGATAGGTACCCTCTGTCCATTCACTGTTAGCCCATTTTGAGCCAGAGAATCTTTCTGCAACCATATTAAATTTGTCCACCAAGGACTGTGGGACTGCACCTGAGGGAATTGGGTTAACAATCTCAAACCAGTCCCACAAAAAATGGTCACTCTTGCATGGTAATAAAATACAGTGTTTAGGTACTTCAATTTTTTGGCCAGCTGAGATGACATAACCCTGGTTTCCTTAGGTGCTTTTGCAGCATTTGATTATTTATATGAAAAGTGCAGAAAGAGGTTTTTCTGCATAAATTATTCTTACTTCCAGTTCATCAACCAGATTTTTACTCCATGCTTAAATGATTATTGCTCATTTGCTCATTGCCTAAAACTACAAGTAGATGGAGATCTCATGTCTGAACACCTTCATGAAATTCAAGTCCCTGGACACAGAAAGGCAGCTCACCATGAATTTTATATACATCATTTGGACACTCATTCAGAAAGGATGAACAATCTAACTTCAAATCCCACTCTGCTAAGCTGTAGGAGTTGGAGTCTATCCTGCTGCTTAATAAGAGTTTTCTAGAGCTCAAAGAGGCCTCATTAACCTTAGGTATTAGTCACATTTATTCAGTCACTGGCATTGTCCTGCTATCCTGGCTCAGTAATAGTTAATTTTCTGAGTTTCAGAAAGAGCAAAGTGACTGACTTTCTAAAGTGGAATAAATATCCCAAACCCAACTTTCTGAAGTCCTGCAGGACTGGGAGAAAGGCCTCTCAACTGCTGGAGAGAGGCACAGACATACATGTAAAAACCTTAAAACAAGTATTTTTACAATTCAACATGACTATATTTTTCACAAACTTTCTTCTTCCCTTGTCTCTCAGGAGAACCTTTTAGGACTAGGCATGACTTAAGATAACTCAGTTAGTTAAAAGTTTTGCCAAAAAAAATTATAAAACACAATGTACAGAATTCCTCCCTGAAACTCAGACCCAGAAAGCCTTCAGAGATGCCGGGCGTTGTAGTCTCCTGTGGGATGAAATCAGATCTAATTGATTTGATATAGCAAACTAGAAGGAAGATACAGTTGGCAGCCAATTCACCATCACATCTCTAAGTCTACAGCTCCCAGCATTTTGTGAGGCTTCACAGTTCTTTGATCCCAAAGGAAACGTCAGACTGTGCTCCAGCTCTGCTTGCGGCTGCAAAACTCCAAAGTGAGATTCTGCAAAGAATAAATAGAATAAAGAATAAATATCTCCTGTCGAGGTCACTGTTACTATGTAGAAAATATTGTGGCTGCAAACGTGGCAATGCACAAGGCAACATGTCCCTCAAGAAGCTGAAGCATGTAAGAAAACTGTCTGGTTTGTTTGTCCTTTCTATCTGCAACACATGAAAGGATCCAAAGGGGAAGGTCACCACAAGGTTAATCCTAAGGTGTCATCTTTGAACCATCCTCCTGTCTGATATGAAATTTAGTGATGCCTTCTCCTAAGATTCAGATCATCATGCTTCAATGGAAATTATTATAATTCCACCTTAGACAAGATCTGGCTTAAGAGAACAGAAATGACTTCATAACTGCTCCCCAAGAATTTGATACCTACCTCAGCAGAAGATGAGATTCTGTATCATTCCCTATAGTTCATTGTGCCCTTCCTCGGGAGTCTCTGTGCAAAGACAAGTAGGGCTGGAAAGAAACACTATAACTGGAAAAATGGAAACAAACAGCAGGGGGAAAGTCCTGCCTATGCATTCACAGAGACTGATACACTCAGTTTTTAGAAAAAGTAGAACTACTGAATTTTTGGACACAATATGTTTGTGTTACTTTACATTCCCATACCAACCACACTGCTACACTGACAGGTAAATATTCCTATTTCTTTGGAAGGCTTTCAAGGAGTAAAGAAATTTTCAGCTACTATTTCCATAAATGCTTGCATAAAAATGGGTTAAAAAAATCTGGGACACGGGAGTAGCTCACCGGATTTAACACCATGAAAACAGACAGGGAAGTACAGATTAATGCATCATTTGTCATATCCAGAGGGTGATTCAGTTAATGATTTCATCTATCTAGAGGTCTGTTCAGTGTCATGGATAATGCTAGACTGGGAAATCTGCCCGTTTCAACTCTGGTATATAGATCTGTCTTAAGACAGTATGACAAAAGATCTTGGTATATTTATTTATTATTATTATTATTATTATCATTATTATTTACTTGGCCCAGTGTGGCTGGAGAATTTGAAGCTTTTGAGTGTTCGTTTCAAGTCTTTCATACTTTAACCTTTGCTTCTCCTCCAGCCACATAAGAAGAGCCACGGAGCACTCAGTGGCACACCTCACTTTACCACCCCACCTGGTAGCACTGTTCCCTCAGACTTCCCTTTTCCCAAGCAGATGAAGTGCCAGTGTCACTTTTTCCACTTATGTCTTCTGCTGAGACCCCTCAAACTTCACATCCTTCCCAGTGTGTGCTGACTGTCAAGATCTTGTATTACTTCCACTGAATAATTTGTTTACTACTGTGTTATTCACCAATTGGCTTCTGATACCAGCAGGCACTCTGTTATAGGTAAATAAATAATACTTTGGGAGTCTTGATCAAAATATTTTCCAATTTTGTCATCCAGCATGCTCATTTCTTCTTCCAGTGAGGCAGCTGTATTTGAATTAAAAATATGTCATTTGTGCAAAGCCTCGGTATCTTGAGCAAGACCAGCTGCATTGCTGACACTTTTTTACAGCTTTTAAAAGAAACAATATTTTAGAATAAAATCTACAGGATTATAATCTTTCTGAGGCTGGGGAATGGTGCTGTAAGTAATCAGACATCCAAGCAACCATTGCCCATGCCAACCTTTAGCAAATAAATACAGCTGTGAGAAGGTAACTCTTTGGGGGAAATGTTGGCCTTAGCAGAAGCAACATATAGGCTGCTGGGAGAAAACTGCAAATAGGCCTTTTAGAAGAAAGCAGGTTGAAAACCAAAATAAGATAAATATTTCCATCTACATTGTCTCATTTTAAAGATTTTAGCAACTTACTGAGCTTGTGAAAGGAAAGAAGTGTCAGGTCCTTTTAGTTCAGGTTTATCTCAGGCATTACAGTTTTCTGAGTTGGATTCACATCTAGTTAATTTGTTTTGCCTGAACTTGGCCCACTACTTGTTTTTTTTTGTGTGTGTGGTGGATGAAGAATGTTTATAAGAATCTATTAAAGTCTTAACCTACTTTTCAATCTGTGAATCCTTAATTCTTGTTCTTGAAATTGATGCTTTTTCCACTCATGTTCCCCTACAGTGGATTCCTTACAATGGAGAAGTAGCCTTTTTTTCTTGTTAAAAGCATGTATTTTAAAACAGTGAAAATTAAACTGTCAACCAGGACAGACATAAAAATTCACATAAAAATTAGGTTGGTCCTCTGGAAACTAGCTAGTTTTTAAAATCTTTGTCATTTGCTACTGAATAAAAATGAAACAAAAAGTATTTTTTTCCTTTTTGTAACACACAACAGGCAGACCTAAACTAAAGTGAGCCCAGTAAAGCACTAGAGCAAGCTAGTCTGGGAGTGTTTTACTGCCTTTTGCCTTTGTAGCCTGCATTTATTCCTATCTACTTAGATCACTGATGGCCACAGGTAGGAAACTCATAAATCTAAATCAAGCATAGGTTATCCAAACATATTTCTATGAAACGTTAATGAATTATTCATGAGATTTTTTACACAGCAAGTGATGAGAAGATGAGTAAGTGAAGCCTTATGCTTTAGCTATACCATTAGGTAAAAGTGAACCAATGAAAACCAGAGTTCAGCTCACATGAAAACTAAGTCTAACAATGTTAAGCATCTTCACCTGCAACCCTTCTGAAACATCCTTATTTATAACTGTTTTATTTTGCACTATAAACATATATCTACATACACTTGCCATTCTGTAATGCAAATACTTTATTATGTAAGAGCAGAGGTTGATCAGGAAGATATGAGAATAATTGTGAATACTTGCAGAGAAATAGCAATGCTGAGAGGTCTCAGCTGAAGCCCAGATTTAATCTGGAGCCTGACTTTTACAGTTCCTACCATGGAGCCTACACATCAGTTTCACTGGGTGTTCTGAACATAGTTTACTCATTTTGTCCTCCTGCGATATGAGCTGTCCAGATAATTGACAAGAAAATTTTTGCAATAAGAGTTTTATACAAATGCACAACATGATATCCTGTAAGTGGTTCTCAGAAGTGCTCAATTATCAAAACATGTCACTTTACTGGTGACCAAAATGCCAACATGGATGTTTTTCAAAATAATTAAGAGATTTTTGAGAATCTGTGTTGAGTTCATTATCATTTTTAAATACTTGCGGTGCCTGGAAAGTGTTCTAAACCCAGCACATGGAAATTAAGTTAGAAATTATTTTAAAGCATCAACTTGGGATGCATTCTAGGGGAAGAAATTTGAAGAGAATTTTTTTTGAATTAAGCTAGAAGCTCCTTTAACTGGAGGCTTCTGGGGACAATGTTTCTTTACTGAGAAGTCTTTCATACTGACAACATTCAAATATAAACCAGGGTATAAAGATTTTTAGTTTTAAACTCAAAATATGAAAATAAAAAGCAGCTTTTTAAGGTAGGGCTTTGATTTAAATCTTCCCAAGAACTGACCAAAGAGAGTAGGAATAAATGCCAGAGACAACAATTCTGAAATCTCTCTACAATCAATAGACAATTCAGGAATTAATTTAGGAATTTTGGATTTGGAATATGAAATCAGACTTCAACCCATACTTTATTTCTCATAATTCTACTGATTCATAGTGGGATTATTTCTTCAGGTACATCAGAATCTGCCTCCATGCAGGCAACAGAGCTTCAAACTATTTCATTGCACTTACAGCCTGTGTGGTATTAGCAGGAATTCAGGTTTGGCTTGTTAATTTCAAGCAGTTACAAGGATTACTTTGTTGCAATTCATGTTTACTTAAGTAAACAAATAGTACCTTTTTTTGTTCTAACCAAATTCAAAAACTCAAACGAGAGAACCTTAACACTATTAAGCTTTGTCAACAGCAATAGTGCCATGCTCTTCAGAATTGCCCATGAATACCAATGAAGACTAGTAAGACAACTGATTGGAATGAATCCCTTATTAACAATGTAATATAAATAGCAGCAGTTATCTGCCTGCTATTTTTGTGCTTTCTGTGAAGGATGTTCTAAAGACAGTAAATGTGTTTAAGGGAGAAATTACACAGACAAAAGCCACTGAGATCATTGCTGTACTCCTACACATTCATACCATAATAACAAAGGGCTTGAGGCATGGAGGCAGGAAGAGGAATAACATGATTTGTAATACACATAGTTTTTCCAAAACTCCTTCCCGTTACAGCTTATTTGAAGAAGGATAGAAGGAGAAGCAAAGCTGAAAATAAGTAAATAAATAAATCTGATATTTAGTAACTATGATACTACAGCATCAAAAAAACAACCAAACAAAAATCACAAAAATACCAGTTCATCCATCCTAATGATAATGTTAAATAGGTAATTTTTATCGTGGGAAAGTTTGCAAAGCTTTCTAGTCTATGGAAAGGGCTTCTGTAAAAAGTTTGCCTTCACTTGCAGGGAACCTGCCCCAACAGGGGAAGATGATCTGCAGCTCAGTGCTGTTGGTTCTCATTTTAACAAGTGATGGTGATGATTGCAATTCCTGGAAAAAAAAAGTAGAGGTGGGAGTGGTACACTCCAATATATCAGAAGTCTTATACGTGTGCACACTATTAAATTTATAGTGAGCCTGCTTACTGATTCTGCCTGATTGCTGTGTCACTGTCAGGCACACACGCTTTTGCTTTACATGAAGGCTACTCCAAGGGTTCTGTTCAGAGCAGGCATCAGTTCTGCTTTGCCTCTGGGTTTAACCAGTCAGTATGAAAACCTTATGAAACTGATTTTCTTCTGGCAGTGCAAGTTTGGCAATTGCCAGGGAACACTATTTAAGTATGACACACATTTTGGTTTGGAAATCTCTGAAAATAATGCACAAGTCTTTAATAATACAAGCACCATGCAGGCTCATAGGAGAGAGACAGAAAGAGAAGGAAAAGACAAAAACCCAGAACTGAATGTGTGCAAGTACAGCTATGGAGTTACTTCCAATTTTTTTTCTTCCTTAACAGCTCTCTCTTGAAAAGGATTCCTTCTGGCAAAAAGAATAGAAAAAAAAACCTTACTCATAGAAACAATTTATGTCACAGCTAATTTTAGGAAAAAAAATTACTTCAATATGGAATGATTGCTAAAAATTATTTAAAATTATAGCAGTTAAGAAACAGATTTTTTTTTTTTTTTTTTTTTTTCATCTAACCAGTACAATTAAAAAGGCTTCAGGCCTCACTCTGTATTCAGGAGTAATGATGTAAATTTAGTATGATGCCAGTTGGAAGACAGAAAAACACAGGTTTATTTCAGCACTAAACCCACATCTTATTTATGGATCCAGAGATCCAAACTGGGTCTTCTATGTCTTCATGCATCTTTTTACATCGAACCTAGGACTATTTGTAGCTGAGTTGTCACTCATTAGGACATACACTTAAGAGTTATAGCCAGCAGTATACTAAAAGAAATTAAAATATCTAATAAAAAGTATTAAAACTGAAACTGACTTTCTGCACACAAAATAGTGCCAACTTTGATGTGTGAAAAAATGAAATTAGGTTCATGCTAAGAACAATTATTACAAATAAATCTAGTCATGAATATAACAGCTTTTTCAGTCAATGCTGAACAAGATAAATTGACACATTAAGGAAAAAACAAACACATTTTTAGACACTGAATCACATTGCAGAAAACTGTCACATTTTTTTCCAACATGACCCACATGCTTCTCATTGTGCAATATGCAAGGAGAGTCCACCTGGTTTGGGGTCCATTCCCAGGAGCAAGGCACATTGCTGTGTGCAGACTGCCTGGATTACTGTGACTGCACCAATAGGGTGTGTTATTGCACATGACTGCACATTTCTGCAAATGTACAATGAATTAGTGCCCCTGGAATAGTTTGAAAGCCCTGCCCTTACACAAAATGAAGGTCCCCACTGACCAAAAAGGTTACAAACAATTTCATATTATTGATGTATGAAAGCATTGCTGCAAACTCTTGACAGAATCAGATTTGTCCTAACTGGTGTGTTTGAGAAGCATTAAAAACTACACAGTGAAAAAGCAAGATTACTGAAGGAAAAATGAAAGAAGCCTTTTAAGCAAATCTCCTGTGTTAACCTCTTTGGCTTTGGACCGCATTTTCAGAAAGCAAGCCAACCCCTCATTTCCCATAATCAGTTTATGCTGCAGTCATGCTTTATTCAGAAGTGAAGCATGGCAGTATGACTTCTTAGATAGTTTCTATTTCAAAAGGCAAGTTTTCTTACTTACATATATGGTTTCCAGTAGAACTCAAACTGATAAATATGTCTAAATGAGATAAAATGAAATAAGTATTTCACAGTGGGACTTCGTGTGTTTGTTTGCCATTGTAGATTCCATGAAAGGACATGAGCTTAGAGGCCTTCAGGAAAAAAAATAATGAAAAAACAGATTTACAGTTACAGGACAGCCACTGGCTGCATTTTCAAAGAAAAGTCAGAGATTTGAATACATAATTCTCTTAGACTTTTACAGTTTTATCTATTGGTTCAAGAATAGAACTGGCAATCTTATTTCCTTCTCAAGTTTATCATTCATTGCACAACACTGAACCAGCAATTTAACATCTTGATGCTTGAATTTAA
Organism: Florisuga fusca; assembly: GCA_038090715.1. Classification (NCBI taxonomy): domain Eukaryota; kingdom Metazoa; phylum Chordata; class Aves; order Apodiformes; family Trochilidae; genus Florisuga; species Florisuga fusca. Next base: position 5,400,496 of record JAAWXA010000038.1, read on the forward strand.
AATGTTAAAATCACTTGAGGGTATAACAAAGTAGTGTGATCTTTGTCTATCTTCATGCAACAGACTTCAGGTCTGAAAATATTTGCAATAACATGATGTATCCACTGTTCATTTCCAGGCTGACAGAACCTATGGTTTGGGCAAATCAGAAAAGCTCTTTTTCTTATGGGTTAAATACAGTCATGCTGCTTGTCACAGCTCTCTACATTGGGTCCAATGGCTGTGTGTAGAGTACTTTGACCAGATCCGAATCATGAGATCAATACAGCACTTTGTAAAATTGAATAATAAATTTTGCAATTTAGTACTATGTAAATCAATGCAGTCAAGTATGTAAAGCCTAACAGAAAAAGCTGTTTTACATCATGCCCAAAGAGAAACCTGCCTAAACTCACACAGCAAATAACTGTAAAAGGAACAAACAGACTTTGCAGTGCTATGCTTTTCCAGCATGCTGTCAGAAGAGGGGTGCTTTCAATGAGTAAAGTGGTAAAGAATTAGACACTTTACTCATTGAGAGTAACAATACAGAACCACAACAAATAGGTTCTACCAAAATTAACAAAGTAGTTTCTGGGTGGTTCTAAGCACGCTCTATTTCTGCATTTCTCTGCAATGTTTTGTTGCATTCTGTTTTCCAGCACACTTCATGTTACACAAAGCAAATTCTATGCTCCATGATGCCAAGTGAACCTCTTAGTTCAAACCACAGGTCACTTGATATTTGTTTTACTGGATGGAATAAACTTTGCAGTGAATTTATTGGATCCAATTTATAGCTGGGGGCAGCAAATCTGAATTCTGTCCATGTTAGTTTTTTCTCCTCACCCTCAAAAAAATTTGTGCTGGTGTAGAAATTACATGTCTTTGATTTTCATATTAACTCCTACAAAAACTCTCACATAGAGTTGACTTCCATCTTGGAAGCCTTTGAACACATGGAAAAGCAAGTGATTATGCAATCACATTTACACAGGATCAACAACAGCACCACCAAAGGCAACATCCTAGTATTCCTCTGGACAAAATTCTCATGTTGTCTTTGAGTCACTTACCCTTTGTCTTCCCTTAAGTTTTCACTTCCATTAGACAGAGAAATGTAAGGTTCCCATAGCTTCAGGTAACTAAGTAACTAACACCTCAGAGAAGTCAGGGCTGAAGAAGCAAAGCCTTGTTACAAAACTGTTAAATATTTCATAGGAATAGCTTTACTGTTACACAGGAAACAACTGCAAATAGGCAGTTAGGGTATTTTAGGTGTTACCTGGTGTGTCATTGCAGCCATTTCATTGCTATCTTGTTCCCTAGTATTTTCCATTGGCTTGCTTTCTATATCTCCAGCCCTAAATTTGAAATAGTCTCTTTGTGGCTAGAATAAAGCTCTGTGGATCACAAAGTAGTTCTTAAAATGTATTCACATAACAAACAATTCTGTGAAACATCTACTGAGAAATAGGGTTCCCCACATATGCTTGTATCTCTGACTGTGACTGCAAGCTCTCATTGAAGATTTTTATTTCTTTTAAATGTTTTTAGAGCTTTTATAATGGCTCATTCCTTTGTGGATTCTCCTCTCTCACTTCAGAGGTTTCTTCCCACTCCTAAGTGCCTACTTTCATGAAAGCTTCAGGACACCTTTCAGGATACTACACTTCTCCCATTGCTATAAGAAATGGTGCTAGAATTCAGAGCTATTTTATGAACCCACAAAGAGAATTGTCAAGGAAGGGTAAAAAAAATACTGCTTCTGATTTACCCAAGACCTCCTTGTCTAGCTGTACTTTCAACACAGGAATGCTGCAATATTTGCAGGAAAAATAAAGCGTTACACAATGCTGATGCATAAATTGGTTACATGGCCATCAGGAGAACTACCTAACCTGGGGAACAGAACAATATTACACAGCTTTAGGGCTATGTCACCTCTCAGCACAGGTAATATAAACTCTAATAAGCCCACTGAGAAATCCTGGCTGTGTTATAGCCCCAAGGATTTTTGCCACTAATTTTCAAGAAAACATGTTTTCATCTATGGGACCTAGGCCACTGACTGGTTTACAAGCTTTTCTTATATAACTGTGGCTCATGAAGAAATATGTGAAATTTCCAAGTTTGGTCACAGCCAGGCATCAATCAACAAAAGAACAAAGCTCATCTCTGCTGTTAGTGACAAAGTCAGGCAAAATGGGTGTGTTTGAATCAAAAGGTACTGTCAAAGGCCCATTTCTTTGTGGCCACCTCATTTAAAAGAACCTTAGACATTCCCATGACCTGACTATCCCAAGCAGCTCGGCAGCAATCTCCTTTCAAAATCAAAATTAAAGGAATAAGGCAAGGGTGCCAGTCTGAGACATTTGACACTAATACTGCTGGCAAAGTCAAGACCAAAATAAAACAGTTATAGTCACTTTAAGGCATCACTGTATTCAGGTGAGAGTGAGGAGTGGAATGATCCAGCTTTGAGATGATAGGCTCATGGCTGTATAACTGCTCCAACCGAGTGGGATTTAAATCTACATTCCCTACCCAGCAAGGTGCACCCCAACTTCTGCTAGCATGGTCCCCACCCAGATTCACATCCTGATCAAATTGTGCTGTGGAGCAGAAGAAAATGTATTAGTCTAGAAAGACAAAGGAAGACTCTCTTTAGCTCAGTTAGGGCACTCATCTGGGAGGAAGGAGTCCTGTTTTTTCATCCTTACACTGTTTCTATATTTTTTCAGTTATTCATTTCATGCACAGCAGGAACAAAAGCCCGAGTTCTCCCCCCTCCCAGGCACCCAGTTTAGGTTGGGAAAAAAATAATATTTTCCAACATTTTTTCCAGATGAACAGTTACAACAGTAACTACATTTGTGGGTGCATTACCATCAAGGAGTAAAAACCTTACAAAAATATTGAAACTGAGAATATTATACAAATATACAAGTGAACTGGCAAGACTGGAGGGAAGGAACAGAAAGAATAACAGTCAGAATTAAAGCCCTTCTTTTACTATTATTCATTTGGCAATTTTGCAATTCTAATTCTTTACTCCTTTTGCAAACATGACAGTGATATCTTGAAATCCAGTTTTACTGATTTATATACAGAAGCCAGTGCAAAAGACACTTCAGTAGCACCTTTCATCTGCAAACTCTACAAATAGCAATTAATCTTCATAACACTTAACTACCTCCTCCAATGTGTTAAGGGATCATTTTACAGCTGGTGAAATCAAGGCAGAGGAAAGTTGAGTCATGTACCCAAGGTCACATAGTAAATTCACCCTGTAACTCCAAAATGTTTTTTGCAAGTTTAAAGTCCACAAAATATTTATAGAGTTTGGTTTAGAAGAAAAATTAACCTCCTGAGATTCACCTTTGTTTTTAAAGTAGTTGGTATCAGGATACTATAAATATGCTTTTATTGATAAAATGTTTGTTACAAAACCATGCTCAGTATTACTATCCTGAATATTTTCTGTTTGAAAATCAGAAATACCCAACCTGTTTCTGCACTATACTAGCATTAGTATAATTAGTATAATGCTAATATAGCATAGAACACATGCTATAGAACACATAGCTAGCATAGCACATTGGTGTTATAAAACCTATGATCTAGTCAGTATGCAAGGATGAGGACTCCTTCAAGACTTGCCAAAAGCCCTTTTGAAGAACTGAACAATTTGGTTTTGTCAATACTTGTTTTGATAGCTACAGTGGTACTTTACCCCACCCAATTACAGTACTTGTGCCTATGCATAAGTCTGGGCCCCTCAGTTCAGGAAGGAGATTGAGGTGCTGGAGCAGGTCCAGAGAAGAGCAAGGAGGCTGTGAAGGGATCCAGCACAAGTCCTGTGAGGAAAGGCTGAGGGAGCTGGGACTGTTCAGTCTGGAGAAGAGGAGGCTCAGGGGAGACCTCATCACTCTCTACAACTCCCTGAAAGGAGGTTGGAGCCAGGGGGGAGGTCGGGCTCTTCTCCCAGGTAGCTACCAGTAAGACAAGAGGGCCTGGAATTAAGCTCTGCAAGGGGAGGTTTAGATTAGATATTAGAAAAAAAATCTTTACAGACAAAGTGATCAGGCATTGGAATGGGCTGCCCAGGGAGGTGGTGGATTCTCTGTCCCTGGATGTTTTTAAAAAGAGACTGAATGTGGCACTCAGTCCATGGTCTGGTAACCACAGTGGTAGTGGATTAAGGGTTGATCATCTCAGAGGTCCTTTCCAACACAGATGATTTTATGATTCTGTCTGCATGTGAATGCTGAAAGAAGACTCTTTTGAAGAGATTAAAACATTAGTTGAAGAATCTGGCTTTCATTGTTAACATTTAACTCCTCAATATATAAAAAAATTCTCAGGCAAACCCCTGCAAGCATTATTTGATAAGGACAAAGACAAACAGCAGCTCTCCCACACAAAACACATGCAATCAGCCATATGTCTTATGTTTGCCAGCCTTCTGCTTGACTTTGCTTACAAGGATTTACAGATCAGAGCCTGGTCCATTCTCTTGAAGCCCCCATTTCCAAACAATAGTTGAGAAGCCCCTAGAAAGGCACCATGGATTAAACTAGTCAGAGCAACTTAAATGTAAGCATACAGAATTAATCCTTTCACTTACAGTATGATCTTTCACAAGAAACAGTCAATAATTTTACAGGTAACACGGCATAAACAAGAACACAATCAATCTCACAGATTTGTCATAAGCACAGTCTTTGTGAGGCTGATTTATTCCTTGTTTAGTTTTTACAGTGGAGGTGTTATTTATATGCAAGAGTAATAAAATTTACTCTTCTGTGAGGATTCGGATCTTGCTGTGTGTGGAGGTCTGAGACACAACTGATGTCTGACAGAATCCAGAAATCCAGGAGCATTGCTGGCAGTGGGAAAACTCACAAGTGATAAAATAAAAAGACACTAAAGAAGCAGCTTGAGCTTGTGGCCTTTTTCACTTAGCTGCACAAAAGAGAAAAATGGCATGAAGAATCAGGTGAAGAAACTATCTGCAATTTTGGGTCATTATTTACATAACTGCATCACCACTGTTATTTTTCTAAACAGAAGTCATTATTTACCTTGTCACTGATCATCAAAGGTCTTGGTTATGTAAGACAAATTACTGCAGCTGAACTAAGACCAAAATAAAAGTACAATGTTACTCTATCCTTCCATGAGATCACCCTGGTTCTAATTTTTCTGTACAGATTAAGCCAATTTAAATGTGAAATAGGCAGAAAAATGTGTCTATATTAGGAGCTGGACATAATAACTATGCTAATTTAAGGTCTTAGTCTCAAGATATAGACGCCCCTAAACCAACTGACTTGCAGTGCATTTGATGTAAAAAATTGTACAACTAAATTGTGTATATTCACAATGCCTTTTCTGATACTATTTTTCTCAATTACTAATAATAGATTAATGAGAAATTAACAAGGCAGAAAGCATTTCTGTCCTGTTTTGATTCAACTTGTGAATAATGCTGTTTTGTGGCATTTAGTGAATATTAACAAATTAAAAGGACAAGCCAGAACAGTTTTTTCAAGGAGGAACAGGTACAGCTTCTTGTTAATGCAGATTACAGATCTCTACATGAAACAACTCATCCCAAAATCAAAGCAGAACTTATCAGCTTCTCTTTGTAACTCATTACGGGTCAATCAGCAATTGCAACTGCACATCCTGTACTGAAATGAGAATTGGCCATTACCTACATTCTGTGATTTGTTTAAACAGAAAACACCTGTATGCTATGCAAAAGTATCCACACATTGACTGAAAAAAAGAGACAGCTGGATTTGGGTAAAACATATAAAGCCTAATTTTATAGAACAAATGAGCAATTTCAGCTCATTGAAGTTCATCTTTAATGACAGGATTAAGGATTTAATAGCAAAGTCCAGTTGCGCATTCATTATACGAAACAATAAAACTGCAACTTCTTCTGGGAATATTCCTCCCTCTTGAAGGGTCAAGGCAAGAGGGTTGCAGAAATGAAGTCTGATCTTGTAGCTTAATATGGTGCTCATGGGAATTTCACCACCTTACATAAAGATCCAGTTCAAAACTAGAGAGGAGGAGAAAATTCAGAGTGCAACAAAAGCCTTCTAGCTATACTGAGGAGAGAGAGGGACAAAATACACAAAACCAGTCCAGAGAATTGAAAAAAACTCCTGTAGTGAAGGCAAGAGGAGCTGAGCTGCACAGACAGCCCTATGTACAAACTTCTGCAGAGAAGCCTTACACGGTATAGCTTCAAGGAAAATTGGTGGATCTAGCCAAAACACACATCCAAGATGACACAATCATATATTCAGAGTGCACCACTGCTGATTTATTAACACACATCTGTGTTAGCTGATCTACATATTTGTCACTATATTAAATAAAAATCTAGACTTTTGAAGGGAGTAAAGAAATCTTCTTTATGTAAAAGGCAAGATGTTAAAAGATGAAATTCAGTTAAGCTCCCCTTAAGCCCCTAATACTCATTCTCAAAACTGAGATGAGCTGCTGGACTACTGCATAATGTCTTTAGCTTCCTGAGCATGGTTCATATTTTTAAGCAAGGCCAAAAAAATGCCTGCAATGAAAACAATCAAACTTGAGCAAAAGAATGCACGAGAAATCCAGAAGGCAAAATCCTAATTAAAGAACTGCAATGCAGTATTTGTCAGCAGAGCTATTGCTGTATTTCTTAGTGGCACTAGCCCCAGAAAATTATGCCAGAACCTGGAATTTAGGACTTCAATTGTTTGTAAAATCACAGGATAAATACCTAACCTTCAGCAAAGTGTTTTCAGCCCCATAAAGCAGTAGTGAGCTACCAACCATTGAGAAGAACAGATTCCATTCTCCTTTTTGCACCAAGGCATTATTCAACAGAAATGCGTCCGGCTCATACACAACTGGAGCTTGCAACCAGCTTGGTTAAACACCCACATGACTCTTTGCATTTAAAGGGATGCATTCTCATACAACAGGGTATCCTGAGATGCCTCAGTATTTCCAAGAAAGTCTGTACATTTCTGAACACTTTCTAAACTTCCTATACTATACAGGGTGAGCAGCAGTAAGATTCGCAGCATCTGCCCTCATAATGTAAATATCAGCACAACTTGAGTAATTTGGGGTAGGAACAGCCTTTTGTTAAAGGGCAACAGGTTTTTGTCTTCCTAAGTGAAAAGCCTAGCATAAGGGCACCCAAAAATATATTACAGAAAGAAATCAAGGGGTGGGAGGTGGCATGGATTGAACCTGCTGAGGTACCTGTATCTGGTCGACACACATAACTGTGCATGACCTGTGGTAAAATGTGTAACATTTTCCTTGTGTCCAATTGATTTTTTTTTTGTCCCCTCCCCCTTTTAAATCCAAACAGCTGACAAAGTCAACGATGACTTCTATACCAAACGCCGACACCTTGCAGAACTGGCTGCCAAGGGGAGCCTGCCCCTCCATCCTGTGCGCCTCGATGAAGACAGAGCTTACACAATCGACAGTGGCCTAACCAGGCAGAACGGGCAGAAATCCAAAATGGGAAAGATTCACACACACCCATTTGGTTACAATTCCCACTATAAGACCTGGGATCCCAATGACCCGTCCCTTAGGCGGCAAGCGTACACGGCCAAGGGGAAGCATGGCATGGCAGACCCAACATTAAGTGATCCACTGACAACCCGGAGCCAGCATTACTTGGGCCCACAGCCATACTTCATAACTAACAGCAAGACAGAAGTAACTGTGTGAGGTTTTTTGTTTTATTTTTTAAATGGAATCCTTTAAAAACCACACGTAAATACACACACAACACAAACACTCAGCTGAAACGCAAAAAATAAATTAAAAAACATAAAATTAAAAAAAAATACGGAAACAGAAGGAAAAAAGGAACTTCCACCTGGACACTGGTATCTAGCCAACTGTAGGCTGAAGAGTGGGTTAATACCATTCAGCAATACACACTGAAGGTTGAATTATAAACTCCATTTGTATTTCACAATGGGACACAAACCCTTGTGACTAAATTTTTTTACTTGAAACTAAAATCCATTATGAAAAGTAGCACAATCTAGAGAAACCTTATGTCTGCTTAAACATTCACACTATGTTCCTGCCTTGAGACAGAGGAAGAAAGAGAGAACGATCTACTGTAATATATTTCAGAGAGGAATTTTATATAAAACCTATTAATAAGCACTAGACCTGCGAAGAGCCAAGAGCAAACATCTTGGTACAACCCCTAACATCTATTATTGTACTTTCACACCATCCTATAGAAAGAGCAAAAAAATACATACAATAAGGGACAAAGACTCTTTCACAAGGAATCTATGAAGACTGTTATGATTAAGAGCATATGGGATCTTTCTGATTGTTAAAGAATTCTACAGGATGTTATACAGAAAATTTTACTTCAGTTCACTTTGTTTGATTTGAAATTTTTTGGAACCTCCAAAAGAAGAAAAGATGTATCAAATGACCCAGAAAGCTGCTGGGGAAAAAAGGGCAGAAGAATATTCCCTCTCAGTCCTCCTGTTTTTGGGCAGATGGTAACAATTCTCACTTTGCAGACTGTCAGGACTTTTTCTTCACCTAAATGTTTTGCCTATCTTCAACTGCTTCAGACTGAAATTAAGCGTGGGTGGTGCCTTTAATGTATTACTATTGTTCAATGACAGTCTTGTTCCTCAAAGTGACCCCTCTGTTCCTTTAAGTGATTTCCTCATGTTTTGCAAAGGATGACAAGGGTTCTGCCCTGCTCAGCCTCCTCTGTTTGTCCTGAAGGGAAACTGGACTAAATCTCCATGCAGTGGTTGCACAGTCAAAGACTATTTAGTTAGCCCCTCCATTTTCCCAATTTAAACTTTTTCCCTCTGGTCTCTCATTTTGTATTTGCTTTTAGCCATAGTAGTTCTCTGTAGTTCAGATGTTATATGGTATACTGTCTCTATTGTTTGGCTTTCTACAGTGGCGTTCCCTCTTGGTGGACTATTTGGTGGAAGAGGCTAACAGACTAGCCTCAAATGTCAAAGAGATCTGGGTTTAAAGTAAACAAGCAATTGGACTCATGGTCTTGACTGTGGTTCTGATGAGCAGGATGCCTTGTTTGTAAGAATAAAACCACATTTGAATTGGGCACTGGTAGAAGACTTGCAGTCCTGGGCTTGTAAAGGTTTCGGCACCTCCACAAAGAGCTGGGATGGGACGGTGGTGCTGCAACAGCCTGAAAGCAGGCATCACACTCAGTCTTTCACTCAAATTCCTGCCCTTCCCCCAGAACAAGTCATTTGACTAAATTCTAACTAGCTATCTCACTACAGCTGCGTTCTCACCAGCTGTCAATTCTTCTGGAGATTAGTTTTGGAAGACTGTGCAGGGAGGAGTGTGAACTGTTATGTTGTAAGAAGAATTGGAAGTGGCACTTCTTATTGAACTCAACTGACTGGCAGTGCTTCTTCTCAGTCAAGGATGCAAGGGCTAAGAATTTGAAATGTGGTAAAATGGAGAGACCATTTTTTTCACTATATGGAGATTGATTTTCATTCCGAGAGCACCGGCATCTCTCCATAAGTGTGCTGCTAAATTGTATGCTCATACGTTTTAAGATTATCAGAAGCTGACAAAGCCCACAGGAGAAATACTTTACACACAACCCAGATTCTCCACTTACTTTTATTCCTTCAATCTTTATTGCCTTCACAACTGGCTGACTTAATTTGACCCTTTATGGAATGTTGCTGTTGATCCATATGCTTTAGATACTCATTACAGCTGCACTCGAATTCACACAGGTTTCGTGTAACTTGAGCATATTTTATGTGGAAATATTTTAGTAACTCTATGTTCTGTAAGTAAACCCGTGTTAATACTTGTTAACTACAGAGTTTATGATACCAATAATACTTCCTACAATAAAATGTTTGTTTGTTTTTTAAGAATGTTTATTTGTAAACATATGTATTCACTATATTAATATGAATTTCTTACCTGGCAATAAAACTGATTCTATGTGAATCCAATTTGCTGCCTCATTCCTTAACATGTGTCATTGGGACAATTTTTGGAGGTTTAACTGAGCCTCGAGTCTCTCACTACAGCCAGTGGGGTTCATCCCAGCAACAAAGTATGATCTGACTGCCATTGGTAGCCTTGTGACAAAGAGGTCCTTTGGAAAGCAGCTGCATGTTGCCTGCATGACAAACGTTCAGCGCCTCTTACATGCAATGTATCATGTTACACACAAGGTGTGCCAGCCCTGCAAAGCTCCATGTGCCTGTAAGCCTCCAAGCACTACACACAGCTTTGAGGAAACAAAAAAGGTAAGCACACACAGGATGAGTTCCTGGTTCTCATGTATGCATGGGGGTTTTGCAACAACCTTCCACCACTTCAAAGGATTAGAACTACCCAAAAGGAACAGATGAAACACTGGTGTATAGCGCTTCAAGTTTTTTATGTGTTCATTACAGAAAAACCTGTACACAACATCTGTGTACCAAGTCTGCTGGAACAGAGAGTCTTTTACAGGCTTTTAGTACTGTTCATGGCTCATAAACCTGACAATGAACAGAACCTCAGAAAAAGAAGTGTGTTTGGGTAGCTTCTCCTCTTTGCTTTGATGCAATGATAGCAGATGAATTTCAGAAGAAGAAAAGAATCAGGAGGCCAAGCTTCAGAATCAAGTTACTGCGTGACTTGATCAAAATTCTTTAGACAATTTATGATTCTTACGATGCCATGACACATAATTAGAAGGAAAACAAACACAGAAGTGTCTGGAATTAGCCATTTTTACCGATTAAAAAGTACCATTTTCATTATATGTCTTTATGGGTGCCATGAAACACTCTGTAAAGCCACACTTCTGGTTACAGGACCATTTCCCTGTCTCAGGCAAAAATACAGAAACAATTCCATGCTGCCAGAAGGCTCAGGAAGAGACCTATGGACTGTGACCACAGCCCCAGAAAAGTTCTGGGTAGCCCCAAAACCCATGGAGCGTCCTGGGGAGCCCAGTGCAACTTAGCAAGCCTAACCTACAGTGGACAATTTAACTGTTACAGTTCCACCACCAAACGATCTAATTTGCATATTGTTTCAGTCGGCACATTCCTGACTGGAATCAAGGATGGGAAAAAGGATAATTCTTCTAGCAGAAGTGCCTCTGCATAAGCTTTTGTTCTTTTAGATACATGTGCAAAGTCCGTTACCCCCATATCCCTGTGTCTGATTTTGTCTCTCTGCACGTTTTTTCTCTAAGTTAGCCTGAACTCTGTCACCATGAGCAAGAACTGCACTGAGTTCCCATAAGCATTTTTTCCATAAGACTCTTTGATACTAACACATATGTACTGCACTGCAAACAAAAAAGAGTATTGCCAAGGAATTAAAATGTTCCACATGGAGAGCCATGGAATCTAAAAGTTACCTGGTTTAGAGCCCTTCACCCTGCAAACATCTGTTCTCACCACTAAATCTTTTGAGTATGATCCTCAGCTTACACAAACAGCAAACTGTGGTGACTTTATTTAGATAGAGGATCAAATCTCATGACATTCCACGCTACCTTAAACTGTGTCCAGGGCTCAGACTTTAGCTTTTAATAAATCTGGGAAAATGTTCATGTTTTCTCTATTCCTGAATAATGGTTATTGGATTTTGGGTACTAAATAAATAACCCTAGCCCAGAAATCCCTTTTGCACAAATCCTGCACAATTTAATCCTGGTCTGTGTACTTGAATACATGAAGGACTTCCACTGCTAAATATAGTATTTACTGTGAGATATCAAGGTTCTATTTGGCATGAGTAATTTTATTTTGCTAAAAACAGTTATGACAGGAAGCATTATTATATTAGATATCATCTCATATACCACCCTGTGCTGACAGTGTGAAAATAGGATGAGTACCACATTACTAAAAAGTAAGCAATGTAATACTTATGAATGGGAAAATCAAACTATTGAGTGTATTCACATACAACTTTGGAGAAGTTTTGTCATTCATTTCAGAATTAGTAAAATACAAATATAGTAGTACAGATGCCACGCTAGTTTGGGTATGAAAGTTGTTTTTAGCAAAAAAGGAATGAATTAAAGTCCTGTTCACATTATTCTGCAATGTGCTTCATGTATTGTTTCTAAAATACGATTACAAGATCAGTAAGAAATAGCTTCCAGGACACTTTAAAATCCCAGTTTCAAAAAAAAACATTAAAAAAGCCTAGATTAGTTCAATAACAAAGTCCCAATGTGTTTAACTATTATTAATATTGTTGGGTGTTTCAAATATCAGGAACTACTCAGAAAATTTCTGCTAACTAGTTCTCTAAAAATGAGAATGTTTTGGAAGAACAAAATCTAAGATTTTCTAATTGTAGATAAAACTACTGATTGACGAGTAGTTTGTACCATATGATGGCATTACTCCAAGTCACCTGGAGGCATGACACTGTCACAGTTTACAGAAATGTGCATTACATTTACACTAGATTTCTAACAGGTTCTGACCTCTGTCCAGCTGCCACCCACCTGAACAGGAAATGTACAAGATGTTTCTTCAAGGCATAATCTTCACTTCACACTGCTGCCCACAGAAAAGCACAGAGTTCTAACCTGACAGCTTAGGATTCAAACTGAAGCTTAGCTCTAGTGCTTGCCCCAGACATGGGCAGTGTTTTGTCAAAAACAGGCTTAATGTCACCGGGTGACATTAGAAGAGACGAAGAAAGAGACTGGGCAACGTGGATTTGTCACTGGCAGCTTGTGTTGTTACCCACAGACTAAACCTCTTGGACCACTCGTGTTCTGCTCTAGCAAACTGCAGAATCAGCCCAGCTGGCTGCCCTGGTGCACATTGTGTAGAACCACGTCTAAGAGGGCAATGGCAGATGAGTGCCACTAATGAGGGAAGATAAACTTCAGTGTTTTATGCTAAACTACTAAATCAATTCATTTGAAAAATGTGACATAATAGCACATTAATCTCAGCCTACAGATGGGGAAAAAAAAAAACAAAGCCAGCAAACACTATTACAGCAAAAACCCCAGGGGAATACTTTAAATGTAAACACATAGAGTTCTAATTTCAAATGTGGCTGTGAGAAACAATTCATGGAATTCATGCTTCACATTTTAGAGACTGCCAGGCTCAAATTTGTTCAGCCTGAAATTAAGATGTGTCTTCATACCTGCCAATTCAATGTGGAACATGAGTGTTAAACCAGGCCTTTCATCCCCATGCAGTTGCATTACTGAAAGTCAGGACCAAACTAGAACCCTGGATACACCCTGTACTGTACAAAAGCTGCTGTCAGATAAATGCCATTGTCTGAAGATAGTAAACACTTCTGAAGAAGATGCCCTGTGAGGAATTTGACACAGCTCACACAGCTGTGCTGGCGCTACCAGGTTAGCAAAACGTAAGAATGTATTTGTCAACAGTGACAATAAATCACACTTTTTGACACTGGAAAAAAAAATCCTGATTCTAGTTCTGGAGATTCTTCTTTGGCAGAATATGCCAAGTAAACAATACCTGAAGATGCCAGGGCTGGCTGGATAGGCCCATCTCATCCCAAGGACTGCTCTTCCGGAATGATAATGGTGTTGTTTCAAAATCAAGATGTTTTCTTCAGTTTCACTGCATTTTTCACATTCAGAACTCAAGGTCCCTTTCTGAGAAGCAGAAGATACAGATGCAAGCTACTTGAGCTGGAAATAGGTCTAGAACCCCAATCTATCACCACCGCTCAGGTTTCATGAGATGCCACTTGTACCTAAAGTGCCTAAAGCAAAGTTATAGGAAGTCTGGTCCTTCATGGATGCATGAATAGGCTCTCTCTACCTATCATTCTCTGCAACTTGAGAGCAATTTTGCATATACCCTCACAAAAAAGAAAGAAATTTCAAATTTTTTTTTTTTTTATAAGGCAGAATTCTTTTTTGTTTTTTGGTTGGTTTTTTTGCCTCTCTAGGGCTTCAGCAATACACTCACACTGTTACTCACATAGTTATAACTTGTGGTTTTGGGTTTTTTTAAAGTCAACACTAGCTTTCTTCACTTACCAGCTTTTTCTGCATTTAAATTATAAGGGTCATTGCTGCTTGTTAGCAGGGGCTGATGTTCCACTGACAGACTTCTTCCTCTGGACATGCACACCAAGTGTGGTGTGCATCATTCTCAATAAACAAGGCCAGGAGTATAATAGGCTATCAACAGTGATGATTTCAAATCAAGAGAGAGAATGTCAGGCAGTGTGCTCCTCAAACTGAGGTTCATCTACAAACCAGAACTGAAAAATGGGAACAATCACAAGCCTTGTCAGTGGTCATTGGCAGCCTTATTCTGTCAAGGAATCAAGGCCTGAAGCAGCAGGTGTGTCAGTGGAGCCACTAACACTCTCTGAACAGCATTCTCCTTTTTAATACATGGCCTAATTTTCACTCTGCTGTTTGGGCTTACACTAGCATCTTGATCACAGCAGTTATTATTTGAGGGACTTTTGACAATGTTACTGCATATAATTCCCCGAAGTAATTATTCCCCAAATGAAAGAGCACTTAATCTTCTACTTACTACTTCTTAAAGCAAAGGAAACATTACAAAAATATCATAATTGTGCTCTTTTTCCCTGCCACAGGTGAGGAGAAACTAGGTTTTGTTTTGTCCTCAGTGAGGCTAAGGGATGCCTGCTTTTCTGCCTCTCTTCAAGGCATTGTCATACTTCAGTAGGGATTCTTCATAGACCGCAGGTGACAGTGGAGCACAGAGACATCCTGTTGACTCTCTCATATACTAGGAATAAAAAAGACAAATATAAATTCAACTACTGTGCCTCCTTTCCACCACCCACTGGTCAGGAGAATTGTGTCATATTTTCAAATCTGATGCTTTTCAGTCAACTCCTGTATTCTTCCCAAGCATCCTCTCACACACAACACCTTACCTGGGGCTCTCAGCTTCCATACTGATGTAGAAGTCTCAGAAAGAAACCAAACAGTTTTCTCTCTGCATACAGCTCCCTAAAACATTTGAATGCAACACCATCTAATGGGTAACACTTATATGGAAAATCAACCTAACTGTCTCAGCTAATTTTCAGGGGCCTTGTATCACTTTTGAAGTTGGGATCTATAACCCTGATTTATTTTAGTGCTTTTGAAAAGGAAACACTAAAGAAGGTGACATTCTAAAGAAGAGATCGTGTAAACTTTAGGAATGAGAAAGTGCTATTTAAGGCTGTAATGTATTTTACCATAATGCTTGGGGGAGAGTAACAGAAAGAAATTTGACAGGATTCACTGAGGCAGAGACAGGTCGTGTATGCTATTATAAACAAGACTCTATGGAAGTCTGCCTAGGCAGAGCAAACTGTTCTAGTTTTTACTGAGTCATTCATGTCTAAGTTTTTTGTGTTCTAAGGGGTGCATCTAAAAATCACAAGTCTAAGAATACTCATAATAAAGGTGCCCTGTTGAACACAGCAAGAGAAACAAGATTGTGCAGCATAACTCTAACAGTACTACAAGTGATTTTTTTTTCAATCTGACACCAACTAAAGGGTATCAGAAAAGAAATGCAGCAGATACATAACAGGATTGCCCATATATCCTGGATTCAGTCACTGTTGAGACTCTAAACAAAATAATGGCTGCAGCGTTGCTGTGTAGCAAAATGCAATTATGCTGCCAGGACCTCATCTACCTGGTCATCTTATAACTGTGACACAGCTCATAGTGAGTTCGGAAGACTCCATGCTCAGGCTGTTTCTTGGCTTTAATGTACACATTAAAAGTCCTTTTGAAAGACAGCTCTACTACAGCCATTAGGATATTGAAGTCTGCATAAAAATCAAACTGCGGGTATAAAACTTGTCACTTTGTACAAGAAGTATCAAGTAAATTGAATTTTAAGATCCCATTCCAATTGCCTTGTCATTTGCTGCCTAGTTTCTTAGAAATCTGTGCTTTGGCACTCTTTAGCTTCTTTGAATTTTAGGTAATATTTCTCTACTCATATACCAAATCACAGTTCAGTTATCTTTTGAGTTGAACTTCCTTGACAAGTTAGTGATAGAAAGAATTATTTTTTAAAAGCTCCTGTATACACTAAAAAAAGCTATTCTGCCATCTTAAACACATTTTGTAATAGCAAGAGAGTACACACACATTTGCAAAAAGATTTTGTCTATGTGGAGTGTGAATAAATAGAAGAGAGTGGATGCTTTGCTTACAGAAAGAGATTGTGTCAAGGCTTTTACCATCTCAGATCCCATTCCCTGTATCAGTGATATTTCAGCCACAGCCACTGTATAGTGATATTTTCTCATACGGAAGTACAACAGAGGTTGACATGTAGCCAATGCATTTACTCAACTTCAGAGAAAGATGAAATTGACTTTCCAATAATGACTTTCCAGAACAGTCTATTGTTTTTGTTCACTCTTCAACAGTGACCTTTGCGAGATAGTCACAGTTTTCGAAAAATATGACATACAAACCTGCATAGTTATTTTTTGTAAAATATTACAGTAATCAGTGGCCTTGAAAAGTCTTTTCTATTGTTTTACCTGAAAATGGGAAGAACACGTATTGTACCACATACATGTCTAATATCTGAGAAAAGAAGCAAAAAAAAAACCCAAAAACCCACCTCCCATCAATGCTGTCAGCATTACAGAATTCTAGCCAATGAGCATATTACCAGCATTAACAGGAGCAAGCTTGCATTAATGTTTAAGAGGACAGAGGGCATTACTTTGTGGAGACACAACATTATTTTTTTCCTCTCTCCTCCCCTTTGAGGTTTGGTTGGTTGTTTCCACTTGGCTGGTAGATTTTGGATTTGTTAATATCAGAATGGCCATCAACAAACAGAAAACTGAGAAAAATAGAGATTGACAAAAACGTCCACTAGATCAAAAGAAAGGTTAAAAAACTTAAGAGATTAATAAGGCTGCAATAAGAAAAAATATATAGAATTGATAGTGCTGTCTGTTAATAACTACATAAGGTTTACACCATCTGCTAATTTCCCCTTCGTCAGCTGCACAAGGGAACCACATGAGAGACACCATAATAAACAGTGGTATTTTTTCTCTCTTGGAGATCATAAGTCTCCAGAACCTGTGGCATATATGTTCACTTACACTCAAGCTGTTAATATATACAAGTGAGAAGAGAACCAGTATTTTTATCAATGTGGAATAACAGCTGAGACAGACAACACAACCCCCACAGAGGGACATATCCATATGTTACAAAATAATGAATGCCAGAAAATTAATACAGTGTTGGTGCTTGTCTTGGAGAACTCTATTCAAAGGCATTTTAATTAGAGGTCAAAAAAACAATTGTCCATGAAGACTGCAAAAACTGATGTAGCATGAAATCTTAGGTAAAAAAGATTTTGAAAGTAGATGCTCTAAAGTGAACCCCAGACCTGTTTCTTCTATTCAGTTAGGACATACACTACCTCCTGCCAAAGCACATCCTATATTTCTTGATCTTTTCTGTTGCCTAGTAAAGGTTTTTCAATTTGCTGCCAATTCAGCTCCTGAAGCACAGATGGGAATAAAAAGCATCTTATCTCCTATTCCTTATCATGTTTTCTACTATTTTTAAGCTGTACAGTCTCTCAAGATGTATGGCATGCCTGTTTCCCTTGGGAGACTATTTCACACACACATGGAATCCCAATACTCCTTACACATATTCCTGTATGTAAGGCTTGAAGTTGTGATAGAGAACACTGGTCTCAACTGTTTTCATCTCATGCTCTCAGCAACAGCAGGAAGAACTGCCAGAAAGGTTTTTCATAGGTTTCTCATTCAAAAATCCAGACTGACCAAGGGATTTGAAGGGAAGGCACTTTTTGCACTGTTCGTGAGTACAGAAAATGTATCCTGGATCATTCTGACCAGAGGTGCAGATGTCTGTCCTGAATTTACCCAGTGATATCTTAAAAGTCAACCACTCATTTCTATTGGTAAGGCCTCCAATTAAAAATATTGCAAGTAGCAGTAGATATCATATAATTTATCAAGACTTCTGATTCTGGCTTGTATCATGTTTTCACAAGAAAGTTGAAAAATATTTAGCCAGCTGTAAAGTAGGGCCATAACGAAACAACATCATTATCAGTAAGCCCCTAACATATCATGAAAAGGAATCAAGCAACATTATTCAGAATTTTACTTTAAAATATATTTGTATTTCATTGTCTAAGTTAGTAAGGAAATGTATTACACTTAAGGAAAACTGCTAGCTTAAAAAAAAGGAAAGTAAAATAATAATCAAAAAGTGTTCACCATCCAGCATGGTCCTGTGAAATAAACAGGATGGAGCACTGAGGATTAATGCACATTATCATATACATACACATATATTATAGTTAAGATTAATAGCATAGTTTTGGAATAACAGCTCAAGCAGCAGATCTGCAAAACACAGGCCTGGGAACTAGAACACTATAAAAACTGACTGTGAGTCAAGAATATCAGACAGGGAAAAAAAACCCAAACAAAACACATGAAGTAATCTTCTCACTTTTTTCAGATGTAATAGAGCCTCAGCTTGAACACTGTGCCAAGGTTTGGCCACCATATTTCCAGAGATACAAGGGGCAGCTGGAGAGCACCAGGGAAGAGAAAAATCCAGAATTGTAATCTGTTATTACTTAAACAATCAGTATGAATAACAGAGAAAACAAACTGTGAGGAAATTTTTTTTTTTCAACTACAGCTTATGTTACAGAACAGACAACTGAAGAAAGATACTATGGCATACATCAGAGAGATTATATAATTTATAACAAAGAGTCACTGAAAAGGGGACAGAACAGTTCATCTCTGGGGTTACAAAATACTGAAAGAGTTAGGTCTCTTCTCCGTGAAGAAGGGAAGGCTCATGGATAACCTCATTGTCATGTTCCAGTATGTAAAGGGAGGCTCCAAAGAGGATGGAGACACTCTCTTCACAAGGAGCCACATTGAGAAGACACAGTGGGGTATGAGTTGCACCAGGAGAGGTTTCATCCCAAGATATGAAATTCTTTTTTTTAAAGTATGAGCAATTACTGCAACAACCTTCCTAGGGACATAGATAATCTCATCTAGGCTCTCTGTCCCATGAAAGACTGCAGCAGATGGCCTTTCGAGGTTCCTTCCAACCTGGGCTATTTGTCAAGACTTCTCTGCTTGACAAATACCACTGCGGTGCAAGTAAGGAATGACTTATTTAAACACTGGTGTTTATGCTTGTCCATTGATATTTAACAGAGGATTTAATTTTTTTCACAAGACAACACAATATAGTAACTGAAAATAAGTCATGTTCCAGATGGCAATATGAAGCTGCTTGCACTATGTGTACTTTAGAAATACAGTTCCTTCTCCAAAGATCATACATGTGCTGTAGAATTACCTAGCAGACAGACACCTACAATGAATGAGTTTCAAGAATTTGTTTAATCTACACTACAGCAAAGCCAACATTTAGACCCAGGATACTTCTTATATTCATCCAGACCTCTGCTCCCCAGAAAATCAATCTGTTCCAACTCTAAAAGGCTGATGTCATGTCACTCGTTAGAGCGTCTGTTTACAATCTATTAACTTGATGGACTTTAGCATTATCCTAATGGAAGAAGGCAGAGACTCCAAAAGCAATTTTTGTTTTGCTATTTGGATCACAGCATTTGTGAGAATAGTGCAAACGTGAAGCCAAGGGGGATCAAAGCACTGGTGAGGAAAAAGGGCCTCAGATGTAAAAATAGGGATCTAATTTCCATAGTATCTTTACCCTGTTTTGCAGAGTAAATAACTCATGTCAATAAACAAACAAACAAAATAATCACAAACTTGCTTCAGAAGTATGAAAAAAGAAAAGAGAAGAAAAGACTGAGTGGGAACAGAAAAGTAAGTACTTCGGCACATGAGAAATTTCTGCACATAAAGCTTCAGCATCTTTGTAGCTCTCTCAGACTACTTTTTTTCACAGTTTGTCAAGATGTAAAAACTGTAAAGTGGCTGCAAACTCTAATATTCAAATAATAGCAATCAGGGAAACAAAGTTGCATTGAGTAAGATTTTTCCAGGGATTCGGTACAAGTGAGTATTTTCAGCCATGTATCCACAGTATAGTTGCAGAATAGACAATTTTGGACTGCAAGTGCTCATAAGACAGGACTGGAATTCAAGTGGTCTTGATGATCCAAGCTATTTGAGATAACACCAGATCAGCAGTAGACATGAGGACATGGAAAACAGACAAGTCAGGAAATCACAGACTAGAAAACTTCTGGAAAAGGTATTTTGAGTTCTCATCTCATGTAAAGCTTATACTCATATAGATAAGGCTTCAACTGAAATAATGTCCATAAATTTATAAATGAACTCCAGAAAAGAAAAACAGCAATGGTTAGATGATTAAAAATCAGAAAGATAAACAAGACAACAAAAGCCAAGATAAAACAAAGCTTTGTTATTTTAGAGAGTATTTCTTCTAGAGAAAAGACAGCTATGGAGAAACATGATTACATCTATGCAAAGAGCTGATGAAAAGAAAATAATATAATGCACAGAAGACAGGAAAAACAATCTGGTATAAGGACAATTTAGTCAAGTGTTAGAAGCAAAAACTTTTGAGCAGTGTGTAGCGACAAGCAATGAAATGGATTATATACAGAGGCTGTGGAGTTTCGATTGCTAAATGATTTTAAAGAAACATTGAACTGATTCTGTCAAGAATGATTTAGATATTGTTGAACCTTCTTGAAGAAGAAAGCTGAACTACTGGATGATTTTTCAAAGTCCATTTCAACTCTTCTATTGTTTTCTTCAACGCCCAGAGCAAAAATGGGACAGAAAGTCTGTTCCCCTAGGAATAACTTTATTCTCACATTTCTTCAATCAGTTAGCAGCAGATGAAAGCTGCAATCAGTAGCAGTAAGTATGGGAGGTTTCCCCAAAATTCAGTGTTGTTACACATCAATTGCCAATCAGTGCATAATGTTCCCTAGGCAGACTTGTACTACTAAAAGTGCAGATATTCAGACACACTGCAGACTGTCTGGAAAAAATGAATCGAGGCATCACCTATTTTACCTGTGTTAGTTCACATTGCCAATATCAACACATTTGACAGCGGCTCCTGTATTGCGTGTCCTCCCCTGCCGCAGCCTTTAAAAGGCCAAAATCCTGATCGCTAATAATTTCCATCACAGATGATATGATCTCGGGTGTAAGGAAAGAATATGCCTATACAGCTAAAATCTGAATAAATCTTGCCTCTGAATTCCAAGGGCTTTGACATTGTAGAAGAGTAAGAAGGGAGGCAGGAAAGTTTGAACCAAGAAGCAAGATTAGGCTTCCAGAAAACATAGGTTTCATTTCGTGGTCTAAAATGGACCTCCTGCACAATTTAGGTTGAATTAGTTCCTTTTTTTGAGGCATTTTTAAAACAGTAATAAAAATAATATATCTGTAATTTGACTGCCAGTTCCCTGGGAGGAACAGTCAAGCTCATACTATTTAAGAGAGGAAGGAATATATTCTCAATTGCTCCCAGTAGAGTTCATACACAACTCTAGTCAGAACTGGGAAGCATGCAGAGTGTTAAAGCTCCAAACATATAAATTCACTGAAAATTTAGACAATGATGTCACTGTGACCAGAAGTTGGCCTTAAGAGAAATAAATGAGCTTTCAGTATCCCCTGCAGTCCTTTGCTGTCCCTTGGCACCACGATGAAATCATAATGCTTTGTAATTACAGATAAAAGAGATTTGACATGAGAGCTCTCCAAAAAAGCCAAACATCCTGGAAAGTAAAAAAAGTTTAAAAATAAATAAATAAATAAATAATAAAAAACCCAAACCAAAACAAAATTAAATGACCAAACAAGCTGATTGCATGTCCATTCTCCCGACTCAAAAACAACCATCAGGACAATTTCTCTGTTATTAGCAGCTGTTCAGAAATCAGTACCAGGTTCATTAGTTAAATCAGTGGGCTTTCCCAAATAAAAAGAAAATTATGGAAAGAGGAGGATTTGAGAAAAAATTAGCCAGGCTGTAACAATGATACAAACAGGAAATTTCTACAGCTCTGGCATGTAGAAATTAAATGAAAACAAATCCCACAAACAAAAGATACATTAGAAGCATAACTGAATAGCTTAGAGTGTAACCTCCCATTCTTCTGACAGCACAGAGGATGGCCTTATCTACTCAAGCAAAGACTCCTCTGAGAACAATTACAGGGATTCAACAGAGAAAATAAGGAAACCTTGTGCACTGCTACCTCTATAATTTAAGAACAGCTCTAATTTATATTTGAGGAAATGTTGCCATCACCCTAAAAAGAAGAGGATGGAAAAACATGGCCTGGAGTGTGAAAATTCTTAATAATTACCTTAGTGACCACTGTGAAAAGTTCATTTCACTAACATATTTTAAAGCAACTACTTTGGAGTTTGTTAGTTGTCCACATGTTATTTGCAAGGGTTAATTTTGGAAGTACTTACTTTTTTGTGCTGCTTTTGAGTTCTGGGCTGCTGACTACATTAGGCTCTTGCCTGCAGCAGACACATTTGTAAAACTAGTGAGACAGACAGAAGAGACTTCTTTCCTCTTTTGGGGAAACTCCAGCCAGTCTATTTCTATTAACGCACTACAGAGAAAAGAACGATAAAATAAACATAAGTTGAATTTACATTCACAGCACAAATGTGCATGTAAAAAGTGTGCCTATATGCATTTTTATAGATGAAGTAAAAACTCTTTTAAAATCTAAGTGCAAGTGCCTCATTTTTAACAGGAAAAACCCAAGCATGGTAATTCTTTTCACAGCAAGTTTGTTATTAGGAAATAAAAGCTACATTAGGAAATTCAAATTAGCAGTAGCTGTGATTATTTTAGTTTTATTCCATAAGGCCTTTTCTTAAAAATTAAATAAAAAAATATTGACTGTTTTCTGGGATTAAATGTTTTCTCATAGGCATTTTTTCTTTTAAATATGTGTAATACTTTGGCTTAAATAATACAAACTACAGATGCAATTGCAAATCTGCATCTGAAAAAAGTAATTACCTAGTCTATGACTTCATGTAAGTTTTGGCTGCTGATTTTCTATCTGCTGTCAATGACTTCCTTTCTTTTGAAGCTGTTTTGCCTTGCTGTTTCTGTTTGTAAGAGAATAATTTTCTTTAGTTTTGTACCCCAACACTGTGGTCTCCACTGGTAGAGTGTGGTGAGGTGTGTTGAAAGAGAAACATCAAACAGGACTTCTGTAATCATTTGTACTGGTGGGAAGACATCTCCCTCCAGAGACTGTGGGACAAACAGATATATGCCAAAGACATGCTCTATTTCTGTTTATTTTATATTATTAATACCATATGTAGACAGACATACTCTATAAAAACTCTAAACATTGTTGAAAACAATTATATCTAAAATATAAAAAGTACCCTGACAAGTTACGCTGCAACTTGAGATAGCTTCTTGATCTCATTACACTACATTACATTAATAAAACAGTGTAAAAAAAATTATTCATCCATTTCACAGTGGTGATATTTGCTGAGTAATGCCAGCAATCACAATCTGAAAAGTTTGCAAGCATGAACTTAACTTTTAGAGAGCTACAGAGATTGGTAAAAGTATAAATTGGAGTAATACTTTAAAAATCATTGCGAATTCTAGACAAAACTGTTATAAGGCTTCATGGCTGATACCAGCATGATCACTTCAGAGGTATTTATTACAAGGAGAAGCAGCATCATGCCCAAAGGTAATCCTTACAGATACTTTCCAACTGACCTTTGTGAGGATTAGCTCACATCTGATGACTCTTGCTCAGCAAGGTATTTCAGCACATGACTTAGATCTGACAGTGAGCTGATAGTCAAGGGCAGAGACTCTGGACTGAAAATTAAACATCTTCTTAAGCATTTTATGACACTGGGCTCTAGCTGAGAAAATACCTTTTTGAAACATATGGAGTTATTTAACTCAAAAGGATAACATCTGAATTAGCTGAATTACTTAACCCAATACAAACTGCTGTCTGCATGCTGAGCTCAGTTTCCATAGAGTGGCTTTGCCCAATATTAACTTCTGTAGCAAGCTGCTCGTGTTGCAATAATTGTTTAAAGCTTAACAAAAAGAGTTACCTAAAATCTTTTATTCTGTGGTCTATCATACTACCTGGTGTTGCATTAATTTTATTGTTTCCATAAAGCATTATGGTAGGAAATCCTAGATTGCATATGAAGTTACTTTCATTACTACATGTATTATTTCCATTTTCCAATGGGTACCATATTCTAAGCAAATGAAACAACAAAGCTATAAGAAAATTGGAAAATTGCAGATTCTCAATATTACTAAATATGCTTTTGGTTTTTTTACTATAAAGCCATTCAATAAATGTCCTGTAAAGGCAAAAAGGAAAAGGGAGAGCAAACATCTGACTCCAAAAAGGAAGTGTAAAGTCAAGAGCCTTTTTTTCAAGCTGTATCAATAGCTAATTCTTGGTTTTCTGAACAAAGGAGGTCAATGGCAGCAAGGGGTGGGGTTCTGAAATGCCCGAACTTCGGGGGTTTTTTATCCTATTTACATATTGTTCCTGTTCCTGTATAATTTTCAGTTTATTTACATATTGTTACTGTTTTCAGTTTGTGTGAATTGTTCTTTTTGGTGGTAGTTTCTTAACATAAAAAACCTATTTTAGATTGCACATGTTTACTGTGAAATCTATTACTGTCGCATTAATCAGAAGGAACTGCACCATATATAAATACATTCAAAATAATAAATCTCTTAATTCTCTGTAAAACTGATGCATGGTAAGATGGTAAGGGGACTATTGGTTTAAAAAAAAAAAAAAAAATCTATATATATAAGGAAGAGACTTTCACATGGCTACTCAACAGAAAGAAGCTGCATTCTGATTCTGGAGGGAGCGTCCTCAACTGAAATTCATTTACTCATGTTTACTCAGGCTACGAAAGATTTAATAAATAAATTAAAATATTCTCCTTTTGTCTTCCATGACTAAAGATCAGGGTAAGCAGCCTGACACAACAGTCGCCTTAGAGTGAGTAAAAGCCATCTAACTAGACTCGGAAACTTTACACATGAGATTCCTCTTGATTTCAGTATTAGTTCTGTGTTTCTAAAGGATGGAAGGTTGCCTACACTAAAATGTTTTCAGTTCCCCACATTATCCATAGATGAGATCTTCACTATTTTCTCTCACTGTACTTTATCTTTTTGTAAGTGACTTTATGCAGCTTACATGCAGTCTCCAGCTTTGTAAGCACTAGCAGAATATACATCATTGGATGAAACATCTCCAGTTTTAATGGTAGGTTGTAATAAAGCCAGGTATTTCACAAATGTCTACAATGATGGATAGTGAGTCAGACAGAATTAAAAAAAAAAATAAAAAAGACAATACAAATCTACATAATATCATTCCCTATCAAGAAATGGGCTATCCTAAGCATGTGTAAGCAGCAATATTATTCATGGTAACACCACAGTATAACTGCTTGCTGGATTTGAATGAGGTTCCCCTGGATATAAATGAAGAGACAAAGTGAAGATAAAAGAAGCAGCTGAAGCTAGAAACCAGAAAACTTAAAATGAAAATGATCAAATCAGATACACCTCCTTTTATGGTGAGTGTGAATAGGAATGATTATAAAAATAATGGATTTGTAACACTAGCCAGATTGAAGTACAATGCAGGAAGAAAACTGTTTCCCACTAGTGTTCTGCCAATATGCCTCAGCCTTGGCACTGCATTATTGCCAGTGGAGCCCTAACCCTCTCTAAAATACAGTTTGAAGCAGTTTCAAGACTGTATCAGAAGAGCCAGCGATATTTAGGAAGACAGATGGTTGCAAAATCCTCACAAATCCATATCCCTTTGTGCCAAGGGAAACCTAATACCTAGGTCACTCATGCTAAAAGGTGTCAACCAGGCCTGCCACATATTCAGCATGTTGATTATTAACTGAAAAGTGTAACAATGAACAGAAGGGAATTTTATCTGCCATTGTCAGTGTGTTGCTGTGATTTGGAGCAAACAGAAGTGAGTGAAAATGTTCAACAGGTAATGCCCCACTTCTGAAACCAGAGCAATAGGCTTGTGCCTAAACCTTCTCAGAAATTATTTGATGAAAAAGCAAAAAGACCAAAACATGAGGTGATTCACCTGAACTACATTCCCATATCTGGCCTGCATCAGCTTGAGGAAGCAACTATCCTCTCTGGCAGCCATTACAGAAATAATGGGAGATGTGACATGGCAAAAACAAAAGAGCATCCCAGAACATAGGTACTGAACTGAATCGATGGGAAAAAACAAAACAAAACGAAACAGGCAAAGATCCTGCATATCTTTTCCCAAAATTAACATTGCTAGATGAAGCAGACAGTTGAAGTTTGGATTCCTCTAGACAAATTAAGGCTGTCTTCCTCCAATATGGACACTAGGACAATATTAATAACAAAGATCTAGATGAAGGAGCAAGAAAAATTTTACTCCAACCCAAGAAGACCATTACAGACTGCAGTGGCAGACACAGAACAGTGAACATATTTGCTATCTTGTCAGTCCACACCGGAGCTAAATTTCTGCACAGACTAGCTGAGCTGGACACACTATTCCCATTAGTGTCCTGCTTCCTCCACCAAAGAAAAAGCTGAATTCAGATTTTAAAAAGGCAGACTCAGACCTTTGCCTTATGAAACTTGATTACTTTTCACAGAATCACAGAATGGTTTGAATTGAAAGGAACCTTTTGGTTCAGTATGTTAGAAAACTTAATTCTGAAATACTTGCTGCAGACATTCAAACTTTTAAAGGTATTTTATTTCACACATTTGAAAATTAGAAGTTATTCTATGGGACTACTTTTTAAACTTCAATTGTACTTGTTTCCTTGTTTCTTTGTATGGCAAAGTGTGGATTCATTCACTGCACACTCTGAAGTCCTGTATGTTCAAACCTAGATGTGGCCTACTGCTGTAAAGATACTAAACACTTCTTTAGAAGTTTCTGAGATCTTGTTTCACAAGTTGTTGAAATATAGTGGGGAAAAATGAAGCCAAACATTTTTATACCAATACATGCAAGCGTTATTCAGTGTACTTCAGAATGTTACAGTTTTGATCAAAGCACATTATTTGCATAGTGTGATCTTCCAAAAATATAAAAGCTACTTATAAGCAAAACTACAATTGCAGCTTAAAAACATCTAGGATCATTAAAAAGAAAAAAAGCAATTGACGCAAATCTTACTGAGCAAAGTGGTAATTTTGGGATTTCAATGCGTTCCGAACTTGCGGTGTTTAAAACAAGAACTTTTATGGCAGATGGGATTCTTAACTTAGCTTTGAAATGCTGAGGTTAATTATAATTTTATTCACTCAAATGTTGAAACTTTGACAAATATTGCTAAAAAGATTAAATCAAGTCAGGCATAAAATTTTCAACAGAAACACCTGTGCCATCCATATAGTAGTTTAATGTCTGAAAGAATATATATAGAAAAATACCCATTATTATAGCATTATATATAGCAACTGTTTAACCACGCAGATACTCCTGAAACAGTCCAACAGAAAGAGAGGGTCAAGAGGAAAAAGCACTTAAATAGTAAAAAAAAGAATAGTACAATATCACTCTGAATCTTATGTCTCATAACAGCCAGAGGAGCTCAGAAGTAGGAGCAGTGTTGAGAATGGTGTAAGTACAGGTGAAACACACTTATTCCATGCTCCTTCAGCTTCCAGCAGTTTGCAGTACTGGATCTCCTGAGCTAAGTATGACACCTCCCCACTTCCTTCTCAAGTGAAATATTTTTCTATAATTATTTTTCCCCCAACATTTTTTAAACACAAAATTTTAGGACCCTCAACAAGCTGCAGAAAGGCATTCTGTAACATTTTATCCTGTATGAAGAATAAGCCCTTTTGGCTTGTTTTTCATCTATCTGCTGCTAATTTCATTTGATGCACTCTGACCAATTCAGAAGACCAGTTGGTCTAAGATGAAGTTGTGAACATAAGATTAAGTGCTCTTTATGGAAATTTGCTTCAATTTATTTCATGTATTATGCTCACATTTGATTCTGGATAAATGAAATTTGCATATTTTTAAAGGTAATTTAATTACAGCTTAACATTACAAAAAGACAGAAAAGGGCAGAGTGTAGAAATACTGAAGAAAACTATACAGAAATTTAAAGAGAGACATACTGTTTCTCCTATACCAAATCTACTAGTTCTGTAATCCTAGTCTAGAGCTTTTCCACTCATGACCCACAGACATCTAGGGATGCAGCCTATAGGCTGCTCCTTCAGCCTCAGAAGGAATTAATTAAGAGAAGTAAGTCTCTCACCAGTAGCTTAAGACCTATTATGCAGAGATCCACTTCTCTTAGAAAATCTCACCTGGGATTTGAAAAAGCCTGGAAAACCCATTCTATTCAGAACAGGCAACAACAGTGTGGAGGAGACGATCATTAAGCTTGGTGAGTTACAGGGATCCTAATAAGAAATATTGCACATAATTGTTTTAATACAATAGACAAAGAATTTTTTTATTTTTTTTTTTTTCATTCAGAAGGGACATGTTCTTTCCCTTTCACAGATCAGGCTGTGCAATAGATCTTCCCCAAAGTCAGGAAGCTCACAGAGATGGTAATGCTTTCCTCTTGATTTTCCTGTTATGTCTCATTTTAGTCTGACACATGGTCATCTTCTCGACAGGGAGTTATTTGAGAACAAATACGAGTTAAAACTTCAAATCAAGCTGGCCAGAGCAAGAGAAAGAAGTTTAAGGGGAAAGATATTACCAGATATTCACTTCCCAAAGTTCATCATTAAAAGCAGAGTCAAGTGACTCTGAAGAGTTTCTTTTTCCAGTGCCACAAAAGGAGAAATGACAATATCCCAGTCAAGGCACTGTAAGTTAATTAGCTTCTAAGGAGCTTCAGAATTTCAGACTTCAAAATAATAAGATAAATTTTATCCCTTCTTATTAAAAAAGTAATAAATCTTTAATGTCCTTGTTTCCAAGGACCTGTGATGGAAATGGGAGTTTGGCAGTAGTTCTGTATCTGTCAGCCAAATCATCAGGCACAGAATGCTACTTTAATAATAGGTAAATGGCAACAGATTTGAAGTCAGCAGGTATGTAACCTAGGGACATAGAAGCATTAATTAAATCACTAAAGGCAGGCAGAAGCTCAAGAGGAGAAACCTGAACAAGAATTTGGGAAGCACTGATAAGGCTTGATTTTCTCTCTGCACAGCTTGTGCCTCCAGCAATTCAGCCCCTAAGATGCTAGAAAGCTGTGAAACAAGATATCAGAACACTTGTCAATCACTGGGCAAGCCGTATCATGGTCAAAAGGTACTTCTAGGGCTTGCAGAAAAATAATGGAATGAATATATGATACAGGTTTATTAGTGATAAAGCAAATGCAATCGTGATTATTGCAGCAAAGAAGCTTAAACAGAGGAGGAAGAGTGATAATGGAGAACTTAAGGATTATAATTCTTTCTCTCTTTAAATTTCAAATACTTTTCTTGTTTCAATTGCATTTGCTAATTTCCATGTTACGGGAGACTTTCTGTATTACAGGGAGAAGGAAGAGCATTGTCCAAATTGTTAATTGAAGCTGGATTGGGTGATGCTGCTCTTGATCCAGTCACACATTTATGACTGGAAGTGATTGTTCCTCTTTGAAGAAGATGCAACATAGAATGAGCGAAGAATAACCTAGCTGCAACAGTAATTTGATCATTAAATTATCACTAAAAACAATTCTTAAAACTACACAAACTGTGTGTATATATTTGTGTATATAAATACATGAAGAATGGATGCATACTGTGTTTTATCTATGGAAATACAATTAAAAACCCACCAAGCTGCCAGTTATCTGGAGTCTCCATTAACAGTCTGAGCAAGGATGACTAATAAATAAGAATTAACTTCTGATTTTTGGAGAAGTTCTTTGCTTGAGTCATGCAATTTATTAATGAAATATTTTGCATTTCATGCTATCTCCTCCCATCCCCAATAATAACAAGCAAAATTAGCATAAAAAGTGGTGTTTCAGAAAGGTATTTCAAATTATTCACCCTGCACTAGAGACCTAGCTGAACAATGGAATTTATTTAGGCTTGAATGCTGAGGGTCTAAAAGAGAAATTTTCTCACCGGTAGAAATCTATTAGAAAAGATTTAAATGGAAAAAACTAGATCAAAAGAATTTCAAGTGCTAATTATGATCTGCATATGAAGTTGCTCCACATTCATAAGCACAAACAATGAAGGGACAGATTTTTTAATAAACAACTTGTCTAACAGGAAATGAGAAATGTACAGCACTATTGAAGAGAAAATAACAGCACAGCTAATTTTTAATTCAATGAAAACAATTCAGCAGTGTAGTCAGAATGGAAAAAAAACCTGTAACCTCAGTTACAGGGGGCTTTTGCATTAATGATAGAACTAATCTGCATAGGCATGTTGCACAGATCTCTCTAGAGTCCAAGTTAGAGGAAACAAGATGTGACAAAAGGGAAGAGCTGAAAATGGAAAAACTGAAACGTTTGTGAAAATGTTCAGTAATCTTGTTGCAGACTAATCAATCACCAGGTAAGTATGTGGTAAACACACATGGGAATTCCCAAAGTGTATTAACAGATAAATAAATCGGGTGATACAATTTTGCTAGCTCTGCTGCTACTACTGGAAAGCAGCCTTTCATTCTGGTGATGACAGTTACACCCTCTGGCCATGACCACTAATTAAATCTCTATATTTCCTATTCCATTTTTCCCCCAGATATAGATGCCATCAATGACAGAACAATATAAAGAAGGAGCAGGACATTATTTAGGAAATAATTTTAAAACAAAGTGAAATAGCCTGAGATATTAATGCAATCCCTTGGAAAACAAAGCATGCTTCTGCCAGGAAGGCAGCTGCAACAGTGAGAGAGGTAATGTGTGTATGGCCATAACACCTTGCCATCAAAACCTCATGCCTTTCTAACGTAGCTTCTAAAATCACTAGAAAGGCATATAGTGCATGAACAAATAGGAGTAGTTAATGGATTATAAATTTATCAGTAACACACTATCTACAGGTTATTATGTTACAATACAGCCTGTTTCAAAATTTTTATTAATTTATTCTGTTTCAAATACTCAGAGCAGTTGTCAGTTTTTCTCAGAAAAGACAAATACTCTTTGAAAAACAAATCATATTCACGACATTACTTAGGGAAGTTATGGACAAAGGTCCAGCCCACTGTGTACAGGACTCTGTGGAGAGTGAACACTTACACACACTCCCCTCTCTGCAGGTGAGCTGGTGCCACTCACTGCTGGAGACACAACTCATGGCTTAGGTGCCCTGAAAACCTCGTGTCACTACAGGACCCTCCAAGACTTTCTTAGACAAGGAATTCAGAGCTACCTGCAAAAGGCAGCCTAACAATAACTTTGAAATTAAAGCTCTGACACAAAGCCAGTATAGCAATATTGATAAAATTCCTGCAACTTGAGTAGCAACTGGCCCCGAGACACAAGTGGTTTTTCCTTTAACATGCAGTGAGGAGTTAAATGTTTCAGAAATAAATACACTGAAACGTCAAATACCACCGCAAAATATTTTTGCATGTTCCTAATGTTGAACACCACTGTAGGAAAGAACTGACACAGCACCTTCAAAATACCACACCAGCATCACTGCCTTTCATTTTAAGGTGCCTTTCATAATTAACTAAAACTACTGTAAGTGGAATAAATGGCTTGAGGATTTTCTTTTCCTCCTCAGGGTAACAGTAAATCTTCTGTATGTTTTTTGATGACACTGCCTTCTAATCTCTCTTAGTTACCTTACTAGACTGACATCTCAGCATATCTTTGTGTCAGTGCCCAGTGGGGAGTATTTCCATTGTGAAGATGATCTATTTGCTTTGGCCTCATGGGTCTGATCTGATACAATTTGTATCTTTGAATCCTGAGGCATTTTATATTTGGTCATTATCTTATACAGCCTGTAATACTATGTCTTAAGTTTTAATTGCAGAAAACCATCTTGCTACCTACTCCTTTGTGGAAGACAACAATGGTCTCCATCCATTATTATGACATTATTTCTTTAAAAATAAAGTAAAACATACAAAAGCCCCTCACTTTACAAGAGCGCATAACACAGAAAATGAATTTAAGAAACCAAAGCTTCAAATAAAAAGTGGGACTCTAGCTCACTAGTTCAAATAAAAATGGAAATAAAATATCCAGTACACTTAGGGACTAATTAAATCCTATGCTTTCATCACATTAACTAGCAACCTAAGGTCCTCACACACTTCCTTGGGCTTGATCTTGGAGCCCAGAATTAGTATATCACACTTTTGTGAGTCTAAGCAGTGGGTACAATGGGTACACTCAAATTGCAAGTGCCTGTTGCTCTGCTGGGTGTCTAAAAGAAGAGTTCAAAAATATGAAAAGATGTTCCTCTGATTTGCAGCTTTTTCTTCACTCATACTTTTCCATGGTAGTTCTCTAACTACTGATGTACCCCTAGAGGAATTTTGCAGCTTATGACACCACTTCCCCAAGCTGTTAACCTCAAACTTTCCATAGAGGTCACTCACAACAGTAGCTTAACAGGAGCTGCCAACATGTCAACTGAGAAAGGTGAGATGTGCACACACATCCTGGTCTGTCAGCTGTCATACCAGCACATTAACCTATGGCAAAAAAGATGATTCTGTAATGCCAGGAACTGCTGCTGCAATATTCATCAGAAGATGCCTGCACCGCAGACATGAGCCCTACTGCAACAGGAGTTGGAAGTGTTTTAGTTTCTGTACAGCAAGGTATCAAACCTATAAGCACTGTGGCCAAAATCAGCATCACTATATATATATAAGACAGTACTTGCTTAAGTACCTTGCTGAATCAGGTTTTACTATCTTATCTATTAGTATCTCTAAAGCAATTAATGAAAAAAAAAGAGAATATACCAGCACAACCCCCCTGGGAGACAACATTAACTGAAACAATGTAGTTTACATCTGATTTCAGTTTCTAATGGGGCATGGAAACAAAAAAGAAAACAAAGGGGTGCAAGCCTTTAAAAGACATACACAGTATGTGTCCATATGCCTTCTCTTTTGGCTTTGTCACTCCTGTTAGAGTAATTACTGCCAGAGAGGTTTCAGATGGCTGGAAGAGAGAAGGTTTGTCGACATGCAAATATTAACCTCACCCTGTGTTAACTTAGCAGACATCTCCCTGGGACAGCACTGTATACAAAACTTTTGGAGAGTTTTTGGAATAAAATGGACATGTGAGCAATCCTGACTGTTTAGCTTTAGCCAGTGAGCTAAGGGCCTTGAGGCCCAGCCACAAGGTTACTATAAGATCAGCTCTGTGCAAAAGATAAGGGAGTTGGCAGCAGAAGAGAAGAATAACAGGATGGGAAAGTAGCTAAGTGCAGGAATTTGCTGTATAAGGAGGCATGGCCTTTGAGGCTCTGTGTAATGCTGTGTGGTAATCAATAAATCGAGCTGTGTTCCAACCATAGTGGTGTTTGCTGCAGTCTCCATTTTGCGCTCTTCCTGACACAAAACCAGGGCTAAGTAACTGGCTAAAGACATTCCTGAAGCACTGGCAAAAATTGATCAGGGCACAGGGAGCTATTCTAGACCCACTTCCCTTCTGCAAAGGAACACATTCCAGTTGTTCCAGGAGTAACTACTACACTACCCATAGCTTCTGAGACATCCATTTAATGTTTTTTTTTATTCCCCTGCAGTCACAGTAGCAATAGTGAATTCTGAAAGGAACAGTGACTGAGGATCTGTAAAATGACACTGAGATTTCATTGATTCTCAGTATATGTGCTATGATACACATCTCCACAGGTACAGATATATATTAAAAAAAGATACTGATCTGCAATACAAACTTCAGAAAATGCAGAACTCAAAGACAAATTAAAATACACCTAAAATTTACTCCCATCCTGAAAGAAGCAAAATGCAAACATGTTATTAAAGAATGGACTAGCGTGTCTAATTCCATAGAAGTTAGATTACAGGTAAAAATGTATAACTGTAATTAAAGACTGAAGAGAGAACATTAATAGGATGAACCAATCACGCTAATGCAAAATAGTATGAAAAACTGTAGGTCTGTTTTCCAAAGTACTAAATGAGGGGGAAAAAATAGTCTGTTCCTAAGAAAAAAATTGTCATAACCAGTTATAGTTATCATACAAAACCACTTGATCATTTACAAAACTTGCTAGACATCTTTTATAATTTACAAGTATTCAGAAGAGGTTTTACAGTCCATGCTTTACAAAAGAATGAGTACAAAAAGGAGGAAGTAGAATTTGTTACAAATACTGCTGAATAGATTGGCAATCAATCAATGTTTTACTCAGCTCTCTGGCTACAAATTAAAACTGCTGCTTTATATTACCTATTTCCCCTTTTTTTAGTCAAAACATCTCATAAAATTTCCATTTCTTATTATTAAAGAAAACAATGTTCAGTTTTAAGTTAGAAGTAGAGGTGTTGTTTCTTCACACAGTACGCTTTCAGCTGAATTTCAGTTTCAGTTTACAAGATGTTAAAATATTTTTTGTTACAGAATAGGTCGGTCAAGAGCTGTTTGAATCAATCAAAGGTGAAATCCAAAATGCCAACAACAAGACATTTTTGGTCTCTGACGCTGATGAAGGAAGAGCTGCAACTCCTCATGAAAAATCATCAGCCATGTTTCTGAAATAATTAAAACTATTTATTTTGAGAAGTGAAATATAAACTCATTTCCATGGTAACTTTTTTCACATTTTTCTAACCCTGAAATTTCTCTGTAGCACACAAAGCAGGATGCTACCTTGCTGCTGAAGTCACCATCTATATAATATGTTGCAAGGGTATCTTTTGTATTTCATGTACTTAGAGGTGCAAGAGGTAATGTAGGCTTTATATAATTTTTCTACTTTCCAATCCTTTGCTTCAGTTTTGTTCCTCTGCTTTATTTCCAGGAAAATATCAAAAGAATTCTCTTTTGACACAGAGTCCTCAGAGAGGCAGAAATGCGGGTGGGAAACAAGCTATGACTTGAACCACTGCAGCCAAACCATTATTCTGTTGTCATGGTCAGAAAGGAGCACCCATTCTGCATTTTGAAAACTATTTACAGAGAAAAACAGTGCATGAAGTGCAAATACAGTACTTGCTTTCTGAAGGAGTAACTTCTGGTGAGGCTGATTTTTATTCTTTACTAATTTTCTCCAAATAGCTTTTTCTAGCAATAACAATGCACATGGATGACACACAAGAATCTTTTAAATATAAAATATAGGTAGACCTCATAATTTAGAGGTCATAATTAGACCTCACATTAACTAGAATCAGGGTTTCTATTATGATATCACCACTCTTCTCCCAAAGGAGCTTGTTCAAATAGTCATCTCACAGGTCCAGCTTCTTCCAAGAGCTTCCAGACATCACTGGATTTCCAGGCCCAGAAGCCTGCAAATATTCCTAGGCATAAGACAGTTTTGTGTCAGGTGTTCTAAAAACACGCTAATGGTTAATTCCTCAAGAACTGGTTTCAAGTCAGAGAGCAGCTCTTAGTGAAATGAGTGTGACAGCTTGCACAGTTTAATGTCTAGATTGCCCTAGGTGCAGAGGAGTGACTAGTTCCATTTGGTGAAGCTCTAGATATGACTACCTTAGCAGAGAAGCTTGCAGGATCAAAGCTGTGCCTGGAGGCTAAGACCAATGAACCCATTTCATGGATGACTTGAATCAAAATTTGATACAGAGGTGAATAATTAACTCATTGTCTCCCTGTGGAACTAGTATTTGCCAGCTACCTCAGATGGATCATTGGATTACCCAGACTGGAAGGCACCTCAAGAAGTTATCTAGTACAGCTTCCTGCTCAAAACTTCCTTTTCCTCCCTCTTCTGAGCTTTTATATGTTTTTATGTATATATGTTTGTGTGTAACAAGCATGCAAAGACATTTTACTAGTGTATGCTGTAAGCATATCCAGTTTAAGAAGATTCCATTCAAGGATACTATTTTGCTCTGAGTTAAGGAAAACGGAGCTGGGCTATCTTCTGAAAAAGAAAACCAATGCCTAATACAACTTGCAAAACACATGGAGTATAAGCTTCTACCTTTAAGACTGTATTGCCTTTTCTGTAAGCAGCAAAAGTGCACATAAGAGTTAACACTAAAAATTAAAATCAAATAAATATGCTCTCTAATGAACTAATATACGTGGGTAAGGTAACATCTGCTGCTCTGTTTATTACAAATGTGTCAAACATTAGATATGCCAGAATTCATGCACATGTTCTGATGGAAGTTGGAGAATTTTCTTTATTTGCCTAGCAGAAAATGGGAGATTTTATGTCATGCCAGAGTATTATCAGACCTGAGAGTACTAGGGGTGAAAGGCAGAATTTCCCTTAAAAAGAAAAAAAGAGAGAGAGAGAGACTAATGTGTTATGATTACTTCAGAAAAGGAGTTTTAATAGCAGTGATTTGAGAACAAGTAAAAGAAAATATTTAAGAAGTGCTGATCTTCTTTCTAGTTCTAAACAAAATTCTAAATAAGGAGTGATTAGAAAACTGCTCTAAATCAGTATTAACCCTGGGAGGTAATGTGACTTGGCTGCTTTCTTTGTGTTTATATTTCCTATTCTGGTAACAGGAGAATCTCAACATTTCCCAAGGCAATCTAGATCTGCTCTCCCAGATAACAAGAGGAATATCCTCTAGTTCTTCACAGGCATTATCTATTCCTTTATAGAAGCTTTTGGAAGCAATGAAACTCAGTGGATTTGTTGAATCTATGTTAGAAACTAAACAAGAAGATTCTATGCCAAAGCCTATTTATTACAGAGGTGAGAATGTAAAAACCTATAACCTGAAAGGTGCCCTTGAAAGACATTGCAAATTGATCTTCTGCCCAGTTTCTTCTGTAACTATGTAAATTCTTCACAAACATTTATTTGTTGTAATGGTTAACAGATCTTGAAAGCTTATTACACCTAGATTAAACATTTAACAAGAAAGTAGACAAATTCCTCCATTTTGTTAGTAAAGTACAACATTTCATATTAAACAAAATATATTTTTAATTCCTTTTCAGTCTACAAACCAGAAAGTTGCTAAATAATAGAAATACAAAACTCTAAGAGCCAGTAAAAAATTTTCCATCCCACTTATTCTTTTAATGTAAGTCATGACTTGTGAGACTGCTAACATGGAGTAATTTTTATTAAAACTGTTTTCATTTCAAATATATCAGCTGGTTTACTCAGTTAAAACTATTTTTTTTTTTAACATTTTTGTATCACTCTGGATAGACAGAAAATACAAATCACTGGAATACTCTATCATAATATTTCTTATACTTATTGCTAAAGCACTTTTCTATGAGGATCAACACTGCTATGCCTCTTATCACC
The DNA here is from genome assembly GCA_038090715.1 of Florisuga fusca. NCBI lineage: Eukaryota > Metazoa > Chordata > Aves > Apodiformes > Trochilidae > Florisuga > Florisuga fusca. Next base: position 5,438,045 of record JAAWXA010000038.1, read on the forward strand.
TCTAAAAGAAAATCTAAGATCAATTTGATCTTAGAATATATTGATCTCAAGAATATATTGCCATTAACCCATGATAAATAACTTCGGCAAACAAAACAGTGAAAATTTCATTTGAATAAGCATCTCTATTGTGCAGGAAAATATAGCACAGGATTTTACTTGAGAACAGAAATAGCAGAAATGTCAAAGCTGCTTAGGCACTAAAGTGTTGAGCATAAAGACGTGCTCTCCTCTACATCTAGCCTGCACGTATACCTTCAGGTATGGAAAATACTTTAATCTGAAAATATGCTTTCTTGATTAAATTGAACTAAATATTTGTAATTTTTCAATCTCTGTTGGGACTCCAGAAAGTATTAATAATAACTCAGAGAATAAAATATTTTCATTTTACATACACACTGTTTTGTGTTCTTAACTACTACAGTGGTTAAAATTTAAAATTGCATTAGACTGTTGTTTCCTCATAATTCTTCTGTAGCTTTCTTTTCTTAATTAAGTCCACCAACTTTTCTTCCTTTTCACTTCAAGCTGTTCAACAGCCCAGTAGTGTGTAACAGAACACTCATCCTTCTAATTTGACATGAAGTACCTATGAACTGGTTTTACCCTTATGTTCACAAATACATTCCCATTTTAAGAGCTTCTTATAATTTACTGTTTCTGAATATTCTGAGATATAAACAAATCTTTCATTTGAAATAACCAGACTTGGTGCATGGCCTGGTAATATCTGTTTTTGTTTGTGCTCACTGAAGCTTCCCATAGAATCCTCAGGAACCATACTCTTCAAATCTAGCTGTTCTTCCCTTCCTGTCCCTCTATGATAATTTAACTACTAGCTAAAAATACAAGATTCATTTTTCTAGTTAAAATGTTTGTTTCTTATCCGTCAAACATGAAGTCCTGGCCCCACCGAAACAGACGGTAAAGGTCACGCTAATCTGTTTTGTTCAGGCTTCTATCATCTATATATAATTCACACAGTCTTTCTTATTATTATTCAAGTCTCTTTAATAACACCAACAATTTTGAAAATATCACCATTCTTCTAGTCTTAGAACCTCTAATGTAAATGCAAACAGCATGAATTAAAAAACCAAATAATATGCTGGCTATAAGGAAAAAGCTGTGATAGTAGTAAGTTCTCATACATATCCAGGAACATATTAAGTCATTTATGCTGCTGCCCATAGTAATTTAACATCAAATTGTACCCAAATAAAGTATCCAGAAAGTTTGTTACATCATCAGGAATTGTAAGCAGTACTTTCTGGATGCAAACCACATTTATATACTAATAGCACTGGATATGTGATTTTCATAGTCAAATGATCCAGCCTATGAAAAAGGAAAAGGCACCATAACTACAACGATAGTCACTCCTTTCCTTTCTCTGCTGGCAACGGCAGAGAAATTCTAAAATGTTCACCTCTATGTTGCTGAACTAAATCAGAACTGCACTATGATCTCTACCTTATAAATCAGTACACAGGAGATAAGGGGATGAATCTAAATTTGCCAAGTATGAGAGTAATCTGATGAGTCTTCTGAGATGCAGGTGGAATGGCTGTCCAGCTGTCACTTTCTCTAATTCTGCACAGCAAAATGGAAATTCATTTCTAGAATCTTTATCAGCACTCCAGATCACATACAGATGAAACTTGTTTTATAAACTCATTTCAAATTATAAACACTAAATGTGTCTCATGCATCCTATATGCAAACACCTGCAATAACACCTGCAATAACACTGAGGAAAATTATAAGCACATTACTCAAAAGTTTAAAAGAAATTGTTTAAATTAGATATTTAAAAGTCAAAATGAATTTGTGCTGCTGTGGATCAACTATAAACTATTCTGTGAAAGCACTAGATCAGAACAAATTAAAATATAATTACATACAATAAAAATGAGACTAAACAGCACTTTATAGTTATATGCTATAGATTTGGAAATTATCTACTAATTCTCCTCTCAAACCTGAAAACAGCATTTATCAGTAAAAAAATTGTTGGAGGGATAGACTATGGCTTCAAAATAAACATCTAACTATAGATGCCACCAGAATCTAATGATTTTCATAAAACCATTCAAAAAGGCAGTCTAAGCTTTGATTCAAGAAAATTCAGGATTCCATTTTACAAGTACTGAATACTTAATAAGGATCCCTTCCTCAACCCTCCATTGAATTTTCATTTAATGATCTCAGAATTATAATGGTAACCACAACAATAGAAGTCCTAGGTGAGTGTCTTCATCAACATATCAATATCCAATAAAGCTGTGTGAGCTGGCTAACTAAACATACATTTTGATTGCCATACAGGAGAAAGAGAAATTTGCTGTCTCATGTGAGAGCTGATACAATGAAATAATTTTAGACTCCCTTTACTGATCATTTGAAAAGATGAAAAATACCAGATCCCTGCAGTGAGCATCCAGGTTCTACTGTAGTTAATTAATAAAATCTGGAGGGCATAGAGGAGAGGAGGTCCATCAGGTTGATACTGGAATAAATGATCCTTGAAGAACAGCACTCAGAAAACTTGCAATCAATTCAGTACAGATTGGACTGCAGTGAGGAATGCATTTGTTCAAAAGGTTCTCAAATATCACAGATATAATCTGGCATTGTAACTACAGATTCAAAACAGACCCTGAAGTTTACTCCTGATGGAGTGCTTATGAAACATTAGGAAAAAATGCAGGAAAAAATACACATAGAAGCACATCATAGACTCAACTGGCAGTTGTCTGGCAGAAGTCTATCACCTAGTGACAGCTTCCTTTTCTCCCAGTTGTTAGGATCATACGAAGAGAAAAAAAGTGAGAAAATCCCTGGGCTTCATTACTGTAGGAAGAAAATAGTTCTCAGGAGAAAGATTACCAGCAAGCTGAAGTATTTTGATAATGATCAAAAGGTCACAACATTTAAAAAGTTTTCAGATTTTCCGAGCCAAATATATTAACATTTGATGCATTAAAAACCAAACGTGCTGATATAGACAGAAAATACTCAGTACTGATGAAGGGGAATAATTACAGGAGTCAGGGAAAGGACTGAAATTTAACTCCTACCCTGAAATCACCCAGTGCCAATTTAGAGGGAGATTTGTCTTATGTATAAGAACCATAATTGCAACCTCCTCCTTTGAGTTTGATGTTTACTTCCCTAACATGACTGTCATGTGCTTGGGACATCTTAGTCACTGTGTATTTGTGCACACTGCGTATGTCAAAAGAAAATATCATTGGCAGGAATACCATAGGCAGCATATGAATGCCATTACTTTGAGGTAAGATACACAGTGGGAAGTCTTAACTAAACTAGTGGGAATCAGAACTGTGTTAAATGAGGAATTAACCATTCTTTTGTATAATTTCTATTGTCTAGGAAAAAATATTGTATTTTCCTTCTTTCTAGTTTAATTTCTCTTTTCTTTCTTTCCATTTACTGATAAGCAGGAAAAGCCATATAGAAGAGTGGCTTCACACCTCCACTGTAAAGGATCTGATGAGGTAAGGAAACCACATCTGAAAAAAACTCTGAACAGTTAGAATATCTTATGATAAGAGATATCCTTATAAAAAGACCCAGTGGCTTTCACAAAACTGGCACACAGCTGCACATTGTGGGCTCCATTAAGGCTGTATAATGGTGTTTAGATGAGCTCCAACATGGAGCAGTCAAGGTAGTTTTAATTTATTTCCAGTATGAGAAAAGTGAAACAAGCCAACAAAAGGAAGCGATTAAACGGAAGCTAGTGGTTTTGCTATTTAATTCATGAAGTAATCCCTTCTAAGAAAAAAAAAACCATCACTGTTCAAGAACTATTTGCTCTGGTCTTAGTCTTACTATGGCTGTATCCACTAAACTCCAGTATACACACCTGTAAATCAGAAATGTAACCTTTCCACAGCTGTAAAAAGCTGTAAAAAATTGCCAAGTGATGGCTACAGTTCAGATAACCTCTCAAAGCAAACAAATTACATAAAGAGTTTTGGAAAATATGTTCTCAAGAGGGCTTTCTCACTTGGGAAAAACCCCCACATTTTTGCAAAATAAAACCAAGTAGGAGCATTGTAAGATAAGAGTTTTAAAAAGACTTAGTTTTTAATCACTGGCTTGAGCAAATCCTTCCTCAAAAGCAATATCCAGGTACATTTCATTACTCAAAGGAACACTGTGAGGACACAGCCGGTCTGTAAAATGTTCTAAGGTTTTCCCGTGGAAGGTGCAGTATTCAAGTAACATTTACATTGTCTTTACTTATTGACACTGAACAGCACTTGCATGCAAGCTACAGGTATTTCTAACAGCAAAGTGACCAAATGAGAAGCTCAGTTATGTACCCTAAATCTTTACAATTACATCCACAAAACCTTACAAAGGAAAGGCTTTGTTTAATTTCACTTAAGTAACAGTCATGATATGTGCTGGTGTGAGGAGCATAGACAGACCAGCAGTTTTCAGAGGGTGAAAATGTACCATCACCTTCTGCTCTCACCAGCTCTAGGGACATCAAACATCTCCTGTAAGGAAAAGTGAGACTCTTTCCTTTTTCTTATTTCAAAAGAACAAAAAATTACAGCTAAGCAAGGGAGGGATTTCTAGTTTCTTGTTCATACATACGGTTGAACCCAAGTCATAGTTGAAAACAGCTTGTGAGAATGGACTGAGGGTCAAAAACATGTATTTCCAAGTGAGAATTTCTCCCTCCTTCCAAGTGAGAGTTGGGTAGACTGCAAATCATTTCAGTAGTAGTGTTAATACCCAACAAGTGCCCTAAATCCAATGCTTCAAAGAACAAAATGCCATAGTTGAAGAATTAAAGTAGTTGGTTTTGAGTCCCTGAAAATTACACATATTATAAAACCAGCTTAAAAGCTTTGATAATTTACTGTTTTTCTCATTTAAATTATTTTCTCTTGGTGCTTTCTAACAGAGAGAGACATTGCAGTGACATCACCTGGAGGTCAGCAAAGTTCTCTCAAGCAAAAGAAACACAAGCAGATAAATCATTTTAGCATATGGACAAATTCCTGAAGAATCCCTGTGGAAGCATACATCATACACCTAATTTTGGTTTTTTCCCTTCAGCTTGTTAAATAAATGCCCTACAAATGCTAGATTACATTCAGGGAGAGAAGGTGGAAAGAAAACGGAAAAATTACTACTGTGATGATAATTTCAGAGGCATTTAGTCTCTAACTAGAAGATAAAAAAGGTAGTGGAAGAAGGTCAGCCGAACACTGAAAGTAATTTAGATTATTACTACATTATATAAAATCAGAAAACCTGTCTGATTAAAAAAAAAAACTTATATCAAGGAGAAGCCTATTTTGTAGTATGAACTCAAAACCCAAAATGTTTTATAATATTAATTCTCATACCTCTGAAAAACAGAGTTTTCTGCATTCCTTGAGGATATAATTAATCCAGAGATCTGAATTTTAAATCTAAAATTTGAGTTTAAATTCAATGCTGTTCCAATGAAGGTATCAAAACATTTTTATTTGTCATACTTCATTATCTTAATCTCTTATCTTTGCCCCAAAACTCTTCCAAAAATATTCAGCCTTAGTAACAGAATTCCATTCACTCTCTAAACTATGATGAAATTAATTAGCAAGCTTTGTACTTGGCATGAACACAAAAACTTCCACTGGTCATTTTCTCCAGGTGCATAAGAATACTTTCTGTCAGCTCAGAGCAAGTTCCTTCATGCTTTGTTCAATCTGCCCGTTGTCTGTAAAGATAATACATGATCTACCTAAATTTAGCCAGTGGGTTTGAGAAAGATATGGTCTTTGTACTCCTCCAATATTGCACCTGAGTTTTCAGACTCAGATTATGATCAAAGCACTTAAGGATCTTAGAAAAGCTTACTGCTTTAATTAAGTTTGGGAATTTGAAGGACATGGATTAAATTTCATACAATTATGTAGATGGTTTAGTTCAGAATTTAAACAGCTTATTTCATGTGTCTTAATTGAGCTTTACTGTAATTTAGATCAAACCAACTTAATCATGCCCAAGATTGTGTATATAGAGTTTAAGAATTGTTTAAGCTGCTAAAAAGAATTCAGTCTCCACACAGACATTATTGTAGGCTGTGATTACATCTTTTGCCCAAGCTAGTTGTACTTGTTCCCCATACTCCAGTTTGTCACAGACAGTCTTGAAATTATTGAAACTGGAAATAACTTTTTGAAGCAAAGTTGCTGCCAAAAGCTACATCTGACACCATTTCAGATTTGACAGTTCCACAAGAACCAGGAAAGCTACGCTGACCATTCATTGCATTTCATTCCCTATAGTAATTACTTTCCATTGTGTTTCATTTTATCCCCCTCCCCTGACTTTATACATGCTGCCATTTTCTTTTTTTAATTACTGCAGAACCCTTTTCTTAATACTTCTGCAACTTACATTGTTTAAAACAGTAATGCCAAGTGAAGTTTTAAAGAGCTTTCTCAGATTTGGGATCCAGTCACAATACCTTTTTTATGATAGCTTTTTGATTTTGTACAGTATACCTATAAGATATATTTGAAAACAAGGTAAATGCTCTCCTATTGGGCTCATTTGTTCTTAATCACAATCACACCACAAGCCATTTTTAGTGCATGTGAGCTGGAAAAAACCATTCAGATTAGGATGGTCTTGAAACACATTGCTGTCTGCACAAAATCACCTGTGTTTGCTGTTAGCCATACAATTTTTTTGGTGTTTCCAAATCTACACAGCTAAGGACCATTTTACATACAGAGCAGTGGCCATTATACATTATAACATGTAACCACCAAACATGTTTCAAAGGTCTGCTAGAGCCCATTTTTCTTTGAACCAGGGTGCCTGCTAAAGTACATGGGCATTTCATTGGTGTTTGATTTTAGTTCACAGCTTCTCACAGAGAAAATATATAAGACATCATGCTTGCCAGATTAAGGGTTCCTGACTAGTTCTAAATGAGCTGGCTCAAATCATACAGAAGACACAAAAGCTTCACTTTGATTTCTGTTGGACTAAGTACAGGATCTTATCTGCACTCGTAGTAACCTCTTCGGTTTCATCTCCTAGTTTATTCTAATATGCAAAAGGATTCTACAGGCTGCCCCAATGTGTTTTCATATTTGACATCGAGGTCACTGTGGGGAGATTATGCAGGTAACTCAACAGGCTGATACTTCTGGCCCAAGTGGGATAAACTTCAGGCATTCATTTGTTTTATATATTGCTTGAGTTCCTTTCGCAACCAGGCTGAAAAGATGTGCTTCCTCTGGAAATCGGGGGCAAAGTCAACTCTAGCAATAAATAAAACACGTGAATACATGAAGTTTCTCTCTGACACCCCTAGACAACCAGAGTAGACACAGAAGTATTCTATCAGGAGCTACAGATTTCCATCAAGACTCTTTTATTTAGGTCTAAATAAACATCAAGGCTTTTTCTCAAACTATGCTTCTGCTATCTGTCATGATTTCAACCCTACTGTGTGGGACTTTGCTTTTATCACAAAAAGAGCTGTAAGATTTACAACTGTTTTTACTTACAAATGTAAGATTTACAGCTGTTTTGCTCAAAAGAATCTCTTGGTGCAATCAGTTCTCAAGTTAGTGGGGAACTATAAATTCATGTGGCATTAATGGAGACTTCCTCAGTTTGGACATATGAGCCTAAATTGAGCTCTCATCTATTTTAAAGCAAGGTAAGTCCGTGACTTTAATACTATTGTAAACAAATTAGGTCAGATTTAAGCATGTTGCATTGTTTAAGATAGGGCACAATAATAAAAATTCTATGCATTTAATAGAACATTGTGACTTCTTTGCAGGAATTAATATCCTGCTTAATATTCTCCTTGTATAAACTGCCTTCTACAACAAGCCTCCCTATATGCCTTTTTTGACATGCATGGAGCAGATCCTAATATCATGTACAGAGAAATAACTTAGTGAAAATGAATAACACTTGAAGCTGTTGGAATAATTCCAAGTCTATTCAATCAAGGGCATTTAGAGTCTAGACCCTATTTTTAGAGTTTATTTTTTCTCTGTTGCTCCTCCTGAGATAATCTTTGAGATTTCTTTATTCCAACAGTGGAACCATAAAAAAAGTTTTACAATAAACATTACGATACTAACGTTGTATTTAATTATTTTTCAAAATTATTCAGAAATAGTGCTCCCTAAACATTTAATGTGAAATAAGAAGCATAGGAAACAATTGTTGGCTCAAGTTTTCTAGGGTTTATCCAATTATTTTTGTTATTTACTTCAGCCAAGTTATATTTGGTGATCCTGATCAGAAACAGCAATCTTCATAACAAAATAACAGAGAGAACAAGGAGAATACAAAGTAATTTAATTTGAAGAGAAAGTCAGTTCAGTTGAATTTTGAAATCTGTTCTACATATTTTTCAAATGAGCTCATTTGCAAGCAATGATTGCCAGCTTCTCCTGATTGTCCCTCATTTCTGTCACCCAATCACAGTAAAATCATTAAAAGATCAAAACTTAATCACAGAGAAATTAAGGTCACTAAGAGGCATACAAAAAAAGCCACTCCTTCATGCGCAAAAGGAAGCATTTTATTTGTTAGGTTACCATGCCATTTGAAAAAGCTTATCACTTGCTCACAGAAAAAGTCATAATTTGCATGAAAGAAGGATCTCAGCATGCAGTGTTGATAGGAAGGCTGCACAGCTCATATCTGCTGCAAAGCCTGCCACAGGAGACCAGGATAAAATTTTATTTTGGATGAGAGATGGCTAACTACAAATCTGAACATCCTCTTATTTATAAGAGTACGCAATTCATTAACATCAAGGTTCAGCAAATAAGATGAGATTTTGCTGCCCTCCCTGTACTGTAACCTCTCAAGGGCAATGGGTTTTCATCCAGAGAAATGCTGAATTCAATGAGTGTGATGTTTCCTGCACGGCTGCAATATGCTTCAATCATCACTACTGCACATCTGGAATAATTTCAGTGCAGTATAAAGGGAGTACAAGGAATGCAGAGTCCTTTGTGCTCTTGCATATGGCCACAGTGCACATGGCAGTGAAAAGAAAGGTCTGACAGTTTGTTTTCCATTATTCAACATTAAGGTTAAAGTATTTATATTCAATTAAATAAAAATAATTTCCAATCATAAGACAAAAAAAATTAACCCTAATTGTTGGAAAGCAGAAAAGGCAAATATCACATGGTGTGCTGAGAAAGTTTCTCATTGCTTCTCGTGGCTTCTCTGAGTATCGCAAGCCACTAGAACTTTTGGGAAATTTACAGATCCACACAGATGTTCATCTGTTTTGTCAGTCAAACACCTTAAACCAAACCTCCTTATTTCTTACCTAACCAGAAAAAAAGAACATATAAAACAATTGCATAGCATATAAAAAATAATCTAAAAAACCAGTATGATATTGAGAGAATGCAATTATAAAAGTTTCCTTTCAATCACGTTTCTGCTTCCATCCCAAATAATTGTATTCAAAGATTAAGATAGCTTGAAAATGTAGCTTCAGTACACAGTGTCCAAACTGACATAATCCAAAAGAAACACAGAGACACTGCCCTCTCCACCTGCAGAAATTACCATAGCACAATTTGGGGTGTTTGCCAGACTAGGCCATCGTGAAATAGGCAGAGAAGTGGCAGATCCTGACATTTCAAATGAGATGAAAACAGAGAATGAGACTAATGAAGAGGTGGGATGTGGGCAATAAAAATGTACCCACATCACATATGCCAAGTATACTGAAGAATGCTTAGTACCTCAAGCTTGGGTCCTGAGAATAAGAAAAATTTGCACAAAATTGTGGTGTGTGCACTGCAATAGATAGCATTGTGCTAGCAGGCCACTTCCTGGGACAAAGGTTACTGACTGCTAAACCTAATTTAAAACAAACTCCATCCTATCTGGAACAGAACTAGGTAAGTATGTGTGTGAGGAAGATTATAGAAGATACTGCAAAATGCTTGATACTATTCTCTGTCTTCTTACTTCGCATCAGTACCTCAATAGCAGTGCAGAGTCTGAGCAAGTGAAAAATCCCTAAGGAAACTCAGAGCATCCCTGACTCACGAATTAGAGACTGGTTAAACTCAAGCACCTCAAGAGGATGAAAATAGAGTAGCGAGACACCAGGACAACAACCCAAACAAACCAACTCACAACTACACCAAGTCCCACTGCTCTACCTTCCCCCACCCCCTAAAACATCAATAGTGCTACATCAGGTCTGTCCTCCATGAACCAAGTGAAGATTTACAAGAAAGTGCAGTTGTACCACTCCTTTGGGGAAGGCAGCACGCCTTCCTCAATAGCAGATGACAAATGCCAGCTCAGATTGTCCTGATACCCTGGATGGGAAACTAGCAAAAAGCACAGCCACAGGTTTTTGGAAAATAAGGAGATTCGTAGGAGATGAAATTGGAGAGGAGGTATATAAACAGTCACAGTCCCAGGCACTGAGGGGCAGCAGACACAAGCTCCCTTTCCCCATACTTCTCTACAAGACTGCATGCTACACGGTTTCCTTCACTGTTTGCACACCTTCCCATCTCAACGAGTTTCCCCTTGTCGGGCCTGAGGCAGTAAGTTTGTCTGAAGTGGGGTCTGCCCATTTGTTATGCTGACAACATCACTGCTGTGTTTGATGGAGGACTCCAGGTGCTAGCTGTACTACAAGTAACTAAAAGAAATTCACAATAATTCCTTCCCTGGTGACAGACTAGGCAGTTTTTGTTGCCAGGATAGTTTACTGCTCTCCAATACCTCTTAAAAATAAAGGAACAAGAGAACAAAGAGAAAAGACAGAAAAGAAACAGGAAATTAAAGGGCACTGGGAACCTCCTTTTCACTCCAATCCTGTATCAAGACTCAGTCAATACGAGGCCCTTCACACTCTGTTTTTTGGAGCACTCCTAGCCAGCACTCCCCTTCCCACACAAGGCAGAATATTTTCCCCTTCTTGGACCAGTGAGAAACCCTGACCAGGTCTGATTTTTGCCTGGACCCCAAAACTCTTGTATTCCCCAAGGGCCAGTAACAGATTAGTCAGAAGACCTCCTTTCATCAGAGCCCTATTTACAGAAATTGGATAAAATATTTTAAAAACAAAACATTCTTTAAACAAAAGACAAGTGGATTTGGGGGTTCTGGTTGGTTGGTTTTCTTTATTTCTGGAATTCCTAGAAATTCATCTGGCCCTACATGAGCTTATCTTCTCAGCTTCAGAAATGCCCTGAAACTTGATAGTATAATGATAGCAAAAATATTACTTCATGGAAACAGGAATTTTTAATTCACCTCTTGCATTTTTTTTAAATTAACTTGCATATGCATTTAAGCTCCCAGAAAAGAGATCATATTGTGACTGTGGATTACTTTATTCTCTCTGCCCCAAAAAGGAATTACCAAATTGCTTTCACGTAGGGGGTTCCTATAGTGCAGGATACTTTTTATTTGCTGACCCAACTACATGAATTATTAACAGAAGGGAGGTTATTGTATAACATCAACAACACAAAGAGTTATATCCAAAGTTCTAGTGCCTGTTGATGAGTTTTAGTACCCAGTATTAGTTTTACCCATTTCTCTGCAATGCATAAAACTCATGTATTAATTCATTTTAATCATCTGAAGTGTCTTCCATACAGAAGTCTTCATGTGAAAATCATTATTTGTGTGATGTCAAGTGAACAGTATTACAGCTGTAAGAGACTATGCAGTAAAGACATATTAACAAGGCATGTCAGTTTTTAAAAATTTAATTAGAAATGCCAACATTTAACATTTTTATTCGCAAGAAAATTGATTTATTATAAATGCATTTACTTTTGGGGAAAAGCTGTTGCTTGAAACTCTGATTCACAGTTCACAAAGGTAGATTTCCAACCAGAGTGCAGTACAGTTTCAGATCAACTTATTTAGAGCAAAATGCACAGAACCCTGTATATCTGAGTAAGGAGAGCTGTGTAAAAGAACTGATTTCCATCGACTTTCCCACCTGGGACTGTGCAAAGCACTTTTTAAGCAGGCCTTGCAGTTGCTGGAAGAAAACTGATTACTTTACCACTCAATAGACAGAGCTGTGCCAGTGACAAGAAATTGCTTTTTTTGTTTGTTCGTTTTGCTTATTTTTGTCAAAATAAAAGACATGATACATATACCAAAAAAAAAAAAAACAAAACCAAAAGACAAAAAACCGAAAAAACAAAAGAACAACCAACCCCAAAACCCAGAAACCAAAGTATACATGTTTCTGATTTTCAAAATTATTTTTATACCTGGCAGTTCTATCTACAGACAGGTGTTGATGCACAGTGAACAGATTTTCTTCTACAGCTGCATAATACCATCAAAAAGCAATTATCACACAAACTTAAGAGCTTTTTGTCCAGAAATCTTAGTATTTCCCTGCACCAAGGTGCGTAAAACTTAGGAGAAAACTGCTTTAAGCATCAGTGTAAAAAATTTCACTGACTTTAACAATGCTACAAACTTATTTTTTTCTTTAACCCAAACATATAACAGTGCCATATGTGACCAACATAGAGCCTCCCAATAAGCTAATCACAGTAGTCAGTAAATCCACACACCATAATAATAGAGAGGATAGCGATTCACCTGTCAACATGGAGTTAATAATAAGAAGAGGTACTCATAATTTGCTACTGACTTAGACTAAAAAGGTATTTTTTGGGTATCCAAGGCAGTATTGGGAGGCTTTCACACCAAAAATCCATCAGCAGTGACCCTTTCCATCTGAGTAAGACAAGATCTGGCATATTCACATGACTGCATTATAGTTTATATGAAACTTCAAGTTATTTTTTCAATGTGTAACACCAAGTTTCAGTGTTTGAACCTGTTATCTTTGTGGAACACGAATGCTTTTGCAAAACAAACACAGCAAGACCTGCTCATAATGGGTAGCAGAGGGACTTCTACTTTTCATCTCTTTGTAGCAGCTGGTTGAATGAAGCAGGGCAATTAGATTCCAGAGCTCACACAACTGAGATTTACAGACTGCATAGTTCTGCCCCAAGTGAAGAAAACAACACAAATAGTTGTGGCTTGAGGGGTACCTTGGACATACTGACATTGTCTTCATGAGGTATCAGTATGCCAACTTCCACCTGTGGAGGATGAACAGGCAAATATTTTGCTAGGGTGGAGTTAATGTGCAAAGACAGTAATAGGCCATTTGAAGCATCTTTCAGCTTGAATATAACATAAAAGAAGAGAAGGTTTAAGGAAAAGGTGCAGTAAGAAAGGCAAGAGAACAAGTCCAGAATTAGAAGCAAAAAATTAGACTACAGACTTCTCTTACACCTTCTTTAAATCCAAATTATTGCAGAGTACTCTATAAAGAACTGCAGCACTACCGCTCTGTGTACACTGTAGGTTTCACCTGTGTTCCTACAAGTGTTTTTGTCCAGGTTACATACAATACATGAATTTATTTTTGTAGTACTTGCTGTTATTTGAGTGCAAGAGTTGTCAAATGTCCTTCTGTATTTAGAGAGAACATTCTCCCATGATTTCCTGAGGGGGGAAATTATTCTTGGACATTTCACACAGAGAAGGTTGCATTTCATCTGCAGAGACACAGGTGAGAATAGATGAAGTGACAGCACACCAGCACAGGAGGGAATCTTTTCAGACTCCATGCCAATCACATGGCCTAATTGTGCAGCAGACTTACCTTTAGCTGCATCACCATGGTTATTTCCCAACAGTTCATTTTGGAGGAGATGCAGGAAGATCTTAAAAAAATAAAGCTTTGTGACTGTCCTCCTAGTCAAGTATCAAAATCTGCTGAAGGTAAGCGGAAGATGAAGGCAACAGAAAGAACAAAAGGCACAGCTTGTCTTTTTTTCCTACGGATGTTCTGAGAAGTAATTTCAAAAGGGTTTATCTGGGAGCACAGAGACACTTGCTGGAGGCTGGGCATAATTATTTAGACACTGACTCACAGGTGTCACCTCTAACTGGTTTTGTCAGTTGTCATGCACCATCTGACAATCATGCTGAAGAGATGAAACACAATGGACTTTTCAACTGTAGTGCTGTATATTTCACCAAAGTGATGGTCAAAAATTTAAAGAGCAGCTCTTCAGGTAGATTTTTACACTAGTAGAACATGAAACAGTAGTGCCATTAACTCAACCATGAGACAGTGGTCTTTTGTTTTACATATCAGGGTTTAAAATCACAGACCATACTTAAGCTAAGTTATCAAGCGTATGACAAACTCAGAACCATTATCAATATGTTGCTGTCAGACTATTAGGTCACACGAAACAAGCTTTTGCACAAGTTTGTTCTTAGCACACAGCTGGTCTCATCTTAAAAGTGTCAGTATTTAAGTCCTAATGCTTTTATGAAGCTGTAGATATCACTAATCTAAAAGAGTTTGCAGGCTTTCTGAAGGGACAGAATTAAAATTGTTTTGAAATCTGTTCATTGGAGAACTCTATCCTTTCTGTGTGCTCTGTGAAAAAACCAAAATTGACAGACTGGAAAATCTCTTCGTTTGCTGCAAAAATATTTGTGCCCTAGCATCTGCTAAATCAAGCACACCTCTCCAGGTAATTTTTCTGCCCCACTACCAGTAAACCAGGGTGTCAGAGTGATGTGTTCTAGGAAGCACTGGACTTTATCTCAGGATATCCAAACTTAGTAAACACTGAGTATTTACTGATTTCTTTTTACAGTTGAAGTAATTTCTATAGTGACAAACATTAAGCTTCTTAGGAAGCACAGCAATGAAGCATCACTGCTTGTGAACAACAAGGAGACTTGAATACATGGAACCAAGAATTCTGCTATAGTGACCTCAGCTATTTATAAAATCACATTAGACCTTCATGTAACTATGTGCAGCCATGTGTTCTAAAACACTTCAAATAGTTTAAGAAAACATACTTTAGAGGAAGTTTTAAAAGAAAATCCTACATAAAGAAATTACATTTACAATCAAGACCTGTATTGCTAATACTGCTGTTTAGACTTGTAATGACAAGGAGTAGAAGTGAAGCTTTAAAGGACAAACTCATGTCATCCTAATACAGTTTCTTTCTTTTCATATATTTCTTGAAAGAGGCTCTTGCAATATTCTTAACCATTTATTTAACACTGCAGCTAGGCCTAGCCATTATGATTAAGGGAGATAATCTCAACTAACTCCTATATGAGAAAGAAAATGACATTTAAGAATACCCTGCATTTTAAGCACATTGGCCCCTAACATATAAAGTAATACAGAATAATAGAACTAGTAAGTAATTACAATTGGTTAGAATATCTTAAAAAAATACTGATTAAAATATTTCTACCTGCATTTAAAGCATCAAATCATTGAAACTAAAAGCTTTGCTCTGGAAATACATTAAACCTCTCTCCTTGAAAACAGGGTTTATTGGTGACAAAATGGCACTCTTCCAGCTGAACAGTTACACTCCTAAGTGTTTTTTGTTTGAGAAACAGAAGTAAAAGTTTCTGAAAGTGAAGCTCAGATAGGCATACCATGGGAATGCAGTTTATTCAAAGATCAGACTACTGAGAAAAACAGGTAGACAGAGTTAAGGGTAACAGCACAGTATCAGCTCTGGGGGTGGCCATCAGTGCTGAATATCAAGAGTAATGAAGAAAATACGGAAAACACCATTCTCACTAAATAAATTTGATGGGAGTCTTCCAAAGGGTCCAAAGACACAGTAAGACAGCAAAGTATCAAATTTTCACTGCAAATGTATTAACAATGTCTTTTTCCAAAGGTTCCCCTACAACACTTCATCAGCTCATATTTTCAAATTAATACTTAAAACACAATTTCTTCTTGGGACAATCACATTAAAATTCAGTCCACTGTATTTCAAATTGCTTCCTATCTTCCTCCCCCCACCTTTTTTCTAATATGCAATCCAAGTGTGAATGCTGACATATTTCTGATGTAGAACAGTCAAGAAAGGAGAACAGAATTTGTAGCCTCAACTTTATTTACTTTATGCTACAATTTCCCAGACGCCAGTGATTTTACCTGCTTTGCCCCCAAGGTATTTACTGACAAGGAAAAAGGCTTTGATGGCATCTGTGACCCTAACATATTGGTATGCATCAGAGAAGCAGTCTGACAGCCAAACATAAGTGAGAGGCTGATTTCTCTCTCCCATTGGTATCTAACTATTCCTGCTGCAGAGCTGAAGCCAGACTACAACAGAGTCAACCTTTAACTACAGATGAATTCTTTCCAATGTATTTTTCAATGTTATTTCTAGACATATTCTACAATTTTATCACAAATTTAGTTCCCAAAGGAGCAGAAGCACTTTACAAACTATATGAAGGATTGCTCTTCAACAGATTGTTAACTTTTAGAGTAAGAGGCAACTAAATACTTATCAGTGGATGAAAACAATTATGGGCAAATGTAATTTGGGATCAGCACCTAAGAGAAATACATCTCCAATATATGGAACTTCATTAAAATGCAATTCAACACTACCAGGATGGGAGCCATTTATAGTGTCACACTTCAGCACTTCTTCATGGACTTTTGTAACCACACTGCAGTTTCACAGTATAAGTTTAATATGTTAAATAGATTCAACACCACATATCTTACCTGAACTCAATTAGAGATGGTTTACATTGTCACAGCTTTGCTAGATAAACTTGCCAGGTTCAAAAACACAGAATGATTTAAGAAGGGTCAAGCTTGTGGTAAGAAATTTACCATGTTTGAATATAATGACCGATTTTAAAGAGATACTCAGTACACACCTTGTCTCCTCACATGCAAGAACAGATCTTGCTTTAGCCTTCAGTGGACACCAACTCCAAGTAAGAATATCAAACAGCTAACTAAAACACAATTGCTCTTTTAATGTGAGCATTGGCCACTTTCTGAAGCAAGTTTTTCAATATTCTATACAACAACCATGCTGTCTCCAATTTAAAAATATTATTAAAAGCTAAATAATCACAAGGTATTTTTGGATTGGTATATAAAGATTGGATAAAAACTCACAAGCTATTTTCAAATTTAAGGAACAACAAAAGTCCTTGCAAAATAAGTAGTTAAACAAGCAATTTCTGCTAGTTACATACATGAACAGAAATCTCATCTGAATCCCCTGAATCTCATCTCAGTTCAAGGATAATTAAAATTCTTTTACCTGGGAATTCATTATGTGTTTTTCTTTTTCCTAGTGCTGCTGCCTCCTATTGGCTTCTTTTTTAAAGAACTTTCCAGTCATAAGTACAAAATCCTACCAAAAATAAATAAATTTAAGATTTTATTACTTAAGGTAACAAATTCAGGTTATATTCTGATAATGTAATTTTTTAAACTAAAAGAAAAGTGTCCTGGAGGGTACTCAGAATATGTCATTTCAAATTAAATCAAAATGCAAATCTATCCATTTGCTTTCAAAATGCTGAAAGATTCCGTACCAGAAGTGCATATTCCTTCAAAGGCAGAAAGCTGACACAAGAACTCTAAGTCACCAACTGATAGAAGGAACAGTGAATTAAAGACTTGCAGATTAATCAAGATTGGAAAATGTAATTTTGTAATTTGGATGGCAGAGTATCTTTGGGGTTTTCATAAAATAGAATACAAGGAACATATGGACACTCAGTGTCAGATTAACATTCAGATAAGATCAGATTGCTGAATACTCCTGCACCTTTCAATACTGTTTCATCACGCTATGCCCAAATACCTTCAAAATAATTCCTACTAGGGAAGAGCTAATTAAATAAGCAGAAATATATTCTGAAACTCCTGTTGGCAGAAATCAAGGATGAAATCTGGCACATGGCTTTTAATGTTTTAAATGTTAAATTTTAATGTTTTTAATATGTTAAGAACAAATTTACAGATTTCAAAGGCTTTCTAAGAGCTTATCAATGGTTGCAAATCTTGTATAAAACACTGTTTGATAACAGATGTTAGTCTCCTTCACTTCTAAAGCTAAAGGCAGGGAAGAATACCTTTCAAAAAAGTTCTGTTTAAAATTTTGTCTCAAGGGAGAGACAGGTGCTAATTTTTAAATTTAGGAATTACTTTGATTAAAATGTTAATTTTAGCAGAAGGAGATAAATAAAAACCCAATAGAATTGCTTTGTGTGATTTTGCAATCACAGCTTTCAGAAGCAGAGTATTGAAAAATAATGAAAAGTTGCTTCCAATAACACAGATAATAATGATGTTACAACTAGCCAGTCAACAGCAGCATAAAATGGGTAACAAGAGGAGGGTGACAGAACCAGCTTTCAGTGACAGAGATAAACAGGAGATAAAGTAGCAGCAGCAAACTGTGATGCAAACAAGTATTTGTAAACATCAGATTAAGAAAAGCCGAAGGCAATAACTCAGGCTATAACATGGCTAATAAAGAAGCCTTCCAACACTCTAATCACCTACAGTCCCAGAACTCCTTTGCCCATGAGGAGCAAATAACTCATTTTTGGTAGAGCAGTAAATTTTGAATTGTTAAAATAAGAGCATCCCTTAGGAAAGCAGACAGCTTCCACGTAATTGAGAAATGGACACCAGAAGTGGAATTCAATGCAGTTGGGACAGAACAATTCCTGTATGGAGATATTCCTGCAGAGAGGTGCATCCTTATTAGACTGCTCTTGGTGCCCAAAAGCAGCATCACTTCTCTTGTTTAACTCTCCACTGGTAATTTCTGATCACTCCACCTCACCTGCACTGGAAGAGGGGATGTACCATAACAGAACAACAATCAGGTGCAGGTTATAAGAAAGCATCTACAGGCTTGACACAAATCTCCCATAGCCATCTATGGGTACACATGAACCATGGTAGTGGGTTGCCAGAACATTTTCTCTTGCTTCCTTTCTAAAATGCAGATAAATCTCCAACAGCTTTTACACATGACCAGACTCCCACACTTGCACTTTGCTAAACTCACCTAAAGGACACATAGATCTAATAAGAGTATAACCAAAGCCCAGAATGAAGTGTGTCTTCAACACTACTAAAAAAAATGTCTCTCAGCATTTGTCCTTTTTGTTTTTAAGTGAACCCAAAGTATAGAGAATTACATGGATGGGCCTTGGGCCAATAATAAATTCAACAATAACAGAGCCTCACAGTGCAGACGGATGAAAAATGTGTTGGAAACAAATTAGACACAATAAATAATTGAACATCAGTCTTTGTGTAATTAATTTCTTACTAACTGACATTAACTGTACCTTTCCTCTCAGATTTCTGTGAAGCTATTCTCAGTCACTTAGTTTCTAATTTGCCTGGAGCCTTGTGAGGAACCAGCATGTGCAATAACACAAGGTGATGCTTCCCAGAGCTAACTCCTGTTACATTCTACATCACTCTTCTTCACTCTGACTCATCTCTCTTTTCTCTAACACACCTGTATTAGAAGCAGATACTGTACATTTGCTAAAGGCTTTTGGAATCTACATAGAGTACACAAGATTTATGCTAGCATCAGGAAATAATTAGAATCCGTAGCTTTAAGTAGGCTTGTTAGTTTTTCATGTACATAAAAACACCCCTGCATGTCCCTATTAACAATAACAAAAATATGATTCTCCTCTCTGATTGTTTAGCTCTAAAATTGTCACAGATCCTGACAAACAGCTTTCAATTAAATGAACAAGAAAAAAAATAAGAATAGAAGAGGAACCAAGTTTCTAACCCTCTCTGGATGCTGCCACACAGTGATTACACTGAAAAATGTTTGGAACTCCTAGACTAATAAAAACTGCACATGAATAGAACTGTACTTCATTTGCTGAGACTCAAGGTCTTTATGCACAAATATTCCCTTTCATATAACAGATTCCTAACTGTTTGCACTGACCTGTTTTATGGTTTTTGTTGTTGAAGGTTTAAATGCCAGTAATATTTTTCAGTGTGCAACTGACAAAAGTGCAAACACTGGCAGAAGATTAATTATTACCAGCTAGAGCTATGTGATATTTTGATGACCCCATAACACCGTATAAATTGACAATAATGCTTATGAATTCAGCTTTTTGCTTCATTAGTTATCGTTAATTCTAGGAGAAGTCAAGCAAAACACAATTAATGACAGTAAATTTTAGGGACTCATTAGCTTATATGAATTTTAGTTTATGACACTACCTAGTGAAACTGGGAAAAAAACCAACAACTCATAGGGGTGGGTATGTAAATTTTAAGCCTTATTAAGCATTGATCACTTTACTCGAGGTCTACAGATTTTCTTCATAGAAGAAATATTGTTTCATAGTGGGTTTTGTGGGATTAAATGTTCCTTGTTACCTGGCATGTTTTTCTGCAAGATTCTGGTCAATTTGGCGTGCTAGCAAGTTTCCTGCAGGAACTGCAAACAGAAGAACATTGGAAGCTTTTCCCCACTGGTACTTGCTATGCTTTGACTGAAGAGGAGTCAGCTGAGAGAACTCACAACTCTCAAATTCCAAAGCCAGAACTCACAGCTGGGCAGGTACAGTGCCTGAACCTGCTGAGCTTCACTCTGCATGTTTTAAAGTACAACTGCAGGGGCAGAAAGCTGCCCCTCTTGCAGGTATTTTTGGAAAGTGTCTGATTTAAATATTTTCATTGGGTACCTGCCATTCAAACTGAGTAATAGTTTTTCTCTCCCTCCAATTAGCACCAATGTACTGGCTCAGTTGAATTTATACTTCCCACAGGCACTTGACAAAGACCTGAATATTGCTGTTGCCACAAATTAGTTGGTCTGAGGTACAGTTTATTTGTACCTTGCTTTGTTTGTGAAGGATTTATCAGGATGAGAGGTACACAGCAAGTATTTCTACAGCTATTAGGGCTGGGTTCTGACACTAATTAAATCTTTGGCACATATATCAAGCATATATACAAGTTTTATTAAATTTACATACTCAAGCATTTAGAGGCATAATTTAAGCTTAAAATTATCAAGATTAAGAGCTAGATTACTGATTTTATATCTGTAAAATATTCAGATTCTTTTTGATAACTTCACAGATTTAAGAAACGTGAAGCAAAACAGGCCACATATCACTTGTTTCATTAGCAAGCTACTTCATCAGTGGATGCAAATGTTTTTTCATCCACTTTTAAAACATACACATAGCCCACTTCAGTGCTGTTTTCCTACTGACTTAAAAAGCATATGGGCTTATTTCTGAATAGTCTCTTAACTGAGTTTGCATCTTTAAGCAATGTTAAGAGTGTAACTTAAGCAAAACAGTAAAAGGTCTTGAAACAGGGGGTTGAAATCCCAGAGAACATTTTAACAGTGAGGTTGACACAGGGATAGAACCCCTTTTTCTTCTGCCATTTTCTATAGTTGAGGTGAAACACCCAAACAAAGATATGAAGGACTAAAGTCCTTTCCGATGTCATGACAGAGCTGTATATGAGGCTGTACTATTCTGTGATTTCACATAAGCAAGCATCTGTGAGGGGTTTCCCCTCACTGTAGAGCACTGGTCTCTTGTAATGACAAACTTAATTTTCAGATCTTTTACCTCTTCAGTTACTTGCAAAGTTTACAATGATACTTAAACTTCCCCTAGTATAAGGACAATAACACTAAAACGTTAACTTCTTATAAAAAACATTGACCTAAAAAATAAACTACTCTCATTCTCTCATACCTGTGCTTCATATGAATTTGTTAAAAAACAAAAATATATTAAAAAAACAACAAAAATTCGTCATCAGGGTAGTGCCAAAAAGAGGGAACTATGATTTCTGAGTTGCTACAAAATATTTGAGCATTCTCAGGTGCATAGGCCTGAGTCACCTAAGCATTTAATTTCCACTGATCTTAACAGAACTCAGGGACCTCTATTTCTCCATGCATTTGAGACTTGTACTTTTAAGGCCTTTCAGTCACAGAAAAAAAAAAAAAAGAACCCTATCACTTGCTAAATAAGTTCACTCTAGGTTGTATTTATGTCAGCTTTCATATGGGCAATGCTAGCAAAGAGAACAGCAATCATTTTCGTGTAGCTTGGGGCTTGAAAAAAGCTCTTACTTATACAGGAGTAAATTCAGGGTAATTCTATTTACTTCATTTGATTGGGTCTGGCCTCTTGCCTCTGATATAGCCTGTGGTAAAAAAAAACCAACAAACCGTACCGTGACATTTTTTCCCCTCCAAAACAAGACTGCATTTTAAGGAGACTGCTTACTGTGAGGAACACGAAGTTTTTGCAACACTTACAAAGCTTGCTAGTCTCTCTGTATGAATATTTAAGCACATGTAAGCAAAATTAATTTTGAAAAATAAGAGAGGGAAAGCCATGCACAGATAAAACACTTGATACAAAATATCTTCTCCTTACACACACAATTACTTTCCCTTCCCTGCTCCCCAGAAAAGAAAATGGAAATTGAAACACACAAGATACCTCTTAGTCATGTCACTAAATAAACTAAATCGACAAAGGCAGAAAGATTCATGATAAGGATTAGTACTTCTGTAGTTAAGAGAAAAATGTAGGTCAGTTACCTTAACATCTTTTCTGGCAAGGTAAATTATTTTTTCTTTTTTGTTTGTTCTGACATAACTATTCCTAGCAGTAGCCTGCCAGGTAGGAGCAGGTCTACAGCTGCTACTGTGCCAGGTAACACATGACTGAAAAGGGGATTGAATTTTAAGCACTTGCAGAACACCCTCTGTCACGCCCTTCCCAGAGTTTCAGGTTTGGTTGATCTTTGTGTCACTACTCTTGAAAATTTTAGCTCTGCTAATTAAGAATACAAACATTCCATAACAACTTACTTACAATTCCTTGTGATAATTATTCTTTCCACTGAAAATTATGGCAACTGGAATCCTCTGCACTGCAGCACATACTGTGTATGCCAAGAAAGAAATCAAAGTGTGTCATCACTGTTGATAGAAGGATAAATATAGTTGAAGTCAGATTAATATTTCCAAGATTACTCATTTTTACTTCAAAAGAGAAGCAAAGATCATGTGCGAAATGACAGCTACCCATCTGCGACTAGAAAAGTCACCATATGGATGTCTTTTTGCTAATTATAGATAATTTTTTGAACTAAGGGATTTAAAAGTAGAAATCTGTCAGTTTAAAAATATACTTCCTCTTCTCCCTCATTCAGGCAATGCGTTGCTGCTGGCTAATCAATTAAGCAGAGCATTGCATCACATAGCTTTGCTTCACCTTTAGGAAGATAGTTTTCTCCTACTTCATGTAATATCAAGTCACAAGTCAAGCTCAACTAAAGGAAATACATCCTTTTTTCAGATCTGAGAAACCTCTATAATCCTTTAGCCCAAATGCCACATAACAGAGGCCCCGAGACTGCCTTATATCACCTCTTCAGGTACAATTTCTCTACTTGAACTACTGTATAAACTCCTGAAAAGCATCCCAAGTGGATTAAAAGATGGTTCAAAAACATAATTCTCACCCAAGGTAAGTTCTTTCAAGAGCAATTGATTTACATAAATGATTAAGTACATATTCCTAGCATTGTGCAAACTGCTTCCTCTTCCACTACAAGATTTTTTGTTGTATTTTGTCTGCTGAATTGACTGATTAATACTCTACCAAATTACCGAATTGGTTGCATGCATTTATAAACCAATCACATTACTCTTCAGCCTTTCTTTGATGCACTTATAGAGTGGGCTTCTTGACCTTGGAAGATGTTTTCTAAGTCAGAAAAAAAAGCTCCTCTAAATGCTGCAGCTTTTGGCATCCTTCTAGAACTGCAAACACTTCAATAGCAATTATATGGGTGCTAAATGCAGAGGCTGCGCAGTCTTTTCATGCCTGCTTCACATTTTACAGCATTTATTCATGAATTGCATTAGCTTTTTTTGTCATTACAGTAGAAATTAACTTCATCACATAAAGGTAGCTAGTGTGAGGAAAACCGCGTCCCTAATCAATGGGGACAATCAGAAGATCATTGACTGCACTCATACCATGCTCATGATTTCTAATAGTCTCTTTTTCCTCCCCTCTACTGAATACATTAAAGGTTAGGCAGAACAAGTTATGTTGGATACCAACCCTCTCTTCCAAATGTGCTACCAGCAGGGAGGGTCTGGGGAAGAGTTAAAAAATACAATTGAGTTCTGACCAACAGCTGTGCTCTTTATTCCCCTTCAGAGGATTTTAAGACACTTCCTAGCATCTTCAGCTGTACTTTATCCATATGAAACCAGGATGAGTTCTGGTTAATATTCAACATAGCAGTGACATTTTTCATACTTCTCTTCTCCTGTCCTAGTAGAGTCTGTCATTCTATCATTAAAACAAGCATCTATCACAGTTATGCACAGTTAAACGCTGCATCTATTTCAAATAAGGAAATTTTGCCTTGGAGAGTCTCCAGTTATTTCAGGGGCAAGGGCTTCCAGAGAAGCATGTTGCCTGCAAGGTCAGGAAGGTGCTTTCAGCAGCTAGTGAGAAAGGGCCTATATTCCAGCTTCTTCCATTACCTTCAATACAGGTGGCAGTGATCCACCACAGTAACTGCCTGTTGAGAAACATAATTCTCAACCTAAGCATAATATAAATCCTATCTCCCACATACAATTTTTATTACATGAAGGAGCTATCTTGCTTGATACAGAAGTTTTTCCTCCAACTATAATGCTATACCATTTAACTACAAGAGCTAGCTCTGTACTCAACACTGAAACCTTATTTCCAAGAATGTTGTTACAAAGAGGTTAATAATTCATACTTTATCTATGCCATGAAATCTGAAAGTTTGACCACACATAAAAACCTCTTGGCTGTTGCACTCACACTTCCAAAGTTTGTTCACCCACACACAGACCACAACCTGCAAAATAATCACAGGCCACTTCAGTTTCTATTAGCCTCCGGTTTTCCTCATCTTATTATGGAGTTTTCCACCCTTTCTTTCAAGAAATAAAATTACAGCAGACAAATGATTTAGACCTTGACCTAAGCCTAAGAGCCTATGCTTCCCTACAGAGAAAATGTGGGAAGTTATACATCCCTCCAAAGAACCCATGTAAAATTTGCCTTTCAATTAAATTTAACACCCCATCCGTGGGCAACAACAGTAGAACAGTAGTTCTCCTCAGCAAAATGAAGGCAAGACAAGGCACTAAATTTCTAGGCCTGTGCTCCAAGCTATCTGCTTTTAAACACAAAACTAACCTGCACCTGCTCTGGTCACCCTCCTCACACCACCTTGGCAGCCATCTTATTTCACAAGTCTCTACAATATTCAAACTCCAGTTAATATCCAAAGGAAGGACTTTTCCCTCCCCTCACACCCTAAAAAAATATCAAGCAGTCCTTCAATTGTACCTTTCCATTTATCCTAAGCTCATCCCTTTTACAAACTTCAAAGACCACTTACAGGTAAAGCAGCTGCACTTCCTTTCTGTGCCACTCTCAGTGCAGCCACTACAGCTCAGCAACAGATGAAGACCTCTAAAGTGCACAGACACCTGCTTTTAAAACTTTTCCGTGCCTCTCAAGACAGGCTCCAACTTC
Organism: Florisuga fusca; assembly: GCA_038090715.1. NCBI lineage: Eukaryota > Metazoa > Chordata > Aves > Apodiformes > Trochilidae > Florisuga > Florisuga fusca. Next base: position 5,463,578 of record JAAWXA010000038.1, read on the forward strand.
TCCATGCTGACCAGTCCCCTGCCCTTGGACACAGCCACCCACCTGGCTGCTTCACCTCAAGTGCCCACAGGTGTTCCTGCCAGAGGCCCCTGAGAGGAACCAGCCCACCCCTTCCCTGCATGCAGCTGCTGCTCATCATCCCCTTCACCTGGGGCTTCTCAAATTCTCTTCTGAGATCTCATTATTGGTAGAAAGGGTTTAACTCAAAAAAAAAAAAAAAAAAAAAAAAAAAAAAAAAAAAAAAAAGGGGGTTTCTGCTCTTCTAAATACATAGCACTGAATTGGGTCTTGAAACTTAAAAGAATGTAAAGATCACATATCTTAACTACCTGAAAAACTAACAGTAACAACTCACTTTCCTCACCTTGCTGGAGAACAAACTATTTTCACAACCCACCTATGCCTTTCTTTACCTTTTCCAACAAAGCCACACTGCTCTACAGGAAGTATCAGCAGATTTATTGGGACAGAGAAAGTGAGCAGAGCTCTGTCCCAGAAGGTTCTCTGCGGTTAAAGGGGATGGGTAGGTAGAAACCACTTCAGAAGCAGCATAAAATTCTGTATCATCCATTCAGGTTTTTTGCTCTTCTAGGCTTAAACTAGATGACTGTAGAGCAGGTCATGTTTTAAAACAATTATTTCCAAAATGTGCAAGCATTTTAGTATTTATTTTGCCAACAAATACGTATTGCTAACTAACTTGTGGGATGCAAACATCATATTTCCCTCAGATGTCAATGTGTTACAGCAAGGCTACTTGTTTGCTGTTTTCACCAGGCTCTTTTGCATTCACCTGGAGGAGCATTAGAACTAAGGAAGAAATTTCACACAGAGTTTCTACTGGAGAGAACACTTTTCCCAGTTCCCTGATGCTGCCCTCTGTTCTAACATGAAACTCAGGCAAAGAAAGGAGCCAATCCCCAAGAAAATAAACAAGAGAATTTAGCTTGTCTGCTGATAAAACTTCAGTATTGATGGAGTTAAGTGATTAGTACAATCAAGTTGTTTATCTGCTGAAAATATGAATCACAATGTAATGTAATGTTCTATCCTCCCATCAAGATAGCTTAGCAAAAAGGTACTTCAGAACAAACAGCATGGTGTCTGTAGTGGGGGGTGTTTGTGTGTGGTATAAGTGTACAAAATTTTAGCAACAGACAAACTGTGCATTCTGTTGTACTGACCCAAATTAAAGCAATTAACAGGCATGTACTCTATTCAGGCTGTTATTATACACATCTATATCTAAGGCAAAAAAATGTTTGCAGGTAACTTCAAAAAGAAATAATCAAATCCTGAACAGAATGTCAGAACAGAAGCCCAGGTAAAAATCAATATGCTTTATCTGAAAAGACTTCAATAAAGCCACTCATGAATTCATGGCATGTTTCTTTGCCTTAGCACAGACTAACAGATATCAAAGTAGTTAGAATATGTAACTGGAACAACAAATAGATTGTCTTTCATAAAACTTTAATTGGTATTGGTGCTCTACATTCAACCTACCTCTCAAATCTACTGTGGATATCTTAAAAGATTTCTTACACCATGCATTGTGCTATATATCACCTATACTAAGTACCATCTATATTATATAGATAGGTCGATTATGTATAGAGTGCTTATAGAGATTAGACTATATATAAGTCTCTCTATATATCATAGACATATATAGTCTATATATATATAGTACTTAAACAGATTATATCATATAGTCCTACCCTGTATTACAACAATTATTTTGCTAATAGGTTACACTAATGACTGTTTTTTCAAATATCACTATGAAATAATATAAGGAAAAGGGAATAGCCTTGCCTGCATGGCAAGGCAAGTATTTGTTTCTCTGCCTACTATAAAAATTTGGGAAGTTTTAAAAGATGAGAGCTTTTCTCTTTTCCTTGGCAAACATTCTCAAATTTTGTTTATACCAAGTAAAAGAATTCTTATGTGCCATCATATATGTCCAGTGTGCTTTGCGACCTGTAAAGTCACAAAATGGAAAATAATGTACCCAAAAGACTCACTGAACAACAGAAATTACCTTCAGGCATTCTATTTGCACACTAAAGAAAAAATTTAAAAATCAGGGCAAGTTGGCAGCCCTGCAGCCTGTTTTACACTCTGTGGGGACTGGGCTGGCAATGATCAAGAAGGGATGGCCTAAAACTTGTCCCTTGTGTAGGTTCAACACAAGAGAAGCTGCTAATGAGGTGATAAAGGTTCCAAGGTAGCACTGCCTTGGAAAGATGTTAACTCCAGACACCATTGGAAATATCAGTTGTCAGGAAGCATAAGGTACTTGTAGGAGGGCTGGCAAAAAGAGGCCTCTCATTAATCTCTTACAGATGAATGATGCCTTTGCTCTACACAGGTGTTTAAAAGGAGCCAACTTATGTTTATTATCCAGAGTACAGGAACCTGCACTGAAACCAACCAAGCTGCCACTGGAGATGTACTCCCTCTTTCCTCAGTAGAGCATGTCTTGGTCTTCTCTAGCATAGCTAGAAGAGAGGAGGAACCTATTTCTCCTATGCAGCAAAGCAGAATTTATAGTTCAAATAAGTGTTTAATTCAGCTTCTAACAAAAATATATAGGCCAGTTTCAGTAAGTACTGATTAAGCTTTTAAGAACTGAGAGAGTATTTCACTTCCAGTTTTCTCTTAGTATCTGCAACTTGCAAGTTATTCTTACCAGTTCTATGGCTAGTGATTAGTACTTTAGGAAAAAATCTCAAACAGGATGAGTTTCATATGCATTTGGAGTAACAGTAGAAGTAGTTTTCCAAAAAAACACACAATCAACTTTTCCTCTTTGGTATGCATAAATATCCCATGCACCCTGGGATGCATGTAAAAATAATTCTAGTCCCAGTCTAACAAAACTAATACATTTAAAGCAGTATATAATGTTTAAGAAAAGCATAGTAAATTAATGAAGATAATTCTCTCTAAAGGTGAGGTATGTTAGCAATCTATCCTCTTTCTTTGTCTCTATTTCTACCATGTGTTAAAGGTGCCTATCAGGCAGGTAGGTAAGCTATTTCCACAGCAGACATTCTATAGAACTTGTATTATATGTCTGAATGTGCTTGAGAGGCTCACCCAATACAGCCCTGGTTTGGAGCTGAGAGAACATTCTTTGTTTGTATTCAGTTTATAAACTATTATTTGAGTACAAATATGATTTTAAAGAAATGAGAAAAATATCAAATGAAAGTAGTAATGATTTCAAGTCTGATCAGTCGAAAGCAAAGGTTGAAAATTCTTTACCAGTCTGTTCACATATATGTTCTCTGAAACACCTCTCCAAGGAAAGAGTCTAATAAATAATATTTAACCATAGTGTCAGGGCTCCTGTGTGGGAAAGCATAAGAACTAGAAACAGAGACAGAAATGTGTTCAAATGGGGGCATTCTAATTCTACTAGAACCTATAATCTTGAATTAAATCAACAGAATACAAACTTGAAGAGATATTTCAGTAATAATTCAAGTAAAGATTTCATGAAAGAATAGCTATTCAATAAAAATGTTATATAGCAATGTTCAAACTACCTCAAAGTATCTTCTTTAGAAGAAATAAAACTAAGCTAAGTGCCTGTTCAGAAGTATACTACCATATCTAACTTGGGGAAATGAAAATCTAACCTTTCTTATTAGCCTGCTAAATAGCTTTTCACACTTGCAAAATCTCAGGAGCCCATGTGACATGGAATCTTCTGTACCTTTGGAAGCTAACATGCAAAACAATTCCATGAGTATAGCCCGCATCAGTTAATCTGGTGTTTTCTAATGCCTTCAGTTTCAAGCACTAATTGTTCCATGTCCTGTTCTCCAGAATATATTCACAAACAATTCCCATGGGCATGAGAGACTGCTAATTACACCAGTGAAGCCCATTCCAGCTCTCCTATAATCTAGTTCTCTGATTCACCTCTATTACTCCTACATGGCAAGTCTGTGGTGAACACTGCCATCTTGATCTACCCCAATCCCTCCCCTCTCCTTCTCCAAGAGTCCAAATCACAAAAAACTTCATCCCAGAAGTCTGATGGAGGAAAAAAAAGCAGTTCCCTGCAATAGAAGTGTAGGATGCCACAGACAATATACATATCCTCTTCCACAAGACACAGGTGACCCACTTCCTCCAGGGTGTATTTTACCCACTTGCTGGGGCTTTCATCAGTAAAATCACAGCATCAACTATTTGTATACTCAAAACACAAGCCTTCAACCCAAATAATGTGTTATCTGTTTTGGAACACTACCAAGAGAGTATCATCTGTCCTAAGGGTAAAATAATAATGTGAGTGTAAATTTCATGGTACATACTCTAGCTGACTTGTACACCTGGTCTGGACCATGTTTCTTGATCTAGGTGAAACTATACCACGGAGAAAAAGTATTAATGATCACCCAATAAAGTTGTAGTTTAACTGTGAAGAAAGATGTATTGATAATTCTGTGATGCCCTTGGAACAGGCAAGTACGAGTCTTTGTGTAACCATAGAAAGGTCTTACGACACAGTGCCTTCTAGAAAAGTACTGCTCATGTCTCAGCTGGTATATTTAAAACCAAGATTGACTGTGAGCTATTTTTAAGTACTTACACTTGTGCACATTAAATATGAGTTTAAAACTAAGAAAATGCACTGACTTCCTGTCATCTGTTTACCCTTCAGCAGAAATTGGACCAACCCATCTGAAAAGCCCAAATCTGGGCAGAGAGAAAAGCAAAACCAATGAAGATTTAACTAAAAAAAAAAATATTAAAAAAAAAATTACATTTTCTCAAAATTGTTTTCTGTCTTGGAGAGATTTTAAGATAAGCGTGTGTTCTGATTAACAGATTTCTTGTATTACACCTGAATCTCTTAACTTGGTCTTGACAAATGTCAAAAAAGTGAAACTCCAGTATGCATAAAGCCCTTTAATATATTAGAATATCGAAAACTGTGTGGCAATACATCCTTTTTATCCTGACTTGAAGCTTTATTTATTGCTGATATATTAAAGTGAGAGTTGTCTTAAAAATCCCTACTTCTTGGGGGGAAAGAAAAGTAAAAAACTACTGTATGGAGCCTCTGCACTATTTTACAAGGCTTTTCTTCTAACAGACGTGAGACAAGGGGGACAAGAACAAGGGGATGTTATGCGTATTTTCCCCAAGCATATAAGGGACTGGTACAAAAGCTAGAGACTGAATGTAGCAGATGTCCTCAATTTCAGAGCTGGATGAATTCTATTTCTTTTCCTGAAAAGACCATGTGTAGGTCAGCCAGTGCTTGGCTGACCCAAATTAATTTCCCATTTGTTTCAAAATATTTCATACTTGGAATTAGGGGTTAATCTTTTGCCCACATAATTCTCCACCCTACAAATATACTGAAAAATAATTATGTACTATGCTTTCCTCAGCTTCAGTCTATTGCATTAGTCACAAGACTGGTTTTTGATGTTTTTTTTCTGGTTTACGTATTCCAGGTATACTAGCATGCCTGATTTAAAGCAAAATCCAACAACTCTGTATATATGTAACGGGTCAGAGCTTTTGTAGTTTTGTCTGAAAATGTATCAGGCTGAAAAATTTCCTGTTCCATTCACTCTGTTCACGTTGTTCCTTTCAAACATGTCACGCGAATGAGAATAGTTTATTATTGATGTTGGCCCATTAAGAAATCTGTTTTATGCTTACACTGGCTGTGGTATATTGAGGCCACAGGAAAAGTGACAAAAGAGACCCATTTTTCTGTATTTGATTTTGCAGACAGTATCCATTTTCTAAGCATCAGACAACACACTATCAGACCTCTGAGCTCTGTTTTTCATATCCCAAACCTCTAGTCAGAATATGAAAAAGTAATGCTCAGTTAATAATGAAGGCTTAAGTGACTATTCAAAAGAAGATTGAATGACTAGCAAATGCAATATAATTGGTAATAAGGTGAGGACATTATCCAAAGTAACTGATTTGTGAATCTGTTCCTATCCATAGAAACTCTGCAGCATTCTTACTCCTGAATTTCATTTACACTGTCAAATCCACCTCAGTGTAATTACTCTTAATTTTACTGAATATGGTGGATGTATGGTAAATAGAAGTTGATGCATATTTTTATTTCGTTCTATTTTTGTCATAGTTTCAAATTTTAAACATTCATGACAAAATATTGGACCCCCGTTTGTCACAAAAGGGCATGAACCTTTGCCAATTTGAGAATTAATTTTTTTTTTAATTCAAACAAAATGAAGTGGTATTCCATTTGGCTGCACTAAATCCAAAGTTTGTTTTGGCTTGGTTTTTTAAATTTATTTTTGTGAAAAAATAATTACAACCTTTCCTCTTTTTTTCACTGTTGCAAATAGTTTATTGTCACCAAACAACCAATATGATAAAAACATAAAGAACAAAAAAAAAGCCTCTCAGTTATTTAAAAAAAATCTAACAGACTATTTTCAAAACATAGAAATCACAGAAAAAATTACACACGTCTCATCTGTTTTATGCTTAACTGGAAATTAAAAATGTTGCTACAATTATGATTTTATATTTTAACCCAGAAACAAAAATTGCTAGGCTTTAAAAAATAAAATGGCTGAGTTATTAGAGACTGTGACTTGCCTGCTGTGCCCAGGCAGTAATGTTTTCTAATGTGTGTGTGTGTACATCAATATAACGACAGCACCATGCTTCAGATCAACTGGATACTAATTACAGATTTACCTGATAGACTGGAATGGCTCCCAAGGAGCAGTTGCACTCTATTTAGCAAGTAAGTGATTCTTCTAAAAGCTGCATAAGGACTTATAATGTTAAACAATCTCATCTGGAAACCATTTTGTGATACATTTGGTTTTCTAAAAAACAAGTTTTGATGTGCTTCAGCTAGTACCTTGCAAAGATGTGGTAAGCCAATGCACATGCTTGGAGCTCCAGACACCAGGGTTTTCCTTGAATTCACAAAGGCCATTTGCTTAGAAGAGAGATTATAGCCCTCGAAGCAGTTCCTCAAATGTCAGATCTAACGTCTGCTTTAACACAGTGAAAATGAGAGTTCTCTGTGAGAGCTAGGATAAAGCCATTGAAATTATGAAGCAGAATATTCAACACAAAATTCATTCATTCTTCAAACAACATGCAATTCAACTGTAGATCTCCTGACTGCAAGAAATTGTGGAAGCAAAAGGAATAAGAAGATTCAAAAAAGAAGCGCAAAAAAGACAAGCACAAAAGGGAATGCAGCTAACAGACCTGCAACATACGCTGTCTATTCAGTCAAGGGTGATCCAAAGCTCTCAACTCCTGAAAGTAAGAGGATGGGTTGATAAAATAATTGCTTTAAAGTCCCTAAGTACTTCCTACTGCTTTTTCATTGAAACAGTTCAGGCTGGTATTGACTATGTCTATGTTAACACCCACCGTACAGCACAATCCCCCTGCTTTGCTGTGGGAAGGTGTTACTCATTGTGAGCAGAGTATCAGGTTGTGAGCTGTAATAATTGTTTACATAAACTTGGAAAGCCTTAGAGAAAACTAAAAAGACAATTTTCAATGAACATTCTCTGAAGAGGTGATTAATTTGTTCATGACCTGTTACTAAAAATGCAATCAGTAAAGTGTAAAAAATACTTTATATTCAACATAATTGCCTGCCTATAACGTGATAGTAATAGTGAAAACACCTACAGTAAAGGTTTGTTACCTCAGTATGAGATATACGATCCCTTTTTCAGTTTAAAGCAGATAAATTGTTCTGAACCAGCAAAGAGAAGAATTAGACACTGAGTTAGGCTCAGAGCATCTTTTGTTTCAAAAGCACAGTAGCATAATCAATTGTTCCCACCTCACTTGGTAAACCAACACTTACAGTTCCTATGATGAATCATCATTCTCCTTGCCTATCACTTAAAACAAATAAGTTTTGCCGTTCTTTGATTATTCTTTCATATTTTCACTTCTGGATTATAAAATGCACATCACTATCTACAATATGTAACTTTGTGATTCCTCAAACACGTATCTTGGGCAGACACAAAAAGACTAGAGTCTATAAATGTTGTATTCAGGCTACACTGTGGAAAAATACCTGTCATTCACCTGGGCTGTTTAATGTCTTGATCTACAGGAAAATATGACATTTGTCACTAAATAATTTACTTCGCATCCAATGTGGTAGAAAAGCCATTTGGCTTTTCTGAATCTGAATTAAATCACTGGATAGTGAGAGGGAAAAAAAAGGAGAATACGTGAAGAATTCTAAAAATGTGGCAGACTGTTCATAAGTATAATCTACTTGTTATAATTTACACTGTAGGGGTTTTTACTGACATTTTATTCAGGAAAAAAAATTATACAGAAGCTTAATAGTCTATAACTCATCACTACAGATCAGATTCTGACTTCAGAAAACTAAGCAGCATCTTATCCCTTCATGTTGAGATTTATTCAACAGAACTAATCTGAAAATGAGGTAGCATTCCACACTAGTAATTATAAGCCTTCTCACCCATTTTTCACAGATAGTTCTGGGGCTTGTTGCAGCAATTTTTGGCTTTTGTTTCAAAAATTAATAGTAAAATGTACTAATAAACATTCTACAGAGAGGTGAGCCCAGACAGCAAATCACACATGAGACATTCTTGGAAAAACAAGTTAATTCCAGAAATAGCCATTGCAGCTAGGAAGAATTTCCTGACCCTTGGGAGTATAGGGTAAGTCTAACTGATCCAGAGGGAATTGAGCTTTATCACACCATAATCAGTTACCCTGTGGCAAGAATGACAGTTATGCACAGTAATGTGCTTAGACATATAAGCTTTGTGTTTATATTTTGATTTGTTATTTATTCTTATAGGACACAGGTTTGTATCTTGTTAAGCTTTAATGGTTCAGGTCTTCCTAATTTCCTCACAAATAATCATACCAAAAATAGCTCCAGAAATTATTACAAAGCTCCAGTTTCTTATTATTGCTGACTTTATCTAATTACTGCATGTTGCTTTACACCCAGTTGTACATGCATGCGTATAAAAGCCTTAGAAAAATAAAATTACAGTAACTCCTGCAATCAGATTGAACGTAATAGGATTATCTGTTCCATCTATTCACTGAGTGCCTCCATATATGCTTCTTCAAATCAATAGTTATACTCACTAAGGAACTGTAAAATGTGTAGCTACTAAGAATGAGGGAAAAAACTTACACAGCCATGTGCTTTTGAAGTTTATTTTCAGTAAACAGTTTTGCCTTTTTCTGAAAAAATAAAGGAAGAACACATTATATTTTAAAGATACAAAAGCTTAAAAAATGGGATTTTCTAAGGAATCCAAGGAGATCAGGCACCTACTCTCTTAAGCTCCTTTGAAAATTGTAGCATTTATCTTTAGAAGTGCTTACAGCCAGCTGGAAAGAGGCTGGCGGCAAGGATCCCATCAGGATTTTGCAACCCTGAAGTCATGTAAATTGTACCACCCTCTTAATTTGCTGCAGTTTCTGCGTTACACAGGCAACATTTCTGTTACAAAAAATCACAAGTGTACCCCCAGCATGTCCTAAAAGAGGCTGGGATGAGGAAAGCCCATTCCAATCTTAGAAAAGAGGAAAGATAAGAAAGCAAAATTCCCCAGGGGAAGCAGGCTATCTGTGAAAAGCATGGGAATCAGCCATCCCTAAGCTTGAGAGCCAAGGCAGGACCAAGGAGGAGGGGACTGCTTTACTGGTTTCATCTGCCAGGAGTCCCTCTGCTGGGAAAAAAAGAAATTATGAATAATGAAAAGGGTCATGTGCTGGCTTCTGTCGAGCTGAGAAGATTCAATAGGAGACTTAACTATGTAGTTCTGTGACCCTAAGCCAAATACCACGAAGAACAAACTTGCCTCTCAACCTATCCCAGCCTGGGCATCCTCACCAGAGCCTCTGGGAACTGTGTGAGTGGCAGCTGCTGGAAGCTGATGGGACTGGGAGGAACAGGACTGAGGAAGCTGGAGATAAAACAGCCTTAATCTGTAGCTTTGAATGTTAATGTTGTGGTAATAGAAAACAGAGCTGACATTGGGACTTTCACAGTCTTTTTGTACTGCTGGGGAAAAACTGTCCCAAAGATCAGTAGGTTCACATTCGCTGAAAGACAGGAAGCAGAAATGAAGAAGGCAGCCCAGACAGCTGTGAGGAAAAACAAGCAAGAGGAAAATCAGAAATTGTGATTTGTGAGGGACTTTCCTGTCCTAGTGATAAGCTGACTGCAGTTCTTTCCTGAGAACATTCCTACCACAACAGATTTCAGAAGCAATTGCTCTGGGTTTTTCCCTAGAAATGTGAACCAAACATATCAAACAGAATGTCTGCCCTAGACACAGAATCAGCATTAGCAAATGGCCACAAATCAGGCTTTCAAAAGCTGTAGTTTGGAAGCAGGACGATAAATGCTCCTAATATAGTTTTGCTAAACAAATGGAGGTGTGTGAAACCTCTGATTTAATCAAACGGATTCTTGTGCTGACAATGCTATATGTTTGTAAAGGTTTATGGACACTGATTGAATTTGGTTTTATAGCTTGTAAACCACCAACTCTTCCTTTCAAAGTGAGTATTTTTGTTCTGTGTCTGTATGGATGAAAAGGTGAATTTTCCAATACATGATTTGCAATTCAGCATTTAAGAAAATAGCTAAATAGTTGTAATACAGTACAGGAAATACATACATTTTCAAAACTGCAGAAGTGCATTGCGCATGTCTCAAATGATAAGAAAATTAATTGATCTTTTATTAAATGTCTGATCCTTCTGCAAAGCATGCTGCATTCAATCCCCAGAGAAACAAGTACAATAAAGAAATATATACAATCACACGGTAAAAACAGTGAAGTTTTTAGAGAGAGCTCCTTTCATGCATCATTTTTGACTGTCCTACTTTGCTCTGTCAGGAACAGCAGTGACAGCTTAAGCATTAAAGCTTTTTGACATTGCAACAAACCGAACAATGCCTAGCTGCAGATTTTGGGATGTATTTTATACCACATCTAAAATATAAACAAAATAGGGAGTTTTGGGCATTCTCAAACAATAGCAGCCACTGGGGACTGTTTCCAGAGATGATGTTTTCCTCATATAAGGATTCTCACTAGTTGAGTATAAAAAACATACTTGATAGCCAGCTCCAGCAGCCAGGCTGGCCAACACAATTATTGCACATTCTGTCAGCACATTTCCTCCCTTCAGCTTTACTTCTCCAATCTTTTTCAATATTGTTAAAATGAGCAATCATTCATGATTCACACTCCCCAAAAAGGCAGAAACCAACAATTCCCAATGGCTATAAATTATTAATGCAATTGTGTCAGTCACACAGAGCTTAGTGCTTTTAAAAATGGAATGAGATTATCTGCACAGTTATTTTCAATCAGATTCATTTCTTATTAGGGGTCATTATGCACATGGCTCCCTTTCAGAAAGCTATCTTCTTTTAAATAGATTACTGCACAGTCATTTCTTGTGAAATACTATGCAAGCTGTACACATAGATACCAAATCAATTTTTTGTTTCAGGAAATAAATGTATGTAATGCGTATATTTTCTTTTGTAGATAGATTGGTTCCTTCCGATGTATAAGCTTGTTCTGTTCCCAATTGTTATTCACATTCAAACTATCCCTGCATTTAGCTGGTTTTACCCCAGCCCAGCAAATGCATAGGCAGATCTGGTGGCTGTGGTACGGCATTTTTTTTCTGCAATATCTTTAATAGGCTGTAATAGAAAAGCTTGTAAGAGTAACTGCAGAAGGTATCTGTTAAAATATAGTTGGGGTATATGGCTCTCAAAAACTACAACCAAGTAAATGTTCCTTTCAAGTACACAACCATCTAAAACAACTTACAGTCAAGTGCTGTAGAGAGTGAAAAGATTTAAGGATAAAGGTCAATTTTGAGGAATCCAGAAGGTGGTCAAGGGACAGATTTTCTTTGTATGTTCTCTTTGACAATTGCTGCTCAAACGTTTGCAAGATTTTGGACTCTGTCCTGCCAGGGTCTGCACTGAAGGGGATATGGAAGAGACTACACCAGCTGGAGACAGAGAATGATTTTATATTTACTGTTCATCTTGTAAGAGATCTGCAAAATTGCCTTTGTACTCCCAACTCCATTATGACACAGTCAGATAATCCCAGCATCACACCATAGTATCTAGGACTCATCAATACACTGAATACAAAGAAACTGCAACCAAATCCAGAGATGTCTGAAGCTGCAGAAGGAAACTTATTTTTCTATTCCCTGGCATATGCTTGGCTGGCTAGATAGAATCTGACCTGCATTATGTTCATAAACTGAAACCACAAGGCTAAGACATGGAGATTCAGAGCACATAACATCTTCTATGCAGTGGAACTTAAATATATTCTGAGTCACAAAATTGTAAGCTGAAAACTCTAGCACATGCTTAACTGTCTTACTTAATCTAGGCCAAAAAGCATCTCTCACTTTCTAAGAGACTTGATTTTTGCTCTAAGCATTAGATTAGTTTATCTCTTGCACTGATGGAAAAAGTGATCTTTGAAGTTCCGAGATGTCAAAATACTGCATCAGGATTTTGCTATATTATTTTACATATTTCTGCTCTGTATTTCAATTACTGGCAATCAGCATATTGAACACATCTTCTACAATATGGAGAACTGTCTGATTCTTGTGGTCATATGCCATGGTGCCATTTTAGAACATGTATTCCCATCTGTGAATTGCTTTCTGGCATTTGGCTTGTACTTTATTTTCCCAACCAAAAGTCTGGCAAGAGTTTCTCACTATTATTCTGATAAGAGTGTGGGTCAAACACTGTGAATGTGCATTTGTACTTACAAAGAGTGAGTGATTGATTGGTATCAGGCAGAAGTGACTTCTGTTAAATTTCTGGCATGTTATTCCATGGTTAATCAGTTTTACTGAGTGTCAGTCAAACTGACCAGATGTGACTCTAATGGATGACTCCTAGTTGCTTGATGCCTGTTTTGTCACTGATGTGGCTAGAGTGCTCCTAAAAGTTAAAAAGCAGAAAAGAAAGAAAGAAAGAATGAAAAAGAGCAGAGAAGAGCAGAGCAGAGAAAAGAAAAAAGCATGTACCTTAGCAAGTCAGAGGAAGCTGCATCTGTACATCTCTATTACTATTAAATATCCAGTCAGCTAATTTTTTTCAATATGAATTAACCTCAGGATTATTTGCCCTTGTTTTATCAGGAAAGATTAATGCAAAACAGTAGTTTGGAGCTTTAGGTATGTCCTGGGGAAGGGGTTAAAAGAATGTTATTAATACTTTAGTTATTCAAATGCTTAGCAGTTCTACAACACACACATTATTAATAATCTTTACCAAAAACACCACATAAAATGGTATCAAGACAAAAGCAGACTTCCATCGAAATAATCTTATGAGGATGAAAAGGAAAATTGTTGTCTCCCAAAATGAGCTTAAAAATTCAGTCACAGTGAAGGACTGAAATATTTTCATTTAATTAAAAACCATAAATCCATCTAAATTTCTATCCAACATGAAACAAAGACTGCAGCTTGCAATATCCCAAGATTCCTTTTCCATTCTGGTTTATAACTGAGGCTGGCCCTGGAACTAAAAATCTGACACTTGACAACCAGCAGACTGGAACTTACAGCTCATATTTATGACAGATGTGGCTAAATTAATCAAATTGAATATATTCAAATATAGGGATATTTATTCAGATTTAATCTTTAGCGACCAAGCATCCAACTGGATTTAACATTTTTTATGGGCCTGAATAGTCCTGATACTAATTTTTAACAAAATGTCAATTATTTCATTGTTGTTTAAGATTGAAATATTTTGATGTTTTACTTACCATATAAACAAACTTCTATAGTGTATTTGCCAAGCCTTTCAGTACCAGTTAAATCCACTGCCTGCACAGTTCACTAATTCTCTTCATCCATTAGCCTCAGTAATATTATTTGTTTAAGCAGAATTTGGCTTCAGAAATCCTGCCTGTCCTTTGAAAATAAAAGTAAAATGTATAACACCTGCAGCCAAGCTGCTTACCCTATACAGTTTTACTTGAATCAACATCACCTAAGTGTGTGCAGAGCTAGTCCTGCTTGTTACAGACTAGAAATGAGCAGAGGAATGAAGTCCTGAGGCCTCTCAGATTTGCAGCTCTGAAGCAAATTGTACATTGTAAAGTTTTTGATTATTAAAACCACATTTGGAATAAATAAATCTCAAAGGTCAGAATGAACTTTGTAGGTGAGCTTGTTTCAGGAATTGCTACCAATCAATTTTTGTTTACAGGCTTTTTTTTTTCCAGACCCGATTTTTAACACGGAAGAATTGATTAATGGTAGTTTCTGAAACAGAAATTGAACGCCAAATTGAATTCTCTTGGAAACTCCAGGGCATGTTCTTGTCCTAACACAAATCTATATCTGATGCAGATGACAAAATTGATCTTCAAATCTATTTCAAATTTGGAGATTAAAATTGTGCACGATGTCTTATTGAAAACATCAAGAAGACAGTTTTTCTAAGTTACAACCTAGATTACTTTTATTCTGGTTTTAAGCAAACTAATTTAAATCAAGCATGACTTATAAACCTTGCAATGCAAGAGGAGATGGTAATTGTGATTAATTTTAATCGTGCAGCAAATGTTACCCTTTCTCTTCTGACAACTTAGAAAATACACACATATGACCAATGCAAAGCACAAATTGACCTTAATTCAGTGACCTAAATCCTTTATATGCCTTTGTTGCTTTTAATTTTCAGTGAAAATGACATATTATCTTAAATACATCCCCAAAGGGCATTGCAGTGCTTTTACATTTCATGAATAGGTCAAGAATAAACCAAGATCACAGTCATTAGCCCTAAAACTATTGTTCTCTTGAAGCATGTTTCATGAACTTGGGTTTTTTGGCACTTTTCTGACTGGTAGAAGTGTTTCACTTTTCACGTTGATAAGACACTGGCACAAGCTGCCCAGAGAAGTTGTGGCTAACCTCTCCCTGGAACTATTGAAAGCAAGGTGGGATGGGGCTTGGATCAACCTGGCCTAGTGGGAAGTGTCCCTGCTCATGGCAGGAGGGTTGGAACTAAGTGATCTTTAAGGTCCCTTCTAACCCAAACCATGCTGTGATTCTATTAATATTATGTTAAAGAAGAGTTCTGAGGAAGAAAGTCTACCTTTACATTCATCATATTTTCCTTCAGCTAAATTAATGATGCTGAGAAATACAAAGAAATTATATTTCATATATACAGAGAAATTACATTCTAAGGACTCAGAATTCAGCAGATATTTTTACAGTTTCTTACACACTTAATATGCACAAATGTATGCATGTGTTAGTATACATGCACACAACACACTCCATGCTTTATTTACATGCAATTTTCTTGCAGAATAAACAGAAATAATAATGAGCTGTAGCTTTAATAATGCCTTGTAAGCAAATGTCACACAGAAATTTGGCAAAGAAGTTACTGGGTATAGATAACATCGATAATGCCAAGAAAACAGATCTGGAGTTGACTTTAGAGAAAAAGAGCAGTTTGGCAATAAGGATATTAATAGTACTGGAAGCATAGAAGAAATCCAAACTTAGAAAGTCAAAGGGACCAATTAAAAACAGGTAAGGGAAATACTGCAGCTATAACTGCTCCTCACAAAGGCAATCAGCACCTTTATAATGTGCATAGCAATGCTCTCTTATATGTGCTAGAAAAATAGAGCACTGAACAGGAGAATTTTACATTACATAAACCTCTATAAAGGGGCTAAACAAAACATCACAGAGATGATTTAATCCTGTTATGAATTCAGGGAAACCATGCTTCCACTCTATTATCAATTTACCCATCCCTGCCTATGCTGTAAGAACAGCTCTACAAAACTTAATTAACTGGTATCTGTAAAGAACTACAAAGTTAATATTAAAGCAGCTAAGCAACTGCAAACTGTTACTAGTTTTAATACAGAGATTTGGTCCTTGGAAAGAGATAAAGTTTTACTGAACTTTAGGAACAGAGTACACCACTAAAAGAAGTAGTGAAAAAAAACCAAACTCAAACTCTATGGTTTTAATTGGGGTCTCTCAGTTTAGAATCTGCAAGTGAAAAATAGCTGAAGAGATGAAGCATATAGAAGAGCAGTAAGCATTTTGTACTGTATTTGTAATACCTCTTGTGGTATTACAAATATAGGCATTTGTAATACCTCTTGTGTGTAATTAAAATACAAAGCAGGAAGATTTCCAAATAAAATATAAAGGGTTGCAAGTGTTTATGAGCTCAAAACAATTCCCTCTATGTTAGTGTTAGGAAACCTTTCTTAGGTTCTCACATGTAGTCATTACCAGTCAACAAGCTGGCACCAGTGACAAAGTCTTCTGTGCAGAATGTGTCAGTCCCACTCGTCTAAGGAGCACTGGCACTGCATGAGAGCCAGGGGCCAGGTCCTGTGCTGGAGTACCCCACAGAAAGGGATCTGCTCTGATCTTTGGTAGGCTCTGAGCCTCACAGGGAAGGAGACCATTACAAAAGAATCTCTAGTATAAACATGTAGGAAGATATTAACAACAAATACCTACAGAGAACAAGATAGATACTCTCTCAGTAACACTGCCTCAGCCAGTGACAAGTACATACTTAGGCTCCCAGACAAACAAGCTGTTAGACAGCACCACTCTATAGTGCAGAATCACGGTGCTGGTTTAAGACTCAGTCCTTAATGGCTTTCTGACAAAGCTTTGCTTGTAGCTTCAGCAGCAAGCAGACATGCCCTTTCAAATTCCTACTTTATTTTTAACATCTTCATCTCAAGCTACCAGTGGAATGCCGTTCATACACTATTTTTGTGGGTAGGCATTCACATCACACAAACAACAGCCTGCTCTAATAACTACCTTTGAGTACTTGTCTGTTGCATCTTTTCTTCCTTCCTGGACAGTCAGTTAAAAACAGGAACATCAGCTATTTTTTCAGCCCCCAATATTAATAATGGAATTTCAAAAAATGCCTAAGGATGATACTGAATGTATTACTGAAGCTGAAATTTCCTAAGCCTGTCAAATCATTTGGTCCCTGTATTTATATCAACATCTCCAGAAAGCTGGTGGACCCATAGCAGAGAAGATACAAATGCTTTTATAGTTCCATAATTATTTTGTTCTTTACGATGCTCAACATTTATCACAAGGCCAGAATGAGAGGATAAAGCCTTCCCCAGTGAAAGAAGCTGTTAGGTTGTGTGGTAATTCTGTCAATGCAGTGTCAATTTAACAGTGCCTTTTAAAATTTTATGTTTCTCAAGTGCTCCATGTTTGCCAGTCTGCACTCTGATCAATCTCACCTGCTATAGCTAGTAATTCACTTCCTTATCTCCCAAATTACACATCTAAGGGACTGGGTGCGGGGGGACTGTGTCTTAAGCTGCTGGCCTTGAATACTGCACAAGAGAGCCTGCTGCATAAGTTGCAGATCACAAAGAATCAGTGTTGAAAAGATGTGCTACAAACTTCTTGTTCTACCATTCAAAACTCTTCCTCTTGAGCTGCATCATGTTTAGGGCTAAAACTTATTTCACATCTACCAGTATAACCAACAAATCAGCTAGAAGGTTTGTTGCTGAACAATCCCAGGTACTGGTAGGAGCATACCACAAATCTGTCTTAAGGCATGTATTTTATTATGTTCTTACAACATTTAAGGACACTGAATGACAGCATTTACTTTATAGGTGATGTGTTTTTTCATTTATTATCTTATAGAAGAGCTGAAGTGGCCTTATGGCCTGGTTGTTTAGCACCAGTTTTAGAACATCTGCTTCTCTACAACACACTCCTAGAAAAGTCTATTATATTAGTTATACATTGAAGGTAAATCTTAATGCAGCTAAATACTAGTCCCTTCAAATCATTCAGATAATCCTATCCTCCACAAACCATCTTCATTATATATGAGCATTAGTAGCGTTTCTAAATGTCATTTGGGTTATCACTGAGACCTACTAGTAAGAAGATAATACTTGCATCACATACACCTGACAATGTTTTACTCATACCTGAAATTACAGAATCATAGAACTGTTCTTACTGGGTCAAGAGGTTCCATTATCTTTCATGGGACAAAACCCTGTAAATTATAAAACGTGAAATGAGTTCAAGAAATTTATTCTTTCTTCCAGAAGACAGGCAGTGATATAGGTAGAGACAGATCTCTAGTTTTGGAAAACATGAATTTAACCACTATTTAAGTCCTTGGCCTTTGCACTTCAGTTAGGTATGCTCTGCCACCCACACCAGTTTCTAACCAAAACTTGAGTTCAGTATGTGCGTAATTTCTGAGTGCCAAGAGATACTGCAACATTTGGTACAGCCAAACATCTTGCTTAATTCATTATTCACTATTTAAATTTGTCAGAATTCCAGACATGAAGTGAAAGAATCAAAAAAGGTAAAGAAGTTAAGCAATCACACACCACCATCAACAACATAAATAAATCAGAGAGCCCATATGCTGAAATTCATGAATCCAAATTACATGACGGAAGACTTGCACATAACAGAAATAGCACAAAACCTGGGATAAAAGCATAAATGGGGCACATTCCCAGTGAGTAATTGCCACGACTATTAATGCCTGTTTTTATTAAGAACACAATGCTTTATCAAGAGTAACAGTAAACATCCCTTCCTGGTGCTTCCTGTAAACTTTTGCCTCCTCCCAGAAACACAGTGGTGATCACAGATACACAAAAAGTTCTGCTGTCAAAGCTCCCCACCAAACCCTACGATTTATATAGCAATCTATGTGCATTTCCCCTCCCAAGACTTCACTGAATTAAGAGAAAATTCAGTCTTTTCCATAAGTCCATGTACTCCAGGAGCTCCAGAACAGGACTGGCAGAGAGCTGTGCTGTGTATTTTAAGCTGGGATTGAGTGCTGCATTCTCCATTCATCAAGAGCTCTTTGACAAGGCTCTTGCAACCTGCACAAAGAATAAAGCAGCTTTCTGGCTCTGGCAACCCCACTTTAGTCTTTCTTTTTATTACATCAGTGATAAAGCAACACTCTTGCTTTTTCTTTTAACAGATTTGATTGTCTTAAAGTTATAAACCTGATTTTAGCTGCACAAGGATATCTAACAGGCATTATAGGAGCCTAAGAAGAAACCTGAGCCTGCAGGTGGCTGACCAGAAGTGTCAGCTTCAAGGCAATAGGAAGAGGTAGAAGCTTAAGGAACAGGTGATCTACCTAGGGACTAGAGCAGAAGCTGACCCTGTAGGTAGACTCTGTCAGCTAGATTTGGAAAATGCAACTTGAAGAGTTCCTCAGCAAAGATGTGTACCACTGATTTGATCAAAGTACAAAGGAGTTGCAACCCATTTCAAATTCAAAATACAGATGATTGTAAACCATGAAAGAGCACTTTGCTGTAACAGTTTTAAGGATATAAACCCTATGATACTGGGTGTTGATATCATTATATAAAAACTTAAAAAATTGCAAGAAAAAACCTAAATATTAATTGGTTTATTCTGTCACTGAGTAAGATTTTAGCATACTACTTCTAAGGAAGTAGAATTTTAATAACAAAGTTATTACATAATATGGAGGTTTTATATCCTGAAAATACCGTCTATTACAAAAGTTAAGATTTGTTGAGACTGGGTAAAATTATTGGAAAAGAATTAATAGTTCCATAAAGTTGAAAACTGTAGGTAGGAAAACCACAAGAGACAATAGGATGGTATCAGAAAGCTTCAGGCAAGAAACCTGCCTTTGAATTCCCAAATATGTGATAAGAAATTATATAAGAAGATAAATACCATGGTTAAAACTCCATTAAAAAAGCCTATCTGCTCAGAAAGCCACAATTACATCATTTGTTTTGAATAACCAGGATTGTTTAACATTATTTTTCTGTCAATAGTAAAATTGTGAATAAACCCAGTGAAAATACAGAATCTGTGGGAGTAAAGAATATGCTTGGCTATAACCTCACTTTTGTTTAACTACAGAAGTATTGGTAGTTAAATGTTTCTTTATCTTAAAATATTACATCTAGTAAGATAGCTCTCTAATCACCCACAGAGTAGGAAAAAAGAAGTAGGGCACTGAAAACAAACATCTTGGTAGTCTAACCACTATCATTTGATGAAAATCCATAGAAAAGGAAATCAGCTTTAGGCAGCTTAAAAGTATTCTAGTTAGCTGTTAATGACCTGTTGTAAAACTTCCTGTATTATGGGAAAAGTGTAAAGCTTTTAAAAAAATTACCAGAGGTCAAAATGTGGATTTGTAGCTTTCTCCTTTTTTTAAAGTAAATGAAGAAAATAAGGGTTACTAATAGCTCACACAAGCAGCATTCAATCTCTTAAATACTTCCCTAATGGCAGAAAATGGCCACTTTGTTGCCCAAACACTGCTTGAACGTTCAAACAGCATTGTGTGCATCGGATAAAAGGTACTATTTTATTTCTACATTTCTTCTGAGATGCACATAATCTGAACAAGTCCAACAGCATACTCCGATTTCTCACTCTGCAAATGAGTTTTGTAGAACTCACAGCCATCCCAACCATGGAGAGGTCCATTACATGAGCCATAATAAACCTGGTCACTCCAGGTTACTGTTCCTTACAACGAAGGGAGAGGAGCGGCCCGAGCGGGGAGCTGGGAGCGAACGAAAGCTGAACATGGATCAGCAGTGCACCCTTGGGGCAATGCACACTAACTACAGGGTTAGGAGGAGCGGAGGCAGCTGGTCAAGAGAACCGAGTATTCCCTTTTGTGTAACGCTTGGAAAAGCGCAGTTGGAGTAGTGCACAAAAACCCAGCACAAAAACCAGAGACTGACATACTGACCCAGGTAGTTAGAAGACTGGTGCACGTGAAGTTCCTGGAGATAGCGAAGTCAAAGCAGGGTCTTCTCAGAGTTCAAAGTTCAATAGTGGCAAAAGACAGCAAAGACAAATACAACCAGACATACCAAAATAGAATTTTCATAGTAAGAGTAGTCAAACATTGGCATGGACCTTGGAGGTATTTAAAACTGACCGGAACCATACTCAAAGCAACCTGATAAAGAGGTCCTCGTTAATTTAAATCATTCTACGTTTTCAGTCTGGATATAAACATGGTGTTTCAACACCATATAAGAGTATCTTCTCTCAACTACTTACAAAGTAAAAAGAACGTGGCAGCAAGAATGTACTCTCATCGTTGTCCAATTTTTATTTGTGACTGTCTTGTACAAAGATAAAGTACAACTCCACTGTACCATGTGGTAGTATTACAATTACAGCTCCTTCATTCTAGATACAACAAAGCTACAAAGAGCTACATTCTAAAATCATCATTTTGCAGTGATTCCAAAAGAACTGATAAAGGAGCTACCTAAGAATTTAAGTATGCAAATAACAACTGAAACCAAGCCACAGGAGAACAGTCAAGCTCTGGTTTAGTCAGCCGGACCTTGACATCCTTTCTATGGTACAGCTACTTTGAGAACCTGTGTGTTCTTAGACTGTGGCAAGAAGAGGTCAGAAACTACACAACTCCTCTTTCAATAAAGAAGGACGTGAAGAAATCTGTGGAGCCTGCAAACAGTCATCTGTAAAAAAAACAGCTCCCCAAGAAATCAATAGAAACTGGAAGGGAGGTTCCAAAGCTCCATTTCTTTAGATATGTTTTCACTTTGTGCCTGTTCCACTGTAATATTATACACTGTAGAGAGTAGGATTCAAGACATTAGCAACCTGAAGTCTGAGTCATAACAATAGACAGTTACTTTTCTTGGAGAAAATATACTGAATGTAATTTAACTCTTGAAATATACTCACAGCTTGGAAGCACAGAGGTGTGCCAGGTTAACTGAATGTGTGAGCACAAAATTTTCATGTATTCAAGTAGGGGAAATCCTGCTGAGAAAGCAGTATCATCCTGTGTGCTCTCACATCTTCAGGACAGGAAAAAATACTTGCGAGTATCACTACTCAGGATAAAAAAGCAAATAAACACATGAAATAATCAAGCAAGGAAAGGAGTAGGAGGTTGATATGCAAGCACATTCTTTGCTAGGCAAAGCAGCACAGACTAAGTCTGAGCAGTCCTGATCTGCATGACCTTGTATGACTACCTAGGAGTCAGCAAGGAGAATATTATTCATAGTTTGAATATGCTTTGAAAAACTTAATACAATTTGTCTGAACCAGGGATTTTTAGAAATCAAGAATGCCTCTAACAGAACCTGAATTTTTTTTTCCTGAGTTGTTTGCTTATTCATGAATAAAGTAATTTAAAATGAAATCACACAGGCAGCTTCGTAAATACTGTATCCAAATCAGAAGTAGGCAGCCATGTATTTCACTCTGATCACATTCCCACAGGATTAGGCTTTTAAGCTTCTTTGCAGAGAAGAACAAAACACTAATCAGATCTACATGTTTCTTAGCTAAAATGATCAAGACATGGCAATGGACTTAATATTGTTTCCTTCCTACCACTTAGATTACCAAATATAAGTATCAGGGTTACCTTTTCAGCCTAAACCAACACTCATTCAGATCAACAGAGAGATATCCACTGCCTTCATCTGATTTTGAGCAAATCCTTATGAAAGCAAAGGCCCTACAGGGACATTTGGGACTCTTGTGCTAGGGCCCCAAGAGTGTTCCCCTGCCTAAGCCTTGGCTATTGATTCCCAGGGCCACTGCAGTGACAGAGTGGGCAGGGATGTCCCCTCCAGGTGAGTGGGGGCCAGGCTGGGAGGGGCAGGCACCTGGCCCACACCCTCCCCACCCAGGCAGCTGAGGCTGAAGGAAGAAGTGGGCTGCTCCTCAGGCTCAGCTCCCCATTCATCAGTGCAATAGCTGGAGAGATACAGAGAAGCCTGGAAATATTCGTGAGGTTATTGTTCTTCCATGACTGGTTTCATTTGGTTTTAACAAGGAACCACAGCAGAGAGGGGTCAGGCCTGCACTGGAGATTGCAGTGGACCAGGGTTACTGATGGGGTTATCCTTTCCAATGAAGGAATAACCTGTGTTTTGAGGGCAGCCTCTCAGCCTTAACAAATAAGTCCATTAAATTAAGTCCTGCTTTATGTAAGAGATATATGCTACTCCAGCTATATCTTACACATACTCTTTAAACAGAAAAAAAAAAAAATCATCGCTTAAAATTCCTTGCAGAATAGAAATTTAAAGTCAAAAGCAGGACCTAGGTTTTCTTCCAGTACTAAATGGTATTAATTGAAATGCAGCAGGGGCATATGTGCATCAATCATGAATGCAGTGAGAGACTATTTTAGCTACAATTATTTGTTTCAGGATTTATTTAAATATTTTACCACTATCCATACTGTAAAATAAATAAGATGATCATGCATTACTTTCCTGTCAATAAATTAGACAGTATTACTAACACAAGTATTCATAAAGATCTGATAAAAGATGGTTTGTGTCCAAAGGTAAGCTTTGTGTATTTCAAGTATGGTGATGATTTTATGACTTTGGCTTTTAGAAGTATCTTAATGCAATCTTAAAAAAAAAAAAAAAAAAAAAAAATTTGCCCAAGTTCCATTTGGGCCTACTTCTAACACTGAATTTTTTATAGCAAGATCCGTTGGATCTTGGTGGAGTTCTTAAGAGACTGCAAATATTGCCATCTTATCTATATATGTTTCCTCACAACAGACAGAATCTTGTGCAGAGCTTCATGATTAACAGTAAGTTAGCTGAAAATTTGTATGTGTCCTGAAATTGTTTTTGCATCAGTAATAAACTGAAGAGTTTTAGCTTGAAAGATGAGCAGAGCTTTATCATGGAGAGAGAAATCCAAACGTGTGATAGGACCAATCTTCTATCACAAAACTCTGCAGGTGAATTCAGATCTTTTTAGTCTGCCTGTGGGCCCATAACCTACTTTGTACAGAGGGGCCCTCTGATCATGAACACACAAGTTACAGAGGAACACAAGAAGGAATTATCCGTTTCTCTCATCAACATTTCTCCCCTTTGAATTAATGGAGAAATGGTCCCTAAAACAGAAAGTGGAACCCAGGTGCCACGTACCCAGGTATCTGGATTGCATTTTCTTCTTTACTAACCACCCAGTAATCCAGGCAGAACACAACTTTTCTAACTGCAGCTGCTCTCATTATGCTGAACAAAGTCAATGACCCCATTCATAACTGCTGTTATTCAGTTGTATTCTATTCGTGCAGGTGCTGATTTCACTTGAACAAAATGGCACAACCATCCACAGCCTCTCCAAGGGAAAGATTCATCCTGCCCTGAAGCCTCTATTCTGTCCCCACCCCCTCATTTAATCTTATCTGCTTGTGGCATAACATCAAGCTAGAATTTCACAATGAAACTAATGCATAAATTAGCAACAAACTTTCCACTGTGATACCAGATCAAGGTTAGAAAGAGTTGCTCAATTTTAGGGCCACTGTACCCCTCAACCAGGTATGCAGATGCTGCACCTTACTGTCTGTGCACATCTCCCCTCACTACACAGTTACAGCTGTTTCCCACAGTCACTGCACAGACCTAAATAATGAGCATAACAGGAAAAATTAGATCAAAAAAAAGGGAGTACGAAATAAACTAGCATTTTCCACACAAAAAATAGCTTATCATTAGCATTATATAAAGTGTTATGACAAACTTAATTTTGGAACTATTGACAAGAGCCTGGAAGTTAGCCTTTAATCTCAAACTTTAAAAAATTGCCTTTGAAAACAAAAGTCTCTACTCTTGCTCTGGCACATCTATTTTAAGTTTGGGATTTATTGGCACAGAAATTAACAAAATCACAAAGCTGCTCTTCTGTCATCACCCTAGGACTTCTTGTATCTGTCAGGGCTGTTTGACTTTTAAGTTAATTTGATTGATAGCATGGAAAACCATTACTCAAATCCTTCCACAAATAGGCCCTAGTTCAGAAGACACTTTTCATTGGATCCTAAGTTAGTGAAGACTTTCAGATGAACCTGCCTTCCTTTAAACATGCTACATTGTAAAATACAAAATTGAGCCTTCCTTGAATGTTGGCTAGAATAGATTATAATTCCTGGGCAACTGAGTTGGTGGGCAAACTGCCTCAAAATAAAAGGATTTATTAACAGATCTACTCCCCTCCAGTTACATCCTCAGTAGCTGAAACTTTTGCTTCAATCACCCCTTCTAGTCCAAGACATGTCCATACCTTCTTGGATTCCAGTAACCACTATCAGCTCCTTCTTGATTACTGTACACAGAAAGTGTCATTTGACATCACCTCTATGTGACCTGCAGTCAGCTTTTCTAAGCTCCTGATCATCATCTACACTCCTCACCTCTTTCTGGCTCTCTCCCATGGTTTCTGCTACAGAGTACTGCAGAAAGCTCTCTAAGCTGAGAACACACAGCTGCTCTGCAAGAGATTTCACTTCCCTGTTCCCCTGGAGCTGGGCAGGATAAGGCAAGTCTTCTGCTGATCCCTCCTGACACTCTGCTATACACAACAGCTGTGAACACACAACCCACCTATATTTGTCTATCACATGCACACTAAATCAAGCATAACAGGAAGAAAAAAAACACTTAAAAAATTCTTAAATACCTTCTTGAATAGGGCCATGCCTAATCAGACCTGAAGTCAATAGGACCTTCTTCACCTTTTCCAGTAGGACTAATCCAGCTAGCTAGAGGAGATGCTAAAAGTCAGAACTGCCAATCTCTTGGTACAGAGAAGGGTGACTGTTGCCATTGTATGTGAGGCCCAACCTAAATACAGTGATTTGAATATTTACTTTTATCTGAAGGTGCAATCAAGCGTTTACTATAAAGGTATCACTCTGCACTCTAAGTCTTCCTTTTTAACTAGGCTTTTCTGCCTCACAACTCCAAAAAAATCCATAAGATCTGCAGGCCATAGCAATGTAACTTAAAATACTAAAATAGTACCCAAGTCCTCTGAGCCTAAGTCATGTTCAATGAATGCATAAAATCCAGCATAAAGCACCCTGATGGTGATGCCTTTTATATAGTCATTTAGCAATTCAAATACAGATCTTCCACCTGACATTTTCTTCTTAATTCTTTCCTCCCTTGTTATAAATTCCTGCATAAGAACTAACCAATTATTCTCATAAATCTTCAGTGTAGGGAAACATGGTCTACATCATTATCCAATGGGAAAGGCATGCACAAAAAAGCTGATCTGATCAATGACAGCAAATGATTGTCAAAGTCAGACTCAAAAGTCAGGAATTCTTGGCTATAAGAGCATTAAGCAAATCAGTTTGTTGGACAATGCAATGTGGGAGGAAAGCTCAATTTAGAGCTTGCCAGCTCAGCATTTAACCTCAAAACAAATCTGAACATTAGAAAGATACTCTCATAACCAACTGAGATCAAGAAATGGTTTAAAGACAAGGCAGCAACCGAGAACCTGTTTTTTGAGCACTTATGAAATTAATTGGTAAGACTGAATCGGTATTTCTCAGAAACGAGAATCCATATATAACACTTTATAAACATGATAACACTTTATAAACGTCAGGAAAGGCACATATAGTGGAAGGTTAGTATTTTGAATGTATTTTTGCGGTTTTGAAAAATAGACTGTAAATAAGAAGCATTCACACAGAATATAACCTTACCTTTTGCCTCTGATATTAAGCTCACTGCATCCACTTGATAGAAACTTCAGTATTTACATGGAAATTTGGATCATGGATCATTTGCATGATCAAAATCAATTTTTCATACTCATGTTCTGAATTTTGGGGGGAAAAAAAAAGAGTTTTCAACTTTTAAGACTTTCACTCTGAGTCTAACAATCAAAAGAAACAGCTGCTAGTATTTTCAAGATATCAGTATACTCTTGTTGGTATTTTATACTTCCTTCATCTTCATAACATCTGGCGGGGACATTTCAGTCAAGATAACTGTAGTTTTAAATAACATAACATCCAGGGAAAGAAACTAAATATAAGAAGCACATGTACTCTGTTGGTTTACTTAATCTAGAGATTATACTTAGCTACTGTGAAGGTCTGTGAGGTGATAGAAAACCCTGCAATATTCCTTCCCTCACCAAGTTCTCAAACAACAAGGAACAAACATACTCATAATTATGGCAAAATAACTCAATATAAAAAAAAAAACAAACCCAAACAATCACTTAGCAAACGCAGGCATCTTTTTGTAATCTTCATATACTTTAGAACACTTTGCATTATGTCTTTGATCAAAAAATCTGCACTTGCTTGTTCTACAAGACCGTATATGAAAAGCGGAGGGTCAGCTCTCCATATGTTCACCTGTGCAAAGGCCATCTGATTTGGCCAGCCCCTGGCTCTTTATCATCCCTTCGCCTCTGCCACAGGAGACATTTATTTCATTCTAGTCATAATGTCAGTCTTTTCTGCTCATTAAGTCAATCTGTTGCTATGTCTGAATTACATTAAACTAGACAGCTTGCTAGAAGTTTAGTTGTGCTTCCTATGTCATAATACACGTAAAAAGCAGAGGCAATGGCTGAGGAATAGCAAGCTGTATTCTGATTTCAATAACTGCAAGTAAAGACAAAGACTGGCACTAATAAAAATGGCACAAATACAGTGACACACAACAGATTCTTTGTTGGGAAGAGCGCGAAAACATGGAGTCTGTGACTAAAACCAGTATGATACACAGCTCTCAATTTTATTAATAGTTACACAGCATTCTTTAGGGTTCAGAGGGCACGCCTCTTTTAGATAACAAATTCTTGCAGTTAACTACTTTTTGGCTAGACATCTTGTTTTTCGCTGAAGCTGCACCTGCGTCTGCCAAGCTAGTTCTTCTAATCGCGCTTTCAGAGACACTTCAAGGTCAGGTTGTTCACTGCTCAGAACTAAAAGTTTCAGTCTGCTTCACAGTTCTCAAAACATGGATTGGCCATAATTGTTGGGTGTCCAAATTCCTCCAGAAATTCCTCCACAATTCTGTGGAGTGCCATTAATATCTCTAATTACGTATTTGAGACAAAGTAATTTATTCTTAAAGATAAGGAGTGCTGTCATCATTTATCTTTTCTCTGTTCCAACCAAACAGAAGAAATCCTTCATTCAGCAGAAAATTGTTTATGATCTGGCCAAATTACTGAACATAAAGTGTCCCTTAAACAAAAGTTGGTTACTTCATCACTCCCCTCTTTCAAGAAGAAACAGAAAAGAGAGCCTGAAAACATTTTGTAGTAAATGGCACCAGTCAAACATGTCAGTGCAGAGCTGATCAGCTTTATTTATTCAACTACATTGTAGAGGAGTGGCCTCCTCCCTGCATAATATTTCAGTGCTTAATGCATTTCAGCAAAGGCTAACTCTTTAAGGGAAAGAAAATGTATCACTGACAAGCTTATCCCCTTGATGACTTTCTTCAGTTCCCACTCCTTCGTGTTTTTTTATTCGACTTGATTAAACCCCTTTCCAAAAGACTCAATGGTTCTAATGAACATGTGTACTGGTCTTGGCTGGGATAGAGTTAATTTTCTTCCCAGTAGCTAGTATGCAGATATGTTTTATAACTGTGCTGGAAATAGCTTTGATAATGCAGAGATGACTTAGTTACTGCTGAGTAGTCCTTACAGACAGTGAAGGCCTTTCTGCTCCTCACACTGCCCCACCAGTGAGTAGACAAGGGGGTGCACAAAGATCAGAGAGCACACAGCTGGGACAGCTGAACCAACAGACCAAAGGGATATTTCACATTTATGATGTCAGGCTCAGCATACAAAGCTGAGGCAAGAAGAAGGAAGGGGGGACATTCAGAGTGATGGTATTTTGTCTTACTAAGTAACCAATATGTGTGATGGCTTTCCTGGAGGTGGCTGAACTCCTAACCTGCCCATGGGAGGGAGTGAATTAATTCCTTGTTTAGCTTTACTTGCACACGTGTTTTACCTATTTAAACTATCTGTATCTCAACCCAGGAGTTTTGTTACTTTTACTCTTATCATCTCCTCCACCCTGCTGCAGGGGGGGTGAGCAAGCTACTGTGTGGTGCTCAGTTGTTAGCTGGGGTTAAACCAAGCCACCATGAAACAAATTATTTTGAAAGGTTTGTAACAGAGCATAAACACAGCTTTCAAAAGTCAAGACTCCAATATGGGCTTTTTTAGGCTTACAGGTCTTTCAAAACTCTACTGATGCTGCCTGAAAAAGTACATGTACTGAGGCTCTCCGTGTATGGAGAGATTGACATGATAGATAGGGTGCCTGAATATGAAATGTTTGTGAATTTTTCTTTGGCCTTCAATCACAGAACAACAACTTTGGTTGTGGAGAACACAAAATTTTATCACCAAATAAGTTGACGAGAGCCTCTTGTTCTGAATTCTAGGTGGTCTTGTATTTTTCACTGAGTCACTTCCTATCAAGTTGACTTAAACACCAGGGATGCTGTTAGAGTCTACTACAGCAAAGGAATTATGAAGTATGGCATAAAGGACAGCAAAAGTGCTACTTAAAACATACAGCTTTTCAAAACTGCTTAACCATAGGAAAACCAACAAAAGAACAAATCAGCAAATGAAGCATCATTGGTGCTTATTAGATGAATGTTTCATTAGAAGAATTAGGTGACAGAGGCAGAGTTGATTGGTCTTTCATGCGCTTGAAGAGCAGCATACCTGTAATTTAATTTCCAAGTTACTAGTGTTCATTGGAAGACAAGAATTATGTTTAGCAAAATATGGGTGTTTCAGTTTTCCTTCCACACCAAGGAAAACAGTCCACAAAATCCTTCAATTTTTTCAGGGCGAGCATTGGAGACTTTGCCTCCTCAAATATTACAAACTCTTTGCCTCTTAATGTGTCTTGAGTTTTCGATTATTGCAAATATTTAACATTATTTACCCTAAAGCCATCCTGTATGTATATTGTGATGCAATGTAAATAACCAAATGATCATTCCATCTAATATAGGTGATCTGAAATTTATTTCTTATTATATCTCACATCTCCCCCTTCTAGTTCAGAAAAAAAATCTATATATTGTCAAGAATTCAAGACTGTTCCTTTCCATCAGCCCTTAAAATAATGTCGAGGGCCTTGTGACAGCAATTAAAGACGAGTTCTGACACTAGCCTTATTTTTTATAATTGCTACAGAAAATGTGAAACTCAGATGGGTCTTGTTACAGATAAATGCACTCCTACTGACTCCAATTTGGTTTGTTCTATTAATTTATCATCTTACATTTGAAATTATTTTATAATCAGCTAGGAAAAGGCCTCAGAAGCATAAAGCTATGAGATAACAGAATGAAGATGCAGCTGACACATTTCAGAGCAACATGAATATAACCTGTGAACACACTATTATTCTAAACACAATCCTGCAGCTTTTTATGCCTACGGCATATACAGTCTTGTTTACTATTAACAAATCTGACAGCCTCAGTGGCAAAACTCAGTGAACCCCCTCCATATGATCTTGCAATCCATCCTACAAGTTCAGCTGGAGAAGAACCTGTAAGTGTTCATCTGCAACAGATGTGTCTTTGCATTGATCACCTCCCTCCAGTCCATCCAATTCAATCCTTAAACATCAAATGCAGCAACATAAAAGAACACCAGGACACCACAAAATGGTGAGGGTATTTGCCAATGCCACAATTTAGATTTAATCCATAAATTTCTTGCTAATTAGAATAAGAATGTACATTGTTGTGGTAAGTTGCAACTGACTTAAGTCACAGCACGATGCTTTGTTATTTAGACTGAAAGCCACACTAAACTTTGTGACACCTTTAGTCTGCTTGACCAGTTTTGGGGATATTGTGATATATGAATACTGTTTTCCAAAATGAGAAACAACCATTTAATAGCAGCATGAAAAACGTGCACCTACATGTTGAATATCCCTCATGAATTTCTATAGCATACACAAAAGCACCAAGAACTACAAACTCAGTTACAACTCACTGACCAGCTATAAAAGACAATAAAGAACCCATAAAATTAACTGAACTGGTTTTCCATGGGTTTTTCACCTCTCTTATGACCAGTGGTCAGCAAAGGCAACTCAATGAACAGCACAATTTCCTGTCAGAAATACAAAACAGCCACAAACACCTCAGCAGTGTGACAAGAGACACATCACCTCAGCAAGGTGGCTTCCAACAGAGTGCAGGAGTGTGGCTGGCAGTCGGAAGAGCAGCATTCCTGCTCGCCCCATGGCCAGTGGGACTCTCATAAAGGTGTTGTGCTGCATCTCAAGGGAAAAGGACCTGAGAAAAGTTTTTCTCTCTCACCCCAAATAGATATTCACTGGAAACCCCCTCTTTGATTTCAGTGGATGAGTTCCCACCAGGCTCTAGCTGTCTGATAAGAACATACTTTGCCCTAACATGAGGGAAGTAAGATGAAGCCCAGACATTGTTGTGACTGTAAGTGGCTTTGTTTGAGTCACTGTGTCTTACCTTAGTTGAGGTAAATAATTCTGGGCTTGGTACATTCCTGAGAATCTTTCCTGTAAGTCTCATGGAATCACCATGGTAATATTCTCCACTTGCAGTAATTATGCTTATATATGCTCTCTGAATATCCAAGTTAGTTATAATCTGCAGAAATAGAAGTAATTATATACCAGTTTAATACAGCTGTGGAAAGCTGTAAATAAAGGGCTTACATGGGGATGGATACATTGCAGAGCTTTAGATAAATGTCTTATGAAAGACAAGAAAATAAACTTGTTCCAGTTTGTGAGAATATACAATTTAATCCATGTAGAAATCTTGTTCATCAGTAATTACAGACAAAGATAAGAGCCTTCTCAATTAAGATCAGGCAGAAAATGCTTTCACTTAATGCGTCCTGAGAAGTATCACATAAAAAATAATTAGAGATATAAAAACTTTCAGCTGTTTAAATATATTACCTCCTTTGAAATTTAGGAAAGCCTCAAAGAAATGTCAGGTTCTGGCATGCAATGGAAAGAGCACTTGTGTCTGAAAACAATGCCTTTCCCTTAGTTTTATATTTGATGGAGCCACTCAAAAAAGAAATAAGTGAAAAACTAATTTAAATTCAGACATGACCGTTTGGATAACTTTTAGCTCAATGGTTGGATTCATTAGGAATGAGCCTGTGACAAACCCTAGATGGGGAACATGATACAAAGCAGTTTCTGTCAAGCTTTTTCAGAGACTAGTCTTCTCTTCCTGGTTATTTATATTTCCTTTCAACTCGCACGTGTAAGTCATACAGCAGTAATGCAGTAGTTTCATCTCTGAGGAACAGTCTAGCAACCTATCTAGCAAGCTTGTTTTAATTTTCACAGTTTTAAGATTTTCCATGGAAGGCAAGAATGCACTTTTAAACTTTGCTTTATTGTTACATTTCTACAATCTCTGATCATTCCTCATGCCTTTGGGAACCAGTCTTAAGGGCCCACTCTTACCCATTAACTAATCAATTACACAGTCACTTATCTGTTTAATGCAAAGATAAAAATTAAAAGGAAAAGGCAGACAGATTTCTTCGTACTACTTTAAAAAGATTTTCTTAAAACTCCTGTCACACAAACCCATTCTGAGCCATAGCCCCTTAGTCTTCCATATGGATTTTCCAAGCATCTGTGTGAATTCATTTTTATTTGAGCCACTTATTGTACTCACGCAGTGGGTTATTTTGGATATGGATTGGCTAAGCACTGTCGTCAACTCATTTGAAATCAATCCATTTATTGTTCACACCCAATACAGAACTTTGGACAGAGATAGAGTACAATGAAGCAAGAAGAAAGACCAACCATAAGGCAAACAATAGCACAGAAAGGAACGAGAAATTCAATAGTCTTGGACTACAGACAAAAGAAAAGACAGAATCCTGGAGATTAAAGACAAACATTGATCAAAGATAGAAAAGGAACTGCAGACAAATGAGAAAATGTGATCAAAACCTGATGGAAAGGAGTGGTGAGATGTGAAAAAAGGCAAGAGAAGAAAAAAATCCCAGGTTCACTGCTTCAGAATACCCTACGTGCTTTTGATCCTTTACTAGTCTATAATCCAGCCATGTTTAAGAAAGAAAATAGTACATTATTTTCTCCACATTCTCTAGGATTAAAATATTTTTCCTGCATATCTTATAATTAACTCTCCCCTATTCACTTTACTGTGTTGTTCACCTTCCTAATACTATTTTCAATCTGCTTTGTTAGTTATGAGAAAGGATTTTCTTTTATTCCTGTCATAAATTCTTCAACAAAGCATCTATTGCAACTCTTACAAGCTAAATTGTCAGCACTCTAATTTCTGCACAACTCCTGATACAAATGATTCTTAGCCACCATGGAGCTACTACCAGATAATATCTATCTATGCCCCGACTGGCTGAGGTGCAAGTATCAGTTCTCCAGGAACAAAGGCCTTAGAATTGCTATGACACCAGCTTTGCAAAAATTAGTCAGAACATGTCAGATGTGAGTTTGGTTCCCCAGGAAATGAGCTCCAACCACACAGAAGAGGAAAATGGACTGTCAACTCATACATTTGAGTCCATATGCTACCACATCTAAGTATGATCCGTGGTCCATTATTCATGCTGCAGACTGTGGACACAAATAGGGTCATACCACAGGTTCACACCCCTCGGGTGATGGGTGCTCTCAGAACCCTCAGGCTAGATACCATTCACTTTCTTTGCTGCGAGGGCACATTGCTGCTCATGTAGGTGTCCAGAACCACCTGCAGGTTAAAGCACTGGCTTGTTCTGTGCAGGTTCAGCCAGAAACTATTGCCTATAGCTGAAGAGCAACAAACATTTTTCTTGTGAGGACACCTTGTGGCTGATATTCCACATTATTGGCATTAAGCCATGTCATAGAACTTGGCTGCAAAGTAGTATCTGGAACATCAGGACTCTTAAACCGTCTTTTATGTACGTCCTCTTTTCATAAAGATTGGATCAGAATCAGGAGCTATATTTGTAAATGAAAACTGTATTTAAGTACTCAGCAATATTTTTGTGAGATTATTTTTCCTACAGCAGCATTCAAAATATTCTGTATTTTACTGGAGATATTTTTAACCTTCATTATTGCAAACAATGGCTTGTGTGTTAAGTGTGACATTGGCATCTACTGCACAAAGAACTGTCAATTCTGCACCATGGATGAACCCTATAAACTGCTGAATCTCTGGGAGATGGTATGGTAGCATCTGTTCCAGGGACAGGTGCCTTTAGCAGGGAGACAGTGGGTATCTTTCAAAAATATCCTAATACCCCATGTATACCCTCCTGTGAAGATCACAGTGGTTTTATAATGTACCCAAAATACTGCTGATGTAAGATATTGCCAAGAAAATGAAAAATTGCTTAACACAGCACAGCTTTCTACTGGCTTTACAACACTTCACAAGGTAAGTTAGGTCCTTTTCATTAGACTATTCCAATGTAAACATGCTGCAACAATGACTGAATTAGATAAACTTAGAGGACAAAATATTTAAAACTTCACACTTTCAACAACTGGGAGAGAAGAACAAGAAAAAATCTACATAGTAATTTCCAGTGAGACTGACTACACTGCCACCATCTTGACAGCAGCTACATGAAAGCAAGGGCACTTCCCTTTTTATTTCAGCAAATCTCCAG
Organism: Florisuga fusca; assembly: GCA_038090715.1. Taxonomy (NCBI): domain Eukaryota; kingdom Metazoa; phylum Chordata; class Aves; order Apodiformes; family Trochilidae; genus Florisuga; species Florisuga fusca. The sequence goes on from JAAWXA010000038.1 coordinate 5,498,243, forward strand.
CCTCTACACTTGGCACCCCAAAGAAGCACTGAAAATTCATCCTCCACTTTATCCAAGATACCCTTACGATGAGTTTCCTAGCACTGTCAGTGAGGAAGCTATTACCTTAGACAAATTTGTTTGTATCATTTCTTGATCACAAATGATACCAGGACAGAAAATATTTGCCTTCATAAATCAGAACTTTTATAGCTACCCTAGCAATGGGTTACAGTACATTAGGATCTCAATCTACAAGCTGCTGCTGAAAGATGAAATACACACTTAATGCTTTAATCAGTACACTGTGTTAATTACAAATGAAACAGAAATAGAGAGAAAAATGAAATATAGAAATAGCACGTGTAGGACCAATCCTGCTTGCTTTATTCACTGTGGCATTCCCATTTAGATTCAATGGGACTAGCTGCATGCATTAGGCAAGCAGGATTTGATCCTACATGCAATATCTCTAATCAAAAATATTTAGATAGTCCTGCCTGTAGCATATATTATGATGTCCTCATTATAGATAAAATTAACTCCATATTAAATCCTAAAGGAACAATGCTAGAAGTTTCTAATGGAATCCAGAATAGTTGTAAAAAGCACTTTTTGGAAATGTTCCCCTTTGGGCTGCCTTTAACTACGGAATTCACATTTTAATTGCAGATAGTATCCAGGCTCCCAAAGCACAACTGTTCCCCCACTGCAAATAGTCTGCAAAGCCCCAAACTGTGGTCCCAGCTGTGGAGAGAACGCCTTGGGGGAAGATGATAGAAAGGAAGGAGGACAGTCCCATGATCAAGGTGCTGGCCAGGCACCCAGCCAGATCAGCTCCCTGAATGATGCTGACTTGGGCAAGTCATAGAGGCTTTCCAGGCTGAAGTTCTCCAAAGTGCTGATAATAGCAATTCTTCCCACAGCATTGTATTAGAAGATGAACCAAAACAAGGGAGTGAAGTTCACATTCATACCTACAACCATTATTGTCTTAATGATAATTAAGGTGCTTCATACAACTTTTTTGTTCTTTCACTTCCACTTAAAACCAACTCTCTTTTCCTCTATACCTTTATTGTGCAGATCAGTACACAGAGGAAGGGCAATGCACTCTGGATTTTTCCAGTTGATGCAGGAGGAACTGCTCCAGGTAAAACAAGTCAAACAACAGTCAAATTTTCTTCGTGGTGTCAGCAACTGTTTCACTTTCCACACAGTTTCATGATCAGGAGAGGAATATTTCATGTTACTTTATTTTTCTCTCTTGCCTCAGCCCTGTATCTAATGCTATTTTGGTATATACCTTGCAACAGGCTCCCAAATTTAATATCAACAACTGTCATCCAAAGTATGTTTACCGGGCACTGTTTGGAAGTATTAGTATAGAGAATGATAAAGTGCTTATCCCAGTGATAAGCATTTAAGTGTGTCCCAGGGATCCTTCCCTGCCCATATGTGCAGTGCATGAAAGGGAGCATCTCTTGGATGAGATAAGATAGGTTGATATGAGATAAGGTTGATAAGATAGGTAAGGCTGAACAATAACCCAAAAATCTTCACCTAAACTCTGGCTATTATGTGACAAGTCTCCAAGATGTGAATAAATAAATAATACACTACACAGACACACACTTCCCTTCTCTGTCTTCCTTAGTTCTTGTCTTAAGCTGGATCCAGAAATGGGTGAACACAGACCATAAACACAGACCATTCACCTGTGTTCTGCATTTTAATATTTCTTAGAGAATTTGAGTAATTTTAATTTTACACAATCTAATATGAACTGAGCATTTTCCATCCCTAATTTAAGTGGCATATGCTTATACATATGTATAAATTAGGTATATGTATGTGTGTGCCTTGCCACGAGGATGTATTACAAGCAATTAAACACTTGATAATAAATGGTTCATCAGTCCCCAGGTGATCTACTGTAAGTGATTGCTCCTGTAGGTAGTAATCATCTGGTGCAACTGCTAGAATGATAATTCCCTCTGGGCTGACTGGATTTTACCAACAAGAAGCACTGAGGTAAAAAAGGGTTTGGAGGTGAGGATTTTTATAGTCTAAAACAAAATATTAGAAAGTTGCCAATTGGAAATGAGTGGCCTTCCTTGAAAACACCCTCACGGTGACTGAATTGCTGTCAGGAAAATCTCACCCTTTTTAGAACAGCCTCTGGGACCAGAGTATATTCTAAGGCAAAGATAAAATTAAAAGATTTCTTCCCACTCCCACAAAGAAACGTGCAACTCTCATGAGTACTATAACTGTTTTCCCATGAGCAAATAAATATTCCATAAATCTATACAGAGAAAGAAATAGCATGATCATATTTAAATTAAAGCACAAGAGCTAGTTAACTTGTATCAGTTGGACAGTGTCAGTACAAGTTACAGATTATATTTGAAATTATTATTTGAGAGACTAACAGTACCTCTCACCACAGTAAAATGAGCAAATTCTACACATACATCACTTTTTCTATTTTTTTCTTTACTTTTGTTGCATATTTAGGTTTTCTTTAATCAAATATGAAAGCAGTAAATACAGCTGTGACAAATACTACCCAAAAATAAATCTGATCCACAATATCAAAAAGCTCTCTAAAAATACTCCAACACCTATTTCCATGTAACATGGTTTCTTTTCAAGTTTTTGGAAAAAATCTATTTCTTGCTAACCTCTAGCTTTTTCTTCTAATATTGTTACTTTCCAAAATATATTTATAAGAAGTATAAGGATTCAGAATTAATTTCAAATTGAGATTTAAAAGTGGAACTCCATGTCTTTTTTGTTTGTTTGTTTGCTTGTTGTTTTTTCAATCTTAGCATGTTGCATTTCCAAGCACTGGCATTGCTTACAGTTTGGACAAAGACTACTGTATAAACCTTGCTGGTTTATACAATCCCATACTGGATTTTCTTCTGCGTGCATAAATATTGTTTACTTATAATTTTAAAAAATTATTCATACAAATTACAAAATGGATCCCCATCAATGCATGTGTATCTTTATGTATTTTTTTTTTTCTTTCAGTCTAAAACAAACTTGGAAATGTTTGGCATGCTTTTTTTTTTTAAATAACACAGCCAGATTTTTTAGTGTAACAGAAACAATAAGAACTTGACAAATGTATGAAAAAAATATAAAATAAGACCTTTGAAAACAGAACAGAGGCACCAATGAATAGTTGAAGGGTCATCCCTCTTAATTTGATTATTCTGACACTGAAAATCTACTTGCAGTGCAAAGTAGCAATCACAGTGTGCTCGAGTTGGACAAGAGCAAATTGGTAGCAATAACCCAAGAATCTAAGAGTCAGTTTAACAGAAATTTCAAACCACTGACCTCCCTCCTATGCAGAAGTGTTGGGAAAGGCATGTTTTAGAAGGAACTTCTGCAGCACCATTCATTCTCTTGAGGAAAGTAATTTATTAACATGATAGTCAGATATTGCAAGCTAACTTAAGGAACTGAGAGAGAAAATAAAATTTATCTTTAGGAAAGGATTCTCTAAGGCCTTCATTGTTAAGTCAGCAACCTGAAGTGTTTCTCACAAGTCTACCTCATGAGTGGTTCTCCTGGGTTTGTCTGCAAAATAACTAAACAGTGCATGTAACACTTTCAACACTACTCTCCTTGGAAAAATAGTGTATGGTATTTGAAATATGTGAGGCATAAGAATAAAGATGGAGGGAAAAACAAGAAAAAAAATCAGAGAGCAGCCAGAGCCTGTCACTGTATTCCTTCTTCAAGCACAAACTGCAGATGAGCTACAGCCAGTTTTAGTGAATTTTTACTGGATTTCCCCTCTAATATTACATATCATTTTAAGAATCCAGAAAATGAAGGAGGAAAAAAAAGAGAAGAAGAAAACCATAGTCAATGCCTTTCTGACTCAGAACAGGGAGAAGGTACTTATAATTTTCTTCTTCTATCCTTTAGCAAAAACATTGCTTGAAAACTTTTTGTCTTTGACATCCTGGTATTTGCTTCACAGTTTGAAGCGTGGCTAGAAGGAGATTCATGCAAGTTTGCTTATTTTTAAGTTCTGCTGCCAATTTACATCCAGCTAAAAGACCCTGGGACCTTTCAATGCCATCAGGCTACCTACAGCCCTATGGATTTAACATTTCCAATGTTTGGAGGCATTCAGATGAGGTTAAGTCATCTGTATTAAAAATATACGTATATTTGCAGAATTTCCCTCTGAACAACATGCTCAGTAGTGTCCTGTAGGATGTTAATATGTCAAGGTACCATGGCAAGGTACCAAAGTGCTAAATTATTCATAAATATTTTGATTTCAGGATACTTTGTTCAGATAGGCAGCATAAGTTGTAACCAGCAAAACCTGGAAACTGTTGTTTGAAGTGGTATCATTTTTAAAACCACTTCAGCAGCATAGCAGAATCAGGACATTTTTAAGCAAGGGGGAGGAGGAGAGATCATATATGAAAGAGAAAATATTCTCACTCTCTCCAAAACTCAAGCATGAGTGAAATGAAAAAAAGAAAAATATTTAAATTAACTTTCTGAAATGTATAAAGTATTTGGAAGAGCAGACTTAAAAGCAAGCACTAACTACTAAAGGGGGTAAGCTGACATTACCTTTTAGATTTATAATAGCTTTTGAAAATTCAAGCTCAGAGGAATCAGAAAGGAAAAGCAACAAAGTGCATCAAGAACTGGTCAATTAAAAAAACATGAGAGTGTTACTGAGTTAGTGAAGGCAGCCAGACACACACTGTTCCTTTTTTGGAAGCAATCTGATTCTTTAGATCAACTTAAGGCCAGTACTAGTTTTTTCAAACACAAAGATGTGTGGTATTTATTTGCTGGGTGCCTTCTTTTCTGACTGCTTGGCTTTATGAAGATTAGATGCCAGTAGTGTCTGAAATGGCTAATGTAAGGTTATTAGCTCACAGTGTGCTGCAGTCTGCACTGTCCAGGAGAAGAGTTTACTTACTTCAGCTGAGAGGAGGATTACAGAAGACATTACAGACAAAGAAGCAGAAAGTTAGCAGACTTCCTCTGAAAAAGTTCCTGCAAAATTTGATTTCGTTTCTCTCAGAATATACCTTATAAATAGAATATGAAGAAGATTGTTACGGCCCAAACTATGCTAGAAAATACTTAGTACAAAGTTCTTCCAGAAGGGTTTCCTTAAAAATAGCATGTCATCTGTCAGAATTTTCATTCTCTGTGGTATTATCTTTGATCTTTTCATGATGTTCATAGAGAAAGAACAGTGATACATCCAATAAGAAAACTCCACTTCTAAGGCGGTCTTAGGGTCTGATTTATAAAAGTGTCTTCTGAGAAGAGTCTCAAGAAAAAACAGCTGGGAGAGAGAAATATGCTAACTAGGGCATTCGACAGAGATTCTTATCATAGAGCCATAATAAAGACAAGCAGAAGAAATTATTTTCCACAGAATTGTGTGATATCCTGGCTCCCAGCTCAGAGATAAGGGAAAAGTAAACAGGTGTTGAGAGGAAGAAGCAAGACTTTTCATTTGAGGCTAAGGAGAGGGTCAATTGCAAAGACCAGCTCATTTAGACAGATGTAACAACCACTTATGATAATAGGAGCCATGAAAATCCCACATAAATTATTCAGTGTAGGTGACTAGTAAGAGAAGATGAACAGCTATCAGAAATCAGCTAACCATCGTCAAGCCAACGGTGGCATTTTTGTGTTAAATATGCTGTTAATACATTTTCCTTTTTTTTTTGCCCTGTGTGTTCTATGATTTAAGCCAAAAGATTTTTGATAAATCTCCGAAGTGAAGCTGAGGGTTTGGTTACCCTTAAAACTGAAAACTCAAGATGCTTTTAGGGTGCTCATTCACTGGGAATGGTTGATATAGGTATTTGCATTTATTTCCATTAACTAAGTTCATCTTGTTATTCACCAAGACAATGACTGATACATTAAGATTAGCAACACAGAAGAGGCTCTGCCAAGCACTTGGTACTGATGTGCCTTCCACCTGCTTAGTGATCTGCTGCAGAAAGTCAGGATCTCTGACTTCAAAGGATTTATGGATTACTGAATTACAATAGTAAGGTAACTACCATTTTCACTCAATTCATACCCAATTTGATTTTTCCCTGGAGCTACCTGTAGACAGTGTTCAGCAAATATTTACAAGAGCAGTTTATGGAAGTGTTCCCTTTAAATGCAGGAAGTTAAATATATTCGCCACTGGTGAAAGGTGTGAAGTTTTAGCTATGGTTTTCTTGTTCCAGTATGCCCTGGTCATAATTTAAAACTGTTGTAGAAGGTTTTTACTATGGTTTTAGAGAAAACATTTTCAATAAATTTAATCTCAATTCCTATTTTATTATGCACAAAACTTTTGGTTCTTCTTACATAAAACCCACCATGTGTCAACATACAGTGACTCAGTTAATGGGTAGGTGGGAATATGAAGCACATAAAATTTGCTAATGAAAAACTTAATGAAAGCAGCAAAGAAAATACCTATTAGCATTTGGAAGGACCAAAACGTTTTTTTCAGTCATTACTGGAAAAACAAGCCATGTACATAAATGTGAAGTGAAAAAGGGAGAATTAAAAATTACTTCACCATAGAAACATACGATGTCATTGATACACAAGGATGCTGGGGTTGCCTTAAGCTGTACCCAGATACAAGTCTTCAGGCTGCTATAAGTAAGATTTGTTAAAATTCTTGTATTAGAAGATAAAATAAACAGAATCTTCAATCTCGGGAGAAACCATAGTTAAACATTATAATTACTGAGACCAGCTATTTTAATATTGTGTTAATTTCAATGACCTTATTCATCAAATGATTTATGAAAGGGATGACTAAACCCTAAATGGAGAGAGTACAATGTATTCTGCTTAAACAATAAAGGATTTGGGGGATTCATGGCTCATGTTTAAAAGTCTAAACACAAAGTAATCTGACTCATAACTGTCTTCAATGTAATGTTAGAAATCTAGGGAGATACTAAAAATTGTTATTCAGTGCTAAGGAGAGCGAAGGATTTAACTGAACTAGAGCATAATCCTTTAAAGGAATTTCAAAGCTAGATCAGTGGCATGATAGAGAGTAATTTTTACTGGTTTTCTTTACTACTCTCTTCCCTTCTTCTGAGTTGTAATATCGTTATATTAAACATTAATCCCTTTAAATATCCACATGCCAAATTCTTGTCAAGAATCTCATTATCTCATGTCCTAAATACTGCAATATCTTCTCTGGCCAACTCACATCCATTCAGATTACTGCTGCAAAAACAGCTTACTTAAAAATAACAATACAACAAGCATCTATAGAAGGTAGAAAAAAATTAGCTTTTCTTCTTAGCATGAATATATCTTCTCTCTTGGAGGATTAGTTTGAGGATGTCATCCCATATCTGCCATTTGTAGTTTACCTGCTTGACAGTCCTGCTTTACCATCCCTTGGAATGCAAGGAGGCATTCCATATATCTGACCACAGGCAGATATATAACATTTCACAGCAACCTCGGAGCTTTCTGACAAAGAAAAAGATGGCAGATACTATCATCAAATGCCTGACAGCTGAATGTATACAAATTTTTTTCTGCAGAGGAAGGTGGGGATTTTCCCAAGCAGAAAAGAGTGTGTGAATATTGCTCAGAGGGGTGAGTGCCTATTGAGAAAGGCTTAACCTAAAATTTACAGCTTTCAGAGAAATTACTTTTCTCCTCTGCAACTATGACTTTTAAGATAACGGAAAGAAAATGAAAGAACAAAATATTCTCAATGAAAAGAAGAAAATACTGATGAGACATATTAATCACCTGAAGAGTCAGAAATTAAATTAAAAACATGGTCTGCAAGAAAAAAAACCTGCCAAACTTTCTCCATTTTTTCCAATAGTTTTCTTTTTTGTTTTTTTTCAAGGTCATCCATAGCCTCTTCTCAGCATCATTCTGCACTGACAGATCAAGCAACTATGATGCTGACCTTCAAATTTCACTATTTGTATTTTTCAAAAAAAAAAAAAATCTTTTGTTTCTCTGAAGTTGTCTTCACACTTAAAATCTGGACATGGACACATGCAGTCCTGATGCTCAGAGCTGCTCCTTCCCATGGTACTTAAAAATAATTTAAAAATAGATATGCTTCTTACAGCTAGAAAAACTCGTGACTATAAAAATGAATGTTACTGATGATGGCTCCATGGTGTTTTGAAGATAGAGGTAAACAATCTACATATATTGAAGAATGGGTGATGAGCATAAGCTAGTTCTAGTCAGAAGGATGATGCCTGTATCACTCATAGGCTGAGTGTCTCAGAAGACTCTAGTTTGGGCTCACACCAACAAATGTGGTCTCTGGTTTGGAGCTGGCAAGCAGACAGCTGGGTTCTGTCTGGAAAAGCCCACAAGAACACAACTCTCATTCTTTTCAAGTTTAGCCAGATCAGTCAGAAATAGGAACACTTAAAATAAGCAGAAAAGAACAAAACCTAAAATCTCCTCCATTACATTTCTTGAGTGAAATGGAAACATGTATTTTACAATATTATTCTATAAAATATTAGCTCTTCATTCAAATGCTGAGCAAAGGAATCTGATCTAATAATTTGGATTCCTTATTTACAATGCAGATGTTACAAGTCTGCACATCATCTACAAGGAAATTCATGCTGGTAGTATTTTTATTTGTGGTGAAGACAAGAATATATTGGACATAAGATCTTTTCCCTTTTTGTCCTGGAGATGCTAAAGGCCATCATTAAATAAAATGCAAATTCTATTATGGCTGCTTTAAAAACACCAACAGAAATATTTCTTCATATTCGCATAGGTGCCGTAGAGCAGGTGAGTTTTCAATAGGTTTTCAAATTTATCTCCTCCCTGTTCTTTATAATTTAATTCCATTTAAGCTCTACAAGCCAAGCTAGACAGACACATGCAGATCCATCGCTCCACTTGCCAGATTCACAGGAGAGCTTCTTGACACCTTTCTGTGATGAGTCTAAAACAATTGTTCTTCAGTTAAACGTTTGGTAATTGTGTACAAATATACCTGTCAAGTTGTGAGATAACAGAAAACAGAAGTCCCTGAAGAGCAGTGAGTGCAGAGACAGCCTGGCAAAGGGACATTCTGCCCCCAGGATCTGGGGGACGTTTTATAACAATTAGTGGAAATGACAGAGATGAATACAGGAATGGAGAGGTCTCTCTTTTCCTCTAATTGTTGCACTGGATCATGAAATTAAAGTCATCAAGTAAGAAAGATCCTGTACGGATTTCTAGAGATACTGCCTATTCTGGCTAATTGTGTCAGCCTGGAGTAGCTGATTAGCATAATTAATCTACAACCCTGATTACCCAAAGGAAGGAGATGTTCCTGGATGCACAGGTGAAACATAATGATTAAGACTTCAAAACCTAATACAAGGTAGCTGGTAAGTAAGAGGATTTCAGAGTCCTGTTTGCTTGCCTCATACTTTCTTTAAAAAGGACTGAGGAGAATCAGAAAAGCACACCGTGCTGAACCTAGTTCTTTGCTGAGGGTACACTGCTGTAAATTGTTCAAGTTTGACTTAATAATCTGCTATTCAGTAATGTAGTATTATTATCAAATGTTTGTAGTACAATGATACTTCATGGTCTCAAATCAAAAGTGGGTCCCTGTAATGCTCAGGGAAGTCCTAGAGGGGGCTTACAGACAGAAAAAAAAACAGGAAATAAGAGAGGTTAAAACACAGAGCTTTTGCCACCATAGTAGGCAGGCAGAGAATTGCAGTTGGAGTCCAAGTGTCTTATAGCCCAGAATAAATATGACCCAAAAAGTCAATTTTTTCTGTAGGTATACATCACAAGAGTTCCTGCACTACATACCTAAAAGAAAGTGTTCCTAATTTCATTAACTGGCTTATATTGTTATTCCACATCTGGCCTCTAATCTAACCTAACTCTATCCTAAATAAAAGAAACCAAAGTGACAGACTATAAGTCTCTGGAAAAGAAAAACCGTAACTACCAAAAACACTATCTAGTAACTGGTAACTTAAAAAAAAAATATAAAAGCTCCAGAGAAAGAGTTAATGGGATACAACCAAAATTTTTTATTTACAATCTGAGTCATGTCTGGTTGTCCTTCTTTATAAATAGGAAGCTTCAGCAACTGCACAGCTGAGAATCCAACTTTATCATTTTGCTATTTTCTACTACCTCAGGAAGAAGACGGTTACATAAATCATAATGACAATGTAAGGTATCTTTTAATTATTATATTAAGAAAACATCTTAATTGAGTGAAAGCTGCATTACTGGAAACCTTCTGTTTGCTCTCAGTATGGGCATTGATGATGAAACACTGCTCATTCCCATCATCTCTCATATGCAGAGAATAATTACGGGATTTTCACTTAAAACTCTGCTAATTCAGTCATTTACTCTCTGATGATAGTGCCAGCAAACAGGAGGCTCATCAACTACAAACTGGACTGAAATGCAATTGTGTTGTTATACAAGCCATGATGCAATCAAGGCCAAGAACCCCTAACTTCTTAACTCCTAACTCCTTCAGGAGTCCAGATGAAAGAGGAAAAACTCAATTTGAATGGTCTTCCAATACAGCAGCTTCCTTCAGGAAGTTCATACATTCTTAGTTCCCACAGTCCTTTTAAACAGGCTAATCAAGTCAAAGAGAGTTTCGTCTTTTTTTGCCATCTTTAAAAGTCTTTTCAAATGCTTACAAAATTTTTTCATTGGGCATGAACACAGTGAAAAGAAGGCTTCATTTGATTGAAATGAACAACAAAGGAAAAAGATAAACAAGGCTCCAGGAGTGGATTTACTATCAAGCAACAATTTCTTTCACCTGCAGTAGAACTATCTGGCATTATACATCCTGCCTTAATGTGTTTAATAGTCTAACACACGTTTGCTGCTGCCTTATCCTATTCCTGTACAGACCAGACCATCAGGCCGTCACCCTATCCTGGACACAAGCTGCAAGGACTTTTGGTCAAAAACTCAAATACAAGTATTTGGCAAGACATACACAACACTGCACAGTCCTTCACGTGAAAAAATCCAGAGAGGGCAGTGATGCACCTCTGACTGCCACAGAGCAGGTGGGATATGAGACACCTCCTCAAACTGAAACCCAGCTGTGTCAAGTGCAGGGAAGGTACCAGCAGCAAAAACATGAACACATCACTCTGCAACAAAAACTGAAAAGTTCATTAAAATGTGGACACACAGACCAAGTTTCCTGAAACCTTTGCTGAGTGGATGAGCAAACAGTTTCATCTGAAATACAGCAGAATCATAAAGAAAATACACTTCACAGTCTAAGGTCCAGGTGTTCATCAGGCACAGCTGTTTAATGCTAGATTCATTGCCACCCTCACTCTATCTGCTATTACTTAGGATGCTACTAGCTTGTCTCTAAACCTTAACTCTGTGGATAAATAAATCATTGCTTCATACTAGCACTTTGTAATACTCTTGACCAGAAAAAAGCTTATTTTTTCAGGTGCACAGCTAGCTCCCTGCTCCTGAAGAGGGTGGCTCATTTTGATCCCCACAAGCTTTGTTTGAGGAGAGGTCCTGCAACTGCTGCACACCACAAAAGCAGTTCTATGGCAACCTGATCAGGGTAAGGAATATAACTGAGAAACAAACGAAATCAAGTGGCATGAAATTTCCAAAAGGGCCTTCCCTTTGCCTCAGGGAGACAAGTCATCCTGTTGCTCAGTACATGGCTTGGAAAACTCTTCTGAGGCAGCTGTCTTGTCCTTAGGCTGGGAGATTCATGTGCTTTCAAATACCTACTTAACTCTTTGCAGATAGTTTATTTTGGTATTCTGTGCAGGAAATGATCTGTTTGGCTTCTTGAGCACTACGCTGACTGAAAAGGAGACTTGAGGGAAGGAGGAGAGGATCACATTGTCATGTGTTGCCAGGGGCTAGTTATGTTTCGAAAGGCTCACAACACTGTACCAGTTTTCATGTTAAATGGAGCTACTTCATTTTAGATGCTCAGAAGAAGTTAAATCAGAAGAAGACATTTCTCTAGGCTAATGTACTAACTTTCAAAGGGTTAGCTTTCTAAAGTCAAGCACCAGCTAGTTTCCCACAGATGAGAAGGGTATTTCTGTAGGTTCATTCAGAGCTAGATATGCAACAAATTCACTGCTGTCAATCAAGCATGAGCCACACGCAGTCCTTGCTTTCCAGAGGAAATAACCTTTCCTACAATTCCCAAGAAAACCCAAGAGGCCAGATACTGAGTCATATTATTAGTCCTGTTAAGTACAAGGAGGAGATCCTTTCTGGGCTTCCCATTCCACAAGCCAAATGCAACTTCCTTGCCCCCACCTTGTCTCACAATGAATTTAGGTGTAGGTGTCAGCCGATTAACACTGATTTCTAAAATGCATAATTATTTTCTTAATGCTTATCTTAAATAAAGATAGCTATGAGACATAAATGCTGATGCTTTAACTGGCCCACAAAAAGCTATGGATGGAAAATGGGATCTGCTAGGATTAGGTACCAGGGTAGTAATAAAAGAATTGTGCTGTTTGTATGATTTTTACTTTAATTTTTCAGGGAACAGTCCACCTTTCTCTTTGCTGTGCTGTTAAAGCACGAAAATATTATAGAAAATACCACATTTCATGCCAGGAAAGCAATTCCATTTTCAAAAGCCAGAACACTTCAGCTAATTAGAGTGGCTCAGATACTTTGATCAGTTATAAATTAAGGCTTTGTATGAGATCCTGCTCTTAGTTAACTTATTTTACTAAATTCCCTCACTAATGCTTTATAATTTCACATGGGAGAGGAGAGGGGGAAGATGAAAGGACATTTTTAAAACCAACTTAATGAAAATTAAGAATAGTTTGCTAAATGTTTTCTTGACTTTAGTATGAACACATTATTTTGTCTTATTAACACCTTGCTTTATTTCTATCACAATTTATTAAACGATTGCATGGTATATAAAGCAGAACCACCACAATGCACTGGGTATCTTTCCTCTATCACATTTGTTATTATTTTGACTTCCTTCTTCAGCATATGAATGTTTCCATTTTTATGTTCTTGCTCATTTACTCAAGCCTGTTCCACCATTTGTACCACCCAGTTACAAAAGCCAGGACTTACAGGTGAAATCATTTAGGAAAGGCTAAGGAGTTTCACAGCAGAGAAAGTAAGTTAGTTGGGCCTTAGTCCAAAACTGTCTTGGGACCATATTTATATAGTTGTATCTTTTCTAATAGTGAAAAAGAAAAAAAAACACATGTGACTGGTTAGAAATTTTGCAAAAAGATTAAAAATGGATGTTGGGTGAACATTCCTTTTTCCCATCCACTTGCTTAACCACTTGTAAGTATATCAGAGCATCTTAGTTCACATTTCTGCCATTCCCTTATTTACATCAATCAATTCTTAAAACATTGTCTTAACCACCATGCTTTAGTAACACCATTTTTAAAATTTGAGTTTGAGATCTACTTACAGCTGAAGAAGATTCACGTGAACTCACAAAGCCTACAAAAATCCCCAGGAAGGCTTCAGACAGCATGCCTGCTCCTCAGAGGTCCCAGATTCAGCTCTTTTTCTTTTACTTAATCCCTGCTGGGAGAAGACAGATCTATGGTATTTCTGAACATTGCACTCCCTTTATAGTGAAGTGCCTCACAGCAGTCTGAATCCTTCAGTCACATTATGACAGCAGGGCTGATGGGACACAAACAGTAGTTAGTGACAAAAGCAGACCCCTCCAACAAACCTTGCCACTCAAAACAGATGTGACAGTCCCGTTGACAAATTTCAGGCCTGTGAACAATCTCAGCAAGAACAAAAATACATTCATTGTAATTTAAATAGTTTCTTAACTATAAAAAATTCATTTGAATTTGTTCAGGAAAATGAGTTTTTCCATCTGGAATTTTAGGCTCTAATACTTTTTGGGCATATATAATGGCAGACATAGCTATACAGATCTGATGCTAAGGTACTGGGTACCAGTAACTTGGTATAACTTGGATAAAGAAGACAACCAGTATGTAAAGAAAAAATATAGTTTAAACATATAAGAGTTGTAATTTAACAGTCACAGACAACTCACAAGCAGAAATTATCTCAGGCAGTTGCAAATAGGTTGGAGGATGAGATGGGGAGGAGGACTAGCAGGAACCCAGCTCCCATCTCTCAACAGATGGTTACGATCTGCTAGTAATTTTGATCCACTTTCAACACTGTGTCTAGCAGTCTCCAGTTATTCCCATCCTATCAAATCTGCAACGTGTTTTTTCTCACACTTCCTATTTCTTCACTTCAATGTCAGAGCCACGTAACTTTTTTTGTGAGTTGTTTTTTTCCCTTCTAGCACTGGGATTCCTGTATTTTCTTAACCTGGCACACTAACGTGCTGAGAGGACCAGGGAGCTTTTTCCACTGAAGATGACACAATTTCACTGCAATACACAGCCTACATGTCTCCATGTCATATATGCCTCCAGTGAGGCAGGGAGGCTAAACAGCAGGGATGAAAAAACTCAGAAAATTTTAATTTCAGTTAAAAATAAATTTAGCTTGCTGCAAAGTACCTTCTCACTGAGGACCACTCTGTCCATTAGCCTGTGTTCACAGATCTTGTGGACTTTGAGCAGCAGAGATTCAATTAAAATTCAGTATGGTTTGTAATCCTAGAGATTTCAAGCCCTGGGCACTTGGTGTTTAGCTGTTGTTAAGCACACTTGACAGGCTGTAGTGCAACTCCAGTTTTTGGCGGTGCCCAGCAATTCAAGAAGCTGATGCAATAGTCGTTTTCTTCTGTTCTGTCATCCACAGTAATCATCTCCTTCAAGTTGTGCCTTAGAGCCACGCGGTGCTTGTCAAAGCCTACTCTGACACAGTGGCAGCAGGACACCTTGTGCAGAGCTCTCCAGAGCCTAATCCACTCCTCTGCCCTCTGGCTGCAGAAATGCTGCAAGATGGCTCAAGTCGAGTGCTCTGCATCAACTTAAAATGATGCAAACTCAGGTTATGCCCAGAAGATAGGAATTCTTATACACCAAAATGGCTATTTTTCCAGTTACAAGCAGAACACAAGCATGCAGTAGTACTAAACCCTTCAGGTCACTTATAAAAATACTGCATTTATATGCACAACGTGCACATGCTGCAAATACAAAGGAAAGTACATGTGCACATAAAAGAGGTATTTCTGCCTCATGAACAACATTGGGGTCAACAAAGCCTATTATACATAGTGTCTGTCACTGGGATTTGTTTGGAATCCATGGTGGGTTCCAGTCTAGTCTTAAAACCTGAATGAATGTTGTCAGTTGCATGCATCGTGCGTGTGGAAGCAACTTTATGTTGTGTTAATTTCCCTGGCAGATTAATATTGTGATCATTTATGAAGGCTTTGAGATGTAACAACTATCATGAATAAAATCCTTGCCATGTTAGGAGATGTGCATTGCCATCTTCCACATAACATGCAGAACCCCACCCTTGAAGAGAACTGAAGTTTGTAAAAATAGAAACGTACATACTTGAAACAAGAAGAAAAACTTTATTTAGTAAGATATTTTCAGATGTTCTGAAACAAACTTGTTGCTCTCTATGCACTCATTGATGCTATGCTAATCAGCTAACTCAATGAATTTTATAGATGGTAATAAAAACTACAGATAATATCCTGAAATAACAGAGAATCTTTCAGTTTATGTTACAATTATGCTACAATTGATAACAAACACTTGTTTTCAGGATTTTTTTATTTCTGTGTAACACATGTCCTTCAACTTGCCCATAACAAAAACAAGCAAATACCAAGAAGGTCATTAAGAAGGCCTAAAAGAAGAAAAGAACCTAAAAAAAAAAAAAAAAAGTGGAATTTATAGTAATCTAACATTTCTTGTTCCCAACAGTCTTTTATTAAGGACAAATGTGTTCATTTCTTTCCTGGTCTATTTTTTTTGACTTGTAATGTCAATGAGAAAGTTGCAGAACCCACAATGAACTAAGGCACCAGCTCACTTAGATGAGTACCTTCCTCCTGCTCTGCCTCTCTCACCACACCATCCCCCTCTAATAGAAAATCAATAGCAAGGAACCCAAAGTTTGACCACCAGGGATCCAAGGTCAAACTGAGTGCACAGGTCAATTCTCAAGAACAAAAAGAAAGATACTGGCCTGCTTCCACAGCCCATAATACCTTTGCCTTTCCCTAGAGATAGGATCAGAAGAGACCTCCTAGCTTATTAAGCTCAGAACCCCTTTTTATTGCTGGCAACAATGCTATGTACTCTCCTTCAGAAAATCATCATGGGCAATCTTAAATTTTATTAGGTTTTGTCTCACTTTTCCTGCCCACCAGAGCAAGAAAATAGCTAATAATTTCTGCTTTAGATTTACTTATAATCAGTTTTCCACAATTTGGTTTTTTGTTATGTTTTATCTCAAATCCACCGTTTCATTCACTTTTATTTTATTTCTTCGTAATTTTAGAGATAGAAATACAGTATATGCCATAGTTTTATAGTTCATGTAAGAATGGCTTCATGTTTACAACTGGCCTAGCAGTTTTTCCTTGTAACTGCTGACCCAGGATAGTTTTAGGGTATCCTAGATTCAGTCCACTATGTCTTTTATGAAGGCATTAATTTCTGCTGTAACCTCCCCCCATGATACAACTCCTCAAATCACATGCACATTTTTATATCAGACAGCAGCTAATAGTTTCCTTCTGATCAGCAAGCAACCTTTGCACAGTGGTGGGTTTTTGACTCTTGATTATAATTGCTGAGTCTACAACTTCATTAGATTTTCCTTTTCTCACATGCTGTATTCTTATGCTTTCATCTTATTTCTGTCATTACAATGCTCAATATCATCCAGTCTTTCCTGTTTAATATTCTACTACTCCTCCAAATTGATCTAATCTTCAAGTCTGAGTTATAAGGAAGTTAATTAGCACATTTGTGTTTGTAATGCCAAGATCACAAGAAAAGTTTTCTGGGAACTGTAAATGCCTTAGAGTTTGGTGTTTTCCCTCTCACTGCAAACCACCATTATATACTGTGTCCTAGTTTCCACTGACCTTTGAGTTTTTTAATAAACATGTGAATAGGTCATTAGTTCTGTACCTGACTTAGTATTTTCCTATTTGACATTATGGTCCAGAAATACAGATTGATTAAATACTCAGTTATCAAAAATATTGTAGCATCACCTGATTTATCACTGGTAAAGGAACAGTTTGTCACATTCCAATTCCCATTAACATTTATTTACTTTTATTGTTGTAAAACATCCTAAAGACATTTTATTGAAAGCAGAGTCAAGAGCACACGACGTCTGTCTCACTTTCATCAACTCTTGATTTTTTCATAGCTTCAGCTTTTGTAATACGAAATCTATGCTTTTTATGTTCCAGTTTAATATAAGCATATTTTAACCAGTGATTTTCTGGTCTGTTGTGTTTTCTACAATAAGCAATTCCATAATATCCTCATTAACAACCAAGAGCACAGCTAAAATAGAAAGCTTCTCACAGATTCAGCATTTGCTTCAGGAAGAAATGTGTGGCCTATCCTATCTCAGAATATCTAGACACCACTGATAGCAAAACTTGTTCTTCAATTGACCTTTAGGAATTTTCCACAGAGGAAATAATGTAACATAAGTAATAGCAGTCAATTTTTAATTTGTAACCCCATCACATTACAATGTACTAAAAATACAAAAGTAGTAATGCTATTAAACATCATGACTTCAAAAAGAAAATCAGAAATACAGAAGGAAATGTCCCAGAACACTTTCCTAGGAATTATTATTTTTTGAATACCAGTCTGTTTCACTAGCTCTGTTTGGCTGTGTAATAGGTGAGAGGTTTACATTAGCTCTAAATCTTGCTTTCATGAGCACAGATTCTGGTTATGAAATCAGGTGTTTTGGTTTTTATTCCTAGCTTTCAGAGTGCACGTATTTGTTTCAGCCTATCTGACTACCCAGGGACAGCAGAGAGAGACTGAAGAAATACACATTTTTTATTCTAGCTATGTGTATTAAAAACTATGCCAGACAACCTATATATTAAATTACTGAGCACCATTTCTCAAAACACTGAACCTATTTCCCCCTCCTTTCATGCATTATTTCCCTTCAGTTCCTTGACTGGCACAGGAGAGTTGGGATTGTGGTTCAGAATACAATATAATGCAGCTGCATAAAGCTGATGGAAAGCCAAGAGGACTTAGCTGAACTCTCACCAATGCTAAATATGGGCTTGTCACTGCCATGATTGCAGGGAATAAATCTGATAAATGCATATGACACTAAAGAATGATTGCTGTTTTCAAATAAAGCTGTCCCTAAAATACATTTTTTTTCCCTTGAAGAATGTAAATGTTAGATGTAGGAACTAAGAAGCATGTACAAATAATGACAGGAATATGTTATGAGGTTGAACATGTCAGGGAAACATCATTCACGGCAATTCAGCTGTAGATGATTAATTAGGTTCTAAGCTATCTCAAATAGCTTACTTATCTTTGGGAAGCCATTTTATTTCTGATGAGGAAATATATTTTTTACAAGATTGAATTTACTACAGATACTGTATAGCCCCTGTCAGAACACTGCTTACACACCCATTTCCCGGAGATTTTACAAATTAATTTTAAATAATGAAGGAACTGTGCAAATTACATGCTATTCTAACATCGTCTGTCCAACTTATTTTTTCCATGTGATATAGGCTTGAAGTACTAAGAAGGCTAGAAATAAACTAATATTCCCTATAAAATTAATTCACACTGCCCAATTTTATTCTTTCTTGAAAATGTCTTTCTCTAAAAACTCGTTTTGTTTCCAGGAGGACCTGGTAAACCTCATATTCAATTAAGAAGCTAATTCTGAAATTTCCAAATTTTATAATTTATGGTAAAGATCATAGAATCATAGAATCATAGAATTGGCCAGGTTGGAAGGGACCTCAGAGATCATCAAGTCCAACCCTTGACCCACCGCTGCAGTTGCTAGACCATGGCACTCACCTGAAAAATGGGATGAAACAGAGAAAAGAAAATGGAAAAAAACCGTTCCTTTTAGACATTTATATTCTAATATTTCTATATCTCAACATTGATTTGAATATTTAAAAATATGTCTTTTAAATTCCCGCCAATGTCTGGTGGGGAACAGGAAAACAAAAACCAAGAAAAACTTGCAAAATATAAGACCTTTGAAAACATGTAAACGTAATTTAAGTGTAACTGTACCATTTTCTAATGGCCATCTCTGGAAACATGCAGTGTAATACTTGTAACTATAAAAGTATTAAAGGTGCAGTACACTAATGATGTATTTACTCAGTGGTTTGTATGGAGAGATCCCTTTTATATCACAGTCTCTAGGATTTCATTTATGTTTTTAACATCTTGCAATAAATACTGTTTAGTTCTGAAAAGCTCAATTTCTGGTCCACAATACAGGAGGGTTTAGAATCACCAGATTCAGCATAAGGATCTTCAGTGCTTTCTATATTGCTCACTCTAAAAGCTACACATGTTTTTGCTTTTATATCTATGAAAGTTCCTTAAATGACACTTAGCTCAGATGTACAAAGTATCTCTAAATTTTGACCAACTCACAGCTGTCACAGTGAGTTCACAAGCATGAGAGAACTTGGAGAACATTCTTGAGTTCTACAACTGAGCAAATACCTGAATCCTTCTGCTTGGATATTCTCTTGAATCTAGCCCATTTAAAGAGATGTAAGTTTTTTTTTGTCCTTAACTTATTTTTCCATCTCCTTTTTTCAATATGCTTGCAAAGGCATTTGTGCCCAAATATATATATTAATCCCTGTTAAATTATATTTAACCCCTTCTCATAAGGGGTTAAAACCCCTTCATTTTTCATGTACCACAGTAACTGTCACTACTGCAGAAACCATAATACAACTGCTGTCAGTTCTTCAATAAACACCTAATGATTAACCATAAACCTTATATCAAGCTGAAGGAATGGAATGTCCAACCACTTAGCAGCAGTAACAATCCATCTGTTGTATGCTATTACTTCTATGAATCATAAACTTAATTATAAATTAGGTGATTGAATACTGGCATAATTCACTTAGTTGTTAAAGGGATAATGTTTTGTTGCCAGTTCCAGCTGTTTACCTGGAATTACATTAGCTGAAGCTTAGGGCATAATTGAGAGAAAGCCCATTAATGACTGGAAATGGACATCAGGTTTTCTGTTTAGAAGTCAGAAGAGTAAGGAAGTTTTGGAGAATGTAGTCTTGAGGAATCAAAAATAGGTGACACAATCATGCCACAGTATGACAAAGTGAGTGATGAAGTAGAAAAAGATAATTATTGGTTTTTCCACAGTTTCTCCTTGCAAAGCACACTAGCCTTTCCCTTGTATCCTAGTATCAAGTCCAGGTACCATAACTCTGACTGGTGGGATATTAACCTTACCAAAGATTCTGAAACTAATTCCAATGCATGTTTTTCTTTCCAGATCTTATGAAATTCTTCCTTTCACCTTTCCTTACTTTCTTGGTTAAATCACAGGCAAATTTTCTATTGACTTAACTCAAAAACAGAGAAAAAAAAACAACTTTTTTTTCAAATAAAAGCAGAAAACTGCTTATGAAGCACTCCCAGAGATTCAATCTTTTTCTAAATATTGAACTACTGTACTGCTGGCGAGGATATGCTGTGAAATAGGGCGAACTACAAACACTCATTATCTTTTGGTTCAACTAGGCTGATATCCTTCACATTTTTTCTGCCGTGGCCCTGCTCTTACAGACTTGCATTTCTATGTGAAAGTATTGTGTGCAGAGTGGACTGTCCCTGTTTAAATCCTATTACCAAATCCTATTACCCAGGCTGATTTTTTTATTTTTTTATTTTTTTTTTAACCCAAAGCATTGCTGCTATTGCTAATAAGCATTCTGTCAGGACTGCAACAGGATCCACACTTTCTTCCCTGCCTGAACATCACATGAAGTAGAGTGTTCATTGCACAATTTAGGCTTTGATTTTGTATCCCCTGCAGTGTTACTGGAGCTCTTGACAGCCCATCC
Organism: Florisuga fusca; assembly: GCA_038090715.1. Taxonomy (NCBI): domain Eukaryota; kingdom Metazoa; phylum Chordata; class Aves; order Apodiformes; family Trochilidae; genus Florisuga; species Florisuga fusca. The sequence goes on from JAAWXA010000038.1 coordinate 5,519,325, forward strand.
ACAGCACAAAAGGCTTGATGAAACTTCTGATGAAAAAGCCCTGTAGGATGCTATAGGAATGTAACCAAATATAGGTCATATGCTTAAATGCCTTTTTAGCACAACAGAAAATGTTAGCTGTAGTTGTACATGACTCTGTATCAGGCTCCAAACTTAAACAAATCAATTTTTGCCCCAGGCTGTTACTACCTAAAACTTTATGGAGTCACCCTGTGGAAGCAAGAAAAAGCACAGAGAAGTGGAAGGACCTATGCTAGGTTCCAAGGAGATCAGTAGAAGAGACAGAATACATAAGTGCTGAGCTGTCTTTACTGTGGGGTGCTGCAGCAGTAGGAGCATATTTATTTCAATTCATGTTCTAGCCTACAGTATAAAATAATTAACAATAATTAACGCTAAATGTCCAAGTGCAACCAGAGTTTATGTTACTTACCTGATTAAGTACACAATGCTTCTTCCTAACTTTAAACATCAGTAAAAATAATACGCAGTCAAAGACTAGTTTGAAAACTAAGAAGTCAACAGGCATCTTCTGACTGACCTCAGCATGCTTCAGGACACATAAGCAACTTGTAGCTGCACAAGAAGGGGGTATGAAATCACCATTACTCTGCTCCAAAATGTGACTTTAAAAATGCCAAGATGAAACTAAAGAGTGGGAACACATAGCATTTGGTTGCAGTGATTGTTTAGTTGCACACTGCAAATGCTGTCTACTCACAATGCAGAAAGCCTGTGCTTTCAGGTGTACGAAGAGGGCATAAAATAGGAAAGAAGATGAATAAGTAGCCTAATAATGTCCTCTGCTCAGCTGCAGAGTTGGAAGGGTGCCTGTTCCTTAGCATTTGGTACGATTTTGTGCTTGTAACATAGTCTGCTGCTTAATAAATTTACCCTGACAAGAAAAGTATAATCTCCCCTGAGACATAATAGTTATTATCTTCCCTAGATGATGAATGTGCATTCTTCTTCATGTGAGTGGCAAGAACAGAGCCTTAGCTAACTGGTGGCTGGTGCTAGAGGTTGAACCATTTTGAAGCAAGCATTACAGGGTTTTATTGTAAGGAATTCAAAATGGGTTTAAACTTCCCTTTCTTGCTTCCAGGTTTTGTGAATTTTATTTGCTATTTGAAAACAATAATTCTCTTTCCATTTGCTGCAGGCAATGTCAGAACATCCCCACCCAAACTGCTCATCAGCCTCATGCACAGTGCTGTCAGTCATGCCACAGGCACATCACTAAGGCAAGACATTCTGAAGTGTTCTTATAGCTAAATAACTGCCCTAAAAGTGACATGCAGCTGCCTGGCCTGGAGTGCCTGCAGCAGCTGATAAATTCATAGCCTACTTGCTGTCCAGTTTTCAATGTGCTGTGATAAAACACAGGTGTATATACAAGGGGTGAACTTCTTTTGGTTCTGCTTCAATGTTCTACCCTTTGAATTGCTTGTGTTTTAATAACTACATTGGGAATACAGGTTGGTAGAGTTTTAATGAAGTTTAGACTGAAACACTACTAATGTGCATAGATCCTGGCTTTGACACATCCTGTACAATGAGCTCTTCAGCTTAAAGAAATCACTGCACAGCATGTTTGGTAACTACGGATTACAACTGACCTACCATCTGGCACTGAAGCAAACAATGTCACACCTCCAGCACAGAGCAGCCACTGGGGACCTTGTGTTTACTTTGCCAGACAATACGTTGCTTAAATGAACTATATTTTACAGCCTCATTGATTGCATATTTTAACTCCACAGGACTGTAATATTTTGCCATAAAAATAAGGTTTATGAAGCTGAAGTACATGCCAACACTACAGAACAAGAGATAGGAAACCTGAAAACTGAGGGACTCATTAAATCTTGAAATTTCTTGACCATGAAAAGATAGGAGATTACCAGTTTTAAGCTCAGTCCAACAGGAGATCACTTAGAAAGAGAAGTATGTAACACTCTGAAGTTCAAAACCAATAAATGCACGTGAGGAAGACCCAATGAGTCAGGAAAATGACAGGAAAATTTACTTACAAGGACGAAGCTTTAGCAAATGAATACAGAGAAATGCCCCAAAAACTCACCATAAGTGCAATGCTTATCTATGGAAGTGATGCTATTATCTTACAAAATCTCAAAAAATCCCAAGTTCTACAGAGCTGAGAGAATACTGGGTATACTTATTATCATTTTGTTAAATCAACTCTTCTATCATCTTGTCTGAGAATTGCTGTATTATGTTGCTTGAAAAAAAAGATTTAGTAGATCCAATTCTGAACTCTTTGTTCAGGTAAATGTCCCTGTATTTTTCCTGACTGACAGGGTGTCATTAGCAACTTCCTCTAATGGACAAAAAAATGCACTAAACCATAAAGAGAATGTCAATGCAAAAAATATTTTGGATAAGTTGATAGAAAAAACTGTAAATAGGTATTTGAATAAGAATATTAACTCCCAGCTGGATGTCACAGTGGGAACCTTCTCTCCTGCACAGGATGCTTCTAAAAATCCAGAGGCATAAAGAAGAGACAGAGGATCAAATTTAAATTTAGATCATAAGTTTTAGCTGAACTGTATAAATAAATAGATAAATAAATAATGTGAAGTTACTTGCTTACATTACAGATAGCTGGATCTTCAGCTCTTCAAATACCGTGTATATAATGTAGATGTTTAGAACCATATATATGCCATGAATTGTTTCTTATCCAAAACTCAGTTGAAACACAAGCACTTGCTGTGCTGTTAACACGCCCTGGTGCAGCCACTGTCATCAAAGATGTGCAGAACTTTTAGTATCTGTTTCTGTTTCTGGCAGAAGCACAGCAATTTTAGTAAAGTTTCATGAGAACATGTCTAGCTTTCCCCTACTATTTTTAAAAATTGCTACCAGCTGCAGAACATTTTTTGATTTCTAATAACCTACAGTTAAATATCTGCCAACACAGAAAAAATAGAGAACCATACTCTTCACCAAAAATATTCAATAAAATCATGCCACAGACAATCCGTCTCTCAGTCTTGCCATAATCTGCCAAGATCATAATTCAGACACACACCTCACTTTCCACTCCACATTTAAACTTGCGGCTCTAAACAATTTCTAATTTCACTGTAAATTAAGAGTAACTTCTAGTTTCTTAACAGAATGCCTTTCTCTTCTTGAAAATACCCAAAATTTGTTCTTGAGACAACACAGAAAAGAATAATAAAAAACAAGTGAGCTTCCTAGTTACCATTTGTGTTATAAAGTAAGGAAAACAGACATATTTCTTTTCTATAGTTCTGTCCAAAACAGCTACTGACACACATATATAGGAATATTGATAACGTGATACCTGTTCATTTTTTTAACAAAAGGCTTAAGGGAAAACAAAAAAACAAAACCAAAAAAACCAACAAAACAAAACAGAAAAATTCTTACTAATACTATCTGTATGCTAAAAGAACCAGAGAACAGAAAAGTCCTACGAGGAAGGGCTGAGGGAGCTGGAGGTGTTCAGCCTGGAGAAGAGGAGGGAGGCTCAGGGGAAACCTCATCACTCTCCACAACTCCCTGAAAGGAGGTTGGAGCCAGGGGGGAGGTCGGGCTCTTCTCCCAGGTAGCTACCAGTAAGACAAGAGGGCCTGGACTTAAGCTCTGTCAGGGGAGGTTTAGGTTAGATATTAGGAAAAAATTCTTTACCAAGAGGGTGATCAGGCACTGAAATGGGCTGCCCAGGGAGGTGGTGGATTCTCTGTCCCTGGACATTTTTAAAAAGAGACTGAATGTGGCACTCAGTGCCATGGTCTGGTAACTGCAGTGGATTAAGGATTGGACTTGATGATCTCAGAGGTCCTTTCCAACCTGGATGAATCTGTGAATTCACACTATACCTTTTTGTATGCTCCAGCACTGGAAAAGACAAAAATCAGACAAAGATAATGCACAGAAGTCTTTTTAAAATACTTTTTATATTTAAAACACAATCCTGTTTTTGAAACCATGGTTTTCCCTTTCCTTCCATTCCACCTCTTCCTTTGTAAACTAAGGCATAAGTAGAAGCTGTAGAAGTAGTAAAGCTGTTGTTATTTATTTGCTGATTTATTACATTATATCAAACATTCCTCTATATCAAAAAGCCACTAAACCAGGACCGTCTTTTGATAGAGTTTCTGCCTGCTGAGCTTGCCTACTGCTTTGTTTGCCTGTCCTGGACATCAAATGACCCTTATCATTACTGCAGCATAAAAGGAAGGAATGCATGTATTCAGAACAAGTTATGGGAACACTCTCCAAGGAAGTGTTTTACTCTCATCAACTCAGTCTTCTCTATGTAAACCTGTCTGGTTACCAGGTTGAATTTCAGGGAAATTTACTGCTCAGCACAGGGGTGGCAAAAATCAGGTCTTGAAAGAAATCTCATGTTTGTTTTGCAGAGCAATTCATTGAAGAGCTGCAAAGATTCCTCATTTCTTCCCACCAGCAGGAACCATACTCATCCCTCTGCACTGCTTGTGTCACTCAGTGAGGTAGACAGTGGCAGAGAGAAGACAACAAGGGACCATAAGACATCGGAGTTCTTTAAAATGATAAATGACATTAATTGGTCCATAGCAGGTCCTTCACCTGTTATTGCAGATGACAACAAGCCTCCAAATGTGAAAAACAAAGGGCTAATGTATCTTAGAGGTGCTGTCACTATACAGCTGTAGCAGTAGAGGACTGCCCCTGTAGATACTTCATGGCATTACTTTATCAGTGTATTTAAACTGCTGTTTCAAGCAATGCAAATGAGTACAACAAAAAACTGTACTTCTCACCCGTCCAAAGGTCCAGTGAACTGCCTCCAAGGCCAACTGGTACCAATGGAATCACAGGAGTCAGACCCCATTAACCACACCAAATGGGACTAAATGTTGATTTGCTCATACAAAGGTCTGATTTTGAAAGCAATGTGAATCATGAACTTTCCAGACTCTTCTGTTAATACTGATGAATCTCAAATAACGATTCACCCAGGACTTTCAGCCCCTTTTAGGAACAGTCTCTTCATGCAGTTTTGAGACACTCATGTCTCCTCTATGGCACTGTGATTATAAACCACCCCAGCACACACCTTCAGTACCTCTCCTGAGCTTTACAATACAGAATGGCAGCACCAGATACTGGTTTCACTGAATTAAGGTGTTCCTGGCCACTGCTTAGTTTTGTTCCTATACTCCATGGTCAATGCTGTTAGATCACAGGAAGGGCTACTTTATCTACCACAATTCCAAAATTGTGCTCTCATCTCCATATCTTGGTTTTTCATCTCACTTTTCAACTCAAAATTAGCTTTGGTAAAATTAATGAATCCTATAGTTCAGTTTCCAACCCCTAAGTCTCTTTCCTTTCTCATTCTGGAAATAGAGAAGGGTTAATAGAGAGCATCTGTCAGTCATTTCATTGACAGTCCACCATTAAATTTGACAAGAGCAATTGCAGACTTCCAGTTAGACAGTTTTCTTTTTTCATTTGCTTGTTTTTTCTGCCAGTCTTAATTAATTAGAAAAAAAAACCCAAACCTGAGAAATATATCATTGTGTCCTTTCACTGTTCTTTAAAGGTCTGTAAACAAGAAGACTGAAGCACTTTTTAGAAACATAAATGAGTAAATCGTACACAGTCATCTAGGTTTCAGAATGAGAGAGAACCTGTGTTTAATGATCATTTGGTCTGGCAGAAAAATCCCACTGACATCTCAAGCAGCACCTGGTAAAAGATGGAGGAATGAGATCTTTAGTTCTCAATTAATTTTTGAATCAATACAAAATGTAACATTATCAGGATTCCACAGATGTTCAGTAATTTGCAGGACATAAGCAGAGGCATGAAACAGTCAGAAAAATATATGTACCTAATCCACAGAGTAAACACAAACACATGCAACAAGATTTTTTGAGTGCACAGACTGAATGGAAAGCAAAATCTTTAACATCAAACCAAATGTCATCCAAAGTTTACAGGCCTGTAAAATACACAGCCTCTCCCAGCTCATTTTCCTGCATTCTGCCTTCTTACAAAACACTCTCCATGGATACATTTTTTTACTCTCAATTCCATTTACTGTTTCCCAGTCACTCAACTTTTCAAAGCATGAACTGAACCTTCTTGACACTAGCTTTCCTAGCACACTGTTACAGATATATTTCTGCATATATTCCTACTGAATTTACTTTTCTTAATATATCACTGCTGCAGCTGGGTCATAGTCCAGTCCATCTCCAAGAGCTCCAAGGAAGGGCCCTAGAGACAGCAATCATCATTTCCTTCAAGACTAATGGGCATCCCAACACATTTGCACTTCTGCAGTTTCAGTATAGGAAACCCAGAAGTACTGCTGGAATGAAGTGCAAAAGGGCACTGAAGACAGACAGCCAGGGACAGAGCTTTGTCTTCTTCCAGATCTCACTGGTATTTAAAATGACTGTTTGCCTCCCAGGTCCTTCAGCGTTCTCACGTTGAGCTTTTACTCACATAGGAAAAATCAGAAACTATATTTTCTAAAGAAAAACAAACATCAAGAGAATGCCTCACACAAGACCAACTGAACTAGATGCCCAATCAACTGAATTGTCAAAGAGAATTTTACATGCTCTGTTTCATCTCTTCCCCCTCTCACTTGGTCAGCCCTGCCCAGCTCCCAGGCGTGTGCCACTGGCAGTGTCCGACTGCCCGGGGCTCAGGTGGTGCCTCCAGACAGCATTCCTGGGAATGCATTCAGCTCCCAGCACAGCTTTTGAAACAGACCTCTGGAGCAAGCCAAATACTGTTAATGCCTGTGCTGCAGTTAAAGTAATTTGTATCACATTTGAATTCAAAGGGGTTCAACCTTTGCCACAGAGATTAAGATTTAGAATTAATTTTATCCCATAAAGCTGAGATCAGTTTTGTAGTTGGTGCCAATTTGAGGCTGAAGTAACTGAAGGTGGAAGGGCCAAAATCATACAAGGAAATAATCCTGATCCCAAAATCCAAAGCTTTAACTGGTGAGTAAACAAGCATGTGAGCAAGCATATGTTTTCTTTGCAACTACAGTTCTTCCTTTTTTTTTTTTTTTTTTTTTTTTTTCTTTTTTTTTTCTTTTTTTTTTTCCTTCCCTATAAAAACCAAGCTTCTTCTCCAGTTCTTCCCATTTGTACAATACAGGCAGCAAATATAAGTCTTTCTGCATGGAATACAAACTTCTTTCTCAACTGCCATGATTTACTTCTGGTAAATTATGTTAAATGGTAATGCATTTGTATACTAATACTTAGTATTGCTAACTGCTCGCAGTTAATTTGAAATTAATTACTGACCTTGTCACAAGAACTTCCTGGCATTTTATTTTTCTCAGACAAGTTGCTAAAAGCAGTTTATTCAAATGGAAGACAGTAACATATCATCAGATCTGGGCTTCTAATTAAACTGGCTGAGAATTTTGCATTTTGAATACTAGAGGTTAAGAAGAGCAGCAGGTTGGAATTACTCAGTAATTCTGTGAGTAGCAGTAGCAAGTAAAATATATATGAAGTTGTCATACAAGAGGGTATAAATGATGACATCGGTGAGACATTCTCTAAAATACGTGTCATAGAAAGACATGTAGAGAATACAAGAGAAAGATCCTATGTTCCCTCGAAACATACAATATGGTCTTGATATTTTAATTTATTTTTTATATATATAAAGCCTAGAGACTTGGGTATGCTTTTCTGGTTTTAAATTCAGTTCAATACAAAAAATTAAATGTTTTATTATGAAAGTGTAGAAGTCATGTATGTTTATATGATTTATCAATATTATAAAAACTGGAAGTGCACTGTTTTTAAGATTACAATCTGCTCATACTAACAGACTGAGGATTCAGATTTTTCTGAAATTTTGTGTTTAATAACCTGGGTTGAATTTATTGTTTTAGAAATAAAGTTCACATCAATAAGGGCTTAAAATCATGAAGAGTCAAGTCCTGCAGTGCTGATGGAAAAGTCTCTGATCATAGCTACCAGCCACTCCCATCCCTGCTGACCTGCAGCTGGAGTAGCTCCTACTAGTGCAGACAGAAACAAAGGGTCACACAGCTTAAAGCATCTAGCATCATGCTGTGAATTTTTCAGTTTGGAGCAGCTGGATTTGGTAGCCCCTTTGGACTAGCTGAGTCCAGGAAAGGCAATCTGACAGCAACCTTACTTTCTTGCTATGAGAGTTCCTTTAAAATATCATGCTACAAATTCATATCCAATTTACTTAACATTAGCTGCCCATGCAAATTCATGTCCATACAGAGAGTTTGCACAAAATAATGATGGTGATGTAAATTTATAACATAATTCACAGGGCATTAACTTCTCTATGTCGAAAGACTCACTGCATTAAAGATTGTTCTGCAAATATATGGAAGCAATGCCAAGCTGCTGAAGCGTTTGCCAACTTTGTGCTCTATGTTCCATATCTAAGTGTGTCTCAGGAACAATTTGTGAAAATCATAGAACACAAGCAGAGGCTATAATGACAGATCAGTGGCCTTCCTTAAAACTGTGGTCTAGACCAGAATTAGAGGCAAGCTAACCCAGGCTAACCTGTACAGGCTAACCCAGTGCATTTTTTTGTCCTCGTAATTTTTAACCACCTTGCTTTATCCACTATTAATGAATTTTTACATCAGTACTTCATGACATTTTTATGGGAAATAACAACATCAAACAAATACATGTGTAACTGTGACTTAGGAAGCACAAATATTTGTGCAATGTTCATGGTGTGGTGAATTATGTAGTGGGAGGTGTCCCTGCCCATGCAGGGAGGTTGGAACTATATGATCTTTAAGGTCCCTTCCAACCCAAACTATTCTATGATTATGTTTACCTTTTCTTCCTAGCCAGAAAGCACTGATCATACCTGTTATTCACACAAACACTTTACCTGAGCAAATTATTTACCCAGGTATTAAAAATCTTTTTAATAAGATACTCCAGAAATGGCTGGAGAGGATAATATCCCACAGTAAGTGCTAATCAGTCTCTTAGTGGAAAAATTAAATTTTATTAATTAAATGCCTTAAGATACTAACCTGAAATCACACGTACAGCCAACAGTGCAATAGTGGGGCACAGAGGGAGGGAAAAGTCAGGGGGTGAGACAAGAGAGAGGCAAGAAGAGGAAAAGAGAAAATGGGCACTTGTCTCCTACTGCTATGTTTTCAATGAAGCAGAGAAGGAAGCCACCACCTTTCCAAGGGTAGTGGTGATGCTTCTAGGGCCCTGTGAAAATGTTGGCAGCTCTGATGATTTGAGCCCAGCCAGCAACTAAGAATCCACCCTGTGGCTTGCCAACTCTACCTGAAGCAGTGTGGGGGTAGGAATCAGAAGAACAAAAGAAAGAGAACTTGTGGATTAGGATAAAGTCAGTTTAATAAGGGAAAGAAAAAAGGCAAGTCATGCAATGCCAACTCCTCACCATCTCCCACCAGCAGACTAATGCCCAGCCAGTCTCTGAGCACGGGATACCTTGGAAAGATTAAAACCCTCCCATGTATATTGCCCAGCATGAATATCATTTTGGCCAATTCAGATCAGCTCTCCCATGTGTTTCTCCTCCAACCTTTTGCCATCCCCTAATATACTCACAGAGGGGCAGGGGCAGAAAGAGAAACAGAATGACCCAGCACCTGCAAACACTCTTCAGCAATAGCTTAACCACTGGTGTGTTCCTGACACTATTTACCTCACAAATCCTGGGATTCTGCACTGCTCCAGCCCGGCCAGCTCACAGCTCACCTGCACGCTCCCTGCCCTCTGCCAGAGAGACACAGGCCCAGGGAGGGAGAGTTTGATTTTAGTGAGAGTAGACAACTGAATTTGGGAATAAGTAATGTTGTGCTTGTAAAAAGAAAAGAGCATCCTGAAGCTTGTGTTTTCTGCTGTTTCAGCAGTTGTAGGTCAGCTGAAGAGGTTGCTAATCTGAAGAGCAGCTGAAACCAAATAACACGGCTTGATTTTTGTGCAAAGTCTCTGTGACTTAGGGCTGTTACTTTGAGACTAAGTATTTAACAGTTTGCATTTTTCTTTCCTGTAAAAATAAATGGAGGATGTCTTCTAAGGACCACTTTATCAAAAATATTGAAGATATTTTAATGAAAATATTGTTATGAAAATAGAAGCATATATATGAGAGGTTTTTTGTTTTCAGTTTTATATTTCTTTGTATCAAATCCTAGCAAAAAGGTTTAGCTAAATAATAATAATAATGTTAATATCTGCCAGACAGAAAGAAAACCTTTTCCCACTTTCAATTGTAAATGACTTTCATAATTGCAACTGAGTCTCTTATTTTAACTCTAACATGACCTGCTCTGTCAAAATCAATATCTCATTATCCAAGCTATAAGGTGAAGTAATTCCACATCAGGATGCACACAGCAAGTCTGTCCTCTCTGCTTGTCTGGAATGATACGAAAGCAGTGAACCTTGATCCAGTGGGAGTTTTGCCCATTAACTTAATGTAAAGTTGTTTAATAGCACTGTGTGTTTCATTCAGGAAAGGCATAAATTTAAATAGCCCAAACTATCTATAATAAAAATATCCCAGCCTGCTATCTTATGCCAAAATTATGGGGACATCTTGCTTCTTTCCAATAACTGCTGGAATATATTATTGCACAGATTATTTGAAAGCAAACAGTGCCCTAAGCTACAACTTCATCATCTAAAATAAGACTTCACTTGGAACGTGTCTTAAGAACATGAACCAATGGCAAATGTGCTGTGTATCTTGCTCCCTTCCAAGACATTTCAAAATCAAGACCATCTCCTTAGGGGTAAGCAGAAGATTTGGCAAAGAAGCCAACACTTCATGTTTATTTGATTTCTTACCATGAGAACTCAGAACAAACAAATACAGTCAAGGGAACTAAAGGCACTTCTGTTTTCTATTAGCACAGACCTGTGTACCCTTCCCTTCATCTCTCTAAACACAGCACAGTGCCATGATTAACTCTCCTTAAAATGGACCTGCATTCCCAGATGCTATGCCACTTACACTGAGAGTACATTTATTGCAATTTCCTGAGAATCTTTTTATTTGAGATGCTTGGCATAAGCTTCTCCCAAACACTTGGATACTTTCAGTTAAGCTGATCATCCTGATTCCTTTTGAAGTCCAAGAGCAGCAACCTAGTATTCACCTAAGCTGTTGTATGTGTCAGTGTTAGGATGAGGAGAAAGGAAGACTATCATTAATTATGAAGGGAATCAAGACGCCTTGTTTACACATAGATACCTACACCTAAAGTTAGAAGAGTCTCAACTGAATCTCATATTTCCTCAATGAAGGAGTGAAATCCATAGTCAAAGATTCATCCTCCAAGGCCATCAGAGCCCAGACTTGGACAAGACTTCTGTTTGGGAGCCTGCTGGCTACTGCATCCCCCACAGACAAACTCACACAACCAGCTTCTAAACTCAAGTAGCAAATAATTTCGTTTCACTAAATGTTTACTCTGTGTTTTTTATCACATACATATTCTTCAAAATATTTTTTGTTGTAGTGTGCCATCAGTTCACAGCAGGCACTGAACTGATTGAAACAGCTCCTATGCTGAGACCATGTGTAAATATCAATAAAAATTAATTCCTTTCAGTAGCAGATATTATCCAAAGTCTGCAAGATGCACCTGACCACAGTTAAGACTTGATCCACTTATATTTATCTATTTACCCCCATGTCTGTACAGTCTTTTATAAATATTTTTAGAACAGCAGAATGAAAAGAAACAAGCTCAGGGATAACAGGATTACTCCTGTTTGCACAAGGAATACACATTTTCTGATTAAAATAGGATTTCCATGAACTTTTAACAGATATGGGATCTTCATTCAGCATACAGTACAGGACAGAATGTACACCGTATAGTGCAGTATTACATAAAGAATCCTGCAGACCATATTTTTCAAGTGAGTGAGAGGACAGGAGGAGTCAGGCTTCTTCAAGTACTCCCAAGTATCTTTTTTTTTTGCTAGGAATCACCTCCATTTTCTGACTTTCAGTAATTTTGTTACTGATTCAAGTGTATGCGAAAGCCAGCAACCTGTACTGAAGATTGATTAGTGTGCATACAAAAAACCAAAATAATAAAAATTTCTGCCACAGTGAAGACTGCACTGCAAATATGGGGCACTAAAGGCAATAGCTGAAGACTGGAGTCAGAATAGGCAATACAGAAAACTACTGCTGAAAAATTGTACAAAGAAAACAGAAATGAGAATACTGCCTTCACTTAGGAAGGAAGAAGAAAATAAAGGAAATATCAGTGAATAATTCCAGGGCTTTCCTTATTGAGAATATGACACAAAATTTCAAATAACCATCAAAATTCAATTTATGTCTTGACCTACTAGGTCAATGTCTTCCCATTTTCACTAAGAAGGGAAAAAAATCATCACTAAGTGGGGAAAGAGAACAACCAACTCAGAATGTCATATTAAGCCATTTCACCACTAAAACCTCAGTGCAGCTTTACTATATCCATTTTTACTGATATGTGTCAAATCTGTAAAATTAACCTGAACTTGAGAATACTTCAATATTGATTCTTCACCTGTGTGTCATCAACATTACAGTCTATTGAATACTTTTATGGAGTGTTAGAATGGTTGCCAGAGGGCAGGCATAGAGCAAGTACTCTCACTGTGCCCAAAAGAGCTCTCTTCTATCTGGACTGTCAAATTATCAACTTTCTAGAATTTAAAAGTATCTTAAAAGACTGTCTAAAAGGGTAAGGCAAAAAAATAGGACTGCATTTTCCTATGCCACTGCCATGCACCTCTCTTGTTCACTTAGAGTTCTTTCAAGGTCCACACCTCTCAGAGCTGAATTCCCTTCCAGACAGGACACCAAAGTGGAGGGTGGGGATTTTCAGCATGCTCACTCCCTCTTGGGAAGTAACAATATGCAATTAAGGCAGGAAAATGAATTATCTCAAGATATGTACTCTAAAGAACTTGCAAAGCTTGAAATGGTTTCTAAAGAGGAAATGAGATAAAAATATTTTCTACTTCGACAAGATCCATAACACAAAGCTTCTGCAAGTCAGAAGATGCAACTCAAGGGCATTAAAGCACTAACATGATCACCAAGCAATGTGATTAAGCAAGTACTAATAGTTCACAGGGAAGTAACATTTGTACATTTGGTCACCATCACACATACAACAGGATTTCTTTTATATATATATATATTTTTTTTTTTTTTCTTAATTATTCCTCAAGTTAATAGAACAGAAGTGAATTACTATCTATCATTTACTGGACATACTAGAGAATATCTGTCCATATATGGGATGAGGTTTTTTACCTTCTGGACTTTATTTCAAATGTTTGTTTTCCAAAACCTCAAGTATATTGGACTTTTTCCACCCCATAAAAAGTAAGGCAATTCTCCAAGGACTGTGCTTGACATGTTTGGAACCAGTAACATTTTGCCATGTGACCTGAACTCAAAGATAACCCTCTCCCTATTAATATTGACAATGAAATGTTCTTTATAATAAGGAGAATGATCCAAACCCTTTCCAAAGTAAGTTGTTGGAAGTAAGGGCTGCGAGGTTGGTGAAGGATTTATAGGGAAAGCCATTGAGGAGCAGCTAAAGGCACTTGGTCTGTTCAGCCTGGAGGAGACTGAGGGGAGACCTCATGGCAGCTCACTGCTTCCTCACAAGGGAAGGAGGAGAAGCAGGTACTGACATCTCTCTGGTCACCAACAACAGGACCTGAAGGAATGGTAGGAAGATGTGCTGGGGGAAGTTTAGGTTAGATATAAGAAGAAAGTTTTTCACCCAGAGGGTGGCTGAGCAGTGGAACAAGCTCCCCAGGGAAGTAGTTACGGCACCAAACCTGCCTGAGTTCAAGAAGTATTCGGATGACACCCTCAGGCAGAGGGTGTGATTCTTGGGGTGCCCTACCCAGGGACAGGAGTTGGAATTGATGGAAAAGGATGATGTTATTGTTCTTCTATACAAAATATCTGCAAAAGTTTGAGACTTGTTTACTGGAGGTTGAGTGCTCTTAGCTATTGTATAACTGACTTTGGACTATTTCGAGAACAAACACGCAAACACTTTCACTGCAAGTATTTTTTCTTTCATAGTACAAATTCTGTATATTCTTAAGGAGAAAAACACACACATCACTTTTATAGTGCACAGTTCTCTGATTTGCAATATCCCTTGTGGAAAATAAGTCTGACTGAAAACATGAACTGTAAGAAATTTATCTGTGCCTACATCAAATGACATCATCCATACTATGAATTAGGACGTAATTAATAATGCAATAAGAAATATTTCACAGAATCAGCCAGGTTGGAAAGGACCTCTGAGATCATCAAGTCCAATCCTTAATCCACTGCCACTGCGGTTCCCAGACCCTGGCACTGAGTGCCACATTCAGTCTCTTTTTAAAAATGTCCAGGGACAGAGAATCCACCACCTCCCTGGGCAGCCCATTTCAGTGCCTGATCACCCTCTCTGTAAAGAATTTTTTCCTAATATCTAACCTAAAGCTCCCCTAGCAGAGCTTAAGTCCATGCCCTCTTTTCTTACTGGTAGCTACTTGGGAGAAGAGCCCGACCCCCCCCTGGCTCCAACCTCCTTTCAGGGAGCTGTAGAGAGTGATGAGGTCTCCCCTGAGCCTCCTCTTCTCCAGGCTGAACACCCCCAGCTCCCTCAGCCTCTCCTCATAGGACTTAGGCTGGTGCAGGGACTCCAGCACTTCTCTTTAAGAGTCTTCTCACCCAGGTACAATTAAAATAACAAACACACATGAGTGCTTGCAGTGTACTGTTAAAGCAAAATTAGTGTCCCTGTTAGCTAAAGAGTAAAGTCCTGCTTACCAGGAACATGTTTATCTCCAGTTCCAGTATTCAGAAAGATGCATACATTTTGTGTTAGAGCAGCACAAGGACAGCCAATTCAGTGTGACAACTTGCAAGACCTTACAATTTAACATAATTTCAATCATTTTAATCTTTTCACGTAGCAAGGGAAGTGAAGCACTGTCACAGTACTATTAAACAAAGCAATTTAAACCTGGCAAGTTCAAGGCCTTCAAACAGCCTCAGACCAGAACTGGCATAACTCAGAGTAAGGATTCACAGTATTTGTAAAATGGAGAGGAAAACCCACAAATACTCACACCTCTACTTAAATCTCTGCAGGCTATTTCTGCTTCTGGAGCTATTAAAGTTTTGAAAGCCTATGCAGTGCTGATCTGGATATCCACATATGCTGATAATAGAAGTGGAAGGAGAAATAGGTCAGAACATTATATACTTCTGTAACTGAAAGAATTCTTTTAAGGTAGACCTTGATGATATTAAAAAAATGCAGCAAACAAACCATTTCATTTGACTTTCAGGCAAATCAATATCAAAAGCTTATACCACTTGTGTTTGCAAGAAACTAATTTAAGAACAAATGTAACTGTCACCTAAGTTTATGTGGGGACAGATTAGAATGAGAATTAACAGCCTCCAATTGTCATTTGTATGACATCATATTGAAAATTAAATCCAGATTTATTTTTCAAAGATTACAAAATAGTAACTACCATCTGGCACTACCTACATTATTAAAAATTAAACAAAGCAAAACAGCCTCTGTCAGTAATATTTTAGGACTTGTCAAAAGCAAGTCACTGCCACACTGTTTTTCTTGTGCAACCTAAAAAAGACTTCTAGGTTTGAACACCTCTAAAGTAACCCAGTTCAGCTTCAGAGGTTAAATCTGCAGCTTCGTGTTGTCTGAAAAAGAATGAAGATTACAAAATAGGCGTCATCAAGATTAAACTTTCTATCATGATGTTTTTGCAGGACATCTAGGATCTCTGTTTCAGTCTTCCCACCCATTCCTTGCTGATCAAATTCCAGTGCTGCACACACTGTAAATCTGCTACACAATAGGTCTTCTACCAAACCTTCCCCTTTCCTTGGTGTTGCTCTAAAAGATGTGTAAGCATAAAGATGAGATGTAATTATTCACACAAAATAAATTTCAGGTCATAGTTCAGATTCATTCCAATTACTAAACACGACACCCTGGACAACAACACAAAGTGAAATTACCTGTCAGGGAAAGAAAGTCCTCCCCAAACCTAAGTTCTCTCCACAGATTACACAGTTCAGGTATCAAATCACTGAATAGAAAATATTTCACATGCTTGTTAGGGCACACAGTTTAAGAGAACTGTTTCGATTTTCAAGTCATGATCAAAGTTGTCCAAAGAGCAGGCAATGGACAAGTTGTTCTTGGCAGTGAGGGCTGCATTGGCTAAGAGCACTGATTGCTGGAGGCTGTTTGCCTTCTCTGGTAACATGCATTGTTCCACTGAGGGGATGATGTGAGTAGTTAGGTTTACTACATGTTTAGAAGGAAGGTGGAAAAAGAAGAGCAAAATACTGGTTTCTGTTCTGCCTCACTAAATCCACACCCTTACTGAGGACCCCTGCAATGCCAGTGTGACCTCAGACCCTATATAAGCTTCAATCTCCCTTATTACATGCTGCAAGAAAGCAAAAGCTAGTACAGTTTCAGGTAACTTATTGCTGGTTTTTTGGTTTTTTTGGTTTTTTTAAATTGAGAGCTGCTGTGAAAAGTCCCAGAAGAGTGAGGAACAGTGGGCATTCTCAGCTAACTTCTAGCAAAATTAACGCAAATCCTTCATTCTGTGTGACATCTCTATGAATAAATTATCAGTCCATTACAGTTCATTAGCTTATTTTGAGTACACTATTAATAATAAAAAGTTTCTTAAAAAATAAATAGAAATAAAATCTATTAGCTATGGGATAAAAACTTGAATACAGGGTCTAGTGGGATGTATTTGCTGCTCAGTATCTAAATTATTTTCGGTGGTAAGAGTATTTAATATTAATAGTTCTGAAAAAGTATTAAAAAGAAACCAGGTAAGCTTGAGTAGACTTAAGGAAGTTTTACAACTCTGGCAAATTAAAGGCAGAAACTGGTAGCTGATCATTTTCACTTATTATTTCTTCCACATTCAGATTGCAGTTTGGCAAGTCCATAAGAACACGGTGTTTCTGTACATCACAGGAGGTTAAAAATTGTAAAACCAAAGTGAAACAGGATTAGACATTTAAAAAACAGATTTTACATTTTTTTGGTTTTGGATTGCAAAGGTTGTCTCTAACAGTCTTAACGGGACTTCTCTGATCAAGTGTTTCAAAAGGTCACCACTTAAGTCAGCTAAAAAACTAGAGATAACAATAACAGGAAAGTTTTATGTCAACTATGAAGAAGGACATAAGTTAGCTGGAATTGACATAATAAACATAACTACTGTGATTTAGCAGTATATTCCAATATTTCCCATTTTTTTTCCCAGGTTGTCTTGCAGAAGCACTCAGAGACTTAGCACCAAAGTATGCTGCTTGATTTGGACTGAGAAAAACATCTGATCAATCTTTCTTTTTTACATATTTGGCAAAACAACGTTGGTGGATGTAGCTGTCTAGTGGGAAACACACTGCCCATACAAAAAGTGACATCTGTTTTTCATATACATTTTTTCTGTCTCAGTTTCACAGGTATTAGTTTCTAAACTAAAGAATTATATTTTTATAGTATTCAAATATTTTTATCTCATCATGAAACTCCTTAGAATAGTCCTAGTGATTAAGCCATAGTGGTGACAAGATCTTCTCCTCTCACATACTTTATAAGTGTAGTATGAAAGAACTGTTGAGTGAAAAAGAGTAAACACCTTTCTTGATCTGCAGCACTCCTAGCACAGCACGGAAACAAATGCCTGGGGAGGGATACATCAGCAGCAGACACACACAAAGATCTGTTTGGTTTAACTCACCTTTCGTGACATCATAATTTTTAGATTACACACTTCAAGCAGAGCTAAACCAGGCAACTCTTTTATAGGCACCTGAATTACATTTCTGATCAGTCAGGCAATAAGAATTCTTTGGGTTGACACAGGACCAAATTTCTACTTATAAGCCTATGTACAACTGTAGTTCCATATGGGTGTTTCATACAAAAATGATGGACAGGAAAACAGGGCAAGACTATAAGGCTATGGTATTTGAAACTGCAATGCCTTGGCATGGGTTTGGGTTCTTTCAAATGAACAAAACCATCACCAGAATAATATTGTTGCATTTTAAAGCCGAAGGAGGTGACTGTGCTTCCATAACAGTTCACTATACTGATGAATCAGTGGAAAATGCATCTTAAAACCACATCAGAGTGAAGTATTTTATGTTCCAGTCCAACTCCTCACAAACTGAGTACTACAGCTTTCCAACCACCATCCAGCACATTTCATACACTCACATGGTTTCTCAGAAAGTCTATCGTGGCTAAACATAATTTACACTTTGCAGAAAAATTAAAGTGAGATACTTTGTTACATTAACATCAAGCAACTTCTCAAATACAAAACATTAAGAATTTCAAAAGGAACAAGCAACTCCCACTAAATGCAGGTTGGTATGACAGCTGTCAGAACAGATAAACGAGCTGACTTTCTGCAAAATGCCATAAGGAGTTTCATGTACAGTTTATATATTATCCGTTTGGGTTTTGCTGCACAATTCCATACTCAGTTAGAGATGATCAGATGTTTATTAGACTACTTGTGGTCCTTCAAAATCCTGGCAAAGAAATCCATTACTTATCATCTGTAGACCTTGCTTGCTTGCTTTCTTACTGCTGGTCAGAGAAGGTCATTAGTTCTGCATGCCACTTGTCAAGAGATGGAAGTACCAAGGGATCCAGTCACATTTACAAAGACTTTGCACTGAGTTTTGATTTTGGGTTTTTCCTCATCCCAATGACAGCCCTATGTGAAATGTAATGCTAACAACAGTAACAACAGACAGATTCTAAGACCAGTACTAACCAT
This sequence comes from Florisuga fusca, assembly GCA_038090715.1. Lineage (NCBI taxonomy): Eukaryota > Metazoa > Chordata > Aves > Apodiformes > Trochilidae > Florisuga > Florisuga fusca. The sequence continues at coordinate 5,538,257 of JAAWXA010000038.1, forward strand.
ACAAATTTTTATTTGTTCTACTGTCAATGTCACTTTGTCACAATTATGTTCACCATAGGGTCTAGACAAAAAGAAAACCAAACAACAACAACAACAAATCAAAACCCAAAAACTACTTAGTATATTTTATCACATATTTTTGAAAAGGTCAGTCCAAAAACCATGATAGTCAGAAAATCAGGAGTGATGAGGATATTTAGGTAGTCACCCATATGGTTTTTGACTGAAAAAAATCCTCAGTGACACTAAATTGTTCTATTTTGAGATTCTTTTATGAACAGAAGGAAATAATGTATTTAAGAGGTGCTGGTTGTATATTTCTAATTGGAAAGTGCTCCCTGTCAGATACTAATTGCTTCTTATTTCCATGTAGTACTGCAGTCAAAGGATGAGTTTTATTCAGCTTTACCTCCACTCCTCCAAAGATCACATTGAATCTGAATACATTCAGATTTACACTCCATTTCATCCTACAAAACGACTCTCATTTAGATCCTTCATTAGAAAAAGGTATTATTCACAGATCAGGAATATTGTGGGGTTTAATTCAACTTGTAAAATACCTGAAGACTCCAGAGAGATCCCATGGCACTTTAAGGTCCTGAGTTTTTCTACCACTTACACCAACTATTTGGCTCAAGAATTCTTCTAAGAAAAGAGGTGAGTGGGTAAAGTGAGCAATGGGTAAAAGGACATCAGGGAAATGCTAATGCAAACACTATTTCAATTGTAATTCCACAAATAAAATCCAACAAAATTCATCTTATCCTCATTTTTCACTGTGGCTCTAACATGTGTGATGACTTTTATTTTTGCCAATGCTTTTAAAACTGTTGGTTGTGTATTGCACTCATAAAGCAATAAAATACATTTTAATGTCAACCACCCATCTGGAGGCCCCTTATTACTTTTGCTGTTTTCTCCAGAAAAATTTTGCTTTGAAGCCTGAAAGCTTTCTGGCTTCTTCCCAGCTCAATTTCCATGCCCTTTTATTTGACCCTCTGATTTTCTGCAGTGCTTCCCCTCTTCCATGCCTGATTTTAAAGGACAAAGTGTGACTTGGAGCAGCTCAGAAATCAGTCATGTGGCTCAGTTGGAGGAAATAGTAGAATTTTAAGGATTCCTGGTCTTGCTTTCCATTCGCAAACTGTCTGTCATAGACTGAATCAGCAAGACTTGACAACTCTTCATAATATTTTTTTTCTCTAACAGAATTCTGTTCCAAAGAAGCCTTCAGAACACTGAATGAGATACAAAGCTTGCCTAGGCTGACAACTAGAAAGCTTCATGTTCAGACAACTCCTTTTTTAACTCTATCCTGTAATGTATAGTTTCCAAGCAGAGCATCATTTAACCACACCATGGGAGTAATGCTACCTTCAGGTGCAAGCTCTGATGTTAGTATGTCACAGACATGTCAGGTTCTCTCTATCCAAACATTTTAAAGTGAACACACCATACTTCTCAGCCTCATTCTTCCAACATTATTTGCCATTTCGTGCAATTACCCATGCCATTGAAAGATGCCCTCAAGCTTCTCAAGTTTAGTTTCTTGCTCTTGATCAGGAATGCAAATGAGATTGTCAGAACTAGATACAGCATTAGTTCAGAATTATCTGCCTTTGTTTGCTCTTATATCTTTTTTCCAGTTTTTGTTTAGTTAGTTACTTGTTCTTCGTACTTGTTCACTAATACAAAAACACAAATAAAAGTTTCTGTTCTGTCTCTTCAGATAGCTCTTTCATGTGACTTTTCTTTCTACTTGAGTTTCTAACATCTTACCCATACATGCAACCACATCCCTTTAAAAGAGTATTTTACATTTTCCACTTGCCTTTAAATGGTAAATTTATCTTCTGCAACATCATGCACCACTAAAAAAATTATCTTCACATGGTGGTTAAGTTTCTGTCTCATCAGCACAGCCTAGGCAGAGGCAAACTGAGTGATACCATGTCTCTCAGAACACCCACTCCCCACAGATACAGAGAAAACCCACCTCAGAGTAGCTGAGTTGCCTGGGAACAGGGCACATAAAGCCAATTTACCCAAACAAATATTGCAGCACACCTGACAGGAAAGTCATTAAAATCTCACACTAGAGGGATGAGACAGTGCAAATATCAAGATGGGTGACTGTTGTACTTTTAAGACAAAGAGAGGGAAATTACCTTTCCATAATGAAACTATGGAAAAAGAAAGAAATCTTAGTAATAAGAAAGCTGAAAGCACACTGTACATAAGCATCTACCATTTTACTGAGTAAGATATCCTAATTAGATTTCTCACTAGAGAACAGCAGTAAACCTTTTATGTTGGAGCACCTGGCTTAATTTATTGTTGACATTTTCAACTCTAATGCGTTTTTACATATAAGCACAGATGGTGCTCAGTGCTGTTTGATAATCCTTCTCCCCATGGCCCTGACTAAGAACCATTTATGCTCCATTCAACCCACACATCCAGAATAAAGAAAGTTCAGAAGGTTCACGTGTACCCTGGCATGCCAGAGAGGAGATAACTACCTGGAAGTTAATGGGAGCCATGAGGCAAAGGAGAAACCCATTTCTGGACTTACTTGATCAGTGTCCAACATCGATAATTGTCAGAAGGGCTCTTAAATCTGCTGAAGAGTACTATCTGAGTAACTGTTGGCTGCGGTTGTGGGATATCAGGGTGACAGGACATAGCTGTGCTGTTGAGAAAGGCACTGAACAGCGTAAGGTTAATGCGTCACTTGGACTGAAATGTGCCCGTCTGCCAGGCAGAGATGAAGTTTGCAGCAAGTCAAGGGCAGGAAGAACAAAAAAAAGCTCCAACGGCTCCTTAAAACCAGTACTCTATCCCAGTGAATTCACATCTGGTTCATGGATCTGTGTTCTTTCAAATACTGACTACAACCAGATACACAAACTTTCAATTTAAAATCTCTGTAGTCATAACTTACTGAGCTCAGGATACTGAATAAGGTTTGAGGTTGCAAGACAAACTTTTCCTCAGACTATTTTCATGCTACTAATTTTCCAAGAAGGACAGGCTAGCAGTTTGATAGTTCCTAACTGCTGATGATTCCCAGTGCTTATCAAATTCTGCCCACCACAAAGTACCGTGTGGGGTAAACTAAAGAGTCAGAGCACCAGCTAAGGTAGACTGATACCTGGGACTATGATGATTTTTGCCAGTGGCTTTATAACAAAAAAGCTTGACTGCTGTTTCCAGGTAGCTTGCTGGTTAACATCACTGGGATCAGCCCAGGAGAGTCTGCAAAAAGCAGTTCATTTGCATCTTAAAGATCTAAATAGTTTTAAGCTGAGCTGCCTCATCCAGAAAGGAATGCATCAGACATCCACTGTCCAATCTTTCCAAATATCAGTAGCTCTTCCACTGCTTTTCCTGGTCTACAACAGAGCGATCTCAGCCACAGGAGGCAGAATGAACATAGTTTCACCTCCTCCCAACTGCTGCTTCTTCCTGGGCTCTTTTACATGTGACAGTGCTGCTTTGCTTTGCACTGGTGACATTAAATGTTAGAAAAAATTACTTTCTTTCAAACTTAAACCAATGAAAATAGTTATATTATGGCATAACCTTGCATGGCACTTCAGTTCCCAAAGATCCTCAAGGACGTGGGAGCAAAACAACCAAGTACATAAATTGTGTTTCTTAAACCTGCCTTGTTTCTGTTGCTTTCTACAATACCTAATTTAATCACTTTACGCAGTTACTTCATATCATGGAATAGATGAGGTTTCTGAAGGCCCTCACAAATGCTTTTAAAAAAATTTCTGGTATTATTTGGCTCCAGCTCTGTTTCAGTTAGTGCTGCTGACTCACATAAGGCATTTTCTTGAGTACTTAGAAAGCACAGTTCTCAGTTTCAGAATCTGCCAAGGTTCTCAGCTGACAAAACCATATTCGAATGTGCCAGTGATGATGGTGCAAAGGTTGCACATGTGCTTTTTAACATCTTAGATTAATAAACCTTTTCTTAAATAAGAGTGCTTTTATCTTTTACACTGTTTTAATTGGGTCCAAGAGCCAAATGTAACACTACCCTGCTTTTAAAACTGTAATTTTGCTTTGCAATTCTGACAACAGATATAGGTGGTTACCCAGAAGCTGCAACCAGTTTGGCAGTAGTAAAAATGTTTGCCCAAAGAAACCCATCAAAATCAGAAAGCTGTGATCTATTTAAACTATGAATAAACATTCCTTATTCACTGTTATCAAGACAAAACCAGAAGATACCTTCTGAGAAGAAAGCTCTAGATGTTCTAAAACTAAACACAAAAAAGCCCTGAAAGTCAAAAAACCCCAAACAAACCAAAAAACCCATGTGGGAATGGAAACTTGACTTCTCCAATCAAGCATTATAATTTCACTAGCATATCTGCATATAAGTGGACACAAATAGGCAACTGTAGAAACTCCTGTTAAAACTTGTGGGTGAATCTTCTCTGCTACGGACCAATGATTTCAAAAAAACTACTGCAGTTCCATACTGAATGAAGATGAACACAATTATTTTCAAACTACTTCAATTTCTTTTCTATGGCTAACTATCTTCTGCTTCCTTTTCCTTGAATTCTAAGGAATTTCCTTTGCCTCTGAATTCTAAGTTGGAAGGCTTTCAGAGATCTCCAAAGACAACATATTTAAAATATTCTGATTCTTAATGTTTTTTTTCTTTCCAATTTACTGGCCAGAAACTAACTAGCTTGACTATTCAACAGCTTTTCTTTTGAAAGCAAATGTCTTCATGGATACATCCATCCATCAAGGCTGGATAGGAAGAGGTATTAGTCACCTGTGGTTGCCAACTGTTTAAAGAATCCCTAAGAAACCTTGTTTAAATCCTTTGATCAATTCTGTTTACTTAATTGCAGTGCACAGACTCCTCAGGCTTTTTTAAGGTAAGACTGAAGGCATTCAAAGTTCACTACCTCTCACATTCCATCACTGGCAATGAACAAGGAGTGGTTACACACTGTGCAGTTTGGTGCCAACATTATCAGTGTTTAATGTTACCCAGCAACAGGAACGAGGTCAGGAAACTAGTTCAGACATATTACTTTCTAGTCTCTCTTCCTGATCTTTTGCCAATTAGCAAAGTATTCATGAACCTTTACTAAATGGCTGCTGCAATTCCAAACCCACTCCATTTCCAATCCTAACTCTCTGAGAAAAAAGTGAATTGGATCATGATATGCATTCCAGTTAATGAGATGTATTCAATGTATTTCCTTCGTGCAAGCTGCTCAAGTGGGTCACAATCAGGTAATTGCATTGCCACTTTACTGCAGCCAGTTTTCAGAGTACTGGCACTCTGGTTTGTAACTCCATTCTTGTACACACAGCTCAGGGTGGTGAATGCTCTGCTGTTCATTTCACACAATAGTTCTGTGTACTGACGATTGCCTACTAGTGGCTTTGTGTGACTGTAGTCCTCTTATTTGGTACTTTTGAACTCAAATCAAATTGAAAGAAAGATTTTCAGCAATATTAGCATTTACTTTTATGGAACCATAGTACTCTTGTGTGAAAGCTGCCTGTGGAAATCCTCTAACCTAAACACCAAATCAAAGCAATGCTAACTGCAAAGTTCAGCCTGGTTGCTCATGGCATTTTCCATTCAAATTAAGAACACCTGCAACATTTCCATCATCCACCTGGCCAGCCTGGTCTCAGTGCTTAACTCCTCACATTTTACTGATGCCCACTTAGCCAGGTAAACAGTTGCTCTGGGATTTGTTTTGGTTTTGTTTTTTTAAAACTCTTTTATAGTACTTACCCAGTACCTATATATGATAAATATATTTTGGCTTGTATCTTCTGATATACAAGGCTAACATATTGAACTATGGACAAGAAAGATATAAAGATCTTTTTCTCATTACACTCAGTATTCTCAGGTGTCCAGTAAAGGGCCTTTGCAGAAGAAATATAAATATGAATTCATTTTTACATCAAAAGGCCAAAGAGCTGTTGGTGTTGGAAAGCTCTGATATAAGAACCAAGATGATTCTTTTCTTTCAATTTTGTTTGCCTTTTCACAAAAAAGAAACTCTATAATGTAATGGTATAATGTCAAATAACTGTAAGGAATTAAATAAGCATTTACCTCTCTAACCAAACCTGGTAAAATTAGGAAAAAGCAAAGTATATTGTAAGGTTATGGCAAGCAATTGCCATCATCTTTCCTTTAATATTCACCTTAGTTATTCTTCCTCCTCAAAGTGCTCTTTACAGATCATCCTGGGATCTAGCTTTGCCTAACAATGGGATGATTACTCCAACAGCAAAGTTGAATATATTTCCTGATGCTTTCCCATTGCTACTACAAGAAACTGTAAGCAAGTTTGAGGGATTCATATGCTGATAAAACGACTTCAACAAGCCCAGAAGAATCCATCTTTCATGGATATTCTGACAAGTATAGAGAAATATTGTTGTTGTTTTTTTTCCTGCTTCCACAGGAGGCATTATGAGAAGGCTTTGGTGCCAGAAGAGAATCCTCTTCAAAGTGGAAAAGACTTCAGACTGATCAACTGTATAAAGAAGAGCAGTAGAAGTAGCCCATGGTCACCAGAAGCTATATCTTTAACTAACATTTTCTTCCAGCCCAGAAGTCCCAATAAGAAGCAGCACTGTGGCTTCCAGCAGCTTTCCTACTTTCTGCACATTCAGTGCTACTGCTCTCCTCAGTTACGTCCTCCTAGCTGGTCACCCACTCCACAAATCTCCAGCAAGTTTCCCACAGGAAACTTTCTCTTCAGTTTCAGAATCAGTATATAAAAAAAAATCTCATCCTGCACATAAAGATGGGGGGGTAGTTAAACAGCTTAGGAGTATTTCCTCTAGGCTCCACTTTAACTCGGTTTAACTCAAGAACCTCAGTAAAGAGGTTGTGCAGGTTGGTATACATAGCATTCCACCTCCTCTTCAAGACATTCCAAATCTAGAAAAAAATCTCAGATTAACTGTTCAATGAAGACAAACCTCAATGACCTTAGATTACTAATATGCTTTAATGGCAATTCTGTTCCCATAAAACTACATGCTTTTTAGTCTCAGGTGCCACGTTCTCATGATGCAGTCTAGGTTTTCCTGATAAATTCATAGATACCGTAAACATTTATTTCAACTAAGCACAAGTATGTTTATTCACAATACTCATTTGTGTTCAAGAGAGTTCATTTCTATTATTATCTGATAGAGAGAAATGAATAAAGAAAGTTTCTGACTAGATAAAAAAATCTCATAGTCAGCCTTTGGGAAACGTAATTGGAATCAGAGAAGACAATGCAGACACACTGAATAAGTATTTAGGACAGGTTTGAGGTTTGGGGATTTTTTTTTTATCATTTATTATTCATAAGGCTTTTTATCTTTTGACAAAATAAAGCCTCATATAAACACATACACATTTACTATTTAAACCATGTTTCTTTTCCTGAAAAATTGTTTTCCAGTAGTCAGCATACAAGAGCTCCTCGCTAAAATAGGAAAGAGCAGGGATAGCCTGATTCAGTCAAAGTTGCCCACAGAAAATCTACCCCAACCTTGTTCATAGTTTTGGAAAACTATGAGAGTTAGAGACTGAGAGAGAAATTACGGTGGGCCTGATATTGAAGGAAACAAATTTTTTTTTCCCATTCCATTATGAAAATCTATTCACCTAGATGGTTACTCTGAGAACAACCACCAAAAGTTTCTTTCAACAGGGAGGACACAGCTATGCAGGAATAACTACTACCAGTTTTTAATAAGGCCATACAACCAAGCCATTGCAGAATAGAGTTACACATGGGCTAGTTCACCTGCTGAGAGGAACATTTCAAAACTCTAACCCAATTATTACAAGAATATTACAGAGGAAGGTTGTTTCCATCTACTGTAATATGTATGTTATGATAAATTAGTATTTTCTTCATATTCATCAGAAGACTTATTCCTCCCAAATTAGAGGAATGGAATTCTAGTAACATTGCTTCCCATCAAGAAGCTGCATTTTTTTTCCTCTTGTTAACTCTCACTATGATACAAACATTAAAGATTCATTTCTTTTACTCTGCTTCTGTGAAACACAAATATATAAAAGCATCATAAATAATATTTCACAGAATAACTTATATTTACTGTAATTTCACTTTGAGAGAGGAAAGTATTAGCTGTGCAGTTTCAATTCTGAATCCAGAGAATACTAGCTGGTCACTGGTTTTGAGTCACAGCTTTATATTAAAAAGAATTAAAAATTTATGCTGGAACATATGTGTGGATTGATAAGCCCTGGAAGTCTAAGTGCTCTGTCTGCAACTCAACAAGTACAGTAAATGTATTTACTCAGGGTATTACTTAGTGCCTGTCGCTCAAAGGAGACATGTCAGATGGGTTCTTGCTCTCTTTACTGGCACTGGCCCATTGGAAAGAGGAGCCAGCTTTTACATCAGATATTGTGAAAGTAATTAGATACAAATATAGGCAGAGGTCTTGAAATTCCATTCAAAACAGCACTTGGAACAAGACTCTCAAAGAGCAATGGTAACATGAAAAACCAAGAATACATATTAAAAGAGAAAGCAGCAGAGACGCTGAAGGTCAGAAGCAGTCAGAGGGTACAAAGCAAGGGTTCACAGAGATGGTGCAAATGCCAAATGAACAAAAATCTTCAACGGGAGTATCTTTGTTGTTTTCAGTAAGACAGATAACATTGTTTCTTCTTGGAGACCTCAAAGCTTCCACAGCTCTGTTTTTTCGGTTTTCCTTTTCCTGTAGAAGCAATGCTATTGCCACAGGTTATTTCAGATTATAAGTCTTATAATAATGATTATTTTATCTCTGTATATTCCTCAACTGTGATACAATATGGAAATAAATCACCTGACATTTGTGGTACTACATTTGTTTTGTTAAATTTCAGGTTTTTTTCAGCTTAATCTTGGGGTGCCCTATGCAGGGACAGGAGTTGGACTTTATCCTGATACATTCCTTCCAATTCAGCTGATTCTATCATCTGGGAAGTACCACATGAGACACAGTAGCCTATTAAACCCATCTGCCAGTTTTATGGTAAGAAACAAAAAAGTTCATCTGCAGGTAATTTTTTCTCTCTCTCTCTTTTTTTTTTTTTTTTTTTTTTTTTTTTTTGAAAGAGAGAGGAGAAAGGCTCAAAATGTTGAAACCAGAAAGTGCCCATTTCTAAGGAAGAAAAGCCACTAAACATTAAAACTTAGGAACATCCAGAGGGGAAAAAAGAGTAAAAAACAAATCCACTGAAATCCTCATCCCAGTGCCAGTTTTGTATAAGGGGAATAGATACATGTCTGGTCAGTCATGAGGGTGAGGGCCAGCCAGTCTTCTCACTACCCAACTTGAATAGTCAAGATGCATGCACCCAAGCAGCAGTCACTGTGTTACAAATGTAACAAGAGAAAGAAATCCAGGCTAAAATCTGTAATGTAAGAGAGAAATGTCTCTCAGCTTCTTAAATTCTGCAATATCTTCAGTACATTAAAACCTAAAGGCTTCCTTGATAAAAGTGTGTAGACAAGACATGCTGTAACACCCAGCTCAAGTAGAAGTTGAGAAGGGAATGAGGGGAAGCACATTCTGCTCCCAGAAAGCTTACAGAGAATATGAAGACGAGAAAGCACAGAAATCCTGTATTTGGTTTTGCCATTTTTTTTAAGAGGAAGAGACAGGGAGATTTTTTTAGCCATCAAGATGATGTCTGACAGTCTGATTCACCTTTAGTTACTGCTGTTCAGACAGAAGGCACTCTTAAGAATCCTTCATTTTCTTAGCCTTCTCCCTACATTTACTTTCCCTTCCATCTTAGAAATGGGCACAGTAAATGCAGCAGCTGCCTGCAATCCATCTAATCTGAAACAGACATTTCACCCTTAAACACTCAGTGCATGTGTTTTGAAAAATAACCATGTAATATTCTACATTATTTAAAAGCTTTCATCATTCTTTGACGGCTACTGTAAACAGGAGCTGTAGGGGAGTTCATTTACATATATTCACTTTGAACTGCAAATCACGTATGGTAGAAAACAGAATGACACATACAATTTTACCTTTTTTTCAGCTAACTGTTGTTTACGAATGCTCTAAAATCTGTTTTAAAATTCAAGGGTATGTCAAGCTTCAGGAAGTAAAATATCAGACTTAGAATGAGTACTGCAGGCTCATAACATTTGATGGGCCTTGCAGAGGACAATTAAGTGGCATTCAGATTAGGCAAGGAGGATTGCTTCTGAGCAAAACACACAAATCCACAAGGAACCAGCACAGACAGGAGGAAAGCAAGGAATATCCCTGGCAACGGAAAACTCATTATTTCTTTCTAAACCACCCATATTAGCTTGATAACAAGACAGCAGTGGTTGAGCCAGCCATGCCAGTGAGGCCTTATCTGCACTGACAAAATGACCTCATTTCAAGACCTGCTGTATGAGAGCATTTTGTGAAGCATGATGTCACACGAGTCTAACACAAGGTGGTATTTGCAGTGTACCACAAACAGGAGTTTGCCAGGTACCAGGAGTTTGCCCTTGGGAACATTCAAGCACATAGATAGGACCCGGTAACAGATGCTCCAAGCACCATTCACAGACCCACAAAGAAAACATTTACAGAACTAAATAATATTTTCTCATAGCATATTTTGTACTAGTAATATAGTTCAAAGGTGAAAGTGATATTATTTTTGAGTTTTCCAGAACTCAGATCTTGTTAATGGCATTATTGCAGTAATAAAGCTAAGTCACTGCATTGAAAATGCAATCCAAAAATTACTAAGACTGATAAGATTTGCTGCTGGCAAAATCACTTTTTGACATTTAATTTGTTAATTTTGTTAAACACCACAAAGCAACTGAACATTAAATCAAAGGCTACTCCTCAGTTCTTAGATTAAACAACATTCTTTTACACACTTAGTAGAGATATATCATCCCTAAAAAGAGTTACTACATTACAGCTAAATAGTTTACTGGTGGTAGAAGGATAAGTGGGAAAGGAGGAGGGAAAAGAGAAAGTGACTTTCTTGTTCTTCCAGTGTAAACACATCACTGCTGCCAGTCGTTTACCCTGCAGTGAGCAGTGCAGCTCACATGAGCCGTGCTGTCAGCCCTGCCAAGGTTCCTTTATCTTCTCCAAAGTCACACGGCTCTTGACTGTAAACTCGGGTAACCCTCAGCTTCACCAAGGGAAAGTGGGACTCCTGGTGGAGTGGGCTGGAAGCTGTGGAAACATGTCCTCCAGCCATCACACCAAGAAAGGCATTGTGAAAACAGGGAAAACAGGTGAGGCACATCGTCAAGACTTGGCAGGCTTGTGCAGACCATCCTGCCTGTCATCTTACTTGAAGCACTGGCTGTCTGATCTGACACTGCCTCTCATTTACTTGTCTGCTGCTTGGAAAAGCAGTTAAAAAAAAAAACAAAAACAAAAACAACAACAACAAAAAACAAAAAAAACCCACACAAAAAACCCACCAAAAAACAGTAGTACAGAGCTATATGGTTTCACGGCTAAGCCTTGTTTAAATTCAAATATATCTCCCCCTTTATGAGAGACAGTATAAGCCTCAAGTCTCATTATGGACTGTGGCTTTAATGCATTAAGACAAAGAAAAAGGACAAGTGAGAAAAGCAGCCACAGCTGCACCATGCCCTGGAGACAGCAATACCAGCCAGGGACCAGCCTGACCCTTCACCTGAAAGAGGCACAAAGGTGGTGCTGTAAATATGTATATATATTTATTTTAGTTCTGAGACAGAAATCAAAGACAAAAATCTAAGTTCCAGGAAACAGAATCAAAAGTAAAATGTTCTACCTTGAACTTGTGGCCTATACTTCTTTGAGAAGCTCCTTATTTTGAAGGGCAACACCTAGAAATTTGCTTGCTCTTTCATCTATCTTCCTTTACCACGTTTATTCAGAAACAGAAATACTTTTTCCAACTTAACATTGCTCAAAATCTGGTTTGCACTTAGAATATTAAAGTGCCTTAGTTTAGATCAGAAGAAAATGAATTCAGTAGATATTATTGCCCAATACATCTGGGTTTTGTTTGGTTTGTACTAGCCCTCTCTCGTGTTGTAGTGATGCTCTCAACACTGGAGACCACGCTGCAGGCACACAAGTGTTTCAGAATAAATCTCAAGGAAAATTTGGATTAAAAAACACAACCCTAAAACTTCTCACATAAAAAGCTGTCAAACAAAACAGGAACTGTGCCACCACTTACACACAAATCCTGAGTTCTTATGTCATTCAATTCCCTTGAAAATCTCAACTAAACTCTTAATGATACTGCACAGGAGCAGGTGGTTTTCTGGGTTTGTTACACGATGGGCTGCATCATGTTTTGTGTGAATGTGCATGTACAGGAAAATACAGAACTGAAAATGAAAACACTCTAGCAGAATTGCATCAATACTGATTTGAACAAAAATTTTGGCAGCAACCACTTCAGTAGTGTCCTTGGATCAAAATTCTGCACAGATAATTAGTTTGTATACATCAATAATTACTGTGCCAGTTTTCAAGGGTTTTTTAGCCAAATGGAAAGTGTTTCAACAATACTGCTTGGACAAATTTAAAACTATTTGTGCAATAAATTACTTTCACTCTATTTTCCAACTGTTATTTTGCTAAATTTATTTTTTCAAATCTCGGTCTTTACTTTATGCACAGAAATATTGACTTAAAATGGAGGATTTAAGGATTTATTATTATTTATTGGCTGCATTTGCAACCCTGTTGCACTGTTCAAAAAAGAGAAGACCTGGTCTCTAACAACCTCAGCATATGAAGAGCACCTGGCTGGTGCCCCTCCTCTTCAACCATGGCTCCTTCAGGTGTTTTTTTTTACCTAAGTTGAATAACTTTCATGCAACAAAGCAATAATTTTTCAGATCTGCCACTTTACAGAAAGTTCTCGAGGTTCAAAAGAATCTGTTTTTCTAGGCATTTACTCTATGCAAATGTTTTTCCCTGTGTAACTTCCTTTTTCACCTGCTTTGACAAAAGGGACTGAAATGGTTATACAATAGCATGTGTTTAAACAAGTTATTTTCCTGATGGAAATAAAATCCTGAATGAACCTTTAGGTTATCCACAAGTCAAATCAGAGCAGAGATATCTGTTCTGCATTCACAGGCCCAGCCTTCAGTAATGGAAATCAGGATTCTGCTGCTATCAGTGTATTCAAATCAATGTGAACTTGCAGAGCTGAACAAAGAGGGGTTCATTTCTTCATTTCAATTAAATCACAACAATATTTTTAGTACCCTAAGGCAAACATGGTTTACCACTATAAACCCTGAAATGTTTACTAATCCACAAACTAGTGGGCAAGAACATCACTTTACACTATTCAGAGACCAGAACAGACTTAGACCCAAGCTTCACAGAGACAAGTATGTGCCTGAAGTGCCAGCAGAACCAACATGTATACATTTGTGTGTGTGTGTGCATACGTATCCCTAAATCATTCCTTACTTCCTGAATGGAGGATGAAAATATTCTAATGAAAGTCATGCTGTGGGACTGAAGTAATACATACTAACTGCCCCGTCATGGCTTTACCAAAAATTAAATAGAAATGTACCCTCACTCACCAGCACCAGCTACTGTATTCCCATTCCTAGCAACATTCCCACAGCTGGCCACATTCCCCCCTGGTAATGCCCAGGGCACTTTTGGGGCAACAATGTTTCAACATGGCAGCCCTTAATTTTAGAATATTCAATTTGCAACCTTAACTTCCCTTTAAATAATATTTTCTCTGTTACACAGTATATTACACAAGTAAAAATACACCCAGAAGAGTATACTACCTATATTTACTACATTCATTGACAACATTTCATTTTGCTACATTTCATTTCTAAGTTACTTACCTTTCAATTTTTTTAGCAGAAGAAGAAAGACAGAATTACAAAATGGTGTGCCAAGTATTTCAGGTAAGGTTCTTAAAAGTAGAATTTAGCACACAGGTTGCCTACCTGTCTACCTTCACCCCCCAGACTGGCAGTGCTCCTCTCTGGGCTGTGTGAAGGGTAATGGAGGTCTCTCAGGATAACCCCAACAACTTGCCTCAGACAAATCTTACAAGAAGGCTCAAAAGACAAATTATTCATTTCAGACATTTATAACTCTGTTTTCATGTTTCCTTTTCCTTTCCAAGACCCAGATTTTTGGGGGGTCAAAACAATGGTTGGTGTCAAATGAGAAAAAATGTAATGACAGAAAGAGCAAATTTAAATTTGTTTGATCTGAACAGGTACACAGTATTTTTCTACTTAGTTACCAGCCCTAATAAAAATGCAAAGTACCATACTTACAATGTGATTCTGTAATTGTAAATGACATCTGCTTCACAATTCATCTCAGTGATGTAGGAAAAATATGCCACCACTTGAGTAGAGTACCTGGACTCTGCTTCATTTTATCCCAGGTTTATGAATTTTGGCACACCAATGTCAAAAAATATGGGACACACTTTAGAATAATCACTCTTTAGAGAAATTTTTTTTGAAAATTCTTTTTAGAATATTTCACACGAAGGGATGGTTCCAGATGAGTACCCAGCAGTGATGAGTTCTATTTCACTTTCTCTTTATTATTTTTGCACCCTGAGGAGCTGCAAACACTGTCCAAAACATGCCCAGGTGTGTGTTAGCTTTTCAGCAAGTACACACAACTCAATACTCAAGCCTCTGAAGTTTTTGCCAGAATCTTTGGCTTCTTATTGTCAAGATGACTCCAAGAAATTAAACAAAAGCTTTAACTTCCCCTTCTCTTTACGTGGATAATACCCTGGAAGCTAAGTAAATAATTGAAAACAGCCATGTAAGGATTTTATTATTTGCAACCAGGAATTGTTTCCTTTGGCAAAATTCTGATTTTCTACATGAAATATTTTACAAGAATTTTATAAAGTATCTCTCCTAAATAATGCATATGGCATCTTACGTACATGTTCCACATTTACAAGGATTTGGATCATTTGTACTCCAGATCAAAATGATAAATGATTTAAAAAAAAAAACAAAAAAACTCAGAAAACCCCACAGATGGTTACATTGGCCAGTTGGCACACAGGGCTGTGAGGAGAACAGAAGCTACAGCAGACTGAGTTGTTTTAACTCTGCTAAAGCATCTGATAACCAAAAAACAGTCCAATATGTTTCACAGAGTTTCCATGCCTCGAGAGAGGATCCAAACAGGTGTTTCTCAGGGGACTGATTTATGTATTAAAATTTCAGACTGAGATTTTTTCATAACAAGTTCTAATTCTAACTTTAAAAATAGAAACATGCAAAACTCACTTCCTGATCTAATTTCTAGCAGAAATTACAGAGCCGTTAAATTCAATATTAAAGACTCTGACCCTAGAATTTCCCACTGCATAGCCAAAAAATTAGAGTGCTTATGCACAAACACTATTAACTATTTGACCAATGAAATCCAGTCACAGGGCTGACCTCAAAATAAGTTTTACATGATTTTTTATAAACTTCATTGGACACATCATCAAAATAAAGTTTGGGTGAGCATACTTTGTGTGTGGCATGGTTATATGGCAGCTTTTCCTGTTTTCTTTCTATTTGAAAGGTTTTAATTTTGAGGTAGGGCACAGACAGTAACAGCTATATCAGCTGATTCTAGGACCCCACCTGTTTTAGCAGATTTTGGTAGAAGTGTTTGCCTCCTGCAGTTCCCAAAACATCCTTGAAACATGAAGTGATCTGAGCACCATGACAGCTGTCTACATTCGTTGGTCTTTGTATAACAATTCTGATAAAAGTGATCTGCTCTATTCACATGAGCACACAAGACAGAGAAAGAAATTACTCCCCTTTTCTACTCTTTTTTTCATATTCTCTGCCAAGGATGTGGTGAGAAGGACTGGCACAACAGATTTTTAACAAAGGAGACAGGAATTAGTTAATTGCTAATAAATAACTCATTTACTTCTGCTTTTTTTAATGGTCAGAACATCGGTGGTTTAAAAGTTTCTCCCCTTCTCTTTGGCCTTAACTGTGCTACTGCAACAATACACAAGCTCAGAATTAAAGTAGAGCACCAAAAGCTTGCATTATTTCCAAGAGCAATTAAAAAAAATAACATTTCCCTCTTCAGTTACCACATGAAATAAAGCTATGTCAATCACAACCAACTGTAATTCACTTCTTGTGACGATGGTTCCCAAAGCTTCTAACACGAAGCTGTATTCCTGCTCACTAATAGGTTCACTATTGTTCTTGCTGCAAAGAAATTGTGGAGGGAAGGCTCTTCACCCACTGAACCCGATTACTTAAGCATCAGGCAAGCAATGGAAAAAAAAAATCTATTCAAGTTGAAATTGTATATGGCATTAAAATGTTGTTACAACTTTCAGAGATATGTGGTCCAACTGAACATGAAATCTCTGTAATGCAATTCATGTATGAACACAGGAAAACAAGCTGAATTGCATACATTGGGTAACATTCCAGAATTTCTTGGTGCAGGAAATAAAGTGTAAACAAGCTTTCACCTGTGTGTTTAGAATGGATTATAATGTTTATTAACTTTGTGAAGAGTAACATCTTAAAAGGGAGACCAAACTGGGATTTAAAGATAGAGCTGCAGAAGCTACATTAACACTGGAATAAATAACCAGTGCCCAGAAAGGGTAACTATAGAGCTGGTGGCAAGAGCAGATCTAAAACAGGAGTTGGCTGTCGGGTCTGAAAAGGCTTTTGTAGAGATTTTCTGCTTTGGACATTTCACTGTCTGGTCTTCTCAAGATTTAATTCTTTATTGTGTCTGATTACTTGATATCTTCTCAGCTTCCTTCAACACTTTTCAGCTATTCCCCCAGGTCTAGTCCTTTTTCCGAGCTCTCCCTGGATGTTGCTATTTTTCATTTTTATTACCTATTCTGAACTAGTTCTGCAACTATTTCACTTTTTTGCTTTGCCCATTGCACCCGCCATCTGCTCCACTCCAGTCTCCTTTCAGCTTCTGTCTCCACTTGTCAACTGTTCTCAGTTCCCTTGGCTGTTTTCGTTCTTCTATCAGCTCCCACAAGCTTTCTGAATTTCCCCTTACCTGTTCTGTTATCCTGTTTTACTCGCTGCTTTCCTCTTTATTACACCTACTTCTTCCTGCAGCATTTCAGTCTGCCACAGTAAGAGCATTCCCTTTGGATTTTGCACACATGATATTGTAATTAGACAACTATTTCTCTTTCCTGTCTCCAATCTTCTTTTTACCTCTCTCTACTGCTCAGTACTTTTCTCTTTTAACTATGTGCTGCATTTATTTTGAGACAAATAGATGAGATCAGAGAACAAATCATACAAGATGACTAAAAAAATAAAGTGAACTGAAAGAAGAAAAACAAAACAAAACAAAACAACCCCCAAACTGCCATAGTTTTGGAAAAAAAAAAAAAAATTTTGTTTTTTTTTTTATAGCATCAGTGAAAGAAAAGTCTGGAACAGATGGTAAAAGAAAAAAAGACAATGTTATACAAATTTTCCCCTTAGAACTGACTGAAAAATATCACTGTGATCTATGACAGATATTTAGCAAGAACTATTCTCAAAAAGAATTTTTTTAACTTCTGTAGTGAGCCTGCTGTATTTCCCTGAATCCATAGTGACCTTAACTCCATAAGTACTATACATCATTCTACAGCTGTCTGGTTTTTTTTTTTTAATAAATATTTTAATCAATTTATTTTTTCAAAATGGTCCTATTAGGTTTTCAAAAACACATTTTTAAATGTAAAATACCTCAGATTACTTTACATAAGTAAAGGATAAGAATTTGCATACAGGCAATGAAGTACTATACAGCTGCCTGTCCCATCACAAATGTTTGTTGGCTTGTACTGAGAGATCAGTTGTCATTGCTCGTTTTATTCAGCACAGACCCATCAGCTCCATGCAGGCTCCTCACAAGGGAACCTTTGCTTAACACTGTAATGGTTGCAGTGGGACATCAAACTAAATAAAACTCATGCCTTACATTAGACATCAGCACTCTGGCACCAGCTGTCTAACCCAGGAACACTCTCATGATTTGGGATTTGGTTTCAGCAGTACCAGGAAACCGAGTTCTGCTTCTTCCTGCCTGACCTAGGCATGAAGCAAGAAGCAACTCAGGAATCACATCACCCTGCTTAAGTGTTCTGACTGCATAAAGCCTACTTCACAGGCTTCACTAAATCTTTCTTCACAGGTCATGATATCCATTTTACTCTCCTTTAAAATTTGACAGCATGTTTGACAGCATGTCAGACACCATCAGCATGTTGCCCAAATCTGAGCAGTATTTATGCTTCATTAGCTCCAAATAGCACAGATTAATTACCTCCTGTTTCTTACATACAGAACTCTTGCTTGACGCATCCCAAAGTGAGATGGGGCCTTATGAAATGAGCAGCCTCAATCTCTTTACAAACTGGCATCCAGCCTGCAAGCTGATCCATTGTGGGCTGGAAAGCCCAGGGATGCCACAGTCTACTTGTGCTGAGCAGTTTTGCTTCCCTAACACATTTAAGGCACTGCCTCTATCTTTATGAAACCTTTTAAATAGGAACCATGTCTCCAGGTCCTTCAAAACAGATTTGAATTGCAATAATTTTACAAAAGCTCTCTCCTAAATCACCCCCTCCCTTGAAGTCTCCTTTCTACACACCATTCAGAAATCACTAAAAAGCATATTTGTTAGAACTCAATCCTGAACAAACCCATGACAAACCATTTCAAGATCCACTTGAAAAGTCCTGTCTGACATTAAAGTTTGCTTGTTTGAATAAATTTATCCCAGGTTTTAATCTGGGGTCTTTTTGCCTTTTGGAGATCTGGTTTTTCACACTAATGTCTATATTGGGGTTTTTAATTTACTAATTACAATATATTTACAGAAATCGTATAATTTCATAGTCTAGTAGTCCTAAATCAATTTTAATCTTTTCTATTTCTGATTTCATCCCTGAGTCAGGAAAACAGATCTTCAGCTTCAGGATTTATTTTTTTTTTTAAACCAGATTAAAATTCTTCCATGTCTAAACTAACTTACACCTAAACTAATAAATAAGTCCATGTGGATGGCCAAACATAGCAGCATATTTGTACAGTTGAAACAGAGCAAGGCTCTGACAGGGTTAACTTCTGTAACGAAACAGAGAAAGGCCCCACAAGACTGACTCCTGTCTTGAAGATAATGCAGAACTGGAGACACTGTTCTTAAGACGAAACATTGCCAAGGCTAACTAGGCACCAAAAGAATTAAAACACCTACACAAAAGGGACATAGAGATGTCACAATTAGCAGATAAGGTCAGAGTAATTGCTTAAGTCCGGTATAGTCTTACAACACCATAGTGGAGTCAGCAAGAATCAAGAAAGGTAAAAAGTTCAACCCTGAGGAAGACTTCTTTACTTCATCTGAAGACCCTCAAAGAGCCTGTTTCATCTCCCCAAAAGGACAACTCTGCCCAAACTCTGCCTGTTATGAATATTATAATTAAATGTTGCAATCTTATGAATATGTATGTAAAGATGTTGCAACCTCCCCTGAAGCTGTATAAATTACCTAACCCTTTTAGTAACACCTCGGAATTCCTTTTCCAGCATTAGCTGGGAATTCCCCAGTGCCAAAAATAAATACCTTTACTGTTTAAAGGCTCAAACTCTGTCTCTAAACAGTTTTCTTTGGCCTTTTGGGGCTTCACAGTTCCAAAAAGAATTCCATGTTCGACAAACAGCTTCATACACCAGTGAATGAACTCCAAGTAAAAGTCATTGTCCTAAATCAAATAATGTCATCAACAGATGTAGTCTGTTATGTAGCTTTTTCAGAAATTTAGACACAAACCAGTGAGCTTGGCCAGATGCAGACTGAAGCACAGACAATGCAAAAGAATGATCCAGCAAGAATTTGGATTAAAATTTAATAAATTCAGGAAAAAAATTATTTTCCTCTCACCATCATCAATTTTCTTTTAGTTTCCAAAATTTTTACTAAGAAAAATCCATTAATATTCCCATAGGGAGATACTCACTACAGTGTAAATGTCATCACAGGACATCTACACCATTAAGCACGCCTCCAGAAATGTTTGTCTTATCTTTGAGTTTGTGTAAATTTTGTGGCATGTATAGTCTTCTTAAAACTTTATAGTAGCCTCCACAAAGATGCATTTCACCACAAATATATTCTCATTTCACACAAAAAGCTAAACTCCAGGATGAGGTTTTATTGAGGAAAAATACATTTTTGTCAAATAGCAGCATTCAGAAAAGTGATTAATTGCCATGCTGCACACAAGTCGTACCTGGGAGTGTGATTAATTGAACCTTTAAAAGGACAAGCAAGCAGGTAAAATCAACTTACTTACAGATCTCACATCCTCTACTTTTGCATTAATTTTATGAAATTCATAACAAACTCGTTCAGCTTATAAACAGCAGTTCTGAAAAAGATTTCTAAAAACAGCTTACAACTTTGGGTACTCAACCTGAAGCACTTGCAGCAGCCTATTTCCAGATGCAAGCCTAAGAAATGGAAATTTCATCGTCTGATCTCATCTCAATATATTCCTTTATAAATCAGAAAAAAAATTGAGAAACCAGTTCAACTAAAGCATTTCATTTCAATTCATTAAGGAGTCCACAAACATGCACTTTTATTCTTTACCAGTCCCCCAGAGCTTCATAGTCCTTCACTACTAATAAGGAATGTTTTATATATGATAATCCAAAACTAGCTTCAGAGAAAATAAGCTGGATGTATCAATACAAATTGACTGTCAAAGGTAAAAGCCTAGCTGAAGTAACTAAACTCTAATTTGCTTTGAAACATTCAAAGATTATTTGGGGAGCAAAGACAATTTGTAGGATGTACACACAGTGTTAGAAGCAAACCCTTCACTTTTTATAATAAGTCTATGCCACTTTTGGGGTGTTTTTTCTCCATTAGGCAGAGTTGTCAGGTGTGGAGCACATTAGGAAAAGCTGGTATCAGACTACAAAGGTTCTAACTTTAGAAACCCTTTAGGTTTATTCTGCCATGGATTTCAAGTTTCATCATCATCACTTCCAGTGATCCAATACTATAACTAACAAAACACCAGTATTGCTTCCTCTTAAATTGTGACATGAATTACCAGTAGCAGCTACAAAGAGTGGCTGATGCACTTGTCATCAATACTATCAGAAATTGTTGCAGAGTTTTGGGAGCTATTACAACAAAGGAGGGAGCAAATCAGACAAGTTACTTGCCCTGCGTGTGCAGTCCTGTGCAAGTCTGGTGTTTGAAAGCCACCCTGCCTCTCTGCACAAAATACAGAGACAATTTAGCTATATACCACGTTAAATAAGAGAAGCAATCAAGACACAACACCAAGAGACAACTCCAAATGCAAGCTAACTCAATGCCATGTTAAGCCCTTTCACAAGATTTTCTGTCAATGTTGCTTCTACTTCTTCTTGCATGAGGTATTAGGAAGCTCAAACTAGCTAAAAGTCTAATAACTAACTAAATAGCTATAAAACCAACAGTAGTAACTATCATACTATCTGTTATGGAAATTACTATTCCTGACATTTGCATAAAAAATGTGAACAATAAAGGCAAATAAAAAAAAAATCAACTTCATCAGATTTGTTTGAAAATGTAGTATGTTTATTACTTCATCTTTTTAATAGTTATTGTATTACATGGAATATATTATTCAGATCAATATAAATATAATTACTCAGAGTATTTTTAAAAGTATAGTTCAGAATATCTTTTTTTAGCTTGGTGACAAGAAGCATTTTGCCTTTTCAGAATTCTTCATCATTTCCTTTTCAAGGACAATCTATATTCTTCACTTCTATTTGATAATATAATTCATGCCAAGTTCTTCGACTTTCTGAAACAATAACTCTACAGAAAAATAATGAAATTTCACTGATAGTTGTGATGTTTCTAATGTTCAGCTGTGGAAATGGCAAATTTGTTGCCGGGAAAAGAAAATACAACAAACTGGTAAAATATTATTGCATTTACTTCGGAGATTAGCACAGATTCAGTAATATAAAGGAAGCAGCAATGAAAGATTTAATTCATCAAATGAAGTAAAAATAGCTAAGACTTAAAAAAGAAGCACTAAAAAATTCCAAGTAGTTTTCACATACATAATTAATTACACTCAGATTTCTTTTTTAAATTTATATGGATACAGGGGGGCATTTTTAAAGGGCAGTTCTTTTTCAAAATCAGGAAGATTCTGACACCTTCTTGACAGCCCCAGAGCTATCTGATACTCCCAAAATTATGCTACTTTGTATTTTTTTCAAGATATATAACAAACCCAATTGAAGATCATGCAACTTACATCTTACTTTAACATCTAACTCTAATGGATACAACCACCTTTGATCCACAGGAGAGGCAACAGGGCTGGGCAGCTTTAATGCCTTTCTTTTTAGCATAAGGTTGGTATCAGGTATTTTATTAATAGTTACATCTAGAAGTGACAAATACATACAAACAAAATGTGTAAGCTTACATAAGGAACATGCAATGATGCCTTTTGATCTTGCTTTTCAAGAAGTATAACTTTAGTTCTGCTGTTCCTTAGCAAAATATCTGTCTTATTTTGTCCAAGATATTGCTCACGACATTCCATCTTCAAAAAAGGACAACCTATGGAATTATTCAATTAAAATCCTGAGACTATCTGCACCAGTAGCATTTCATTGCAATGACATCTTTTAAGACACTTTTTCATTCTGAGCCTTCATCTCTTACATGCATACAGTCGACAGCAATGGAAAACATCAAAACAGGATGAGAAGTACAAATGCAGCTTTTTAAGGCTGCAGCTGTCTACAGGAATGATGTGCACACATAAATAGCTTGTAAGAAGTTAAAAAGTCAATATAAAATATTTTCTCTAAAAAAAATACAGAAAATATAAAAATCACTTTGTATTGAAAGAGTTCTGGGAAAGTATTCCCAAGATTACTAACAATTTGTGGTCCCAGACCAAGTTCTACATCTCTTGAAAACGGGCTCACAAACTCTACCTACAAACTCACTGCTGTAAGGCACACAGGAACTGAAGGATGAAGTGCATGTTCTCTGCCACTTTCCTGGACTGCTTGCATCAGCTGGAGTGAGTGCAGCCTTCCAACTGTTCAGTGAACCCCTGCAACGGGAGAAGGCTCAAGACAAGAGGGAAGAACAACTAGCTTGGAAGATGAAGTGATACAGCTATCATCAAGGAATCTATCAAAAACACAAAAAACCCCACAAAAACCCCAAAAACAACACACACACAAAACCAAAACACACCCAACAAGTTCTTCTGTAATAATTGGTATTTTTGCTGGAAATCTTGAAAAAGCAGACAAGGCAAACTGCAATGAATTGATTTCTATGTTAACTTCTATTACTACTAGGGCAAGAGAGTCAGAATCATTAATAACAATGTTTTTAAGTGTGTCTGTGGATGTTATTCAAGTTGTGCATTTCTCTTCATAAAAGCTTAAATTTCCAAGGTGGTGTGAGCATGAGCATGTGACTTATATGTTGAATAATAAATAAATAAATAAATAAATAAAAATATTTTATTTTGGATATATGGTATTATATTTATACCATCCAATCAGTATTAATTATTGTAACAACTAATGCTGCTACTGCAATTTCGCACACACAATTTTTCCTCAATATGCATTAAAAAGTCACTGTCACCTCTGAGCAACAGTATATTGAGTCATAATCAGGATTTATAACAAATTTCACAATTTGGCAATCAAAAGACATTAGAATATTCTACACAATATTTAAGTGACTGCAAAATCAAAGCCTTTTATCATTCTTGGGAAAGCATTTCAGTTGTATTGGACAGGACACTGATGAGAGACTGCAGAACATGTGTGCTTAAAATAAGGCTTAAAAAAAGAGCATCTGTGACATTTTTCCTGTAAGATTCATAACAGGCTATGTCTCAACAAGAGCACTGAAACTTTACAAGAAGTGCTACCACTAAGTATGACTTTATAGCTCAAAACGTCCAAACTTTATTTGGAAATGCTCAATTACTATGATGGGATTGGTTCTTTAATATTTGATCTACTTGCTTGTCTGAAATGGTGTGAGACTGAGCAGGGGGATAGAAGAAAGCTTTTTTCTTTCTCCATAAAGCTGAGGGCAGCTAGAAGCCAACAACACTGACAGGCAGGGCAGCACAGTCATTTGCCTGTTGCACCTCTGTGCATCCCTGACAATTACAAGGATGCTACAACCACCACCTATGAGTGAGCCCTGTGCCATTACAGTATCCATCTCTAATTCAAATTCAGGGAAGCAGAGGAATGATCTCACTCCCACTGCCCAAGCCTATGAGTCATAATAGCACAAAAACAATCACGTTCAAAAGCTGATCCAGAAAATCAAGAGCAATGCACAGGGACAATGAAATTCAGTGTCACAAAGGCTCTGCCTCAGGCTTTCATTTTTTTTTCACTGGTATTGAGGAATACATTTTTAGCTCATCTTGTTTCACACAATAGCATATCAAAACAATAAATGATTCATTTAGTCTCACAGGTGAAACCCCCAAGTATAATTTTGATTTCCATGTCTCTCTCTCTCCTGTATAAAATGTTATTAATAGTATTTTGGTACTTCATCACAGTCTCATTTACTCAATGACTTGCTTGACACTTAAGGAACCCTTCTACTGCCTATATGTACCAATGCCATAGCAATTGTTATGATCAGTAGAATAATCCCATGGATGTCAGAAGTAAACTCCAAAGTGAACAAATCCAGACCAGAAAATGAAGCTGGTTACAGCAGATATTCCCCAGAAAGCAGCTTATCTTTATTTTTTCAATCAATATCCATCAACAGTTCCCAGATTATTGACACTTCCTCAAAACTTCACTTTTATATGAATCCTTTTAAATTTTCTTTTTGTCATCAGTGAAACTGGCCTACTTGCATCAAATTTAATTAACTGCAAAGTGTGTTTTTCAAGAATTTGGTTCCTTGTACACACCACACTATATTGCCCCACTGTGACATGAAGCACAGTTTGTGTCTTCACCAGCACATATCAGAATTATCAGGGGCTGCTTCCCAGTCTATTCAGTGTTTGGAAAGATGCCTCAAGAAAGTAAGCAGGGAGGCAAGCACCCCAATATTATTATTCAGTACCTGGCCTTGATGCCTTACGAGTACTCTGAATTTAAGGGCAATTTGATTGTTTCAGATTCCTTCACAGGAGACATGAGGAATATCTGTGGGTCAGGATCTTTTGCAAAAGTCTTCACGCAGACAAAACCAGACAAAGCAAAGTTCTCTGTAGCTACACTCACTGGAATAAACTCCAAACTTTAGGAAAGAAAAACAGCAGCACCTTCCATCTTGCTGTGCTGGTGGGCTCTGAATCAACAGCACTTGAGTCTGTTGGCTGAAGCAGGTTAAAGAAGCTGTCTCGTGATTTCATGTAGGCCTGGTAGTGCCCTCTGCTCAGGAAAACAGCACTTGGAAGATTCTAGTAACAAATTAATTTCAGTAGCTCACTACTACTCACTACCACAGAAGAGTCTCATTCTTTACAGAAGGAACTTTATTCACTCTTCACCAAGATAGCAAGATGAGGATTAATTTGTAGTCAAGTTTTTGGAAGTGGAAGAGAAATATTTACCAGTAATTTGCTCTTAAAGAGAAGCATCACTAGAACTACTCAGGAATTTTTTCACGGTGTTGGAACAAAGATCAGCCTGCAATCCCAGCCACTGTAGCTTTCACCATGACAAAAATCATTATACAAGAAATTTTGGGAGGTTTCCAAAGTCCTTTCATTCCTCAGCCTTCATAGGTACTTAATCCCTTCAAGAGATACATGCCTTTATAGCTGCAGGAGACATTTGAACCAAGAACTGCATTGTACCTTTAGGATACACAGTTAATTTAACCACAAAAAGTAGTGTGCAAACTGCAGAAAACTTTTCTATTTTTTAATTAAAAATAACCAAAACATTAGTGTATTCAAAAATATTCAGTAAATTACAAGGACAACCAGGAGGAATATATTTAAAAGTAGCAAGGTTTGGCATTAAAAATAATATATATGCCTCACACACCCTTACTGATGTACTGAGGACGTACAACACAGATTTTAATAAGTTTGGGCCTCCCCCTCTAAAAAAAGTCAGATGCCAGCACTGAGAATACTGTTAAACACATACAGCTTCTCTTCATTTAAAGACTGTGTTTTTGGTGGAAGCATCACACATGTAATGGAGCAGAAAAATTGGCTCTCAGCAATATGTTTTATTGAATCTTGTAGATTCAATCAGATGGTAAGCATCTTCTGAGTATTTTTAGGAAATGCACTTAAAAAGATAAGGATTTATTAGCATCTGAGGGACTTGAAAGCTTCTTCAAGTTTAATCCTGTATAAATGAAGTCATTAAGTTGCAATGTTGGAGGCTGGTATTAGACAAACAGTGAGAATTTAGTAAACAAATTAGAAACAAAGGAGGTAATTGCAACTAAGAAAAAGAAGGGCCTAAAAGAGGGAGAGAAGGAAGCAGAAAGTAAGAAGCTGTAGTCATTACAGGTGCCTCTCTAGACTGATTTTTTTTTGTATTAGGTTTTAATAAAGCCATTGTTTAGATTGACTACACATTTACGATATATGAGTGTAATAAACATAGGCATATGATGTGATATGAGCTCTGGTACTCCCTAACAATAACACTACTCATATTCAACAGACAATTCCTACCTGTGGAGGGCAGAACATCTCTCCATCTCCATTGCTCTGACTGAAGACAGCACTCCCCCTCACCAATCCTTCTGCTGCACTTCCCCTTCTCAGCTGGAAATTCACCAAAGTGCCTTGCAAAAGAAGGTGCTACATCACATGAAGTCAAATAAATATCTTGTCTCGGTCTTCTGGTTCAGCCAAGCTGATGTGCAACTTAGACTTCCAGACAAGCTCTTGATTTAATGCAAGTAATTCTGTGTTGCTTTATAAGCAATAGCTGTCAGTAGCACAGCTGTAGAAAATTAAATTCATCCCATCTCTTAGCAAGCAGTACACATGATTTATGTTGTAATACAGAGATTAAGTCCCATTCTTATTTAATCAGGATTTGTCTTGTAAAGTGATTGATAAACTTGTCAACTTACTGCTGTAGATTATACACTCAAAGGACTGGTTGGGTAACTTTAATGTAATGCAATTAATTATATCTTGAGGCATTGACATTGATTCAGCCTAAAGTCATGCTACAGACTTCTAGCAAAGGGTTCGCCGTTCTCTGCCCCGCCAGTAGGTAAAGGGAAGTCTGGTGGAAGACTGAAAACCTCCTGCTTCAGAGCACTTCAGAATACAATAGAGCCCCTCCTAAGTGAAATACCTAACTGACATCCCTAACAAGCCTCCACCTTACAGAAATTATTTATGAAATTTAAGTGGATGTTTTATTATTATTTTGAGCATTAATTTCAAAACTTTAAAAATGTCTTGTCAGATCAGTCCTAGACACTACCTATTAAAATTTAAGTTACACTTAATAAAATAACACTTCTGACATCGGTATGTAGCTCACACACTTAATTTTCCTGAATTTTTCTTTAATGCAAGTTTAACTTTTAAAGCTTTAAAGAAACAGTAACATCAAGCCAAAATTCAATTTGAAAATTGCGTACACAAAACCACACAGATCTATTTTTGAGGATCTCAACGTAGCTAAATACATTTTTTTAACAGCCTCTCACCCCAAAACTAATGACATTTCTTCAAAACAAAGTAGAAAACATCACTAGTCTGTCTGGCAACTGCTTATGCAAACTGTCCAGCCACAGTGATATCCAATGCAGTCCACTAATAACACACCACTGAAGCACACAATTCTGAGAAAATAATATTTACCGATTGATTGATAGATAAATTACATAATGAGCACTCGCTAGTTCCAGAATCTGAAAAATTAATTTTAAAGTATGGAACAAAGCTGCCAGTCTATCCCTCAGTTTAAGTCATAAAATATTTGCATCTTCAAGAGCAGCTAGTATTTATAGCAGTCTATGTGGATTTCCAATAACACTCAAGTAGAATGTAGTTAACGTTTACTGGAAGAAGAGTCATTGGTATTTCCTTCTCTCTCTTCTTGAGAAGGACAAGAAGTCACTGCATCACAACAAAGATGACTGAAACTAAATAAAATTTTGTGTCTAAGCATATGCGTTCACAAATATCCTGACACAAAAACTAACACAAAGTTAATATTCTCTTCATACACATGTACAATCTGGTACTAATGTCTTATCCCAGCCCATTCATTAATGAACAATTTATAGTTGCTTCCATCCGTTTGCAGATGGAAGTACAGAAAAAGTTTTCCACAAAGAGTTATCCTGAAGTACCACGGGATATCCACTGTTGTTCTGAAGGACTGAAAACAACTCAAGGAGAGGCAGAAAAATGTTTTAAGCTGTGTTCAAGATTCACATAGCTCAGGTGGCTCCCTCTGTACCTCAGCTGCTGTCACTCACTAACCGGGATTCACTGGATCCTCACATGTGGATCACACAAAACTCACAATATGACAAATTCCTTATGTTTAACTCCCAACATGACAACAATTTCACTTTTAGCACCAAAACACTGTGATTCACCAGTAACAAACCAATTCTTCTCTTCAATCAATGGCCAGCTACCACTTCACTACTTCCCTGCAAGAATAAACAGTCCTATTTCCTATGGAAAATAAAAACTATTTAGTTGTCCCATTCTACCTATAAAACCCTGCTTTGCCCTCTCTGCTCTCTGCAATTTTTCCCTCGTTCAGTCGAACTTTCAGGGTTTTTCTCCTCGTTAGTTAGAAGAGTTACATATGGGCTCATCTATTCTTTGCTAAGATGAGGCTATCTTTTACAACTGAGCTCCCTGGAGCCACCCACGAAATGGATTAGGTCTGTAATCTGCAGGAATTTCAGCATATCTTTCTTTTATTGCACAGTTTCCTAGCTACATATTGCAGTTAATGCTCCATGTAAATCTATTCCTTGAGATTTCATCTTGGCAGGCTTATAATAACACAGCCTTGTGCTTTATTCTGGAGAGAGTGAAGAAAACTGGCATTTTATGCTGGAAGACCAATTACAACTTTTTGTATTGGATTCTGTCAGCTTTTGTTGAGAAACAAAACACTTCTTCCAAAAAAGTTCTTCCAAATCTTGATCAGAGCAGCTACTGTACTGCCAGACTAAATTAAAAGTTACACTTCTGTTTACACTATTATAAAGTCCTGTTTCCATTTATTTGCCCTAAAGCACATTTGTTGCCTTCCTACACTTTTTTTATATAACTGTATGTCATTAGAAAGCACATTTTGATGACTTCATTGCTAAAACTACAAAAGTAAGTGCACAGACACAGAGTAAAGTAAATGACAAAAGTAAAACCCCTATCTGCAGATAAATTAGAGGGAATGAAAGAAATGAATAGGTAGATACCACTGCAACTGGTGAATTATTACAAACCTTGAATTTCCCATCCATGTGCCCTAAAAGCCATGAGCCCTGAGGTAAGCTGTTTGTGCTTGCAGAAATACGTGACAGAATATATAACCAATTCCACCTACAGCTCCCCTGGAGAGATCAAGAGTAAAGGTATTTCTTCACAGATGGCTCCTAAAATCTCTCCTCTCCACTTGTTTATTTAAAGACAAACTTTGACCAAGATATATAGGTATAGGTCATTACTCCAGCTCACCTTCGCTCTCATGCAGTTCTGTCCAGATGCATTTCCAATAACCATTCCCAATATCAAAGATTTTGCATTGTGGACAAGAAAATAGAAAAAAAAAAACAACTACCAAAAAAGAGCCCAGAAGCTTATATCATGATTCCATATGGAGTTCAGGAGGATACTGGTGCCAATAGCAGCACATGTAAACTCAAAGCACAACTGAAAAATGTTAATGAGGATCGAAGACTCAAAATGTAAATAATGAGTTTGTAAGAAATTGAGATCCTGGGATGGAGGACACTAAGAATCTTGAGGCAGTAAATGAAAGGTTTGACAGGTCTCATGCTAGAAAGCACTAGAAGTAAAAGGGATCTGCTCTCATGGAAAAAGAGAAAGCACTAAGCAGGTTAATTCTGCTGTTTGGAACACGATGTTGGGAACTAACGATGGCATGCCTGAGCCTCAGGAATAGGTGGGTAAGGCCCATGAACTCCCATGCAATCAGTAAGGAGAACACAAGCACACCACCTGCAAAATACTAGAAGGGTATCTGAGGCAGCAGGGATAAACAGATTTAGCACCCTCACTACCAAGCACTCCCTGACCCTATCCTTACTCACTATGGAAAAGCCTCTTCCATCATGTTTTTTCTCAGCTGCTAAAAAAAGGATGACAAGTTGGCAAAAATCCATAGCCCTTACAATCATGGAGTCTTAGACATAATAACATCTTGTGGGTTAGACTGCAATCCAGCTTCCTTATGCTATTTTAATGCAGTCAAAGCAGATGAACTAGTAAACACTGCTGTGATAATTCTGAAACAGAAGTTGCCACATCTCTTGTGAAGGTACTACTTCCACTGTCAATGCTCAGCAAATTAGCCCCATGAACATAACTGGGAATTTGGAAACTGTTAGGTGTGTAGCAATCTACAAAGACTGCAATGTGGGTTCCAGTCTAGGCAAACAAATATATGCTCACTCTCTTGTTCTTTTTAGTTAAGCTTCCAATACAGGACATTTTTCTTCAATTTGAACTGGATTTCCAGCATAATACAAGCCTTGGCAGTCTTATCAGCATACTTGCCCATTTGGGGCCTACACAAAATGTTTAAGTTCTTTACTAAGGTCCTTCAGGTACTGATTAATCACCTTATCTTCCATAGATCTTTCTTAAGTGAGCTGAATAGGAATGTAGGTCACTCATCACTTGGGCCAAGAAGGTGTTTTCATTTCTTTATTTCCACAAAACTGGGATCTACAAAGGCTGGCTGTGGACTTAGTTTCAAAAAGTGTTTCTCACATGCACTGGACTGCAAGACTAAAAGCATTAAGCACCAAAATTTGTGTTTAATTTGAGTGACATGTAACTGTAACTGAAAAATCATCTTTACTATCAGAATGCTTACCAGATTCTTTTTTGGCCATGACAGATGATACGATCTGTGCTTTTAACCGTGTTGCCACACAGATGGGAAAAATGTTTATAAAGACTCTACTTGAGGGAAGTGACTTAGCACTAAACCTACTGCTCAAGTGCAAACGCTGCTGTGGAAATATGTGAGAACCACAAAATGCAAGAAAGAGGAAAATGCTAGAAAAATACAGGAATCAAGAAGCAGGGCTAGCATTTCAGTCAGTTTCCACTGACATTGTTTTGCACCTGTAAAACTCAGTACATTATACCAGATTTATGGAGATTGCCAGCCCAGCCAGGTTATAGCCAGAAAAAAAATTACTCCCTGTTACATTCAGACTAAAGGCCAGGTAATAAAAAAGATCATCACTTTTCTCCCCTGTTAATTTCTGTTTAACTGCTTCCTGAAGTAATTTCTGAACATAAATTTAAAACTTCCATATATGGTGTCTTTTTACTGTCAATACAGAAAATGCACACCAAGAGAGACCATTTAAAAGAAACTCTTCTTAGGTGGATTCCTCATTAAAACGTAAGTGGGAGATTTTGGAGTTTTGTAAAAAAACATTTTTGATTCTTGCCACACCTGGTAAAAGCATAGCACAGAGGCCAGAACAGGGGCAGTTTTATTACTCTGTGTGTGAGTACATTGATAATCCTTATAAAGTCAGGAGTGAAAGAAGAATCTTAGGAAAACATATGGGACAAGCACAGGTTTTCACGTGAACTGGCAGTAGGGAAAGGATGGCTTATAGACTTAGGTAATGTGTTCAGGTAAGATATCTCCTTTTCATTGCATGATTGAAACTGTCTTCATCTGAGCTACTTTTGATTTACACTGAAGCGTAACAGGAGCATCTGGTGATTTAGCTGATGTTGCAATGTGTATGCTGCTTATTGCTAACAGGACATAAATATTAATCATCTCTCACTATCTCCACTCAAATGGTTTACCATGAAACAGCAGCTTACAAGATTTTGTATATATTTCCTTCCTCAGATACAACCTCTCCAACTTCTGCCTCTCTGGGCATTTCTAGCATTATGTAAAAAGAAAGAGGCACAAGACATTCTCTATAAAACCTAGAGCTCTGGCCATTTAAACAAAAATTTGCAGAAGTTCATCTGTGACAGAAAATTTTCAGAGTTCCAGGTAACAAAATGACAAGAAGATAGTACTGCAATACACACAGAGCTCTCCTTCCACTGGACAAGATAAGGTGTCTGCATGACCTGTCTGGTGTCAGGTAGGCAGGGCAACTCACTCAGAGCCAAGGAGGATTTCAGAGTGTGCCTTTCAACTCCTGTGTGCAATGCAATATGTAAGACAATACAGATGCACCCCAATCTGCATACACTTCAGGAGGAGAGATGAACTCTGCACTCTTCTGGGGGGGCATGGTTACTGTGGGAAGATCACACTTAATCTGAATCTATACACACTGAGATTTTGCCTCACCTGAGGAAGAAGCAACTCACACTTAGCAAAAGTTGTTTCTTAAGGTTTATGACAAATGGGGGGGGATCGAAGTTTTCACCAGGTTTCAATTTTCCTCTAACTCATTTTTCTCTAGACAAAGAACAGTTGTTTGTACAGTGAAATCTGGCAGACAGTTAACCTTTATTTCAGAGAGAAAAATTACTTTTGCCTCACAGTTTATCAAATCAGCAATTCAGCTCCATAGATCAGCACAGTGGGAAAATTCTCAGGACAGAAGACAATTTTTCTGAAAACAGATTGTCTGAAAATAAGAGATGCCTGCTTCTGTGAGGAAGAACACCAGTGTATTTCAGCATACAACAAAATGAAGAATGGGACAAGGGAAAGTAAAGGAGGTGGAACGTCTTGAACTGTCAAATTTCTTTTCCTATCATCATTAACATAGGGAAATGAGCCTGTCTATTGTGGAGTAAGTAACAAACCCTTTCTCCACACAGGTTTCTTCCATTACTTCACCTTCCATAACAAAAAAAAGCTGAACAGGGAAGTAAAATAGCATTGTTTTAATATATACTTACCAGGGGTGGATTCACAAAAGTGTATTTTAAGCACAAAAAGCTTGAAACAAACAATAGAAGTAAATTTTGGTTCGCTGAAAGGTGAGCAAATGCTTCAAAGCCTTGGAACTTGTGGGCACTAGAACACTAAGATTCAGATTTATCATTAGTTCCAATAGCCTACATGTCCTGCTGCAGTGACACTTAATACAAAGCAGATC
Organism: Florisuga fusca; assembly: GCA_038090715.1. Lineage (NCBI taxonomy): Eukaryota > Metazoa > Chordata > Aves > Apodiformes > Trochilidae > Florisuga > Florisuga fusca. The sequence continues at coordinate 5,571,677 of JAAWXA010000038.1, forward strand.
CCCAAGTTTAAAATTAGTTTGGGCAACCTAAGTGGCCTGCCTGTCCATCCACATGTGTCTTTTCAGAGTTCTCCTGAAAAGATCATGGCTGAAAAGCAAATACAGGCTTGCCAAGGCCTTTCCCAGAGAATATTTCTAAGGCTTAGAAATCACCAGCTCTCCTGACACACACTCAAATTACAATAAACAAAGCCACACAGGTACAATGATAATAATAAAAAAAAAAAACTAACCTACCCAAATGACAGCAATCTTTCCTCTAGATAAAGGATGGAATTTTACTTTTTCTTGTATGTCTCTGCTTTTCAGCACATAGCCTGCAAGTTTCTCAAGCTTTCAGAAACTACAGCCTGAGTTTTTAAATGCAGCTGCCACAACACAGCTGGCACCAGGCTTACCACTCAACCATCACCTCTCCATTTATCTATAAAAAACTTTATACACCTGCTTGCCTTCACATTCAAAAAAACCCATGAAGATGCACTTGATGAGGAGCATCCATGTTATGCTGCAAGAACTTTAGCCTTGCTTTGTATCACCTCTATGCTACGACTTGACAAAGCAAGAATCATCCTGTCTGAGTGTATCTTTAAATTTTTTTTCTAGGTGTAATAAGAAAATTATAATTTTAGTGCTACAATACTGTTCTAGTGGACTACTCACCATCAATATCTGAGCACTCTAGCACAGATTATCACTAAGGAAAACTGTATTTACATTTCACTGTATTGTTTCCTCTCCAGAAAGCCTATGAAAAAAAGATATCCCATTATTCTCCCAGGGTACAGAAACAGACAGTACATAATCATAGTGAACTGCCTTTTCCATCTTTTACAAAGTAAATTAGAATTCTCTGGTGTATTAAAGTTCATGGTCGAATTTATTTTCTTCCAACTCCTGATGTTGTAGAACTGTAATCTTAAATATTAAAAAAAATCATCCTAGAAAAAATTGTGCTTTGTTACTTCCAGATTTCCAGTGCAGTTAATTCTCTTGAATACTATCCTTAACACACCTTGAGGCTAAGTCAGATGATTCCCCTGAGTTCTCAAGACAAACACCATATGAGGAATGAGGATAAATAGCTGTGAGAATCTTAAATTATTGAAACGAAGTTCCATCTGAATAATTTCTTCCCAGATTCTGTTTTTCCTCTTCAGGGTTTTCTGGGGATGGAAGATACTATTCTCACCATGTAAAAAGAGGCAAATGCCTTCTCCTTAGCTCAACCCAGCACAAAGCAAGCAGCTGCCATGCCAAAACAAGGAGTGGAGCTGGACTCGTGATTTCTCCTCCTCCTTATGATTATGTCCTGGCAGGCCTGAGACAAGCAGTCACCAGCAGATCTCTCCTGGAAAGGAATTCTCAAAACTGCATTGGAAAATGGGGTTCCATGAAACACCAGAAGTCAACAGAATTTGGAAAAAAAAAAAAAAAGATTCAAGAATTTGAGACCTTTTTTTTTTTTTTCTTTTTTTGCAAATTCTACTGCAGAATTCAGGACACCTTACAGCTTGAAAGAAAACCTTTAATTTGTAAACAACACTCCTCTGAGGAAAACGAGACTGCAAGAAGCTGGTTAAGGATGTCATTACTACCCACACAGGTATAGAGCAAGGGTAACTAGTTATGGTAAGAAAAGCAAGTTACTCTCTTTTCCTGTAATTCTTCATACTATCAGTTTCCTCTGTACTGAAAGTGACAATGAGGTCTTGCCTAAAGTAACAGTACTGTAGATAAGCATGAGAAGAAAAGTGAAAGTGATTATAGGTCAGATGCTGAAGAAGATGAGAACAGGAACAAAGGAGCAATGACATGCTGTTGCCATGAACACCACAGATATTATTTTGCTCATTAATTGCTCATCACATCCCATTAAAGTAGCTGTTGGCAAATTATGCCAGTGCCCCTGCAAAAAGAAAGATAAAGAAAAACCATGATTCACTAAGTGTAACAATGAAAAGTGTTTTAGCAATTCAAGTAGTAATGCTCTGCATTAGGTTTGGCTGAGTCCTCAGTAGGAGGGCAACTGTCAGAATTCTGAGTAATTTCTCAAACCTGACTGTCACCAAGCAGAACAATATTATTCTTTCAGGTGAAAATCAAAAAGCACTTTGCAACTATCAGTGATTTAAGGCCTCAGAACACCTTTGGAAATAAAGTAGTATCAACTCTCTGATGATCAGGCATGTTTCCTGAGCCATAAGTCAAACAATTCTTGATGCTCATCACAAAAGAACTGTTTTCCAGATGACAAAAAAAGGATTGGTCTAACCTTATCTCTCTGCTTTCCAAGCAAACCTGTGCAATACATAAAGCCTGTGACCCAACTCTGGGGAAAGACAGATGCATGAGCACAGCACACAGCAGCCTAGGCGTGACTGGTAAGAGGGAGGATGTGGGGAATTAAGCAGAAAAAGTAAGTAACCAGTCTTCCAGAAGGCTGAGACAATAATTAAAGTCATGAAAGAAAGACAAATCTATGAAAGAGAGACAATAAAGCAACAGAAGAAGAAACTAATTCCAAGTTATAACTTAGAGTTGGTTTATTGCATAATTTTGTTTTGTTTAATGATTTCCAGTAAGGGTATCAAATATTTAAGAAAATCTTACTCATCTATTCTTGAATCTCATCCAGTAACAAAGTGATCCCCGAGTAATGTGATGCATATGCAATCCTGCTCTCCTTTAGGAATGATAAATCAATAAACTGATCCAGAAGGTCTCATCTATAATAAGTCTAAGCATTACTCATCTCCAAATTTCAAATAACATCCTGTCCTAAGGGTCTTTTAGAAAGTAGAGCAACACAGCAATTAATTATGTGGGACCACATTCACTGTTGTAACAGGGCAGGAATCCAAACCTCCTCGGATGACATGGACCATGCAAGTGTGGCTTATCACCACAGGAGAAGTCCATCACCAGGTGCACAAACATAAATTAAATGCCATAAGTACATAAGTTGAAGAAATACCCAAGCAGTTCCTAACATTCAAAAATAACAAATTGTTTCCTTTTATGTTTCCTCTTCACTTCCTTCTTCCTTTTTTTGTTCTTTGTAAGTTAAAAAAAAAAAAAGAACCTTCTGTCATATACAGTTTTTGTAACATTCAGTGTAAGACCTGGATCCACAAACATATCACACAGGAACAGTGGCAAGTGAATTGCCTGGGACAAGTGCAGTCTAGAAGCAGGTCTCTGAAGCCTGTGTATTACAAGAACATAACGTTTCCACTCTAGAGAAAAACTAAAGATATATTTTAAAATATTTTTTTTAAATATTGATTCAAAATGATAACACTAATGATACTGTTAAGATCCAACTAATTTTCTGAAGAGAAGCATGTCAAAATCTTAGCTAATTAGGTTGCTAAGGGTTACTTTTCAGAACTGCAAAACCTTCTATATATCCTGAGCTTCAACCATTATTTGTTTCAAATAATAAACCTTACAGCAAGTGAGTTGAAGTGTTGCTGCAAGAGGTGGATGTCTTTGTACAACACAGTACATGAGCCATACCAGCTCAGAGAGGCAGATGGCCTTCTCTCAACCTGGAATTATATATAGCATCCATTTCTGACATTGAGAAGTGAAAGTGAATCACCACTCAAAGATTTATAGCAGGAAAACACCTGCCTTCACACCTGTCTCTTTGCATTCCTTTGTGCAATTAAAATTTGAGCTTGTTTTACATGTGTATGTTGAATTTCATAGACTAGAAGCAAAGGCTTGTTAAATAGGGTAGGAAATAGAAAATAATTGAAATGGCTCCTTGGAACAGTTCTGAGACACCTTTTTCTTATCCAAGCCCAAACTTATTTTAAAACCTGAGGTTTTTTCCAATCTTGAGTTATGCTGTGATTCCTGTTGTTACTCCAAAAGCGGTAGAAAAATCTGGATGACCTTCACCTGCATTGCTGAAGACTAACCAGTACAAAAAATACATTCAGCAAATGCAGAACTGTGTTGTTTTTTTTTTAAAAAAAAAAAGGAAATTATGCTATTTTAGAATATTTTCTTCAGCACATCATGGCTCTATTTCTGCTGCAAGGAAGGCAAAAGTCAAGAAAAATGTGAATAAACTCTTAAAAATATTAAAGATCTTGAAGTCTACACTTAAAACACATTCAGCTATTTTAAAATAAGTGATTCGAAATTAGACTATTTTTCTTCATCACCCTGCAATTTCAGTCTATGATACAGCTCTTGCTGAAAGCACTCAGGAATTGGGGAGGGTAATTATAATAAGCAACTTCCCTTCTCCCAGAATGAAAAATGACTGGTAAATTTGCCACCTACTTCACATGCAACAAAAGGAGTTCACAGGCAGAGCTGCGTCACTGCTTTTATTTTCTAATTAATCTCACTGCTCACTTGACTTTGCCTTTTAATTACATCATTACCTCTCTAACTATAAAAACATTATCATATATATTTATACCAGGGGATATGTGGTAGCAGGTACAGATTCTTCTTTAAAATACAGTGATAGCAAAAGGAATATACCAAATTTTCTGTAAAGCACCAGATAGACACTAAAAAACAGTCTAGGAGGGACTGATTGACAAAGCAGCAGAAAATGGCAATAACACTGCATGCATTTATGAAATCATTCTCAACGTTTGTAATGAACTTCAAAGCTTCATATTTGGCTTATATAATTTGAAATAAGGGACAAGCTCTACCAGTTCTTGCCAGAGATGTCTTGAGTTATAAAATACAGTAGCTTCCAGAAGCGCTGAAGGAAAAATTTCTGAAAAAAAAACCACCTACCAAGTGCTGCAACTGGGCAAATAACATTCTTCACCTTAGTTTCTCTAACTGTAAACTAGAGGTAGCAGTTACTAATGTTTAGTAAATTGCTAGGTAAAGATTTCTACTAACCAGGGATCATTTCATGCAGTACAGAAACTATCTCCAGAGAAAAACAGAGCAGCTGCTAAATGAGGCACAGACACATAATGTAACACAATTTCATTCAGGAGCAAAATCAGGAAAAAAACAATTTCCAATTTTCTTCTTTTTGAAAAAAAATTAAGTAGACAAGGAGCTACAGGAGGTTTGATCAAGACATTGACCTTCATAGTTGCACTACTGAAGAATAATTTACTTTCAAAAGAGTTCTCTTTTAATCTTTTGTTTTTATATCAGACTTCCTCACACACTTTCAAGGAGTAAGATTTTCCCATACACTTAAACTGTGCTAAGACATAGTTTGTTGACAATTCTAAAAGAGAAATCCCACCAAATAAGTGACGCCTGGTACAATTTAGCAATTTCTGCTCTTGTGAATAAGTTCTGCTTAATTTTATAAAAGCTTACAGCAAAATACTACAAGATTATATGACTCCTTACACCTTATTAGTTTCAAATTCACTGGTAACATGAAGAGCATCATTAAATAATATTATCAAAGTTTCAAAATGAAATTGTATAAAATAACGCAGCCTGCAGTATTAATTTATTCACAATATATTGATAAAAATCTTTAAACTTCAGTCGAATGGCCTGCACTCTCTCTATACCCAGGCTCTTTTGAAGCACACCTTTACTGCAAATCTATTGACACCTGCTGACTGTGGGCAGTTAGCCAATACTTTGTTGTCACCATCGCAGCAGCTGCATTTTTGGACTGCATGGCAGAATGCATGTAACCAGGTCACTCTTGCAACTGGCGCTCACAGTGATCTGTTATATGGTGTAACAGCCCAAACGTTGCCTGGGGAGGGCCCCCATGTTCGAGCAGATTGGCAGGCTCAGTTTGCACTAGAGGTTTTACAGATTTCATGGGAGAAAGCCTACAACGCTTTCGTTTCTGTCCCCAGTGAGGGAGTAAAACAAAGCTATGCCAAAGTGGTTCAAAAAATCAGGGAGCCTTATGGGAAATTTATAGACAGATTGTTCACAGCTTTATAAAGTGCTCCAGACTTAGACAATACTATGAAAGACAAATTCCTGGCCATTCTCGCTTATGACAATGCCAATGAGAAAAGGCAGAAAGTGCTATCTCATCTACCAAAGGGTGCTTCAGTTTCTACAGTGTTGGAAGCTGTAGACAAAATGATGGGAGTGGAACAAGCTCAAGTCATAGTGGCCGCCATAGGTGCGTCTACAGCCGCGGTAGTAGGAGCAGCAGTGCAACCCTTGATGGGGGTACAATTGAAAAGGAAGAGATGTTTTAAGTGTGGAACGGAAGGCCATTTTAGAAAAGATTGCAAGGAGGCAGTTATTAAGGAAGCCACGGGGAAGTATTGTGTGAATTGTCAGAAGGATAATCACAATACTCAGGAATGTCGGTGCAAACAGGGAAACTCCCATGTGAGCATGCAACACCCACGCGTGCAGACAGCAAATCAGGGTACTCGGATCACCACTCCGCAGCCACCCGAGGGAGTGCCGGAGTGGATGTGGAAACAGGTGTAGACTTGTGTTTTGTTGATACCCAGGTAGAGGTGATTGATACTAATATGAAAGGGCCACTGGGTCAAGGCCTCAGCACATTGCTACTTGGGCGTTCTTCTCTTTCAAAACAGGGCATTTTTGTTGCCCCAGGAGTTATTGATTCGGATTATGCAGGGATAATAAGGGCTATGGTCTACAGTCCTTCACCTCCTGTTTTCATCCCTAAAGGGCAAAGAATTGCCCAACTGGTTCCATTTCAAGGTTGTGTGCCGCAAGCCACAGATATTGAAAGGGGAAAGGAGGCTTTGGATCAACAGGGTCCACATTGTTTAACCTGGCAGTAAATATCACTAAGGGACAACCAAGAGAATCGGTCATTATTAAAAATTGTCAGGGAGAGGAAAAACAGTTGTCTCTGTTGATAGATACAGGAGCAGACATCACCATTATAGCAAGACAAGATTGGCCATCTACGCGGCCTATTAAGCCAGCACAATTAGCAATAGGAGGGGTGGGCGGACTCTCCCTGCAAATGATAAGCCAGCAGCCTGTTCAAATGCAATTTTCTCATGGGCGATGTATGTCTGCAAGGTCATATATAATGCAAGTGCCTGTATCCTTACTAGGTCGAGATGTTTTGTCTCAACTAGGAACAGGTTTGGTATTGCCTTTTTAGGTGCGGCCACTGAAGAGAAGCCTGTGATACCCTTGACATAGAAAGCAGAAGAGCCCGTCTGGGTAGACCAGTGGCCACTTAAACAGGACAGGCTGGGTGAGATTCAGACACTTGTTCAAGAACAGCTTAATGCTGGTCACATTAGACCCTCTGCAAGTCCTTATAATACGCCAATTTTTACCATTCCAAAGAAATCAGGAAAGTGGCACATGATTTATGGGCAATTAACAACATTATGGAAGATATGGGGGCACTACAGCCAGGATTACCTGCCCCTACTATGATACCAGAAGAATGGGACATAGTAGTTATTGACTTGAAGGACTGCTTATTTACTATCTTTTTACATGACAAAGACTGCAATAAGTTTGCATTCGCAGTGCCTAGGATAAAAGGCGGGTCCCTGCGGAATGTTATGAGTGGGTTGTGTTACCTCAGGGAACGAAGAATTCGCCCAGTCTGTGTCAGCTGTATGTTGCTTGGGCCTTGCAACCTTTCAGAGTGCATCACTCAGATCTGTTGGTATATCACTATATGGATAATATATTAATAGCAGGATGGGATTTAAATGTAGATCACCTTTGATTATCAAATCAGCTAGAGAACAGGGGAATCAAGATAGCACCAGAGAAGATACAAAAAACTAGTCCATGGAAATACCTTGGCTGGGAGGTAGCCAAGCGAACGGTTAGGCCACAAAAAGTAGACCTTAAGGTGGAAATACAAACTCTACCAGATGCTCAAAAGATGCTGGGGGAACTGCAGTGGGTTGGGAACGTATGTGGCATAACCAATGATGACATTGCACCACTGATGCCTTTATTAGGGCAAGATGTTGATGCATCTACAGCCCACAAGCTCTCAGAGAACCAAAAAGCTGCAATTAGGCAAATAGCAACTAAAATAGCTAACGCAAGAGTGTCGCAGATTACTGAAGATTCGCCTCTTGTGGTTTTTATTGTTAACACGTCTTTGGAATCTGCTCACCTGAAGGCTGTTATTGCCCAAGAGGAACCTATCATCAAAATCATTGAATAGGCTTTTCCCACGTTTCACCCCAAGTCCACAATTTGTACTCAGACTGAAGCAGTGGCAAATTTAATTATCAAAGCACGAAAACGAGTTGTTGAAATTAGCGGAAATGATCTGTCTTGCATTTATTTGCCTGTACAGCTAAATTACCTCAATTGGTTAATGAGTTACTCATTGTTATTCCAAATTGCCTTGCAGGACTTTAAGGGGGATTTAAAAGTGCATTATCCCAAAGACAAATTGTTGCAATTCATAGTTCAGCACGATTGGGAGGGAAAGCCAATTATCTCTGAAACCCCGCTAAAGGGGACAACAGTTTTTACAGATGTGGGAAAGAAGTCCCGTACAGCAGCTATGACCTGGAAGAAGGAAGGTGGGAAAAACAACAGTTTCCTGGTCAACAGTTGGATTCACTCCAGAATTTGGAGCTAAAAGCTATCTGCGAAGCATTGATGAGATGGAGTCAAGTTCCTGTTAATATTGTGTCAGACTCATTTTATGCTGTAGGGGTGGTCGCAAGGCTTGAACGTGCCTTTATCAGACCTCTCAAGAACCAACGATTGCATTCTATATTGTACAGATGCACCAGGCCGTGTCACTACGCACCTCACCCTTTTTTAACGTTCATGCTTTGGTCAGATGCTCAGATGGCTCAGATGCTTTGGTCACCTACACTCAAGTCACTCCTGATCATTTTGCACAGGCACACCTGTCTCAAGAGTTTTTCCATCAGTCAGCAAAGATGTTAGCTAAGCAATTTTATCTCACCCTGGCAAAGGTGCGTGATATTGTGCGCACTTGTCCTGCCTGTCAGCGAATAGGTATCGGGCTAGGGTTTGGTGTTAACCCTAGGGGTACCCAGGCTTTGCAACTCTGGCAAATGGATGTTACCCATGTAGCAGAATTTGGGTGATTTAAGTATGTGCATGTTTGTATTGACACATTTTTTCAAGCGATTTGGGCAATGGCACAAACTGGTGAAACTGGACACCATGTGATTCGACACATGCATGCGGCTATCGCAGTGTTAGGTGTTCCCCAAGCGTTAAAAACAGACAATGGACCTGCCTATTGTTCTCACTCCTTTTGACAGTTCTCTTCCTGATGGGGCATTAAGCACACCACTGGCATTCCCTATTCCCCTACGGGACAGGCCATCATGGAATGTGCTCACGGCACGCTGAAGACGCTTTTGCAAAAACAAAAAGGGGGAGAGAACCTCAATGTCCACAACAGACTCGCAAAAGCTTTATATGTCCTCAACCACCTGCATTTAACGGGGGAGCGGGATCAACCCCTGACTGCAGTACATTGGGACTAACCAAGGGTTTGGGTACCAGTTCTGAAAAAAGGAAAGTGTTATATAAGGAACCAAGTATGGCAGAATGGAAAGACCCAGGTATGTTGTTATTAACGGGTCAAGGTTATGCTTCTGTCTCCACAGATTCTGGTATTTGCTGGTATCTGCTACGCTGTATCAAACCCTATCTGGATGCAGCAGACAAGCCTCACGAGGAGCTGAGCCCAAACAACGAGCCGGAATGACTGCGGCTGGACTCGGACTCATGTGCTTAAGCCTACTGATTAATTCAGTCTTATTGTCACCTGGAGTCCTGAATGCCAATCCCAGGCAGAATTTGTGGGTCACCTGGGTGAATCAAACAGGCACCCAGGAGTTTTGTGTTGCAATGGCTTCTGCCACTGATCCTTTTAGAACGTGTTTATAAGGGTTACCATATTTAGATGTGGATAGTTTTAGTAATTATAGTACAGGTTTGTATAACAAGGTTGATCAAGTAGCAGAGTGTACAGTAAAGTTAATACAAGGCTTGAATGTTGGTTTGTCATGGGATCCACAAGAGCTCAATTTATTGGGACCACAATCAGTGGGCAATAAGTCTCAAAGTCAGGCACAAGCATATTTTGTCTTTGCTAAAACTATGGCAAGGGGCTGGACATACTCGATGGGCCTGGCTGGAATTGGAAAGTGATTATTGGCTAAAAAGGCTAGCAGGCACTCAGTCTATTCCCTAGCCGGCAAGGAATGGACTGGGACCAATGTATCCCCAGCTTTGTCCTATAGTTTTACCAAACCAGGTAAATTTTGTGGAATGAACAACATTGGGAGCAGAATGAAAACTTTAAAAGTTTGCTGCCTCACATTGAAAACTGTTGCCCACCTGTGGTGACAATGTTGACCTCTTGAATGGATCTGCTAGATTTGTTTCAACAATTTTAGTCCCTGAAGCAGCTGCTGGAAACGCTTTAAAATAAGCTGCCAAAATTATCCTGTTGGTTAGAAAAATAAGATGTGGTTTTTTTGTTTTTTTTTTCCTTCGCAGGGCCTTTTCAAAGATCATCAATGGGGCATGGCTTGTTCAAAAACAAAAAGGGAGATAACTGTGGGGTTTTTCCACAAAAAAAAGACACGTACTGAACAAACCATGTCCAGGAATGTGTTAACAAGCTGACCTTGGCTCAGAGAATAACGGAGCTAGCTGTGTAGAAAACAAGATAACAGAGAGCTGGCAGGAGCAAATATTTTTAAGCCTGGAGCAAATATTTTTAAGCCTGGATGGCTCAACATAGGCGTGGACAATAAGTTAACCAATTAGCTTAGCTGTCAGGAGTGTGACCACGGCATAATGACCAATCACTGAATGTTCTATATTTAGTAACACACTTGAATGTATATAAGCACCATTATGGAGGTGAATAAACGAGTTTTGCTTCGATCACATTGACTGTATTGGCATTTACTTCAAGCCCTCTCATGGTAATAACCATCTTTATATAGTGTCCCCAAAAGATGAATTGTAGCACTTTGGAAAAGACACTTCTTTTCACACATGAAATGAGTAACCACATGTCATTGAGTTCATTCAAACTGTATATCACAAATACATGCAGAATTTGGTTTCAAACAATTTTGAAGACCTTCTACTATTTTTTTAGTATTACTGCAGTAGTCCAGGCTCCTAAAAAGCCTCCAATGACCATATACATAAGTAAAAGGTCATACAAAATGTTTCCTTAGACGTAGAACAACCCCTTCCTGTAAAACTGTCACTTCACGAGTTCTTTTAAAGGATGTGAGGTGCACTTTCAGATCAGTCCAGATACCTTCAATGCAATGGGGTTTTTTATTAACTCAAGTGGGGTTTTCTACATTTTTTTTAAACTATTACAGAAATATTTTGGAATCAAGTCCTTGATTTCTACTCATAACACTCAGCAACATGAAGATGTGAAGCAACAAAGGAAATACAGTATCAGCTATTCTGCCCAAGGATGCAGCTAGGATAGGCACTAATTCACTGTCCTTTCTCATTACTCAGTGACTTCAGCAATAAAACAAGTAGCCATTGCCAGCTGCTGAGAAGGACAGGATTTTTCTAATATAGATATTTCATAGAATCATAGAATCATAGAATTGGCTGGGTTAGAAGGGACCTCAGAGATCATCAAGTCCAACCCTTGATCCACTGGTTCCCAGCCCATGGCACTGAGTGCCACATCCAGTCTCTTTTTAAATATCTCCAGGGATGGAGAATCCACTACCTCCCTGGGCAGCCCATTCCAATGCCTTATAACTTTCCTTACGAAGTTTTGGTATTATCTTCAAAAACCCATGCCATTTTTGTCCAAGGGTAACCTCAGGGTTTGGCAATTTCTTTCAAAGGCCCTTCACAAGCAAAGACACTGTGGAAAAAACTCAGCAGGTTACACAGTTTGGCAGTTCTAGGTTAATGGTTGGACTTGATGATCTTAAAGGTCTTTTCCAACCTAACTGATTCGATGACTTATTTCTCATGTGTAATGCAAACACAAGGCTTAGTTAGGAAGAAAAAAAAAAAACAAAAAACAAAAACACACAAACCAACACTTACAGATAATATTGTTCACAGTCCCAAAAAAGCTATAACAAATATTGTAAACAAGATGCATATTTATAAAAATTTAAGCATGGAAACTACACGAAGTCCTTTCGGGTTATTCTTGTAAACTGCATAAATACTTTAAAAAAAAATTCTCTATCAAGAATCAAATCAGTGGATATATACAGTTAAATAATACAATCTTAAATATTTATACTTTCAGAAAACAGCATAAACTTTCAGAACTTTGGTCAGTTTAACTGCATGGTAGGATTGGATTTTCATTTATTTATTCACAAATTTTATATTACACAACTCTGAGCAATATGAAAAGGGAAATAGGGCTGTTTACAGAAGCAATTAGGTGGTAACTTTCCTTCATACATTTTTCTTCATTTTTGTATTTGCTTCTAAATAATGCTTCTTTAAAAGAAGACTCATCAGCAGAGGCAAGAAGTACAGCCAATAATATACTGTAACTTCAAGTCCCTTAAAGGCTCAGCTTCACATCCAGCAGCTGAAGACACTGGCTGTCACAATGTAACTGAAGCTGGTTAGTTTCCATCTGACAATCTGTCCCTCACAGGACTGGTACAGTGACAAGATTTTTACTCGTACACTCATGAACAGTGTATTTTAGAGAATATAAGGATGCAACAACAGCAAAGTATAATCAGAAATGTTCAAGGGAAATTTGGAGTCAGATTCCTGACTGATTGATGATCCATCATTTAAAAAAAGGGCATTGGGCTCTGAACAGGATCATTACTCAGGGCAGAAGTGGCCAATTATTCTTTCTCTATACAGAGAACTGAGTATAGTTTTGCAGCCTCTACTTTCAGATGCAGAACATCTTTTCAAAATGTCTACCACTTCTGACATGTTTTCAATTTGCATTATTTATCTTCTATTTCACTAAGTTCTAGCCAAATATCAAAACAGCACAAGCTCTCAGAGGCTGTCAGGTCAACAGTTCAATCTGCACTTTCACACTGAAACTCAGAGCTCTTCTGATTTCATCTACAGACTATATGGCAACTAGGAAAAGCAGATCTTTAAAGAAAATGAGTGCAAACCAATTTTTTTTCCATATAGACAAGAGTAAACTCCAGCCAGAAACCACAACTGTATGCATACAAGTGAGATATCTAAAGCAAAGGCACCAAGAGTAGAAGGTGACATGGTACTATTAAAAGGTATTTGTGACTCTGCAGGGCTCAGGGCACACTACACAGCTACAATATTTGAGCTTCATCCCTTTAAGAAGCCTGAGCCAAGAGAGCAGAATTTCTGACACTGCACATAGTACAACAGAGACTGGGGGGGAGGCAGGAGGGGCAGGGGAAGGATGGGGATGCTAAATTACAAGTCCCACTTATCCATGCATTACCTGATCTTGCTTTATTTTGAAGGGAAAAAAACCCAAAACAATTACAATCCTCAGAGGCAACAAGTCAAAGTGTATGCAAAAACCACTTCCTTTCCTTTCCATTACCATCAAGCACTAGAACAGCTGAGTACAAATGCTTGCAAATACTGTGGTTTCACCCAAGTGAATGCATGTTCTGCAGTGCTGCTAAGGAGTCCCGTACTAATGTATTACAATAGTTGGTGGTTATCTGATTTAATTTTCTTTGAGAGGATCAGGTAAAATCGTAATTTTTGTAATTTGTGGTTTTGTGCAGGGGAAGAGAAGTAAAAATGGAAATGAGTTGTCAGTCCAAAAATGCCTGCCTGTTTCTGGACAGTCTTAAATACACAAGGCATAAGGTTGGGATACAAATGCATCATACCTGATTCCAAATATCTAGTTCAATTCCTTAAAAGCTTTTCTTGGCAGATACAGGGTTGGGTTTTTTTTCCACTGGCTAAGTGAAAAGTAGCATGTCTGAAAACAAAACCAAAAGAATCATTAAAATAAAGACACATTCTGAAAACAAGTTCACCTTGCAACCCTTACAGCATGATGAATGAAGGGGCACTTTCAGAGTATGTTCTATGCCAGCCACATAAAACTATGTTTTCATCTAGGTTATTTCAAAGATTACACTCACACACATGCTCCTTCATAACATTTTCAAATGAGTTAACATGGCTGGGTAGGTGAGCCTACATCAGGAAACAAAGAGCTTCACATGATAAAAAGTGAAACAAACTGGTTTACTAGTGAAGTTTTCTAAATGTACATGTTTGCCCTCATACACTACTCCTCTCGTAGAATACTGTCTACTTGGGAAATAACACTTCTGTGAGAAAAATAAGGGATGAATACAAATGAGTACAAAATTCTGCTGCCTCTGCTGGTTTACAAACTTGGTTTTTCCATGACAGACAGAAAAAATTCACAGATAAATTTCTTTTTGAGTAAAACTGAAGAATCCCACATTTTTCTCAGACCATACAAATGCACCAAATTTTTATAAGAAATATCAAAAGACCTTATCCATTTGGTACTTCCTTCTCTGTCTACATAGTATATTTCCCCCCCTTGCCCCTCTCAAAGAAGCAAAAGCTAGTAAGGAAATTTTCCTTTGAGAACAAAGGAACACTGATCAAGAAAAGCTTGAATGCAAATCAACATAAATCAGTGTCACTCAGTATAGTTCTTTGGCTGGTTAGTTTATTTCTTAAAGATTTGTATAGCCCGATAACCAGAGAACAAACACTGGAGTTTATTACACAAGTACGTTAGAAGTCAGCTCAGTTTCTATTGACATCTCTGTTAATAGAAAGCCTGAGATCTCACAGACAGTCTTTAGCTGTTATAAAATAGTACAGGTCCAGTGAAGTCAACATAAGATACTTATTCAATATCTCCTGAGAATCTGGCTCTAAATTACAACAAAGAAGAGCCATTCATTCCTGAGTCTTCAGAGAGTGTTTCTGAAAGTTAAGAGCACTTGGAAGTAAGCACAGATGGAACCCCTTAGGAGGAACACCAAGATGGACATAGCTGTCCAGGCCTTTGTCTGCGTAGAGTGTTTGAGCCTGGTGTTAGCACCTGAGGACAGTGTGAGTGGGGTCTGTGTGCGATGCGAGCAGGTGAATGACTTGCTATGCATGGTGGCAGAGCTCAAGGAGGAGGTGGAGAGACTAAGAAGTATTAGGGACAGTGAAAGGGAAATTGACTGGTGGAATCACACCCTTTCGACCCCAAAAGAAGCCCAAAAGGAGACGGTGAAGCCCTGCCCCTCCTGCCATCAGGCAGTTGATGCAAACCAGGTGGATGGGGGGGGAATGGAAACAGGTCCCTCATCGGAGAGGTAAAAGAATCCCCTCCCAACCCCCACCATCCCCTCAGGTGCCCTTAGAGAACAGATGTGAGGCCCTGGACTCAGAGAATCAGGCAGAGGACAGACAAGAGGAAGATCTGTCTGAAAGGTCTCCTGTTCGCCCCCCGTCTGCCAGACGGGTTACAACTTCAGCTACAAAGAAAAGAAGAAGGGTAGTTGCAGTTGGTGACTCCCTTCTGAAGGGAACTGAGGGCCCTATATGTCAACCAGACCCATCCCACAGGGAGGTCTGCTGCCTTCCCGGCACCCAGGTGAGGGATATTTGTAGGAGACTCCCTCAGCCAATATGGCCCTCAGATTATTATCCACTGCTGGTAGTCCAGGCTGGCAGTGATGACATTAATGCAAGAAGTACAAGGGTGATTAAAAAGGACTTCAAGACCCTGGGTCAATTAGCTGATGGGACAGGAGCACAGGTGGTGTTCACCTCAGTTCCTGCAGTAGCAGAGATGAATGAGGAGAGGAGTAGGAAAACCTATCTCATCAATAGGTGGCTAAGGGATTGGTGCCACTGGCGCAACTTTGGGTTTTTTAACCATGGGCCAAATTTCAGCATACCTAGTCTCTTCAAACCAGATGGGCTTCATCTATTTAGCATCTATTTAGAATCTATTTAGCTATTTAGGGAAAAGGACTCTAGCCCATAAGTCGGCGGGGCTGATAAGGAGGGCTTTAAACCAGGTTTGAAGGGGGAAGGGGTTAAAACAAGGCTCTCCAGAAAGGAGCCCAAGGGAGGACAGACCAAGTTAAGAGACAAACCAGCAGCCCAGCTGAAGTGCATGTACACCAATGCACACAGCATGGGCAACAAACAAGAGGAGCTGGAAGCCATCGTGCAACAGGAAAGCTCTGATGTAGTTGCTACCACAGAAATGTGGTGGGATGACTCCCATGACTGGAGTGCTGCCATGGGTGGCTACAGGCTCTTCAGAAGGGACAGGCAGGGTAGAATAGGGGTAGCCCTATATGTTAGAGAGTCTCTTGATTCTGTAAAAGTTGAAGTCAGTAATAATAAGGTGGAATGCCTGTGGATCAGAATCAGGGGGAAGGCCAACAAAGCTGATATCCTGGTGGGAGTCTGTTACAGACCACCCAGTCAGGATGAGGGTGATGAATTATTCTACAAACAGTTGGCGGATGTTTTGAAATCATCGTCCCTCGTTCTCATGGGTGACTTTAACCTGCCGGACATCTGCTGGGAACTCCACACAGCAGAGAGGAGGCAGTCTAGGAAATTCCTAGAGTGTACAGGGGATAATTTCCTGCTCCAGCTTGTAAATGAGCCTACCAGGGACGGAGCCCTGCTTGACCTTCTTTTCACAAACAGAGAGGGGCTAGTGGGAGATGTAGTGGTCAGTGGATGTCTGGGACTCAGTGATCATGAAATAATAGAGTTTTCAGTACTCAGGGATACAAGGAGGGTCGTCCGTAAAACCTCTCTGTTGGACTTCCGGAGGGCAGATTTTGGACTATTCAAAAGACTAGTTCAGAGTATACCCTGGGGAAACAGCCCTTGAAAACAAAGGGTTCCAGGAGGGATGGACGAACTTCAAGGAGCAAGTTTTGAAAGCACAGGAGCAGGCTGTCCCAGTGTGCCGAAAGGCGAGCCGTCGGGGAAGACGACCGGTCTGGCTGAACAGGGAGACTTTGAAAGAGATTAGGGTTAAGAAGAGGGCCTACCGATTATGGAAAAAAGGGCTAACTACTCAGGAGGAATTTAGGAATATAGTTAGGTCATGTAGAAAGAAAATGAGAGAGACAAAGGCACAACTTGAACTGAACCTCACAACCTCTGTGAAGGATAACAAGAAGTCTTTCTACAGATACATCAATGGCAAAAGGAGGGGCAAGGAAAACATCCATTCTTTAATGGACATGGGCGGGAACATAGTTGTCAAAGATGAAGAAAAGGCTGAGGTATTTAACACCTTCTTTGCCTCAGTTTTCAACAGTAAGAGAGGTTACCCTGGGGACAGCTGGCTTCTGGAGCTTATAGAGGGTGAGAAGAATCTGAACAGCCCCCTGTAATCCTGAAGGACACAGTCAGTGACCTACTGAGCTGCTTGGATCCCCACAAGTCTATGGAACCAGATGGGATCCACCCAAGGGTGATGAGGGAGCTGGCAGAAGAGCTCGCCAAGCCTCTCTCTATCATCTACCAACAGTCCTGGCTCATTGGGGACATCCCAGATGACTGGAAGTTAGCAAGTGTCACACCAATCCACAAAAAGGGCTGGAAGGAGGACCCAGGAAACTACAGGCCTGTCATCCTGACCTCAGTGCCTGGCAGGGTTATGGAGCAGATCATCCTCAGTGTAATCACACAGCACCTACAGGATGGGCAAGGGATTAGACCCAGTCAGAATGGGTTTAGGAGGGGCAGGTCCTGTCTGACCAACCTGATCTCCTTTTATGATCAGGTGACCCACCTGGTGGATGAGGGGAAGGCTGTGGATGTGGGCTACCTGGACTTCAGCAAGGCCTTTGACACCGTCCCCCATAGCATTCTCCTGAAAAAGCTGTCAGCACACAGCTTGGACAGGAGCACCCTGTGCTGGGTTAGGAACTGGCTGGAGGGCCAGGCCCAGAGAGTGGTGCTGAACAGTGCTGCATCCATTTGGCGGCTGGTCACTAGTGGTGTCCCCCAGGGATCAGTGTTGGGCCCAGTTCTGTTTAAAATCTTTATTGATGATTTAGATGAGGGGATTGAGTCCATCATCAGCAAATTTGCAGGTGACACTAAGCTGGGGGGGAGTGTGGATCAGCTGCAAATTTGCTGATGATGGACTCTGCAGAGGGACCTGGACAGACTGGAGAGTTGGGCTGATTCCAATGGGATGAGGTTCAACAAGGCCAAGTGCTGGGTCCTGCGCTTTGGCCACAACCACCCCATTCTATGAGGAGCTTCAGGCTGGGCTCAGAGTGGCTGGAGAGCAGCCAGACAGAGAGGGANAGACAGAAAAAATTCACAGATAAATTTCTTTTTGAGTAAAACTGAAGAATCCCACATTTTTCTCAGACCATACAAATGCACCAAATTTTTATAAGAAATATCAAAAGACCTTATCCATTTGGCGGCCAGTCACTAATGGTGTCCCCCAGGGATCAGTGTTGGGCCCAGTTCTGTTTAAAATCTTTATTGATGATTTAGATGAGGGGATTGAGTCCATCATCAGCAAATTTGCAGGTGACACTAAGCTGGAGGGGAGTGTGGATCAGCTGGAAGGCAGGAGGGCTCTGCAGAGGGACCTGGACAGACTGGAGAGTTGGGCTGATTCCAATGGGATGAGGTTCAACAAGGCCAAGTGCCGGGTCCTGCACTTTGGCCACAACAACCCCATGGGGAGCTCCAGGCTGGGCACAGAGTGGCTGGAGAGCAGCCAGAGAGGGACCTGGGAGTCTGGATTGACAGGAAGCTGAACATGAGCCAGCAGTGTGCCCAGGTGGCCAAGAAGGCCAATGGCATCCTGGCCTGGATCAGGAACAGCGTCACCAGCAGGTCCAAGGAAGTGATTCTTCCCCTGTACTCAGCACTGGTGAGGCCACACCTTGAGTACTGTGTCCAGTTCTGGGCCCCTCAGTTCAGGAAGGAGATTGAGGTGCTGGAGCAGGTCCAAAGGAGGGCAACCAGGCTGGTGAAGGGACTCGAGCACAGATCCTATGAGGAGAGGCTGAGGGAGCTGTGGCTGTTCAGCCTGGAGAAGAGGAGGCTCAGGGGAGACCTCATCACTCTCTACAACTCCCTGAAAGGAGGCTGTAGCCAGGTGGGGGTTGGTCTCTTTTCCCAGGCAACTATCAACAAGACAAGAGGACACGGTCTCAAGTTGTACCAGGTTTAGGTTAGATATTAGAATTTCTTCACGAAGAGGATGATCAGGCATTGGAATGGGTTGCCCAGGGAAGTAGTGGATTCTGCATCCCTGGAAATATATTTAAAAAGAGACTGGATGTGGCACTCAGTGCCATGGTCTGGGAACCAGTGGATCAAGGGTTGGACTTGATGATCTATGAGGTCCCTTCCAACCCAGCCAATTCTATGATAAATATAAAAAAACCCCGACTTTTGAAACATTTTGACCATATAAGATTCAGACAAAACACTATTCTAATCCCAAACAGGGACATTCACTCATGTACAGTTGATTAATGCAATATGCAAGCAAAAAATTACAGCTTGGGAGGAACTAATTAAACTCAAAACATATTTGGGAAATTGTTTCTTATGAAAGCTACTTTGGGATCTATGACCAGACTCGAAAGGTCATGTTTTGCATTGCTAATGAGAGAGGTGGGATTACACAGACAGCAAGCAGGCCACCAGGTATTACAGCTCAGATCTTACTGCATACAGATGAATATTAATGAAATATCTGAAAGGAAACAAAAGATATAGAGAAACTTACAATAAATGACTAGGCAAAGAACACTACAGCAAATGTCCTAACCACTAAAAAGACCTCCCACCCTACTACCTATAACATGACTTACTAAAGTAAGTAAGGAGCAAGTACTCCTGTTCCTTCAGCCCCCAGGAAGAATTCAGTTAGTTTTTCAAAGATGCATGTTCTGCAGACATAATAAAATTTTATAATTTAACATTATTCCTCTCTTAACTGCATGAAATCTTGCATGAAATGCTGTGGGGCACCCACAACCTCCCTGAGCAGCCTGTTCCACTGTCTCACCACTCCTGCAGGAAAGAATTTCTTCTTAATGTTCCTATTGTTTGTCCATAACTTTAAAAAATAAAAAAATTAAAATAATGGAGTTACAGGCTTTCCCATAGTATTCCAGACAAACAGAATTAAGAAATAACAGCAGTTCTAAATTTGAAGAACTCTTAAATTTCTGCCTTTGTTATTGGGGGTTGTATTTGTTTTAAAGATGGTAGGGAACCACCAAGGTTCCCAAGCTCACCAGGGAATTTAGCCACATTTACTACACCTGAAGCTAAAGATGGTATGGAGGGAGAAGGCTTAAAGACAGGAAGCTATCATCCCTAAACCTTGAGCTCAACCCTGCTGCTTTACTAAGCAAAACAGAACAATTGATCTCAAATGACTGGCATCCAAAGCCCTCAGGAACCATTCAGCACTCAGTGAGCAGTACAGTTCATTTCTCTGATGCAGAAGAGCAACCTACAGCAGCAGCACCAGGTCTGGCTTATCTTCCAGACTTTCAGTCAAGCCTACTCAGCCTGCCTGTAAACAATTTACCAGCAACATGAGTAAGTGATGGTGGACAGGCAGAGCTTGACAGAGGCTACTGGAAAATGACTGATGAATCATACTCCCCAGATAAGGAGAGGTGACCAATACAAATAAATTCTTCTTTTGAGCAATTTATGTGCTGATGCTTTTCAGGCTACTGATTAGTTCAGTCTTACAGCACACCTGGTAGGGGTGACATCCTGCTGAAAGAACAACCTCTGCACAAGAGGCAAGGTTACTTACTGTGATTCCTGCACTGGCTCAGCAGTAAGAAATGTAAGTACAGCAAGTCCATTTCACACACAAAGAAAATGTAAGGCAATTCCAGCTCCTAGCTCCTCTGCATTTCCTAGTGCCCCTATACTGACTTCACAAAGCTTCTGTGGTCTGCAATATCTACCAGTTTTGACTCTTAGATTTCACAATAGGTCAGCCATTACATTACTCTACATAGTCTGACTGTAGAGTAGAACTTAAAACAGAAAGATTAAAGATAGTATTTTCAACAGGTGCTGCTGCTAGATTGACTACTTTCCCCTGCCTCTCAGTATCCTAATGAAGAAACACTTGGGCACAGCTGCTAATTCATCTTCACATTAATTTAAAGGCCGAGGAAAGTTATCACAGCCTGGTGTCAGCCATAAACTTATGTATTTGTTATTCTATCCCTAGGAATTCATATTATGTTTATTCTTAATGGCTGTTAAATCCGGGACTTCATTATTTAGCTGTATCACTGGAATTCTTTACATACCTTTGCAAAAATCATGTAGGGCCTCTTGGATTCAAGGAAAAAACTACATCAAATTGGTTCTATCTTATTTCACTTGAGCAGTTATATAAATAGGAGTGTCTGAATTGAGCACACTCTTAAACAAATCTAAGTAAAACAGAATCACATGCTGGGAAAGGGGGGCAATATAATTCTCGAGGTGTTTGTGCAAGACATATTCCAGCATATTCTCTTACAGCAGCTCCAGTTCAAGCTTCTCTCATAACCCTGTGGCTTAGGATTCACTTTTTCCTCTTTTATAGGGCTGGAAGAATGGAGCAGATGATAAATAACACAAGTAAAGGAACCTCACAACAGAAAAGCAGCAACTTCAAGGAAAAAAATCATTATTTTAGATTCTTGGGTCTGTACAAACATAGTTCATTCTAAACAAGCACATGCTAGATAGTGGAAACTGCTCTTTTATTTCTGCCAAACACTCAAACAAAATCTCACTGGAGGAAGTTTTAGCTAGTGCTCTCCACATACACACATTCTGCAAAGTACCCATCCCAATTTTTTGAACATATAAAATGTATTTTGCACAACAGCTGTTAAGTACTGCAGCCTCATTTGGTAGTGCTGTAACCATTTATCTGTTCTCTCACATGAAAGAGAGTTCAGTTTCAGAACATTAAGACAGTGAGAAAACAATGAAGGAACCACAGGGACTCATAGTTCCTTTGTCACAATAAGCTTGTTCAATGAGTACCTCCTTACTGCATTCTTTTCCAACTAAAATTGAAATTAAAATCAGGACAGAGCATGAACAAAACAACACACTAGTGTGGAAAAATAGGACTCACACAGGGTAAATAGAATAGCACCTGAATTTTTTAAATGTCTGAGAAGAAAAACTCAGCACTGTGCGCTCTGTATTAAGAAACATTTGTATGTGAGAGAAATGTGAACACATCTTGATCAGAACCAGCTTGCATCCTATTCCCTTCTAAGAGATATCTAGCTACCAATGAACTTGCTAGATTGTGCCCTGGATAGAAAGGAAGGCCTCAAAACCCTAGAAAAATTTTGTTCTATTGAATACATTCATAAAAATGATTCTTTTGCCTTCAGTGTGACAATTCATACTTACAAGCAACAGTTTACTTAAGTTATTTCACATTTAGGGTGGTAAATAAGTTAATAACTAGGCAGAAAAAAGACAGTCTATACACTCAAAGAACATATGTGGTTCTAGTTCTCCCCAGGTGACAATGGCATAAAAGTCTTGAACTTCAGAAAAAAAATTAACGTCTCCTTATGCCAAGTACTCTGGACAGATGTTTGTAGACATTAACCTTACATGAGAACTGTTGCTCTCCTCTTGCTATAGTCACCACTACAACTTAAGTTCTAGACTGGCAGTGACAGAAACAGCCCTGATCTAAGCTGAAAGAAGTGGATCCACCACTGCAAAGCTGCAGCTGCCACAGCCACACACCCTGCAGAACCTAGGCAATGTCAATGAACATGAAAACTTCTCAGCACTTGCCTATCTAGCCTGCTTACAGTTTATAGTTTTTGAGCAGCACCTAAACTCTTCATATAATATTTAACTAAGCACTCAAAGTATCAGTTTGCTTCTCTCTTCTCTCTCAGAATTAACTTTTCCTAGGTTTTGCCTCTACTGGGAAGACAAGCCAAGAAATTTTGCAGCAAGAGAAATCAATTTCAACTTCTCAGAACAGGATTTCATTTTCTACAATAGTACACTATTTCATTCCTTTTTCTTATCATAGATTTGTATGCTGCCTCTACAAAGCCAGAGTAAAAAATATATCCCTTTCATTTAGGTTGACTCTCAGTGTTTTGCACTCTCAGTGTATTAAGATATATTAAATGGTAATACATGAAAATGAGGAAGTTATGGAATTTTTGCTCATCTGTCCTTTAGATCCACCAAGATTTTAGTGCCCTTTCTGGCACTTGGTGGTGATGAATAGCTTAAAAAATTACACCAGAATTAAATGCAATCTTTTCATCTGTTCTTAGCGCTGGTCAAGAAGAGAGAGGAGTTACTGTTGCCCACTTAATATTTCATGTTACTGTAACAAATATATAAAAGGATTTAGCAAGCTCAATGTTTATGTTAAATACAGAACTGTTTTCTCAGCCTGGGAGGAAGTGAAATTAAAAGAAGACACGGAAATTCTACATACCACTGAGAGTAGTACAAACATGAATGCTGCTATCTCCTTTAGGATATATTTGTTGTTTGGTTTTGGCAAACTCACTCTATTAAGAGCATCTGCATTGAAGTGTTTAAAAAGCTGG
This sequence comes from Florisuga fusca, assembly GCA_038090715.1. Lineage (NCBI taxonomy): Eukaryota > Metazoa > Chordata > Aves > Apodiformes > Trochilidae > Florisuga > Florisuga fusca. The sequence goes on from JAAWXA010000038.1 coordinate 5,595,217, forward strand.
ATGCAATTTTGATATTAGAAAGCCTGATTGAAGAGGACATAATAATACGTGCAGAGTTCTAATCCAGGGACTACATGATACAAAGGACAGATGGAATTTCTTTGACATGACAATTTTCTGTTATTGTTTTGGGATTACAACCAACCTGCAGCTAAACTAATTGTGCCACAATAGTTAAGGTTGTGTCAGCACTTTTCTTGTAAACCTCTTTTCCACTGGATTTATTACGAAAAAGTTTTCCAGAGGCTGAAAACTGGCATGAAAGACTGCATTTATCTTTAGAGACTTTGAAAAAGGAATTCAGCTTTTCTCAATGGAAGAAAAAAAAAAAAAAAAGGTTGATGGATTGGGATGTAAAACTTTCCACTGCTAATAGTGTCAGCATCATGCATACTCTCTGATTAAAAATACAGGGAAAAATACTTTGTTGATGTAGCTTCATTTCAATTTAGAAAACAAAAAATCACAGGTGAGCCACCATCCCTTGTTAGAGATCTAAAACTTTATGCGACATTTGTAATTATTTTCCCCTAGATGACCAAATATAGTGCCACTAGCATGTCCTGATTTCAACTTCAGGTTACATAAAAGACCAAAATAATCCACAAATTACCCAGCAAGTTTATTATAAAAACACCTCTTGTGGTATGCAGCTATTTCATACTAACTGTGGTTAGAAATAGACCCACCCTAAGTAGAAACTTTTAAAAAACTCTTATATGGCAACAACCAAAAAGTACAAAGTCAAGAGAAAGTTGCCAAAGTAGACTAGGAAGCACATAAGGCATTAACACGAATTCCAGCATCCCAGGGAATCTCGGATGCCCTGAAGTGGTGGAGTAGCTCCTGATGGTAAGCTCCCAACTGTAACCACGTTGGCAAAACTCAGTACACAACTAAAAGGCTGGAAGCCAAGAATCCCAAATATATATCAAGCACTAAAAAATTTAATCTGGTATAAGCCTGCTACCTCATCACACAATAGATAATACAAACTGATTTTAATATAAGGGTGAAAAATCCTCTGACAAACATTAGACAATGCACTGTACTGCAATATCCCAAGCTATCTGAAGTCTGTGTTTTGTATTTCACAAGGTTTACTGCACAGTGGACTTCAAGAAGTATTCAGGAAACCATCTTGTCTTTGGGTATTTGACATTATAGTGAAAAAGTTCCCATACAAGCCTCACACCAACATTGTATCTGAAATTAGATTCAAAACATCTTTGACTCAGACTCTCTAAATTTGTGGTATTTTATTCTTTAATATTGCCAGCACTGCCAACTCATAGTGGACTAAACAGCAAAGTTGGCATTGCTCTCATGCTCCTATCACCAAGAGGAAAAGTCTCAAGAAGGCACCTCTGGAAATTCACTTTCCTTAAGAAAAACACATAAATGATAGTTTTCTCATCATTGCTCCTCATAGACACTTGTGCAGACCTAGTATTTTCCACGCAGTTCAGAGGTGCAATAGACAGTATAGTTTGCCATTCTGAACTGAAACTCAGGAGGAAAGATTCTGGCACAAGCAGTCAAAATAGCTCTGGTTAGTTCTTCTGCAGCTGTATCACTTGTATGTGCCAAAAGGAGTAAATCTGGGGAAAAAAAAAATTAAAATCCTCTAGTTGAGTTAGTAATTCAGAAGATACAAGCAAACACAAGGTCTGAAATGTTCAGTTTTAATAGAATCCTTTAAAAGAGCAACCTGATTTCTCAATCACCAATTTCAGCACTGTGACCAATCTATCGAAACACAGACTGGAGGAGGTTACAACACTGAAAATTGTTTCAGCAAAGGCTTTCTCCTTCAGCAAAACTCCTTCCTAAAAGCTTTTCTTGTACAACCAGATAAATCATTGGCCTTTTCTTTCTAAGACTTCTCTCCCAATTTTCCTGCTGTAAACACGCAGTTGAGACAAAAGAAGAAATATTAGGGAGGAACAACCGAACAGCAATCACTGCTCAAGTACTTGTTCCGTGTGAAAAGGATTTAATGGAGTCAGACAGCACCTGTGCTCCTGAGTAAACAACGGGAGCCACGCCACACTGCATAGGTTAATTCTCTTTATGAACTGGAAAGATACTCAGATGAGGCAGACACAGTGCTATCAAGACAAACATGCATTATTTTTGCTTCAGGATGGCATGTCAGAATCTATAAACCCCTTCCATCCCAAAGGGCATCCAACGTGTCAGAGTCAGGACCTCCAGAGTCAGGACACGTGTTCAAGACTTTGTTCAAATGAAACATCTCACACTGTCTCTCCTCAGCCTTGTTTACCTTCCTGGTGAGCCTTCTTCCCACTCCATGCCCTTTGGTTGTACAGCATCTGCTACCTGTGCTGAATTAAGCTTAAGCCAGTGGGTCTGCTCAGTCAAGCTTGGCTCAGTTTCTCAGAAAGAGCTCTTTGTATTGTACTCTTGGGCATATATATAAGTGTGTGCCTGCACAAAAACACACTCTCCATAGCTTAAAAAAAAAAAAAAAATTAAAATCCTATTAATGTCAAGCACTGGTACAAAAGACAAATTTCTCCCTTTGTTGTCAAAAATTTTTTTCTGCATTTAACTGACACACATTACAGAATTAAGTTTGCATAAGAAAAACAAACACACTTTTATTGAAGAGAATATAATGACAAATTATTCTAATTTGTAATTTTCTTTTGACCTCTTGTAACTATAGTGATTCAGTCTCACATTAAATAAGCCTTTCTTCTGCAGCATATTCCCTTGCAACACAGAATAGTGTAGTCAGAAGGTTGCTCATAACTATAGATGAATTTTCAAATTGTCACAGTGCTGGCCCATCAATATCCAGAGGCTTCTGGTGGATGTTGGAATCTGAGTCCTTAGTCAGTGGGTCAAGATCAGGACCCACAAGGTAAATGGACCAGAACAGGAAACAACGCTCAGGCGAGCAACTGCCCAAACCACAGAGGTCTCCAAATGCCTTCCCAGTGCTCTTCTCACAGCAGCCTGACCCAAGGCAGAACAGCTGCACTACATCAAAGCTGGCTTTGAGTACAGGCAACCAAAACCTTAGGACAGTTGCACTTAGGGCCTGATGCCCATGCAGATGTATCATGGATTCCACCTTAAGATAGCAGTACAAAGTCATATCCACCAAAGTGTTTATTACTACATCTCTTCACCTAATTCCTAACTAGCTTAAGCTTCCTCATGCTGAAAAAAAATTTAGATGCTTTTACAGCATATTTAAGACTATCAGAGTGACTGATAAGAAGCAGAAAGCCACGAAGCCGCATGCATCAAGGCTCTGGAGGTCATAGGAGTCTGATTTGAAGCACACAATTGAAGATGTTACCCGAATTTTTAGACAGTTCTTTCTCATCTGACATGGTGCATCTAGGAGACAGAATGGGAAAAGTGTTTGCTTTATATATACACACACCCACCCACACACATAGATTGTATAGCACCCCTTTTTCTCTTGTTGCTATAGCTTGAAATACACAATATTAAAATGATTTTTGTATTTATTTAGCTAGGGGTGTAGCAAAACTTTCTGCTCCCACAGATCAGTTTGGTATCCTGAAACATTAGTCTGCCATGGTAAAGGCACAATTAATACAGATGGCACAGACAAGTACATTAATTCTGCAACCAGTGCTTCAGTTAGAAATCGAAACGCCATTCTTGAACTATAGTTGGTGCTTATTACTGAGTTACAACCTTAGTATCCAATGTACAAGGTTATTACTGCTAAAGGCTACTAAATCTGCTGTGGCTCAGTGAAGAGCTGAAATTGCAGTTACAGTTATTCCCTTCCCCTCTGCTTATGCTGCAAAACAGATAATTCATCTGATAGTTTAAGTGTGAGCAAGAGGATGTCGAGATGATATTTCACACAATTTCAAGAAGTGAGATACAGATGTTCTCCCCTTGCAGCTGAATTTGTCAGGAGTAATGATAGAGAGGGAACACTACATGGTACTCATCTTTTGGCTTTCTGCTCTGGAGAAAATACATCTTTCATTTTTTACATGCCAGCGTATCACACAACATTACTTTTCCCTGGAAGTATTGGTACTCTAGTAACTAAAAAGTCACTAACTCAGTGTTATTAAGTGCTCATTTAAAATAACATTTGTGATCTGCCAAACTACTTAGCAGCATGCAGTAAGAAGTTTCAAGCCATTAACAAGCTTGTGGTTATAGATAATAGGGAAGATGGGTTTAAATAAAAATCACTTTCAAGTAGGGGAATTATTAATCATCTCCCATTCATTTGTATTCTTAGCAAAAGTTGTCAACCTTTGTCCCAGCATTAATGGAGAGTTTCATGTTACTGTACCTGGTATTTTTAAAATTGATTAATTAGCAAGGCCATATTTTATAGGAAAGTGCAGAATGAAGTCACATTTTCTTTCAGTTCCCTAGGGAACTAATTACAAGGTCTGCTCAACATACATCACAACAATATCTCCAATATGGCAACAAACAATTCTTTAGATACTGTAAATAAACTTCCAAATGCTTAAAACAACTGTTTCAAGTATTTTTAAGTTTCATTAGAAACTGGTGCTAGTCTCTGCTGTCAAGCTCCAAATATTCCCTGCTCAGGAAATACAGCACATACTCAGCATCATGAAAATGTAAACCCTGTAATGGGAATTTATCACATTTACCTCTGAACCAGAACAAAGGAAAAAAACAAAAGGAAAGAGAGAGGACACAGTAGTAAAGATTACACAACCCATAAAAAGCCCCTGAACATAAACATTTAACAACCCAGTGGTGCTGGTTTTCCTCCCTTAGCTTCAATGAAGCCATCAATTCTTTCTTTTCTCCACCTCCCAGCACACTGCAACCTGGCAGTTTTACTGCATCAAATAAGATTAGAATATGGATTAGCACATCTTTTAGAAAACAAAAAAAATCCTCTCTCATCTCACAGGGCAAGGGAGAGGAGGGCCAATGGCTCTTAGTCATTTGTTTGTATGCCTTTAAAAAATGGAGTCTGACCATACTAGACAAAGACACAAAAATAAATTTTGCTTAGCAGCACTTAGAGTCTAAAATGATTAGACAGTATGTTAAAACAAAATCTTTTTTTTTTTTGCATGTGAGAAATGGACACACAGAAGTTACTATCAGTAGTCCAAGGCTTCTCCCTAAGTCTGTACAAGAACTAGAAACTCGCCTGTCACAAAACTGCAGTTTACTACTCAGAATATACACACGTAAAAGACACAAACACAGCCTGGGAAAGTTGAAGAGTGGCTACAAAGTAACTGAGTAGTTACACTAAAGAGAAGTTTACTTCTCTTTGGGCTCCTGGAGTTCTCAACTTGCTTAGGCTGTGCTCCAATTCACAGGATTTGCCCCCAAAGGCAACTTATAGGGGAAGGGGAAAAGAAAAAAAATTGATTGGCTCCAAAGCTCTTCTAAATTGGATGATACAGTGCACATCAAGAAGCAGAATAGCTTCCATAGCAACACCTCTTTCTACTTGGTTATTTCTAGGGCATATGTCCCTGACTCTCTTCCCTGAAAACAGTGAAAGAGTTGCAGAGACTGAAGGCTGCTTGCAGACTTGTCGACAGCCACCTACATTATTTTAGAAGGGCATCTGCAGTATTGTCAGAGTGTACCTGGCGAGGGCAGGCAGCAGCAAACTGCTGCTCCACATTGATTATAATGCAGATTTATATTTCCCAGCATCTCCCAGACAGACAGACTACAGAACACCCTGGAGGATCCCAATATTATACATTGTACTTTCCAAAGCCAGAAAGATTAATTATGCAAGACAATGCTGGCTAGAACTACATACAAGATATTTCCATATTTAAGCAGAAGGCAAGTCTTTCCATATAGGAAAAGTCTTAAATATTTCTAAAATCTTCCCCTAGTGACATGCCTCTGAAGGTGGATCAAATACTTTCAAGTTTTAATTTACCTCACATTAACAACATAACAAAATAAACAGTATACTAAGCCCAGCATACACACCAACTCACAAAAAGTTGTGCCATTATAATTCTTCAGTTGAAATTACTACCCTTAGTCTTTAAGTATTTGCCTGTATTAGGCCACAAGTTACATAGCATCCCTTGATTTTTACATAACTCCCTTGATTTTCATCACCTTGGAAACACCACTGCTTGCAGGAAAACAAATCCTAGGAAAATAAACATTAGTTTATTGGTTTTAACGTAGTAATTTTTAATTCTAAAACTCTATTATGTATTTAAGAAATTTTGTAATAACTGAGGAAAAAAAATCAGATTTTCTTTTAATTCTGTGGCTGAACAATAGCAATTGTGACCATGATTCTGAAGATTATGAACCCAGATAAACAAGGTCTGATGAAACATTGTTTCTCTCAACAACAAAAACACAGGATTTCTGAAAAAAAGACTGAGCATGTGAAATGTTATTTTATTATGCTCATTTTTAAAAAATATCTGAAATACACATATAGGACAAAAAAACAGTTACTAGTGTTCTAAATAGGAGCTCTGGGACATGTCCCAGAGCTAAATAGGAGCTCTGGGAGCTACTGAAATCAGAAAGAATTGACATGCTTAATTTCACAGGAAAAAAAAAAAAGTAGCTGCTCTTGTCTTGCCATTTACTATTTTGCTAAAATAGACTGAGAAGCTATAATATAAGTTTATTGGTTTGGTCTTTAGTAAATACTGAAGGAAGCACCTAGTGTACACATTAAGTTCATACTTAATAGCTGAAATGTTTTTGTCTTCCAGGTATTTTATAGTCCCCTACCATATTCACAGACCAATGAGTCACTGGAGAAGAAACTAAGTGTTCTGCATCTGAGACAACAAATATACTAACAAAGAAGAAAAAGAAAGAAAAAAAACTTAATCTGAAAAAGAAGAAAACTCAGTTCTTCATTACCTACTCTGTCCAACCCAGACAGCATGTTTTGATCTTCAGGGCATGCAGCAAACTATTTATGTCTGACAGCATTTGTAAAGAGCCATAATTTTATGGGATCTGAAGACCACAAAACTTCACAGGATGCTCTACCAATGTTCACTATTGCAGTTAGTCTAATTGTCTTGCTTATGGTCTTGGAAATAGCTTTCAGGGTTCAGCAAAAGGCAGAATACCTATAGAGAAAGAAAGTGGGGAATACCTGGTATGAGGATCCAAGGGAAGAGATGGGGAGCAAGATGCTTTGAAAATAGGTCAGAAAAAGCACCTTGTGAGCACATCTGAAAAGTCCTTAGCCAAGTGCAGGGTCCCTGCCTTACACGCTTTCACTACCAACAGTAGCAAATGAAACCAGCAACAAAATGCAAGTCTCATCTCATCCAGATTGCTGGACAACAAAAGAAAGCATTGTTTGCTAGTACTTTGTTACCTCCAGGAGCCAAAATGTTTTGAAACAATTCTGTCCTCACAGATGGGACACAAAAAAATATTTACTTAATCAAATCTTAATAGTTGGGGAACTCCTTTATAAGTATAGCAAAACAATAAACAAAGATATCTTAGGGGAAAGAAAAAAAGGTGTCACAGTTCTAGCCAGTAACTAGGTGACAGATGCTGTTATTCACTCACTACCCTCCCAGGGGAAGATGAAGTAGAAAATAAAGGAGAGATACTTAAACACTGGAAGAAAAAAAAAAAAATAGGGTAGGCTTAATGAAGTAGTAATAGTAACAGTGAATTATAAATACATGTTAAATGTACAAAGATAGAACCCATGTTCCTCAGCTGGTAATTACTTCCCAACCAGAAAAATTCCACACTGACCTCGGCAGCAGATGGGGGTGCCCAAGTCCAGGGTCCCAGGGACAGTCTGCAACAGCCTTAGAGCAACCAAGTCAGTTCTACTTGGGAAGGCAGAAGGTGACCTGTCTTGATGAACAACATTCTTCTCCAAAGAGGAAACAAAGAGCAGCAAGAGCAATAACTAACAAACAGACCCCCAACCAAAAAACCACCAGAGGACTTGCTTGGGAACCATTTTATACTGAGCACCATGGGAAGGAATACTGTAACTGGTCCATTTGGGCCACCTGGCCCACCCTCTCCTTCACACAGGCACAGCTGCTCCCAATTGGAACTGCCACATCAACAGGGTGTCCCAGGCAGTTTTTCATCCTGGTCCTCTCAAACAGGTCAAAAAGTTACAAAGGGTATGCATCAGTACAACTGTATGTCAGATCTATAAGATATATACACTATATAACAGTCCAAGGCATCCACTCAGTATTTTTTTTCCACGGGACTCAATCTGAATGGTGCACAAGTCCTGAGGTCACACAGTGAATGATAACAACAGGGAGAGACACTGAATAGATGCTCATTATGTATCCCTCAACCTCAGCACCAACAAAACTGAAGTAGAAACTGTCTCTGATCAGGTCATTTGAGTGTTTTATGATGCATATTAGCAGCATTGAACAAACTCAGCTTAGGCTGCTCCTTGCATCTGCACAAAGCAGCCCTTCATTTACTCTGAGAAATGTGCACTGTGCAGAGCTGTGAAAGTGGTTTCAAGCAGGGAAAAGATGTATCTGGCAAGGCCAACACAATGACTCAGAAGAAACCAAGTGCCTCTGCCCTCCTGTAAAGCCTGCACCTTCTGCCCAAGCCTGAACCCATAACTGGGATCACAAAGAACTGTTGCTGTTATCTACCCTGTTTCATAAATGCAGTCCAGCAATATTATACATCCAGCTCCAAGGTCACGGCAATCATCCAGACTAACTTAGAGAAGCTACTGCAGAGCTGAAATAAGTGGAATAATATTAAGACAGTCTATCTTTCTGCCATAATATATGTCCAGATTGTTTTCTAAGCTTAAAAGCAAGCCAAATTAGCTAGTGAAGAGAAAGGGATAGCAACTCATAGCAGACATGAAAGCCTAAATCCATATGTATAACACACTAATTGGTAACAGGAAGAGAGGTCTTCTTTATTTCTCCTTTACAAGAAATACATTTTGTTGTTCTCTGTGTGCAGACTTCGTGATCTGTGACCCAGCAGTGAGCCAGTTCAAAGCATGGAATCAGCAGAATGCCAGTCAGCTGGGGCTGGGTGTCTGCCCCTGGGGTTCTCTGCCCAGGCACACTGTGAGGTCAGAGGAGCACTGAAGCCAATGCAAGGAAAAGGGCAGGAGCTCATGGTGAGGCAGCAGACTCACCATCAGCTTAGCTCTAACATCACAAGGATTCCACAGGACCTGCCTTATATCAAAAAGTAGTAAGATAGCACCAGAGACCAGATCAGAATAACCTGCCTTTTTGGGAGGAAAACATGCAGATCTTCTGAATGCCCACCAAAGGCTTCAGTACTGAAATGTTGCTTTTCTCTCTAAAATGACACAGACTAAATTAATTCATAATCCAATATTAAGGCTCCACACCAGAAAATTCTCCAAATAGTTTCTATATGTCTCCCCTTAAACCTCACTCAAGCTCTAAAATAAACCTTTGTTGTGCACAAACAGAAGAGGACAAGGCTTAACTCCTAGCTAATAGTTTCATTGCTACCATGAAAGCCAGAATAGAGTATTTCCCTTTTATGCTTCCATTTTTTGGCAAAACTAACAGGAAAAAACACACAAAAAATAATAGAATAGCTGATTCCCTGGTGGACGATAAACTGCCATAAATCATGGTTACAATATGAAAGATAATTTAAATTTGGCCATATTGCTGGCAGATGAGTGTTCTGTTTTTACAACTATGAGTGCTCTAAACTGTACTGTGAATACACAAATTTTTATTCTGGATAAGAAAGGTAAATCTGATTCAAGTTATTTTCATGCTGTGCTAGTTAGCTTTCATTCACTAAAGAAGAAGAGATAACAGCATATACCTGCACTGATACACTCTATGAATTGCAAATAATTCATCTGATTTTTGCATGCGTTGTACAAAACAACATGAGCTAAAATGGAGCCTTATGTACAAGCCAATAGCAAGACCCCTACCTGTTGTAAAAAAATCACATAAGTGGACAGGGTCAGGGTAAGAGGGGAAAAAAAATTTAGATTACATCTGAAGTATTCTGTTTTTTAGCATCTCGATGTTCTATTAAATAATTTAGGATAATGCATAACTCTCAGGGATGATGGAGAAGTAATGTGATGAATATATTCTCCAGTGAATTGCTATAGAGAAATCAAGCCTGCTCACATTTGAGAATGTATTGAGGGCTCACCAGTATATTGGACATTGTCCCCAACAGAAGAGAAAAAATGTTTCAGCAACAAAAATAGTGTTTTCAAACAGAAAAATAATTTTAATAAAGTCATCTCTATGCAATCATTTACCAGTCAAAGCCAAAACAAAGTGAAAGTATAATAAGTATTCTAAAATGTACCATAAAACCTGTAAATGTTGTGAAAAGAATACTCCCACCTCTTTATTTCTATTGGAAGTTAGAATCAGAAAAGACATCTACAAAACTGTAGGCTTAAATCCTACAGTGCTGGTGCAAGCTCATACAGACAAATAGGAAACACTTTCAACTGCCAGACAATTGCAGTGACAATGATCACTCAGTAGAGTTCTTTGTAATCAACTGCAAAGGATTAAAAGCATCAGGAAACAAAAACAAAAAAAGAAGGAACACTGCCTCAAGTGCTAAAAAAACCACTTCAAACTGTACCATTGCATTTGTATTTCAATAACTTTTGCAACTTACTTTGATTTGGAGGCATCACACATAAGAACAGAGGCAAACAGAGACAAACGACAACATTTGGAGGACAGAAAACCAAAGAAAGACCAAGTTAAACCAATTCAACATTCAAGTCACTGTACAAAGTCAAAGCAGCAGCAAATGTCATCAATAGCCACAAAACTGTCAGATGAAAAAATTAAACTGCAAAAGGACAACATAAACAAAGTGTCAAAGAAATTTTGTATTACCAAACTGTAAAGACGAAAGCTTTTTTTTTCCTCCAGTTAACTACAACTGAGATAAAGGCAAACAACTGAAACAAGAAGGGAAAAAAAAAAAAAAAAAAGTGTTCAGAGACAAACTTATTCAAGTTGCTACAGACTTAGCTGGATACCAATACTGCTGGAACAAGGAGGGAGAGAAATTCCAAATTACAGGAAAATTAGATTTAGAAACATGAACACTGAAAGAAGCAGGATAAGAGGGCAGCGTAATGAAGACAGGCATTTTCATACTTTCTCCAAGACTAGGTTTTTTAATATTTTGAGAAAGAAAAACTTCAACATTACTTCATTTGGATCCTTCTAGAAATAATTGTTTCTCAGTGACCAACTTGAAATACTTAAAAGGGCCCTGATATGCATTAAGTCTTCAGTATCCTAAGTAAACACGAATTGTTTTACATTTTGTTGATATTCAGGCAATCTCTAATCTCCACAAGTGATGTTCATTTTTCCAGACCACAAATCCAATGTAAAATAATTCTACATTTATCACTAAGAAACAAGAAATACAACTTTGCAGTGCTTTTTTGAAGAATGGGTGAACTTAATTACCTTTATAATATCCTCATCTTATGTCTTTCCAAACATGCATGTAATCAGGGGCTAAGGTATCACAGCACAGTCTAAGATGCTAAACTGTCACTTGTCAATGTACATGGTGGATATTAGCAGCATTGCACCAGAAGATCAGCCGTGTAGCTACAAATCCCTGTCATGGGTGTTGTAACTGCTTATGGTTGTTTTATTTCCCCAAGTGTTCCAGCTGTAGTACAACAGGAAATGGAATATTTCTACAGGTTGTGAGAGCAGACAGAACCTTCTAGCATCTTAAAGAAAAATTCATACAATACTTAAAAATCTTCAGATAATCAATCAGTCTAAAACTTGCTTTACAATGGAAATATTTAGAGGGCAGGGGGAAAAAAACTTAAATGGGATCTCATATTTTGATCTCACATTGCAGGACATAGGATGTGAATTCGTGTCATTTTGAACATGCACAGAAAAAGAGCTCTTGAGACCAAGTGACAGAAGTTTAAAAAGTTATTCACAAAGAAGTCTTCAGCAATGATGTCAAAATAAAGGAAAAAATGTAGTTGCTTAACATGCTCTCTGACTTAATATCTCACTCCTGCAATGTTCTGCTTCGCTGCTGCTCAATGACGGAAAAGAAATAACAAAAAAACTCTAAGGTGCCCTTGTCCTAGTTTTTGAAATAACAGAGATGATAATTTAAAATGTTACGATTGTCATGCAGTCATCAGACGTGCAGCTGAAAAGAGAAGTGGGACCAATTCTGAAAATTACATCATGGGTAAAGAGGACAAAGAAGCAACTAGGAAAAAAATGTAGCCCTTTCTGCTAGAGCTAAAGGGTGAGGAAAGACATATCGTGTTGTTCAAATAATTTAATTTCCTATTTCTGTGAACAAGTAATTGCAGGTTTAATGTAAGTTGTGATTTAACTGATTGCAAATAATCAATTTTTTGTTTCCCCCCTCCTGATAAAAAAACATAATAGTTGGAAATCTGTAGAATCAAAATCACTGATCCTGGCTGGTGACACAGTTTGATAATAACCACCTTAGGAAAGCAGCCAAGGGATATGCTCACTACTCAGTGATACATAAAATCTCCCAATGAAGCAATGAGATAGGTTGAGACCTCAATATATAATGGTTTGGATTTTTGTTTGTTTTGCTACTGAGCAATAAAAAAAAATCCCCGTTACCCTCCATGAGGTGGTTATCATGCAGTCAGACAAGTCAGCTGCAAATGCCTGTACAAGTAGAGAGCATCAGCCTCTCCCTTCTCATGTAAAAATTATCGAGACCTTCCTCAGCTGGCCACACTCTCCTCTTGTTTATTTTCTCTTCACTTAAGTTGAATTTCAGATTATTTCTTTTAATTCTGGACCCTTAAAAATACACAGAGATTAATTGATTAATTTTATTATTAATTTTTGCTTTCAGCCTTGAAGCAGCTTATATCGACTTCCTATACTATCCTTTGGGCTGTTCTGCTGTATTTCTAGCTCATAAATGATGAAAATTCCTCTGCAATAAATACTACCTTTCCTATAACGTGTCTCTAGCTGTACCAAATTGTCAGCTACATTTGTTATGAGTGTGTCCTCAAAAAAATCAGGACCACAGGAATTCCTCTGTTTCCTTGCTCTGGTAGGCACCTTTGTTGTTCTCCATATGTCAAACCTCCACTTTTTTTTTTTTTTTTTTTTTTTTTTTTTTTTTTTTTTTGTCAGTGTGCTTCTCTGTTTCTGATGGCCCCATTAAGAGACTATAAGCACAAACTGCCATGCTCTACCAATGCATTGGTAACTGGCTGAAGGTATGCTTTCTTTGCCAAATGGAAAATCCCTCCCAGTCACCACAGGGAAAAATATCTTAGATTAGCCTCCTGTTGGGACTGCAAATCCTACTCTTCATAAGTTGTGCCAGAATTCAAGGATGAGAATTTGAAGTCTACCAAAAACATTACTGAGGACAGAGGTAGAAGCAGACAGCTGCCACCAGCTAGAAGGACAGAAGGATTTCAGAATATGGGCAGCCTCAGTATAGGGCATAAAGAAAAAGGAAATTACTAACTTACAGTGTGTGTTCTTTGCAGTCAGAAGGGAACCTACATGCAAGACACCTGGAAAGACTTCCATATAATTTTTTTTTCTTCTGAAAGCATCATTTCAAATGCATATAAAGACATTAATAATTCAAAGGAGAACGTGTTTGAATATGATTAGAGAAAAGGACTTCAGCATGAGGCCAACAGATAGAAAAGTGCAATTTGAATTTGGTCATGATAGTCCCTCAGACTCAAGCAAATGAGAGGAGAAGCACTGCTATGTAACAAGTACATGAAATTCTGCCTTAGCTGCTCAGCTCTGGCCTGGGTGCCCGCTCACAATGCTTCACAAGCCACTGTAAAGCACTACTGTGCTCAGCCTCTCTCCAATTATGCTCCAATCTAGCTGTCATTACAGCTCTCTACCTCTTCTCCTTTCCCCCTAATAGAACAGCCTATTGTAACCAGACCATTTTACCTGCTCCTCTTACAGTTGATTGCCCACTTAAATGGATTCTCTGCATACTGCAAGAATTAACCAGCTACACAAATTAAGACAAATTCTCCTGTGCTACCACATGACAATTATATACATTTTATAATGGCAAACCTTTAACAGTCACAGGTTTAAGAGAGTGATTTTAAAATGGAGAAACAAGGGCTTTCATTGTCACAATTTAGAGATAAAAACTGTGGTAAGGATACAAACTAAAATCCAAATATTCAGTAATACACTTCTGTAAATGTTTGGAATTTTAAATCAAAAAAATACATAAAAATTAAATAAAAACATTTAAAAGTTTGAAACATCACAAAAACATACATGGTCTAATTGTTAATATTCACCATTCTCTCGTATTATGTAAATAGTGATTCCCTTGGCAGCACATATTTGGGGATGCAATATAAAAGACTGATTCATCAAGCAGTGTATCTCAGCTCAGAAGCAGGGTTACCCACACTAAGACACTTTGAATTGCCTGCAGGAGAGGAGGAAGTGTTTTAATCCAGACAGGGAGACCCAGAGCATTCTCCCTACTGCCTCCTCCAAGTCTTTCCACTAAACATATCTATTGCTAAAAACCAGGGAGGAGCTCCAAAGGCTAAAAACATTCTATATACATCTGAAAAGCCATTAAAGAATTCCACATTGACTGGAGTGGGACATAGGATCAGGTCAGAGCAGGTCTGATTGATACACACTACATTTTTGGAACTTTTCTTTACATAACAGTTAAATTGTAGAGCAGAGGCAAATACAACAGAGAATCATTCAAGGATGGGGAACTAAATGGCATTTTTCCAAGTGATAGATTATCATCACAGAGAAGTTATTCTGATTAAATATAGTTCTTTCAAAGCTAGTAAGAGAAATTATGAGCAAAACACGCTCCATCTTTTGTTTGGGGTTTGTTTTTCTTGCAGGAAGGTGAAGAAAAGGCTCCAATCCAGAAGTCATGTTTTTTTTAACAAAGACTTCATTTGCGATTTATCTTCTTCTGAACTCACTGAAGATGTGTAGAGGCTGCTGTGAACTGCAGCCAACCAGATCAGAGTCAGAAAAAGCACAGGGAAACTGCTAGCTGTCTAACAGATGGAGCGATTAACTACACTGGGGGAATTCAGCAAAAGCAAGTGAGAAGACCCAGCAGGGAGCATGGCCTTCAAGGGCATTTAACAGGAAAGCCAACTTTTTTAGCCTTTTCTGTATTTCTAAATTGGTATTTTATTGTAGCTCCTCTCTTGCCTGATACCTCCTCTCTTTTTTTCAGTTTTTCAGTTCCTTGCCTTACTGTTGTAAACCTGGAAAAAGCCTGTATTTCTGAGCTACAGAAAATAAAAAATCCCCTAGGTTTTGGGCAAGAGTTCAAAACGATATTAAATATTTTAATAATAAGCCCTCAAAATTGAACTGGGTCCCACGCTACTGTCAGTCAAGACCTTAATTTGTCTGGCCATCTGCTTGTTTTCCTGGTCTTACTGTCATACAGCTATCAAACAAAGAGTATTATTTTTTGAGGCACTGTCTATCTGCAGCTCCTAATAATTTCAGCCTTGATTTATGGAGATTAAACATTTTGGGTACCAGCATCCTAAAATTGGTAACTGACTATCTTTAACATAGTCTGGTGGAAGATTTGGTGATATAATGCTTTCTTAATGTGTACATATATACAATATCTGACACAGAATAATTTTACATGTCATGGCATTTACCTGCTCTGCAATTTAAAATTTTCAAGTTTTCTGCAGAATAATCTCCTTTTGATATGTCAGTGTCACTGTGAGAAAAGACAGAAATTATAATCTGATACAGACAGGATGCCTACAGAAGAGATTATTAAAAAATCAGACCTGTATGAGCATTATATAGTATCTTCTAATTATCTGTCAAAGGAACTACCAAAAGAAACATCTCTAGACAGAATTGAGATCACAACGTTGAAATGTTAAGAAAAGATAGTGGTTCACTAGATACCAGAAAAAGTTTTGTCAGCGTCTGGTTTTCCCCTTATCAGATGTTGAAACAAAGTAGCCCAGAGATCTATCAAGATGGGAATGCCACAAATACGATCCAAATACATAAAGTAAGTTCCAGTGTTGACAGATCATCATACGTGAGAAATCACCTCAGATGCAAAATCATCATATGAAGAGAACAGTGATCTCCGTATTAAAAAAACCAAACAGCACTTTTTATTTGAGAAAGAACCCTGCAAATAATGGTATAGATGGCAGCGTGCAGTATTTGGCAGATAAAAGGTTCTTTTTTTACTGCATGAAAAATTTGCAGTTCTCCTGTACAGAAAGAACCAATCAGAACAACCCACCAAGCCTCTCATAAGCTTCTGGTGCTTGCCATCAACTTTTCTGAGGTTCCTAGGGTTCAAGTATTTGTTTTCCAAACAGCTTGTGACACATTGTGGAGGGTATTTATGAGTGACTACAAGTTCACATAACAAATATGCACATCTTTTGCTTCACATAAGGGAAAGTAAAAACATTGGTTCTTCTGTGAGATGAGCCTGTCAGCTTGCACAGTAACAAGGAACAGTCAGAGGCCATAAGTGCCCAGAGCAAAAAGAGACTGCTGATGTATCCACACTACAGTAGTAGAAACTTAAAAATACCTGCAGTCTTAGGTCACATCAAACAATAGAACTGAGTGTTCTGTGCAGTTACATTCATGACAGGGTACTACAATAAAAGGCAAAGTTAAGGAAAGTTAAAAAGAGCAAAAGCTATCTACAGCCTATCTTTTTTAATATGCATCCTTCCTACTACAAGCTGGCTAGTGAAATTTCCTCCCCGTGTAGTGTACCACACTTGTGTTTTTCATAGCTGTAGTTTCCTGGAGCAGCTCAATATACAGCAAGATATGGGGCACTGGCAAAGGGAGAGAGGAATGATGTCCTGTTCACAGGAATTCCAAAGTATCTTAAATTCTGTTTAGAATGCTGTCATTCCATATTCCTGGAACTGATCCTGCTAATGAGAGGGAAAAAAAGGGAGCATACAATCCACTTCCTAATTTTTAAATAACCCTTCTTTACCTTGGCACAAAGTACTGCCCTTTATCACAGCAGACAGTACAAGGATTTTGTCCTTTCAAGTGGGTTAGAAGAGAAACGTAAATTTAAGGAGTTCATCTGTCTTTCTGATGTAAGGTTTTCCCATTAGTTAGCCAGTTTACTACTGAATCCTAATATCCTAATAGATGCTATTAAGATACTGCATAATATTTCATCACACATGACTGGTAATACATATTTGCAGTAACTACCCATTTCCTTTCCTTTTAATGACAAATTTCTTTTTCAATGAGAATAAATTACTGAAAAAATTCATTTCATCATTACTGAAAAAATAATGTAAACTGAGCAATTTAGTTCTAAACAAACAATATTTAAGAAAGAATGTTATGGCTATCTAAAATTCAGGCATTATTCCAACTCAAATTTTTGTTTTTCATATGGTCATAAGTTCTGCAAAGGAAACTTCACAGAGAGAAGCAGCTCTCTGGAAGATGTCTTCATTTTTTTTAAAAAAAAGCTATCATCTTTCTTTGACGATAATATGAACAACACAAAAAGCTTGTTCAAAGGGAATTTTGAAATTAAGTTGACACGAGTGACTGGGAAATCAGTGTCTTATCCACTGTGCATAACAGATCAAGGAAGTTCAATTAGTGTAAAATGCCAGTCAAATTCATCTGAAGACTACTTTCTGTTTCAAGCCAACATTCTTGTTATATATATTTTATAGTTTCTGATTAACAGTATGAAGGTGCTGAAGCACCCCAGTATGTAGCAAACATGCTGCAGAACAGTAAAACTAACAGCAGCTGCCTGAGCAGGTAAACTGGGATGGATAAATTATGCGTATAATTGTAGCCTTACCAGGCTTGTGTAAGGAGACACAACTTGACATCATATGTAGCACATGATCCCATTATCCAGCTCAGATTGATTTAATCAGGAATATATTGCAACAGTTATGGCTAAAACTGAAATAATTACAAGTTCCTCCAACTTCTCTGCAGAGGGAGAAGCAGAGCACAGACGCTAAACAAGAAAAAAGAACAAAACTGACAAAGAGGCTTAACAGAACATCATAGGAAAAATGACTTGGTGCTTTGAAGTAACAGTAAGGAAGAAAAAAGCAGGAAGATCAGAGAAGTGATGACCAGACACACTGAAAAGTAGTTCATCTGGAGCAGTCTGATCAGTGTCCACCCGAGAAGCAGATTTCCAACAACTGCATTATTTGAAGCCTTCTCTTCCATTACATATGTCATCACACTGGTGTGATTAATGTATCCCCATTTCAACATTCAAAATAAAACACTAAACCTATGACTGAATGACCTCAAGGGTTTGGATCATCAGTTGCTGTTTAAAGTTTTTACACATTATCCTTTGATGCCTGAATCACTGATAATAAAAACACATAAATAAGAGAAAAACCTGATTGTTGTTCTTCCTTGTTTTCTACATATAAAGAACCTCTTCCTATTCACTAGCTGGTTTTACAGAACTCCAGTCAAACTTGTGTGAACTTGCAGCAGGCAGCACTGTAAGAGAAAAATAGTGATGCAGAAGGTCAAACATATCAAAAGGAGATTTAGCTTCAGCATTTGTGAATGCCTCTGATTTCCGCCTACCCCATCCTCTAATTTCTTACCATGAAAAAAACATAACTAGTGACCATCATTGCAGTTTCCCTATATCTTTCAAGAAAATGCTCTTTCTAGCACATATACATAATTTATTTTTATCCTGTAAAACCTTACGGCTCAAGAATCTCGTTTATGAAGTTTCATCTTATTTAAAGAACTGAGGATAAAGTCACATTAAAGTGTGTGATGGAATCAGAAGAAAAAAACACTATTATTTGTGATTTGATGCAGAAGGTACACTGGCTATGCCTAGGGGTAGCCACAAACATCTCTATTAACAGTATTTGTAGACAAAGAACAGAACAATTATTTCATAACAGAACAATTATTTCATTTTCTGAAATACTGTAAATATCAAATCAGTCTAGTAGCTGGTGATTTTAATTCTTCATGTCAGAATTTAGAACTGCATAGAAATGCATTTGGTGTTTGCTGACTTTGAATAATTGAGATTTCTTTCTTCTGGAATCTGGGAAACAGACCCTATTAATGTGCTTTATTCCTGATCCCCATTTTTAGCTGGCACAATTTTAACAGTACATTTCTCACTGACAAGTTCCTTCACACTGACAAGAAAGAAAATTGTGGTTTTCCTTTTTATTTTTCAGGTTTCCTTATGCTTATTTAATGAAGCATAAATATGGATGGCACCTTTCTCCTTACATCAGTTGAAAGCATACAAAAATACACTCAGATGCAAAAGCACCACTTTTTAAACCAGTCTTTAAATAGTTTCTTGGTTTTCACTATTGTTACAGAGATTTATGATTCCTTCAAGCACATGTGCCACTCAATCTCCAAAACAAGCTGAACACATAAACTCACCACACCAATTTCAGAAAATGAATGCAAAAAAACCTTTACAGCACTCAGAACAAGAAAATCCTTTTGTGCAGTAAAGACAGAGATTGATACTCTTTTTCTTTTACTTTTTCCACTTCTTATTAGATGAGTGCTCAATACTAATCTTTGTATGTTGTCTTTTCCTTTTTTACTGTAATTAACTGTACAATGAGCCTGTCACCTACTCCGGCATGGGATCAGCCATACCTAACAGATAACTCTATTTAAATCTTTCCTGACCTATTTCCAGTTCTATTGCTAGAGGACATAGAAAGAGTTCATTACCTTCCTTGCAGAAATATTATGCACAGTATTCTACCAAAGGACATTCCTGTTTATCCTTTTAAGTACCAATGGATGCTGCAAATTGGCTTGTAACCTTCCCCTGCCCCATTCCATCTCCTACTTGGTATGTTACCTTCCTCCTTTCAGTTTACTCTTGCTTTTTGTCTCTTCCATTACTTTATGAGTAATAGAATTTTTTTAATAAGTAATAGGATTTTTTTGGTCCTTTTTTTTTAGGCTCATTTGCCCAAGTGTTCTGAAGAGAAAGTGGTTTATGGCTAGAGTAATCAAGACAAAATGTCAATTTTGGCTTGTTGCTGGCAGACATGTGGGTCCACATACAACACTCAACTGTAGAAGTTATCCAGACCAGTTTGGAAAATGTGACAAATTTCACTAATATTGGCCAGGCAAGCATATTCTTGTGCTGATAACCAGAACAAATTTTTATTTTGGACAGCCTTGTATATTTGTGATGTCTATAATATTATTCATCAGCTACATACTATCTGCTCTTCTTGGAGATTCCATCATAAAATTATTAAACATTATAAAATCTCCGCATACGCTCAGATCCAGGGGAAAAAAAAAATCCCCATTACTGTCATACTTCCAGACCTACAGACACAGACTGCCAAGCACCAGCTCTATCTGCACTCCAGATCACTAAGTACAAGCTTCAAATCAAAAACTGTATCACAACCTCACCACAATACTGAGCCTGCACTAATGTCCTACCAGGGAGCAGCAAGAGCTGGCCTGTTCTACCAGGGGGTAAGTCAGAGGATAAGGGGGACCACAGCACACACCAGAGCAGCAGCCTCACCAGTAAGTGCATAGTCCTCCAGCATCCAAGCAGGGTAGGGCTGGCTACTAGCTAGAAAAGATGCATTATTAGAGGTGTAAAAAAACCAAATGGTTAGAAACTAAGCTTAACTACTAAAAAAAAAAAAAAAAAAATGGATGCTGAAAGGCAAAATGTAAATCAACAAATTGTATTTGCTTAATTCCTTCTGCTTACTAAACTCAGACACAGAGTTTATATCCTTTTCTCCTAATATTTTCCTTCAGCTCTGCATTTAAAACCATCATAAATCCATATGCAAAAATTCAGTGGCCTGCAAATATTTTCTTTAAAAAGGATCTCAGTTATTCAAGTAATATTTTTTAGCTAGATATGTGAAAACAAGTAAATGTCACTGTGACTGCCCTGCATTACTCTAATCAGTGACTTAATCTCTATATCTAAAACAAAGGGAAGATTTTTTTTCTCTGGAAAAATTTCAATGGTACATTCCATGGGTGTTTTTACTGCCCAGAAGATTCTCTACTTTGAGTGAAAAGACAGAATTTTAATCAATTTTATATTTTTTTTCATCTATTCTAAACTTCAAAAAAACCAGACAGGTAGCACATCCACTTATCAGTGTGCCACCTTTCTTTAATAGAGCATATTCTTATCTCCCAAACTCCTGTTTTAAGTTATTCTCTTATCTTATTTCTCCTCATAAAAGCAGTTTCATTCATATGTGCAAAGAGCTCAGGACTTCATTTTTCCTAATAAACTCATCAGTGAACAGGGTTCTGCTCTTTGTTTTTTGTTCTCATTAACAGATTGAAAAATAATTAACCCAGTGAGGCAGTAAACTGAGAAGGCAAGAAGAATCTTCTTAAACTAATTTTTCAATTCCCTTTTGATCAGAGCTAAGCTTAAACTTTCTAAGGATGGCAGCTTATCACAAAACCAAACCAAACCCAACCAAAAAAACACCACTTAAAAAAAACCAACAAAACCACTACAACAACACACCACCACACACACACAACCCAAAACATTTTACTATTCTACCCAGTGAAGCAGAGGAAAACATAGTGACTAACCACAGTAGAGTCAGCCTAGCACATCTACACACTTGCACATTCAAAGTAGGCTCATTGGTCCTGCTCAGACAAAACTGCCAAATGTTCCCTGCACAGACAGTATCTTCAAGCAGTCTCTTGGGTTCTTCACTATAATGTCCTTCACTTTTCTGTGATGAACTCTCCTCTTTGATTCTTTGTAACTATTACTCTTATTTTAAGTCCCTGCACACAGAGTGCACAGGTTTAACATCGTTGCTGTGATAAGAAGTACTACGTTGTATATGTTGTAGTCTGCAGTTATTTTTCTATTTTCCCTTTCGCATTTGTAGAATTTTCAGCCATGATTCACCATACACTTGCAGGAACTGGAATACCTTGCAGAAGCATGGAGTGCTGCCTTTTTTTTCTATTCTCCTGCAAACTTGTTAACTATAAATAAATAAAAAAGTGTTTAAGTAGCAATTCAAAATTATTTGCATGTTTTAGTTTTGCCTTCTGACCTTTGCTGCAATGCTTTCCTGCCAACCAGAATAATGATTTACTTTTACTGCTGATGAATACTACTGAAGCAATTGCAAACTATTTTTTAATCAATTGATGGCTAATATTCATATAGAGTTCATGAGACATTGCTCTTCAAACTTAAATAGATTTTTAAAAACCCAAAAAGCAGATGACTGTATGACTGATAAGAGGAACTAGCTTCAGAAACCTCTCAAATTCTCAGATCTGATGGGTGAAAAGCTCATGTCAATGGTTTTAGACATAGCTCTTGATTCAGATGAGCATTTACATTTCAGTCATTTCTCTTTACCTGCTTTAAGGAACAGTATTCAAAATTATGCAGCATTGAGCACATGCACATAGGACCCTTTGAAGCAGTATGTTAGACAAGATGACTTCCTGAGACCCCTTCCCACCTGAAACTTTCTCTGAGTCTTAAATTTGGTTATAAAATCCACATTGACATCCATGGCAGCAGGGCTTTAGCAACACGAAACATACATTGACTGGCTGTTACCAGTGTTAGGCATCTTCCAGTTCTCAGATGACACCAGTAAGAGCAACTGGTCACTTTGCACTTTTGAAAAGTGGACAACTTACCAATTCTCATATTTTTAAGTACTTGATATTAAAAATATTGTTTGCAAGATCAAAACAAAATTGGTTTTTATTAAGTTACAGCTAGAAGTACCAGGATTTTATGCCTATGCTACTTTTCTGTTTCTGAATTAAAA
This sequence comes from Florisuga fusca, assembly GCA_038090715.1. Taxonomy (NCBI): domain Eukaryota; kingdom Metazoa; phylum Chordata; class Aves; order Apodiformes; family Trochilidae; genus Florisuga; species Florisuga fusca. The sequence goes on from JAAWXA010000038.1 coordinate 5,618,129, forward strand.
TAGTATTTCTTCTCAGGTGTTTTCCTGTGTCATTGTCATAGTTCAAAAATATGAAGGCACATACTTAAAAAGTCAGAAAATACTTTATCAAAATATGCAGCTGAATTACCTACAGGAGACAGTCTGTGGCTGTCTTTTTTTCTTTTTTTTTTTCTTTACTTTTCTAGATCTGTATCTCTAGGTAAATAAAAATGTATCTGAGTGAAGTACTTTTTATGTTCCATTTTCTTCATATTCTCCCTCCTGTTCGATACCACACGGTTATAATTTCTCTATATGCAGGGAGATTTTTTCAGCTGGATCTCTGAGGCTGAGTTTTTGCCTTTCTACAAAGAGGAAGATAAAATATAGAAAGGAGGGACTGAAGAAGATCAAATTAATTCATGTTGAGTGAAGAGGCAAACAGGTACTGCTGAAAAATCACCCCTTAAAAAATCTCAGATCTTCTTTTGATGACAATTAACTGTACTTTTCAAAATATCGAAGGTTGAGGCCATTAAACAACAGGCATTTAATTTCAAAGAAAGAAGAACATAGCAATATTTACTGTATAGGAGAATAATATGAATGACAAAGCATATCCATGAGTCATAGCAGAAAGCAGCAGATTCTTCCAACCAACCAGATACATCGAGGACAGAGTTTGAAGGATTTTTGCATTTCCTCAAGTTAAAACATTCATGAACCTGCAATATTAACACAACACCACACTGATTCCCAGAGACAGAGCCCTGGTACTCAGCTGGGACATTCCTTTCCAAGCTGACACATTTCATTACAGCTTCATAGTATCTACAGACTATTATGGGGCACATCAGGTGCTCAAGTACAAAGCTGATCAAGTATCTTCAGTACAGTAATACATCTTTTACATTTGTGCTTTGTGGAAGAAGATGGATTTTGTACACTACATGGCTTCTAACGAATTCCTATGAAGTGTGAAAACAAAGGAACACGTTGTGGGACAGAGCTACTTTCTGTGCCTCAGCCAGCAGAAAAGGAACTCCAAGCTGACAGAGGTAACCATAAAGAAAAAATAGAGAGATGCTAAAAAGTCTTTGCATCCATTAGTCTGCAAATTTCACCATTCCTGTGGGGTCAGTATAAGTGAAAAATCAGTCCTGAGAGAAAATTTCTTCCGCTGAACGACAACAGAAAAATTAAGGCTTCTAGCACACATGTAATTGGTGGAATTGTGCCATTTTGTTCTTTCTCTAGTCTTCCTTCTCCCTCTATTATTTAACTCGATCCAGAAGTTCTCATTGCAACTAGTGTTAAGAATAGTTACCCAACTTCAGTGCCCACTGGACAGGTTATTGTAAATCAAGTATATTGCTTCTCCAAATAAAATAACTATATATCTATACTGAATAAAATAACCAAATAAATACTTCAGGCAAAAGTCCCCTAAAAATTCTGGAAGAAGCATCTTATGAAATCACTGGCTCTCTTTGTGTCACAGCATTTACTTAGAAGTAATTCTTTGGAGTAAAAGAGTGTGTTACACAATGATCACAGACATCCCTGGGGAGCCTACAAAAAGCACAGTAGGAATAACTCAATTACCTCTTTATTGCAGGTAGAGCATGGCTGCACAAAAAAGTTGCTCCACAACATATAAGGTTTGTCTTATTCTGGTTAGGAGTACATTTTCTCCTGGTTTGTGTATGTAGTTATTACAAATTATCTACATTCAGAATAAGAGTTACCTGTTTCCATTCATTTCTATAGTATTTCAGGAAATTTGATATGTAAGTTGAAATAGGCCAGGGATACTGAAATATAATCTCATGCAAACACACACAAACCCCAAAAGTGTGTGAATTCTATATATGAGCCTCAAAAATTAACTTCCTGTTTCATTTACAAGTGAGCAGCAAGCTACCTCATTCCAAGAACATACAGCCAAGATAACTGGCAAGATACCTGCAAAGCACCTGCATATCTGTTCTTCTTAGCCAGATTATCAAATTTGACATTTTTAAAACATAAATTTTGAGCTCACCATATCAAAACTGCAAATTCAGCTTCAGATAAACCCATGGATACTAGTATGTTTGGGTGCCATAGTACAAGGCAACATAGGGTGTCTATTTTGATGTCTGTTTACTGGATACATAATTACAAGCAATGAGTACATGCATCTTTCCACCATTCTTAGAAAAACACCTTTCACACTTTATAATGACTTCTTAAAACCTACTGCTGGCTTGATTGAAGCGTGTAGGTTGTACTCTACTTACTTGCAAATAAAGCACCTTCATTTGGTTCTTAAGTTACTTCAGAAGCTCTCCCTGTTATTACATGCCTCCTTTTCATATTACGAATTTAAACAATTTACTGCTTTTGTGTTTCACTTAAAATCTTTATTGGTGGAGCAGGTAAAGCTTGCCTAGTAATTCCTGCCTTTTTCTTTTCTCACTTTCCCTCATGGGATACAATTTAACTCACATTATTAATGTGAATTATTCATTTCTGAAAATCTTTCAAGTATGTCTGAACCAAGAAGGTTCCTACATTTTCTACCCTCAAAAGGAAAGGAAGAATGAAGGAAAGGAAGAATCCTCTTTCAGGGTTTCCAACTTTTGATATATGTGATTTAATGACAGAATATACATGATAACATATTTCTCCACAGATAGTGTAAGTTAAAATCTGTGTCTGGATGAACTATTGTGCCTAGTCAAAACCGTGTTTTCTAAACACAGAATCACAGCATCATTTCTTATGGCTTCTTTAAATGCAAATTTGTTTTTACACACTAAAGACTGTTACATCTCAGAATTCTCAAGGCAAACATATGAAATACGTAAAACAAGAAAGCAGGTGAATAAAATATTTGTATGCTTATTTTGCTTATTTTACTTAATATAAATTTAGAAATCATAGATTTGGGATGTGTGTTTTACTATTACTTACACTGTAAGTAAAATATTTTAATTTATTTGAAAAATAATTAATTGACCTTACCCGCTTTCAGAAACATGTAATTAGAGCCAATTTTAGTAAACTGTCTAATATTTAACCGTAACAGGTTTTATCCCCAGACTGCAAACTAAGTAACTACATGATCTCCCTTGTCCATGTAACGTTCATTAAAACAATACTTTTCTTTAACCTTATTTTAAAAAATTAGATATATCAATTCACTACAACAAAAAGCACATTAGAGCCCAAGATTATGTGAAAACATACTTGTCACTGCTATCAGCTACTTCCTTCAGCTTTCTTCTTTTGATGAAATAAAGAAGTTTCTGTTTGCCACAGAAAAAAAACAGGAGGTAGACAATCATTAGTGCTGGAATTAGGTGGCTTTTTTCAAAATTGGCTTGGGTTAGGTAAACAAACTGAAAAACTGCTAGATGATGTAGAGTTTACCCTCAGATTCATCAGCAGTGAACATGGATAGTACACCAGCCCATACATATCCATATGCACACAGACCCAAAACGATGAGGATTTTCAACATCGTGCCTTATAACACTGTGAGTTGTGTCCATCAGCTTAGTCAAGTGAATTTCTGTAAGTTTCAGTTAAATGTAGGTTATTGAATTCTGATTGCCTATTTTGAAAACTAGAAAACTGCTTTCTGTGATAGTTGTGCAACAAACTAAATTACACAGATGCACTATCAGCATGTCAGTTCTCATCCTCTCCCTCATAACTTTTGAATGAATTGGCTAATTTTGATAAAATTTGACAAAGGACCTGGTCCCAAAGACACCAAGTGCCAGCAAGTTTCCACCAGAACTGACAGGAGATAAAAGACTGACATGAGTCTTCCAGGTGAGAAAATATTGCTGTATAAGCTCAGCAGTTATCCATTACACTCAACATACCTGCAAGTCAATCACTGTGTATCTATCAGCCACACAATCCACTTGCACGTAATTCAGAAAACTAGAAGATCAGGAAATGTTAGATGTACTCTGATTTAACAATGTTGCAAACAAGTTGCTATTTTTATTCTTCAATGTTAGTTCAAGTAGGCCAGTGTCCCAGAGTGCTGGGGAATCTGTTCATACAAGCACCCCTTTCCCTAGGAGGCCACAGGCAATTGACACCTTTTCAGATGGGTCCACACAAGCTCTATTGCTAATTTCACAGTTGGCTGTTTGGGACATAATCTAGATTTTTAACACCTCCACAACTTGAATCTTCTAAGATTCTTGGTATGCTGTGGAAGAACTCTTTTACCTTTCCAGACCTTTGTCTGGATGATCTTTGGCCCACATTTAACTCAGTGTTGCCTGCTCTTTGCTTCTGTTCAGTTCTGCTGATGCCGTCCCCTGGCTCTGACACATCTGAATGTTTGTGTGTCCTTCCAGTCTCCTCAGCCAATCTCACCAACACCACACAAGGAGGAAAAACCCTGTAGTCCTGTTTGCTTTCCCTGATTATTCAGGAAAAGGATTACATCACCTTTCTATGCAAAGGCATCATACCAGGACCTCATTTTCTGTTATTTTTCTGCTATGAATCCTTGATCTTTTCCAGTCACTGCTTTCAAAGACAGCATTCCATTCTGTTGATTAAGTACTTTACATGTATCTGCTCAGACCTAATAAACACCCCAGAATCAGAGGTCCATCAGTGTTACTGAAAATGTGATTTTGATTTACCTTTTAAGCAATCGTTATCACTCTCTCGTCCAGATGTTACAGAGCATAAATGATAAGAAAACATTTCAAAGAATTCTGCATTGCAGTCATCATCAAAGTGTGTAAATAAAAAATAAATGAATAATTTTAAAAAAGATTACAGAAGACCACACACTAGGCAAATCGCTGTGATCTTCACAGAGAAAGGTAATGCATTTATTTTTCTTCATTTTTTTTAATATAGCTTTAATTTTTTCAATATAGCTTCTAGATTCAGAAGTCTTCATGTTAAATTGAATATTTTTAGCACCCATACAAGCATCTAGAATTAAATTGCAGAAGTTCCTTAGCATCTGAGTAAAAAAGAAAGGATAGATCACTATGATCCTCCTATCCTTGTACAGTAATCAAAGAATATTTACTAACACACTGAGTTGCTTCAAACAGCAGAAATCACACAGCTCCATCTTGTGGAAGATACGATTCTTTGTGTAATGTCACAGTTCAGTTCAAGTCCTACAGCTGACTTCCAGTTTTTTTAATTATTTAGCTTTAGATGGCTTTACCTACAAGGTTTTAGGTACTGGAGATATTTTCTTTAATGTGTAATTTTCACAACTTCACCAAGTGCAGGAACAGTTTGCCTATCATATTTATTTCTGTCTTCTTTCTTTGCTCTGCAAGAGGCTGAACACCTTAGAGGAGTGCAATTAGTGAACATGCCATAGACCAGTACTAAAATTACCTGATTTTTAGTCTTAGCAGGAAGCATATGCAATCCAGCTCAGGTGGCACAGAAGTGCAGGGCAGCAGAGTTTGTTTCACTCATGTAAATCACCACAGAACTCGAATCTGTAATGTTTCCATAATCTAAAGGCATCACAATAAAAGAAGTCACAGCAACACAAACACAAGTTTGTAATTACTCTTTGTGCTTCTCTCCAGCAATGTTTTTGATAGTTATGGCACCATTTCACAGAACCACAGAATGTTAGGGGTTGGAAGGGACATTGAAACATCACCAAGCCCCCCCACCTTTACCATAAGAGGTAAATTCCAAACTGAAGATGAAATGAGGAGCACAAACTAAGACTTTTAGGGTCCCCAAAACATTAAGAATTGAACATGTCTGAACAATAAAGTTTTCTTTTTACAATTGCAATTATTTATGTTCTTTTATCATAGTATTTATACATCAACTCTTTGGTCATTGAGTGAAATTTTATGGGAACTAAGGGAAAAGAAATGTTAAAAAAATCCTGTTATGCTAAAACAAATGTTTAATCTGTCACCACATAATCTGTATTTCCTCCATCAACCACATTAGTGGCAATTAATCACCAGGTTTTGTACTTTATTTTCATTCACTTGTCAGTACATACGGTGACTGGGTCACTATCATCACATTCCTAATGAGCAACAGAAAAGGAATTTCATTAAAAGATCTAAATGTTTGAAACTTTGTATTAAATGTGAACAAATCTCAAAGAGAAGACACAAAGATTAACTGCAAATTTAATACTAACAAAAGTGTTAAACAAATTGGCAAAGAAAAATCATTGCTTGTTCAAGTATATTGTATTTATACGTAAACATCTATGCCATGCTATCAAGAAAAAAATATTTTCTTACGGTTTTGGGTGTATATTTTAGTTAGAGAAAGTATATTTAAAAATGTCTATCAAGAGAGGTCTACAAACTGAAATTCAATAAGAAAAGTATTCCTTCATCTTTAGTATGTGACTTGTTATAAAGACTTCACAACACATTTTCATGTTTGGTACAACACTTTGTGCCTGGAGAGGAAGGTATTTTTCCTAAGTTGCAGTCTAATGTAATACTTCTCTATCAGACTATTGCAGCTTACATTCATTGAAGACTTCTGAAAAAGCAGCAAGTAACATGACTCATGGGACTCCTGGCAGGTGACTCTGGGAACATATTTCCAATTTACAATTGAAATGCCTGACTGTTCACAAATAACCACAAATATTCCCTCAAGTCTGCTAATGTAATTAAGAAGATAAATGATCCTAAGTATTTTGATCTTATTATTATTTAGTTTTAAATGTATTTGCAGTGTGAGACCCAGAAGTCCCAAGAAAAAAAGTAAGGAACTGTGCTGAGCTTCTGCTTCTGCTGATCTTCAAAAGTACCAGATCTACATAATGAATGTCAACACAATACTCAAAACCAGATACATATTAAAATACTGTTTAGGAGTCTAACAGCCAGAAGCTGTCTGAATTAAGACATATAGACCAAAAAATGAAGCAGAGAAAACTCTCCTAAAAATCTACTAAAATCTGTATTTTTAGCTAACATGCCAAGACTTAAGGATGAAAAAAACAGAATGGCATCCTGATTGTTTCCCTAAAAAACACATCCCCTGCCTCTGTTGAGACAATTCAACACCACTTCACTCCCCTGAATTCATCTTCCATACTGAGAAACATTATGGTATTCCTCTCTTCTGGCAGAAGTCACAATAGTAACTCTGTAGATATGACTGACAAGAAAAATACCTCATATCTTCTGCTAAAAATTTTTATTGTATGAAATTTCAGGAGGAATATGAACAGTATTTCTTTTTATTAAGTCTTGAAGTGACTTTTTATTTATCTGAGAAGTATTAGTATTATTCTGTAACACTGAAAACTGAAGTCTACGGAAGAGATGAAGAAAAAGAAGGAAAAGACTTCCCAAAGTTCAAACCCCAGCATGACCAACAGCTGTCAATCCTTACAAGCAACAGCTTCTCTGAACATAAGTGAATGCAACAGTTCATTCTCTTTATCCAATTAGTCTTTGAACCTTTTCCAGAATCTGCCAACAATCTGCCAATTAGTGCCAATCAGGGCAGTTTTTTCTGTGATGTGGACACCTATTCAAGAGAAGCAGGGCTGACACTGTCAATCTACTTTACCTCCACCTCTAAAGAGACTTTATATGGCTTTTTAACCCCATTTACTACCAAGATTAGCCAGGCTGAAACAAATATTAAAAGCATATTACCCCACTGTAATACAAAATACACTGTGCAGTCTATAGCTGGAAGTACTCTTAGGCTTTCAAGAAAGTGCCAAGAGAGTAGTGCTAGAAAGATAATGTAATTTGTGCATTAGGCCTACAATTATTTCATTCCCCAAAAGTGGAGCATTAAAATTAAAATGCTAATGTTCATTAAGATAAATATTAAGAAAGTATTAAAGCATTACACAAGACAAACCAAACAACTTAAGAGTTGCTAAATATTACAACAGCTACAAACAATACTTTACAGTGATACACTGTTGTGTGGTTCTTTGAAGGTAGGTGATTACGCGCGGCCTGGCAGCAGCAGTCTGGCACCTTTAATCATCCTTATCCCTGTGTATTTTCATTGCTTCAGTGCATACCATTAAAACTCCAATGTTATCAAAACATGGCTTTAGAAATAATTTAGAATTTCCTATTTTAGACTGAAAAATGTATGTCTAAATGTTAAATATGAGACAGGTCATTCTAGTTAAAAGCAGGACAAACTGCAGTACAAACATACCTGCATCTACTGAATTTCCCCAATCCATTTGAATAAAAGTGTATTTTTAATAAGGCATTGAAAGTGTAAACCTGAATTGCCTGGGAATCTAAATGGCAGATTTGGCTGCAGAAGGATTCAAATGTCAGACTTAGGGCTGAGAGAATTAAAAAGTAAAATGCCTAAAGACCATGCAGGTAACCAGTTTTACTACAAAGGCCCTTGTTTTATTATGCCTGAATATGAGTATGATTCTTTGGATTATTAAGTCCTTTAATCACTGTTCAAGGGTTTTTAAGAACTTCATTGTATACCTCTTTTATAGGATTATGAACATTTGCAAATGGGGTCATGTAGTAATGCTTCAAAGGCTAAAAAGTTAGATAAAGATGTATTTCCCAAAACTCTTTAAAATACTCCAAAATGAGAAGGCTTGCCCAATAGCTACTGCCATATTCAAAGCCTCAGCATTCTCTGTGAATTTTTGCAACATCTTTTTTTCATATGTATATTACTATTCTCCCACCCCCGCTGTTTTCCTACAATGACTACCTCTGCAAAACTTTATCCAAAAGTAAGCAATAAGTTTCATTTCGATAAAATTAAACTAAAGCTACAGAAATTGAAGCTATGTACACTAGAGACTGAATTGACTATCTGGATTTACTAAACAATAGTGTGCAAGGATTAAAAAAAAAAAATCTCAGTAAAGGTTGAGCACCTCTATAGAACTTTTGTAACTACCCCTTCTGAGGAGTTTTCTTTTAATTAGAGAGACAAAAAATAAAAGCTGAATCAAAAGGGATTTTACAAAGTTTTAGAAGTATCTTACAGTTACAACTTCACATACAGTTTTCTAAATTTCAAATGAAGAGGTAAACTGATACTGTGTTCATTGAAGGCAATGCTAGTGAGTTTTATATAAAATGAATAAATTCAGAAGCTCTTAATACATTAATGCATCACCCATCTCCAGAAATAAAATGTGCACTTGGTTAGAACTGAAAGCTTGACATTGAGCTAAAAATATTTATGCAATCTATTAAATACTGGCAAAAAGGCATTTTTAAAATTTAATCTTTTAATTTTTTTTTAATAGAATGCTTAAAACTGGAATGTCAATTCTGTGTACTAGAGCTGTGTGAAAGACTGAAAGAACTTGGGTGCTCTTAACATTGTTCCAGATAATGTTCGAAATAATCCATATTTCAGATAGTGTTTGACTGTCTGGCAATATCATAAATTATTAAAAAGTGAAGATGTAAAAGGTTTATGAATTCCAACAATTTTAAAGATACAGTTTTCAGTAACCCCTAACAGAAAGGCTAGGAGTAGTTGGCAAAGCAAAATTGCAGGAATGATCTAAATTTGGTTCTCTAAATATTGACAAGAGAGTTCTATTAAGAACCCCATCTAGAGAAAATAGCATCCAATTTTATTTTTTCAGTCTCTCAACCACGCACATTAGAAGAGAAACACTCCCTCTGTGCTGTTCCTCACTTCCCGATAAGAAAAAACACACAGATTAAAATACAACTGAGGAGGTCCATCCGCCTTCTTTAAGGTCTGTGACTGCACTACTACAAAGGAAAACCTGCTGATTGCAAAGGAGAAAAAGCAGTGGTCTAGAATTGCGTGATTGATAACAATCCCAGAAAAGAAATAGTTATTTCTTTTGTCAGGATCCATTAAATGGTAAGGGGAAATAAGTGAATGAAGGAGGTCTAATTTCCTTTTCTAAACAACTAAGGACAGACTATTAGAACACAGTCATGTTTAGAATTTGGAATGCTAATAAAGTAGTTTCATCAGGGTCAAATAACACATGGAAAAATAATTGCCCCAGATGCATGAGAGTGACTCAATACTGCAATACAACTGCATTTTGGACAAGGCAAAGGTAAAAACAGGAAGAGTTTTTTATTGTCTCTTAAAGGAAATAGCCCTTTATCATATGTGACAGACTGCAGGCTGACAGAGCAGAGAATCTCAGGTAAGGTGGTAGATGAAGCTTAGGTTCAAATGTAACTTCATTTATTTTTTGATGTTTTGTAGTGACAGAGGAAGGACTGTCAGGGTTATACACAGGTATGATATGCAAAAAGTCACTATACATGGGTTCAGAGGTGTGTAAACACTGGCAATCAGGAACATAAGAGCAGCCAGGAAAGGTCTGTATCTGACAGGAATCTTTTTTGGATGCCTAGGGAAGAGTGATGGCACACAAAGCATATAATGAAACTCCTATCACAGCGTGTGGATCCTGGTACCTCATAGCTCTGAGTATTATTATGACATTATTACTTTTTTTAAACCCATGTAAATTTGTTACATCCACTGTCTTCAAGACTAAAAGGAGGCTAGGATGCTGAAAGAAGGAAGGTAAAAGGTCTGGAGAAGCAAAAAGGAGAGATCACAAAAAGAGAGACTAAGTGGGATAGGGCTGCAAAGAAAGAATAGAATTTGAGCAGCAAAAATGCTGGAAGAAAAGGGTGTAAAGAGACTGGAGGCAGAGATTTTTTTTCCATCTTCAGCTTTCCATTCATAAGTGACAGTACTGGAGGCTCTCTGGGAAGGTAAGAACCAGCATTAAGTACATGTTGACAGCACAGAAGGGGCATACTGTAACCTTACAGAATGCATTAAGAAAAGGGTAGAGTGAAATATAGAAAAAAGATAGTTCAGACTTCACCGGAGATAAGTTTTCATTCTGTGCATCTCCATGAAACGTCAAACATTCCACCAATTAATGTGTCCCTTGTTATCTTTATCAGCCATGCAACCCTAAAAATACATATTGCCCTTTGTCTCTCACCCCATGCTGTTTTCAAAATGTTCATTTTTTTAATAGGGTGGAGGGGCTTGAGAAGTTCTGTGGAAAAACTCTCGAGGGGAGAAAGTTGTTGATAACAGCACAAAGGAAGATGGAAGGGCAGATTCTGTACATTAAGAGTGTGTCAGAAAAGGCATAGCAGATGAAATAATACTTTCCTATAATGAGCTGTTAATGACTGAAATTGTACTGTTCATTTGCTAAAATGAACATGCGTGACTGTAGATTTTCTTGTTAGTATATATATTTTTATTATATGCACCAAACAGCTCAGCAGGAAATTACTGCTATTAACTTGAATCCTTTAGGATCCACGGGAGTTGCACAAATACATCTCATGGCAGAATCTAGAATTAAACTCTACTCTCTTCTAAAATATTTGTGCAAAGTGAGTGGTTACAATCAAAATGCTTACATGCTTCAGTAGCAGTTCTACAGAGATCTAAGTCAATACTGGTTTCTTAAATTTCTGTATATCTGTCACAGTAAAGTCTGAAAAAATCAGTACAGCTTGAGCCTAGCACTGTTCCATCTGTGAAACTATAGTCAGGCATTCTAAATCATAACAGATCTACAAAGCTCACTATTTTTGGGCTGTACAAGCACAAAAGAACTTCACACAAAACAAACTGCAAATAATCAGATATAAGACATAACTCTCTAGAAGACAATTATACCCCTACCTTTGTTTGGAGAAACCACAAATCATGTGTCAATAGAGACTTGGCAAGGGAAGAGGAAATGAAGTATAAGAACTAGGGAAACTAGGAGAGATTCCATAGTGGAAGATCTGCCAGGGAATAGCAAATAATAGAACAACTAATCCACTGAATTAAATAAGATAAAGTATGAGAAGAGTCAAGACAGACATTTATTTCTGAAAAAAAACCTCTAAAATTTTCAACATATGATACAAGTTCATCTGTTCTTGTTCTCAAAACTTCCCAGTGAACTAATGAACCCTTCTCAGTGATTGTCACAGATTATGTTTGGTTTTCTTCTTTTTAACAGTTACTGTGCAGAACAATGAATTGTTGCTATATCACTACAGCATAACTTAGAAAATTATACATATATGTAGTAGACATGCTGGAGAACTTTGTTATAACTTGGAAATTCTGTCAATAGATCATTCAAGGGCAAAAGGCAGCACAGAACTGGAACATATCTGCTTATCAGTACTGGCTTTTATATCACAGCAGAGCCTCAAGTTCCCAAATAGCACTTGATCCTCTTCTGTTAGTCAGTGAACAAACACAAAATAAAAGGATTTTACAGATGTCACTTGACCAGCTATTTACCAGATATTGCTCACTCTGTTTGACTCCATTCTGAAGAACAGAAAGCAAAATTGAGCACATCCACACATCTTAACCACTGTGATCTATCTGCATTAAGACAATGCCCTGTGAACTGAAATGGCTGTGGCACGAGTCCATGTTCCAATAAAATACAAAGGCAGGGAGATAATAATGGTTTAGGGTTTTTTAACTGCCAAATCATTCACTATGATTTTGGTAAACATAGTAGAGCCATGATTAAGGTAGCTGCTTCCTTCACAAAAAAACCTCAACAAATCCCCTTTGCAGCTCCTTAATGAAGTTTTAACTTGCACCATTCATCTGTTAAATAAAAATCCTTGGGAAAACAGAGCAATCAGTAGCATGCATACTCAGATAGTTGTAATTGCTATGGAAACCATCTTTAGTAATTCAGTCTTTGTCTCAAATCATCAGAGGCAAATCATTATGCAATGACAGCTTTCTCCCATCTTCCAGGTTCCTTGGAGGATATTTATGTGGATGAGCTCTGGAACTGTTTTATGCCTGGGCTTTCAAAACAGGTCTTTAAGTAGCACTGAGGGTTGGCATAATTGCTAGTTATTACAGAGAAAGAAAAGAAAAGGGGAAGAAAAGGGGAAGAAAAGGGGAAGAAAAGGGGAAGAAAAGGGGAAGAAAAGGGGAAGAAAAGGGGAAGAAAAGGGGAAGAAAAGGGGAAGAAAAGGGGAAGNAAAGGGGGGGAAAAAGGGGGGGAAAAAGGGGGGGAAAAAGGGGGAAAAGAAAGGAAAAGGAAACCTTTCCTACAAAGGAACTAACAAAGGACTAACCTACAAACTCCCTAGAAACATACAGTCCAGGGTAAAATGCAGCATGCAAAGTTTAAAAGTGATTAAAAGAACTCTTGTAGCTCAGTAAAGACAATTTACTACTTGGGTCTAAAATAAGAAGCCAGATTCAGTCTTAACTATGAAATTACTTTTGGTGCTTCATAATTAGAGGTTTCCCACAGGACCTGAAGAATGTGAGACAACAATTTTCTCTCTACTTTAGAATGAGTTTAAAATGTCATTAAAAATAGAACAGATCATGCATTCAAAATACTATCTTACAAGACAAAAATCTGAGAGGTGTGATAATACAGTACATATCTGATTTTTCAGATAGAGTAACTCAAAGTGAAGAGTAGAGATGATGTATTAATTTGAAATGCAAGTAAAGATGTAGATTCCAAATATGATTTTTGTAGTGTGTGATACATCCCAGGAAATTCACTCAAGTTTATAAATGCTCCAAAGGTATTTCAGAAACTACTAAGGAGAGGGTGAGTTTTCTTGATGCGTTTCTGGAAAATCTGATATATTTTACCAGTAAAATTTAGCAAGTCACTATTTTGTCTCCTTTGTTTTACCCTCAGGACACAACTACAGCAATGTTGTTGCTCTATACTTTATACAAAGTTATCTTGCTCACTTACAGAGCAAACACTGCATCGGGAATATAGCTTTTAAAACAATTACTAAATCGTTTTCCCAGAAAAGCCATTATGCTTTGGAAAGTACATCACTCCTCACAGACTGATGAGAATACCAGACTGAAGCACAAATTAGTGTTTTCCTGGTGCCTAAAAAGCATGTTCTTGAGAATGCTTATCAGCCCTATCTTACATGTTTTTCTCTATGATCTTGTGCAAGCTCTTCAGCAAAGATGGAATATTTGGCTTGTGAGTGAGAGTACCTGTATTTTTGTAAAGCTCCAGTTATAATCCCTAAATTTTATAACTGTTTTGTTGAAAGCAGAAGTTATAGGTAGTAATGCTGCAAGACAACTTCTTTTTACATTAAGCCAATTCTAGGAGCAATCAACATGATGTTTTTCATCAAGAGTTTTTCACTTAAGCTCAGAAATTACAGAATCTCCCACTAAAATTTCAAAAACAGATTTGCATAGCCACTACTATACAACAAACATACACTGGTCACAATGGTGCAAATGTTTACACATATATTAGACTGTCTAGGTACATCCATGTTGAAATATTGCCCACTGCAGCACCCAATTCTTCTTTTGTTAGTAAGTAGTTAATTTGTAAAATTACTTCTATTACAGGAAGAGCTAGACATCTCTGAATATGACCATGCTCCTTAGAAATGCATCATAGACTTGAACACACTGTACCTGTCTTTAAAGATTAACAGCTTCTTTAATTTAATTTTAACAGTTTAATTTTAATTGTAAAAATTAATTTTGTTTAATTTTAACAGAGTTTACTTAAGACAAAGAACATCGATCACAGTTGCTGTTACTTGTGTGGCAATTACACCTACAGGGGAAACAAAGGTGAAGGAGACAGTCATTCCAGGGTCTCACAGGCTGTTCAGAGCCACTGCAGGACAAGAACATACATTTCCCTTACTAATGTTCCCTGTCCATCAGCCCATAGCCAACATCAAGTCTTTAATTGGAGTTCATTTTTAACTCAGCAAAAGCATGCCAAGTTTAATTTTTACAATAGCTCCCTTGAAAAAGAATAATTAGGTTTTCCTTTTTAGGTGAAATATTTTTAACCTGTAAAGAATGTTCTGTATGTAGACTGCTGAAGAAAAATCTATTTAAGCCAATTACAAATTACAGAAAGTGCCCACCTCAGAACCAAATATTCTAAGAGCATGAATAGATGAGGTTAAAAGATGGCTTATAATAAATTTCCAAATGATGGAATACATTTTTTTCAATTTTTCTCTTTTTCTTATGAAGGAAGATTGTTCTTAATTTTAAAAAATAAATATATTTCCTTGGGAACCTAGATAACAAAACAATCAATGACTTCACACAGTTTCAATTCAGCAATCTTATCTTTTAACTATAAGCTCCAACAGGTCTTTGTTTTTACTAAGAGTACTACAACAACAGGATTATGGAAGTTAATCACTTAAGAATAATCAGCTAATGAGTTTAGACATCAGTATGTCAATAAATCTAATTAAACAGAATGAAGCAAAACATACAGGACTTGAAGAAAACATAGTAGATTTTGTTATAAAATTTGCTCCATAGGAAATCGCAAAATGTGAGAATTTTTAGAACATTTCAAAGAAAATGGCCTTAATCTTCTTTGTTGGCTGACACAATTGAGGTTTAAAACATCATTTAAAACATTCAGAGATATTTCTGTGTAGGTAATGGGGTTGACCAGGGTAAAATCCAAACAGCAAACCAAGACAAAGACACAATAAAAACCCCACAGATTAGGAAAGCTCACCATATTTTCACAGCTGAAAATAAGGAGCTTTACTTAAATACAAAGATATGATGGAAGACAAAATAAAATGTTGATATTTTGAAAAGCATATAAAACAAGATTTAAATAAATTATCTAAATATTGGTTTTCCTCTCACAGGGAGTTCTCTTCAACTCTTTACATTTACATTCAGTAAAAAAAGTTCATTACTATGATTACAAATACATTCCTAGTTTTCAGAAAACTGTCGTAATTAGACAAATAGGCAGATTAATGATTTAGTCTTTGCTTCTTGCTTTTTTCTCTCCCCTATTAATGATTAATGACTTGTCAAAATTAAAATTTGGAAAGAGATTGGTAGTGGTCAGCTAAAAATGAGAACCAAAGAATAGCATTTGGTACAGAAGTTGACAGTATGATCCAGTTTGCAAAGAAAAAAAAATGTTGAGGTATCAGCAAAAAAATTCAAATATACAACATACACATAAGGAAAATCAGTAGTCCTCATATTTTATTAATTTTTGCCAGTTTTCAAATACTTTTTTTCTATTTTGCCCTGAGTCTCTGTACTGCATTTTAAAATGTGAATATATATTAGAAAATATATTTTCCTGTATTGATTAATTTTTCCTGTGTTGATTTTAAAGATTATAAAACGTAACCTTGACTATGTGGCAGCACAAATGAGATCTGAAACATATTCCACATAACCACATTATAGAAGAAGCTGGCTATACACAGCCCCTCTACCCAATAACCCCCCAAAAAAACCCAAAACCAGTTTTCCCCCTCACTTTAAGAGTGTGATTTTGACCTGTCTTAAGTGCCATCTATCTCCCCTGCAGTAGGCCCAGGAATATTGCTTACTTGAAGAGGAGCTGGACACGAATTGACCTGCCCTTCACCAACTGAATTGTAGGATAACTCCACGAATCCTGAATCTGTCCTGAATCTCCAGCTGCTCCTGAAAGCAGCTCAGAAGAGCCTCTCACAAGCGGCCGTTTCCAAACGCATTGCTAGAGGGACGCTAAAAAATCAGACACAAAGAATATCTTGAGTTACTGGAACCTTCTGCGAGGAATGTAGACTTAAGTTCAGTCAAGTCCGGGGTTGTTTCTTAAGAAGGGCAATAACTTAGTAACAAACAACAAGTAATTTAATAATTAAAAAGGAAAAAAAAACCTTATCTGATATTTACACTCTGCACATCCACACCCTAAACATGAGGCAAGGGGGCTTCGTCTCTCCTCAATACGAGCAGCTGTGTGGAGCTCTCACGGCAGCTCCGTCCCTCTTCCCCCCGCTCTGCCTCAGCCTCGTCCCTCCCGCCGCAGCCTCGCCTCAGGCGCCTCGCGCTCAGAGCGGGAAACCCGCCGCACGCGCGGGGCTGGA